>OW026519.1:160120895-161329020 GCA_932274085.1 Protocalliphora azurea
AAAAAGTTAAATTTTTCCTATTTACTTTTGTGCTGCTACTTTCAAAAGCATACAAAAAAGTCTCTTTGTTACGCAGTGATGTTGAACAAATTATTTCATTTTAAGATATAAAACAAGTAATTTGAATCATTGCCAACTAAGTATTAGAAAAAATCCACAATAAAAACAAAATACAGGAAATGCATCTTGTACCTGCCACAAAATATCAAAAGAAGGAAGCAAAATAAAATGTTGCTAACAAAATGTTGCAGAGCAAAAAATGTTGCCAGAAAATAGGAAGTGATAATAGAACTAAAGAGAGAATATTTAACTTACAATAAAATTTAAAAGTTTGCTTATATACTATTGAAGCGTTAAAATATTTTTTAAACAAAATTTATATTTAGACTTAAAAAATACAATACCTTATATTACTAATTATTTTGGATATTAAAAAGTATACTCAAATACACAAAGTGTGTTTAGTAGGATAAGTTTTTAAATATAAATTGTTTGTAGGTCATTTAAATTAAAAATATTTCAATTGCACTATATTTAATTTGTGGTAAATAATTTGCATTTCAATCAACTAAAACTAATACACGGCTTAATAATTGTCACACAGTCAACAAATTTTAATAACAAAAGCTGTCAAATAAATGACAATTTCAAATACACGTAAAGATGATGAGTTAAAGAAGGAATTTTATAGAAAAGCAGACAGAAATTTAGTGTAAAAACAAACTGGAATAATTGCTACTCAGACAAGAAATCAAACACTGAATTTGTAATAAGGCAACGGCAACAAACGTTAATAATACGACAGCGACAAAGTGAACCAATTCAAAAAGTAATGCAACATATACAGAAGAATATAAACAAAAAAAAAAAACTTATATATATTAAAAAAAAAAACGCTATTACAATGATAACAAGCACACAAAGCAAAAGCAAAGCAAAGGCTTTTTAGCCTTAAGAGGAAGAGAAGCAAAGGCAGAGTACTATATGTATATAGTTATTAAATAGGCCTCAATATTTATCTATAGAAAAGCCCACACCCACCCCAGCATACATCTAGAATATTACAGACATTATTATGAAAAAAAAACTAACACACAAACCGTTAAACACTTACACACAGCAAAACACTAGAGTCTTTTTTTTTGTAGCCATCATCATCATTGAGTCTTTTATCCTTCAGTCATTAAAGTAAGGTAAATAATGTATAAAAAAGTGGAAAAAACTCAACATCAAAGAAACAAAACTGTATGTACTATATATAATCATTATTTGCTTTTAAATTTTTATACACAAAGTAGAATGAAAATGCAAAAAAAAAAAATTAAAATAGAACTTGTGTTTTTTTCTGCCTTTGATTTTGAGCTTTAAAAGAACCTACACCAACAACAAAAAATGTAAACATGCCACTCTGTTAAAAACGCTGTTAAAATAATGGCACGTGTTTCTCTCACACACAACAAAAAATGAAAACAAGCGGACATACTTACAAATCATAAGCAACAACAAAAAACACGTATAGTGACACGCGCAAATATACACAAACACATATACTATAACTTACAATTGCATACATACTTGGAGACAGACGAACAGACAATAAGGCAGACAAACTGTTATTGATATAAAAAGAAAGAAACGAATAGACGAACGCATATTTTAGTTTTTGTTTTGATTTATAACTTCATTGCAGTCAGCTGAAAATGTAAATAAACAGCCAGCCGAGTAAAAGTGTGTGTGAGAGAGAGCTGACATCTAGGAGAGAAAAAAATCCAAATACAATAAGAAGAAAAGGAAATAGTAAGTATATAATATAAAAAACCGCCTGTAGACAGCACAATAAAAATGCAACAATGTCACGTGGTCTGTTAAAAAAACTAAGAAAGAGAAATTAACCTAAGACTCTTTTGAAAGAAAAGAGAAAATTATAGAGTTTCAGAATTAAAATTTAAAAACACAAAAGAGTAAATAGTTATACTTATTTAAAAAAAGAGAGTTTAAAATTTACTGAAAAAAAATAAAATAATTTTATAAGAGAGAGAACAAGAGATTAAACCGTAAAATATTTGAATGTAAAATTTACATTAGTGTCTGTTTAATTTGCAGTGCCTAAATATATGTGTGTGTGTGCCACAGGATTTCAAGTAAAATTTGTGAAAATGTTATTAAGTTTGAAGCCAACATGTTGTTGGTAATATAAAAGTAGGTTGTGTTTGAGATGTTAAAGTTAAACTACATGTTTTGTTTATATCCAGACAGAACTTTTTTTACCGCCAAAAGGTACAACAACAGCAATAATGTTTACATATCTGTGTTAACGTTTTCTTTTTTTTTTTTTTTTTTTTTTGTTAAAAGAAGCGTAGTTTTGCTCCTCCTCTTGAAATTTTATTATGATTTGTGTAGAAATTAAGGGATGGCGTTAAAATATATTTATTTACAATGATTTTTTTATGTATTTTTCAACACTATGTTAAAAAGAAATTATACTGCACATGCCAATATATTTTTCCATTAACTATTTCCACAAGGTTTTTTTACAGTGCTCTAGATTTGTTAAATAAAACACATGATAAAAACAACTTATGCGTATTAAGAAAAAAGGGAGTGAGTTAAAAAATAGTTGGTTTTTAATTTATTTTTTTTTTTCTAAAAGGAAAAAAATAAAAATATGTTTTTAAAGGACTAAAATTTTTTAGTTTTATTTTTTTTTAGTTTTATATTTATATAAACAAGTAAAAAAATCAAAACTTTTCTACAATAAAAAAATATATTTTAAAATTAAAACAAAAAAAAAACAAATTTCTTATAAACCAAAATTAAATCATTTATATTTGTAATTAACTTTAATAAAATTGTGCAAAAAATCCTTTATTGCTCCTCCTTTTACAACATGTTTGTTTGCAACTTGTAGTTTTTTTGTCATCATACTTTTTCTATGTAATTTCCCCTGCTTAGGTACACCATCTTTTTTTATTTTCCTTTACATTTTATTTTTTTAGTTTTCTTTCATTTTTTTTATTTCCTTTTTCTACACTTAACTAAATAGGTTGCTTCCTTTTCCACAACCACCAACCAACAACTAAAGTCTCTTATACAAACTGTTATTGTTGTTGTTGTCCACTTTATACTCACTCTTACCCTTAGCTTTTATGTTGTTTCTTTTTTACTTACGTGCTATACAATACAGTAACAACAACTACAATTATTGTAACGTTGTTGTCTACTTTTGGCAACTGGTTATTGGTTCGTTTATCTTAACATCATTCGTATTCATGTATATTTACTTGCCCCTATTTTTAGGTAACAAATGCTTATGTATATGTATATTATTGTATGTGTGTTTATGTATTGGCATCGATGTTGTTGTTAGTAGGTTCCTCGTTAACTGTCGTATTTACAGCATTCTATTATGAGTTTAATGCTATTGCAAAGCACTTGCTATGTCGCTTGTTTGGGCAAAAGTTTACATATAGAAAATTACGCAAATTTGTTAATAGATTTTATAAAGTTTGTTAGGTTTTTTTTATTAAAATATTTTTCATTAATACTCCTACTTAATACTAAAAAAGCTAATGCGAATGATTTATATTAGTTTAAACAAAAACTAAATATGATGTATACGCAGTTTAATAATAAATGGTTTTCCTTGATCAAAATTAAGCAATATTGTAATATCTAAATAATACATCTGTTTACGAAATATCTATTTAAATAAAATAATGATAGATTGAGTTTATTTTAATTATTTTATGGTACTAAAACACTTGCCGTCAGGTATTACATATCTGTGAAAAAAGGGAAAAACTATGTAAATGGTTTCTATTTTTTAAGACTAAAACTAGCCATTTTATTTTGCTTTTAGCCTTAAAATTTTCGTTTTAGCTTCGTTTAGCTTTTTTTCTAGCCTTTTTGATTCTTATAATTGTCTTAAAAAGTCTAAAATGTTACTGCTGCAACAACGAAGAAAATAATTTCTTATTATCTACTACTGATTTTATTTTTACAGGATCATTCCTTTAAGGATTTTTGTGCATTTATTCGTGCAAAAAAGTCCATATTTTTTTATATTAAATAAACATTTTATAATGAAGCACCGAAACTTCATTATGCAAATCAAAAACAACTAATATACTAAAATACTAATAACTAATTTGATGGAATTACTAAATCGATTATTATAATTATGTTTTTATTTGCTTCATTAACCATAGAAACTATTTATAAACGTAATTTTAGCAGATTCAATTAAAATCGAAAAATAATCGAAAAACTTGAAAAGTTACTTCAAAACATTAGGTAATTTTTTATACGAAATTCAAATTTGTATGGGATTTTTTTTTGGCGATTTTTCATTTAGGTCATTTTACTGACAGTTTTTCTATGTTTTATTTATAAATTTATTACAATACCTTTAAAAAAAATATAAAAAAGAACTATTAAGGAAGAGAAAAAGCAAGTTTTTAAATTAAAGAAAAAACTTTAACTTTTTTCTGGCCTTATTTTTTGGGACAATTAGCCTTTTTTACCTTTTCGAAAGTTGAAAGTTTTTCTCGGCTCTGGTTGTTGATATAAAATTTTAAATTATATATCGTGTATATCCGCAATTCATATGAAAATTATTTGGTATATTTTTTCAAACCGATACGTATTTTGACTATCGAAAAATATAGAAAAAAAGAAAAAATGGTGCTATTGCTCTATTTATAAAATAAATATTTTATTTTAATAATATCTCGAATTATAAATCCTTTCCAGAATGGAATTTTAAAATATATCTTGAATATGTCAAATTATGTAATTATTCCATTTCCAAAATTTTATGAAAATAAAATTTATGTCTTAAAAAACCACATATATCAAATAAGTATATTAACTTCAATCAGAATTTTTAATATAGGAAATATTGATGTTTAATTAAATATTCTATTATAGAAAATACGAATTTTAACACAGGATTATAGGTAATATGAAAGAAAAAAAACATATCGGTGCTGTTCCGACGTTATCGGTTATGTGAATAAATAAATATTATTTTTTCAAATTTATTGAAAAATTGTTGACACCAAGAGATTTAGTCAAATTTTCGTAAAATTAAATTGCGGGTTTTGTTACTAATAGTTACGTAAAAATTAGTTATTAAACAAATTAATCGATACAAATATTTTGCAAGAATAGAATTTATTTCTTTTTGAAAAATTGAATAATGCAGATTTTAAAAAATGAAAAATTCGATTTAAAAAAAACGCATAACTTCAAATTTGCATGAAACGAGGTTCCAGTGAATTTTATAATTTTAAAAATATTTACTTATTATTATTTTTTTTATTGATACCCTGCAGAACAAGATAAAATCTTACAATTATAGCACTGCATTATAATTTTTATAAAATTAGCTACATAAATATGAATAAAATAATCACGATTAAAGATATAGAAAACAAATTTTGAAATCAGCTCTTAGGCATAAAAAATTACAATCTAAAAATTAAAATATAAAAATTACAATATAAAAAATTAAATTTATTTGATATGAATACACAATTCAATATTAGAAGTAACTATAAAAATAAATTAAAAATTATAATGGCTTGTACAAATTATATATATATTTCCCAAATTGTATGCTATTTCTAACTAACTGTAAGTTGTGTGGAATTGCATTCCAGAGACAAATTGCGTTTACGAAATTATGATACGAGATGTCGACGTAAGGGGATAATAATACTTTTACCTCTTCTTGATCTAGCGAAATTTATAAAATTTTATAAATATTTTGGTTGAGCCACCCAGAGCATTCTTAGTTTTATATAAATCTGAATCACCAGTGAAGCTATGTGGCTTCACCAAGTTAATTATTATTGAACACTATACCAAGATTCTGACAGACTGATTATTAATCAGTATGTTACAGCTCGGAATAGGCTGAGACTTTTTTATGTAAAATTCAGTACTTCGGTTTTTGATGATTAAGGCATAGACAATTTTTGAGTGCCCAGCGATGAATCTTATTAAAGTCCTCGTTAAACTTTTCAACATTTTCCCCTACAGAACCTACGTAACTACTAATATATATACCTAGACATCGTCAGCATATATGTGTATCATACTGTGTGATAATTGTTATTGTAGATCATTAATATAAAGGGAGAATAATAAAGGCATTGAGTCTTGAGGTTCACCCCATATTAATAATAAAGGTTTTGAAATTACATTATTAACATGCACAGATTGAGTTCTCACGCAGACATATGAAGATATTAATTTTGTTGAGGTGGAGAAAAAATTAAAAAGGTATTTAAAGTTCGAGCAGAGGAGTTGATGATTGACTGTGTAAAACGTCTTCGAATGATCAAGTAAGACTAAAAGAGTAATTTTACCATCCATATCGTCGGCTAAGGCTGTTAAATAGCAGTGTTTAGGACAGAAACCAGATTGCTTATACGTCATCAAATTTTTTCATATTGTATTGCTATTACTATACGTTATTATTTTGGAATACTTCAATTTAGTACGATTTTATGATGGTATTGAAGAGATATGTTATATAAGGTAATATTAAATGTAAAGTGATTATTATGAACGTAGGATGGATATTATCAAATATTAAGGAAAATTTGCTAACACACTAACAGTAAAACAGTGTTGTAAACCGATGTTTTTCAAAATCTATTTAAATTTTAGTAGATTTGGGTAAAATCTTGTCTTTTGTGCAAATGTAAATGGGGTATAAGGGTTAATAAAATTTTATATCGAAAAACAAACTTTATATGGAAGTAAATAGTTTTGTAAGAGACAATCTTCTAAATATAGGATTTGTTCAGTTATTTTTGGTTAGTTTTGTATATAAGGATTACTTATTTCTGTAAAAATAACTATATATACATAGGTTTTACAAAAAATTAAGTATATGTTAGTTTTCTGAAGGATAGTCCATTAAAAACCCTAATATGCTATCATCTTTTAATACTAAATTACAAGTTTAGTAATAGTTAATAATACTCTTGTTTGATTTATTTTATTTCGATGAACTGCAACTACAGGATCGAGTGGAACTAAAAGTTTGATCATTTGATTTTCATTGGCATTTTCTTTGCTTTTTTTTTTCTTTTTCTAATATGATCACGATTGTTCTTAGTTGTTTTACAAAAAACATCCTAAAGTATCTTAAGGGCTAGTTTTTAGGTAGTAGATTATATAGATTTATCGATTAAGCGTAGCTAAAGTCATTAATGAAGTATAATATACCAGATAATAGATTATCTGGTATATAATCTAGGTTTAACTCAGCTACATTCATCAGTTAAACCCAAAATAGTATTGTCATAAGATACACAGTCGAATAAAAGAATAGATATCAACATATAATGAATAATATTATATTTTATCTAGTATTATAAACAAAAGTAAATTAAGTGGGTAATTTAAATTTTTATTTTATTTTCTTTGCTTTTTTTATTAAATTTATAGCATTGTCATATAGTTAAAAGAATTACCCCTGTTTTCAAAATTCAGTATGTTAATATCAGCAAATTTGATAGTTTTAATCTAGCACTAACAAACAGCATGATTAGTTAAATCTCGTTTAAATTTATTTGTGGATTAACTTAACAACAAGTAAAAATTTAACTCTATGAATGTATTATCCATTTGTAATGTACTGTAAATTTATTATATCGTCACTGCTGGGTTATGTGACAATTTTCAAATTTTTTTTTATGGCATCATTTTAAACTTTTGTTGGTCTTACATATGCCCACTAAACCGCTTTAATATATCTTGATCGGTACATATGTTAGCAAAATTTGTCATATATGAAATATTCCAACAAAATGAGTTTGTGTGTAACTTCACATAGCTGTTTTTCGGATTTCTTTTGTAAATTTTCTTTCAAATTATTTGTAAAAATTTTATTAGAAAATAAAACCATTCATAATAAATTGGTCTGGTCTACGTTAAACTAAAAAAAAGGGTATTTACAGATTTTATGAAAACAGAAAGAAAACACCCATTTTAGGGGCCTACATCTCCGTTTTCAATGAAATTCATTACAGATATTAGGTATTAAAAGTGCTTCTTATATATAAACTTTTAGGACCCTTTCTGGTTCAAAGATTTTCGTTCTGAAAATTGAAAAAATACTAAGAAACTTTTACTTGTTTAATTGCTAATAATTTCTGGTTTTACTTTCATATTATAGACAACGATATTACCTTTCCAACGATATTTACAAAGCTTATTTCTATCAAAAGTTCAAAGGTCAAAGTTGGAGATATAAAAATTAAACCATAATATCTGAAAAAACGGTATTTTGAAATTGTCAAACAATATATAATGTTGACATACATAGCTTTCATACCCACTATAGTAAAATTTCCAGGTAGACACTCATTTAGTTTAGAAGTTATGAACCAGAATATAATCAAATTATAATAATAAAAATAACTGCAGCAAGTATGATAATACTACCCAATTCAATTCAGTTAGATTATTTTATGACAAAAATGTTCATATTCATTATTATTATTATTAATATAATTCAATGATAAAATGTTACTCTTCGGTAATGTTTACCATGACAGTATTCTTTTTTTGCATGTAGTAGCGTACATATTCGTGAAAAATTGCTTTGAAGTTGTTTTAGTTAATCAAAAGTTAAGCAGATTTAGTTTTTGGAGCGTATACATGCTATAATTGATAAATATTACTAATACGCTCAGATTGCCATATTGAATATTATGCACATAAAATCAATAAATTTGTATGTGAGTTTTATTGAATTTTTTTTTTTTTTTTTTTTTTTGTAATAAAATAATAAATTTCTAGAATAAAGAAATTTAAAACGAGATAATAACAAGTTTTCCTATTTTTATTATCTCAATGTCTGTCTATTTTAACAATTAACACAAATTTTAAATTAATACTCCTAATATCCCATTTATATTTGCACAAAATCTAATTTAAATGAAATCTCAAGCTAAAATTACATAATTTTATTAAACTCTAATGAAATTTCCCATACAAATCAAAGTCTAGTTTCTGACAAGATTTTACCAAAATTTAATTTAATTTAATTAGATTTAAAAAAATATCATTTTCAACACTGTTTTTCTTTTAGAGTGTTAGCAAAATACAGTAATGTTCTAAATAAATATGAAATTTGTGTTTAAGCAAATATTTTTAAAATTAATAAATAAATAAAATTGTGTTTGAAAATTTGCGTAAATAAAATTAAAATTAAATTAAAAAAATTTATAAAGCATAATAAATTTCATGCTTAATGTCAAGCAAAATCTACAAAACTGTCCTAATTATGTGTTGTAAACAGGTAAACTTTATTTTTTCGAAATCTCATTCAAACGAGATTACAAATTTAAGTATAAATTGGGTATAAGGAACAAAGTGCTTTTATAAAAATTTGGCAAATTTCCATTACTATATTTAAAATATTTAATAAATATAAAGTCTTATTCTCGTTCCTAACCTTATTCTCGTTCCTGACCTTAATTTCTTTATTTCTGTAAATAAATGATAAATACTAATTCCTTAAGCAGCAAATGCCTTTGCAGAAGAGCATTTTCACTACTTAAAAAAAAGGAACTGATAGTACTTCTTTTTTAGTTATGAATAAGTGCATCGATATGTCGAATAAAATCTTAAGAACTTAAAAATATTAATATATTTTACTATTTATCTACATTAAAGTTTGACTCTTTTGGAAACTTTTAAAATATAATTTTTCTCGACTTAAATACGAAACTGCCAGTAGTCCTTTTTGATTATCATTTAATGGATCTCAGTAAAGCAAACAAAGTTAAAAATTAAAAAAAAAAAATGTTGATAGATTTTCCTTTTTTTGTGCTTAGACTTTTCTTCTTCCTTTCCTTTATTTCTTAACAAACAAATGTCATTGTTAAGAAGCGTCTTTTTGTCTTTTTCCTAATATTGGTAGATTTATTTTTTATTAATTGGTGGGCTACAAAAATTTTTTAGGATTTTAAAATATGAAAAAAATATTAATCTTTTTTTCGTTTTATTTTTTTCAACTTCATATACCAATTTTTCATCAAAACTATTATTTACAAGGATATGATGAGTTCACCGCCCTCTGGTGGTCTCTATAATATCTTAATCTTTTTTTAAGAATTTTTTCTAACGTACAACAAAATAAGTTATAATCCATTTTTATTATATTTAATTTTATTTTATTTTATACACTATAAAACGAATCACTGTGATTTGGCTGGATGCAGAGCCTTTCAACGCTGCTATGTTTCGCTAAATTAAACTTTTTCTGAATAGGATAACCAATTATATCTAATGGGCTTTATGACATTTTTCTCTTCAATATTATTACATTCTAGAAAGTATCATTATGTTCATGGCCACTACCACACGTAATCATTGGACATTGTAGCATGCACTCAACTCTAATAATTATATTTTTCCTTTGCTAACTATCACTGAAAAAATATTTTCGAAAAAATTTTGATTAAATTATTAATCAGAATTTCAAAACGATTTAAAATATTTGTATAATTAAATAAATTACTCAAAATCAAATTTTAAATAGAAAAATCTAAAATCCAATTTCAATTACGAATATTCAATTATTTTATTAATTAAAATTGAACCTATGAAAAAAATGTATATTCAATTATTCAAATTATCAAAATAAGAGTAATAATTGAAAGCCGATAAATTATTTTATTTTAGTAAAAAGTATTAGAAGTTTTAATCAACTGAATAATTTATACAATTAAAAGATAACTGGAATAGTTTTTTATCTTTAATGCATCGTTTAATAGACTATAATTATATATATATATATATATATATATATATATATTCAATATAATATAATACTAGACAACCTAAGTTCACATTGCGCTAATATTTGACGATCTTTGCAAATAATTGCTTTGGTAATGTGAACATGTAAAGAAAGTAACTAATTTACATTTTATTTATTAAAATATATTTTTTTCTTAATAATAAAGCTCTGAATACATTAATATTTTTTATTATTTAACCATAATAATACTTGTTATTTTTAAAACAACTGAAAGTGGCATGCAAAGAAAATATAATTTTTTTGTGAACGTAAGGATTTTTAAATGATGTGATGTGTATAAACGTAAACTACTTATAAAAGATTTTAAATATACATTATTTAAGTAATTTTTATTAATTAAATCTTGCGGTTAATTGACTGATAATAGTTCTTATTTCTTACGTCTATCTAAATATTTTACTTTCTAATTTATTAATATTTGTATTTAAAATTAATAGTATTTTTACTTCACATTAAATAAAAATGTTAAAAACATTGCCTTGACTTCCACACATTCCGAAATTCTCCCAGAAGATTTTCTAAAAAATTTATTTAATAATTGATGCCAAATAAATTTATGGTAGTTGTGTGTTTAATCAAATAATTTTGAGTAAATAATTACCATCTAATCTGAACAGGCTTAAAATATTTTTCCCCATCTCGTATTTTACGATACTTTATAGCTGTTTTATCAAACAAAAAACGTCAAATAAATACGCATAACATGAACGAAAAATCAAGTCTGTATTTAGTTTAGGAAAACACGATGAAATATTTTGTAACAAATATTCGCGTAATCTGAACATAGCTTTATGTACGTATATATTAATGCATAAAATATATACACACAAATACGCGTATGAGTAATATGTATATACATATAATGCATATTACTCATACACATCATTGTATAAGAAAATGCTTAAATGTAAATCACATAGTTAAATTTTTTTTTCTTGAGTCCAAATGTTTTTATGATACCTATTTTTTTTCGAGAGTAGTATTTGATACACAAATAAGTACCGAGGTTAAAATTCGGATTTTAGTCATCTTGCTGCGGAACAGGCAAATCATACTTAATACATTTTAAAGAAGTTTGAAAGTAACAGCTTACTGATAGATGCTTTTGTGATTTCGATCATATTAACATAATGTCTTCTAACCATTCTGATCCATAGATAGATTTATTATAAAATTAAGTAAATCCTAAACCAATAGTTATAAAAAATTAATAAACATATAATTAAATTCACTTGTATAAAATCCATTGAAAAAAGAAAATTTCACATGTTTCAATATGATCATTAGTAGAAAATGCAAATTTTGACATAATATTATCATTACATGGTGAATATGGTGCGTTAGTGTACGAGTTTTTTTTTAAATTTCTCGCAGGATCGCAATATAATCATCTAGTCCTAAATAAATAATCTATTGCGTATTACTTTCAACGACATATTATATTACTTTCGCGGAAGTTTTTATATAGCCACCACTGGTAAGTTATTTAAAAGGGTCACCAAAATAGGACTACAATTATTTTTATTTAAAAATAAAAAATAAAAATGAAATGAATGAATGAAATGAAATAAAAAACTAAAAATGCGTCTCCTGAAAAATTTGGTTTCTGAGTTATGACAATCTTGAATTTGAATAAAGTATTAAACCAATTACAATAAAATTATATAAGTAATAATATTTTTTGTATTCATTAAAATAACATTCATATATTTATATTTTATACAAGCAACTAAGTAGTAATTAACACAGTATCGTACGTATATCTATATTTATTTAAAAATTATGCGTACGAAAATTTATAATAAAACTCAATATTTTTTAAAATAAAGTTAAATTTTTTATAGGTGTTATTCATTATTTATGCTTATAATCATACTTATATTGGTATAAATTTAATGAATGTGTACTATTTACAAAATGCATGTAGGTGTTGGAGAATTTCGTCACGTATGAAATAATATTAGCCGTTGTAGTCTATGTAAAGGAATTTAAATGACAAATAGTTTTCTAGGACACAAGTATAGTGCGTTTATTACCTATATTATTTTTTGTTCAGTTTAGCAAAAATGTGGATAATATCATACACTGAACCAAAAAAGTACATAAATACAAAAAAAATAAAAAAAAGTCTGTGGTTTTAACAAATTTGTACCCTAATTTTAACCTAACGTATAGCTACGTTGAAGCATACGTTAGCACATATACAGTCATAAGACAAGTTCATCGTCTTCGTATTTTGTTTTAATTAACATGTTCATTGCATAAAATAAATAATTTCAATGAATAGTACGTTGAATTAAAAAAATTAAAGAACGAGTAACTTGATTTTAATGAACTTAAACTTTATCCTAATGAAACTATACGTTGAAATTTTCAACATTTCAATGAACGGTTGCGTTGACTTAAAGGACCTATAACCTGATTTTAATGAATTTATTCGTTGACTCAATTAACCTGTACATTGAAAATGTACCACAATTTTGGTATTCATTTTATTTAAAATTAAACTGTAAAAATTACATTACAAAAAAATTTGTCCTCATTCAATACAAAAAAATGTGAGCTAGATAGAATTTGACCTACTTAACACGAATATGCCTTCAGTGCTTTTTACGTCGGGGTTTTTTTCATGGGCATTTCTAATATCTCCTCTTTAATAAGGCGAATACACGAGTATATTTTAACACAACTCGACAACAAGTTGCCAGATTTAGACAATTGATGCAGCAAAGGCTGCAAACGAAAAATATCTTTAAGTTATCTTAACATTATTTAATATTATTTGTATTTAATAAAAAAGGTTTGTTTGCGTCGCTTCATTCTCAAAATTAAAAGTACTTCAACAAATTTTGTAGAGTTACTAAGACGATCGTTGTAACTATTTTTTAATATACTTCATTAACAATAGAAACTATTTATGAAAATAATTAAAAAATCATCCAAAATTATGGAAATGCCTAGTCAAAAAGGAATTATAGTTCAAAAATGACGAAAAATTATTTCAAAACATTGGGTAATTTTTCATATAAATTAGTACACCTATTTTTACGGGACATTTTTGGCAATTGAGTCATTTTACTGTGTGTTATTTATAAATTTGTTTCAATTTATTTTGAAAAAATATCAAAAACTAATGAGAATGAGAAAAAATAAGTTTCTATTTTTTTTTTACTTTTAATTTTTTTCTGGCCTTATTTTTTAGGGCATTTAGCCTTTTTACCTTTTTTAAATCCATTTTATTTTCAAATTTTATTACACAATAAACAATATTACAATTTCACCTCAGCGCCAGATTGGCATTATAGAGGCTTGTTGGTAAAATTTTAATAAAAGTATTAAAAAATAACCTCTTTTTTTCTCATCTCCAGACAACGCTGCTGGTAAGACTATGAATAAAATTACCACTATATTATTAAAAGTACCCATGTATACCTATAATTAAGTAGACACTCTGGTATGCAAAAAAAAGAAAAGTTAACAAAAGTAGGTGGATAAATCAGCTCAATATTTTCGGAGTTATTCGGAAATTAGCGGCGAACAAAAAATGTAAACTTATCACGAAAAATTGGAAAAATTTTGGTCATTAGCTCCGAAAATATTGATCGGATAAAAAAAATAATTTTAAGGTAACTTTGAATTAATTTTATGCATCTTCTGGTATTCCAATTATCTAAACTGGATAATCCGTTCTCCAGTTAGAGTAAAACATATACATTTAGTCGCCTTTTTAAGGGGAAAATATAAGACATCGCCATATATAACAAATCAAGACTTGATAGAAAGAAAATCTGAAAGTAGTTTCAAGTTTAGCTCGTCAAATTTTATCTAGTCTACCTATTTTTTTTAATGATCTTTTTTTTGGCTACCAGTGTTCTCCACTTAATTGTAGTTGCATATGGCTACTTTCTTTCAATTGTGAATGAAATCAATATTTGTGCATCAATTTTGATCATACATTAGTTTTTTATTTTCGCAGCTCTACCAGTTTTGTGATTAAGATGAAAAGAAAAACAAAAACATTTTTGCCGTTTTTACCTTTTAACAGAATTTTTAAGAAAAAAATCTTTAATTTTGCAAGACAAAAATATTTTTCGGACACTCTTTTCTAAATTAATCCAAAAATATGGAATATCTAAGACAAAAATATTTTTCGGACACTCTTTTCTAAATTAATCCAAAAATATGGAATATCTAAGAAAATGATGAAGATATTTATTATATAATTTTTATAAATTCTATACTGTTCTTGAGTTATGGCGAAATATACTAGTATAATGGATTTAATATGAGCGAAGTATAAGACACGCTATAAAAAGAATCCAGACCTTATAGGAAAAAACTGAAAGCGATTTCGTGTTTAGCACATCAAAATCCATTTAGTCTAACCCTTCGTCTTTAAGGGAGGATTTTTTGCCGTGTAATTGATATAAATGCTATAAATATAGTACAATACAGTACCTTTTATTAAATATAAATAAAGAAAAAAGTATGAAGTGATTTATATGTCTTTGGTACCAATAGCCAAAATGAGTGATTGAACACAGTCAGGTTTAGAAGATAAATTACAAGTGTGATCGGTAACTACCTCGCTGTTTTCAACAAACACAAAAGCATTCGTAGAGTATTGTTCAATGATGGTTTGGTATATACATGTAGACACCATATTAATATGTTGAAAGAAAACAACGTTAACATATAAAATTGTTAAGAACTTTATGAGTTTCTGCATATAAAAACTCTACTATTTTCAGTAAATGTTCCAACGAGTTATAAAGAACACCTTGACGATAGCCGGATGCAGCTACCAAATCCTGGTCAATCCGTTATCTATTTTAAATAAGCAGATATTAATATTATAAGTAAAATATAATATTTCAAAAGTAGCCATCTTTGAACCTAAATTTTAAGAAATCCAGCAAGTGTTCCAAATTCCAGCTTTTGAATAATTCTTTTAATTCGGTGTATTCATTACTGATGCTCGAGTTTTTCTGTCTGAGTGGACATATATGTAGGTATATATGTATGTATGTATGTACGTATGTATATATGTATGTATATATGTATGTATATATGTATGTGTATTTTTCAACAACTCTGAATGTATCAGTTTCGTAAGTTTTGGTTGGTACAATCACATATATAATGATTGACTTATTATTTTTCTTTTTATTATTTACACAACAGTTTTATTTAAAATACGATATTCCTTGGTAAATGATAAACAGTGTTGCCAGGATATAAGAAAAAAGAGGCTAAATTGAACTTTAAAAAATGCCAAAAATTCTAAACGCCTTAAAAAATAAAGCCAGAAAAAATCGTCCAAAAATTCCCATATGTTTCATATAAAAAACTACTAAATTTATCATATCAATATGACATTGGAGACTTTGATTTGTCTCTCCTTGGAGAACAAGGAGTACGAAGCGAAGCGATTTTTACACATATTGATGGACTCCAAGAAGTACAGAAAACATTGATTGCCCAAAAGAAAGAATTCGGAAAGTGTTCGTTGAAAACTTTAGTGACGTTCCTCTTCAACAGCGAGTGGTCCACGATGTATTTGGAACAGGAGATGACTATGGAGACAACAACGTGGATCACCAACAATTATTTTATGGGTTCATCCTCATCATCGCGTCCCATGGCAACCACATCCATCGATGTGCCTTTATGCAATATCTCCCAAAACAAATCAATATAAGATATTCTAGAAGAGTCTTTCCAAGTTGGAAGTTCACGATCCAACACCGGATTAATCTCGCAATCTATTTGCAGAAGGATTCCGGGAAGTACATCTACTTTAACCTCGCCCGGAGAACGTGGCTACCAAATAGTGAAGTTAGATGTCTTCGATTTTTCAAAGATATCGAAGAAGCCGAAAACGGAATGGTGGAAGGAAGCGAATTATCGATCCACTTTTATAACCCAATTACCTTTGGATCCCAATCAACAATTGGTAATGAAGTTATTACTTGCAACAACGAATCAGATCCAAAAAATTCCGGGAATAAAAAGAGAGGAAAGGGAGACAAAATAATAGATTTTTTTAAAGAACATCCAACGGCTCCAACACATCATTTATTAAATACGTCAATGTGGTTGTCATCAGAATTTAGATTTTTTGATATAAATTCAACGTTAATTAAAAATTGTATTAGAATTATAAATAATTATATTAATAATTTAACTTTTAATGAATTGTATTTATATTTAAAATTAGTAGAACGACAAAATTTAGTATTTTATGCTCCTGTTGGTAATTTATATAATTATTATTATTATATAATAGAAATTTTAGAAGATCTTTTACAATATCAATTTTATAATAATCATGAAAAAAATTTACAATTTCTTACAGATTTATATAATATTATTGATAAAAATTTCTGGTGATATTGGTCTAGGTAAAACAGCAACTACTCCTATTGTTATTAATAATATTAATGATGTATATGCAAGAACTATTGAATCTTATGGAACATATCATCCTATAAAGGGAGGATTTGGTTATGATACACAGCCTCAATTACATGTTGGACTTGTTGCGACTCCACAATTAAAATCTACAGATAATTCAATCAGTTATTTAAATAGTGCTTGTTATTGGAAAGTTGAATGTTCAATCGAAATAAAATTTAATATAACTTCTGCATTTGGTAAAGGATTTAATGTCAGTTGGCCCTCATAAGCTACGTTTTGTGCTAAATGTGATCGTGCATAGACCCATACTTGCGCTGCATATAATATAATTGACCTGGAAGCTGCTTGGAATATTTTAAGTTTATTATTCCGTGATATCTGCGGGTTGCTAATATAAGAAGGCGGATCAATAAGTCCGTGAATTTTCGAACTTCCATCGTAGTTATATGAAATGTACCTGTTAATAGACTACTGTCTAACTTTGAGCAAGTGTCGTCATTTACTTTGCGTAAAAACTAATATTTATCGCGGTCCTTAAAATAGGCATTTGTTTTGTCAATAATTTCATCGTTAGAGCTGAATCTCTTTCCATCGAGACATTTCTTTAGCTTTGGAAATAGGAAGCACACACTAGGAGCTAAATCTGAATAATATGGCGGATGAGGTACCAATTCGTAGCCCAATTCATAGAGTTTTGCCATTGAGACTGCACACGAGTGCACCCTTGCATAATCTTGATGAAAAAGAATTTTTTTCTTGGCCATATGGGGTTGTTTTCTTTTTAAATCCTCATTAAATCGGTCTAATAAGTTGACATAATATTCGCCGTTTATTGTTTTTCCCTTTTGAAGGTAATCGATGTAAATTATCCCGCGTGCATCCCAAAAAACTGTTGCCATTACCTTATTGGTCGACAAACTTTCCTTGGCCTTCTTCGGAGTAGGTTCACCCGAAGAAACCCATTGTTTCATCCACAGTTACAAAACGCCGCAAAGATTCATTCGGATTGCGGTTAAACAACTCCAAAAAATCCTTTGAAGTTATCACACGTTTACGTTTATGGTCAATTGAGAACAAACGCGGCACCCATCTTGCAGACAACTTTCTTAAACCCAGCTAATCATTTAAAATCGAAACCACACTGCCATATGAAATGCCTATGGCATCAACAATCTCACGCACTTTTACTCTTTGGTCGGCCAATATCATATCGGGATTACTGACCTCAATTCGCCGTCCAGAACGTTCAGCGTCATTTGTACTTGTGCGACCACAACGAAAGTCAGTAAACCACTTTTTTACCATTGAAATCGATGGTGCAGAGTCCCCATAGTATTTATCGAGCTTGTAACGTAGTTTTGTCGTCGGCTGAGGTAGCTCAGTTGTGTCCAGGGTCGACTTACGGGATCCACGAACCTTAAGTGAGAACACAATTTATTTACCCTTTCCGGGGTTCAAATATACAATATATCTTTATTTAATAATTCAATGTTTTAGTTATCGATAGTATTTATAAATATTTTTTGTGTTAGATAAATTACTAGCAGCATGATGATACGCAGGGATTTAGTCGGGTACTTCGCAGGTAAATCGGGCTCTATTACTGGTAGATGCTGGATCGAAGATTCGGCAGTACGATGATACGCAGGGCTTTAGTCGGGTACTTCGCAGGTAAATCGGGCTCTATTACTTGTAGATGCTGGATCGAAGATTCGGCAGTACGATGATACGCAGGGATTTAGTTGTGTACTTCGCAGGTAAATCGGGCTCTATTACTGGTAGATGCTGGATCGAAGATTCGGCAGTACGATAATACGCAGGGATTTAGTCAGGTACTTCGCAGGTGAATCGGGCTCTGTTACTGGTAGAGGCTGGATCGAAGATTCGGTTCCCTCGGGTATTATGCAGCACGCCGGATCGTTTACGATACTTAAAGATATCTTACGAATACTAATTTAAATAATACAATTCCTTAAATCTAGGTTACAAAATTTAGCCTTAGTCTAAGAGAAACAGTCAGCCGAAGCCGCTGTGCCAAAACAGTCAGCCGAAGCCGCTGTGCCAAAACAATCAGCCGAGGCCGCTGTGCAAAAACAGTCAGCCGAAGCCGCTGTGCCAAAACAGTCAGCCGAAGCCGCTGTGCCAAAACGGTCAGCCGAAGCCGCTGTGCCAAAACAGTCAGCCGAAGCCGCTGTGCCAAAACAGTCAGCCGAAGCCGCTGTGCCAAAACAGTCAGCCGAAGCCGCTGTGCCAAAACAGTCAGCCGAAGCCGCTGCGCCAAAACAGTCAGCCGAAGCCGCTGTGCCAAAACAGTCAACCGAGGTTGCCGTGCCGAAACAGTTAACCGAAGTTGCTGTGCCGAACCCGACAACTGCAGTCGCTGTGCCAAAACAGTCAGCCGAAGCCGCTGTGACCGAAACAGTCAACCGAAGTCGCTGTGCAAGGTATCGCCCTGACGCTCGGAATTGCCCCGAGTATCAGAGAAACAGTGACTGATTTCACAATATCAGATGTCTTGGGCACAAGGCAGATTATATTGTAAGATCAGCTGTCTTAGTTTTTAGTTTTGTTTTGTGGCAAATTCTAGAGCGCTCGAATCGCAACTACTTCAACCAATCTTAGAATACTTATGTGAAAAATCAAACAAACTAAATGAGAATTTTTAATTCTTTCTAACATATGACGGTTGGTAGCTAAAGTAAATACGTTCATGTATTGGTGTAAACAAATGTAGTTACAGACGAGCAAAGGAGTGAAATGTTAGTGGGGTACAGATATATACAAGAACATAATAATAAATATAAATATTATAGGTATGTAACAAAGTTTAAATAGCTGATACTATTAACTTTGTTACAAGCTTTTCCTTGCATTTATTGACGGTTTTTTTGGGAAAAATAATGTTTAATGAGCACTCGAAATTCGCTTTTTTCCATTTTTAGAAAAATACACGAGGTTATATATTTTGAACAGCTGTTAAACGCAAAGTAAATGACGAAACTTGCTCAAAATTTGACAGTAGTCTATTAACAGATGGTACTCGATGGGAATAGTGTTGCATTTCATATAACTACGAGGGAAGTTCAAAAAGTCACGGACTTATTGACCCGCCCTCGTAGTTTTTCGTTTAAGTGTTTCTTAAAGGAGAGATTGTATGTGATGGCAACTCCGAGATATTTATAGCTATTTACAATTTCAATAATATCGCTACCGAAAGGCCGCTTTAAATTTGACGAAATTCGTGTATCGACACGATTTATATCTATTTAGATTAGCCTTCAAACACCACATTGAACAATAATTATATAAGCAATCAATCATTTTTGCATTTATCATTTCTGATAAAATAACTATGTCATCGGCGTAAAGCAATACTTTAACATTAACGTCAGCAACAGTTACTCCTTCAGGTAACTCTTCTACTAAATCATTAATCTAATAAATCATTAATGTAATTAGAATAATAGGGGGCTTAATATACAACCCAGTTTTACAACTATTTCGACAGAAGAAGGATCAGAATAAGAGTTTACATTCCATATATAACTTTCGGTATTTTCATACATGTGCTCTAAAATTCTTATTATCTTATAAGACAAACCCAGACACGAGAGCTTGTAGAATAAACTATTACAAAGACTTGTATCAAAAGCACACGAAAAATCAACAAAGAAAGCATATGTATTCTTATTGTTGGCTTTATTTGGATACACAATATTAACGAGTCTGAAAATGTTGTCAACGGTTAATAATATTTTTTTTTTTAATCCGGCTTGAAATTCAGTTAAAATCATGTTACGATCGATCCAATCCGTTAAACAATTTAATAGAATGGTATCAAATATTTTGCATACAGTATTAATTAGCGATAACCCGAGATAGTTAGATGGACGATTGGGATCACCCTTTTTGAAGAGAGAAATAAGTATCGATTTTTGGAAACTGTATGGAATTTTCTCATGTAGGAATATTTTGTTAAAGGCGAATAACATTTCAATAATAAAAGAATTATGAGTATTTTTATAAAATTCAAGACAGATTCCATCTTGACCGGGTAATTTACTATCTTTAAGAGAGTCTAGGAAGGCATCGATAAAATATGGCATTGACCAGCTGATAGTCTGGAAATCAACATTTGTTTGCAATAGCTTACTAACTTTTACTGTGTCTGCACGCAATCTCATAGAGTTAGATAGCTTCCACCAATCCCTGCTACATTTCACCTTGTTTAATTGCTCTATATTTTTATTATACAAATCAATTTTTTTCTCATTACATATTTTAAGATAGACCGCTCTAGATGCAAAATAATTAAATTTGTATACAGTATTGTATTTTTTTCTATAACGCCTTAGATTCATTAGCATACGTTTTCTAGCACGAGCACATTTCCAATCAATCCATTTATGTTTAGGTTCAAAGAAAAATTTATTCACTTTAGTAATAATATTTTTATAAAATTTTATTTAAAACAAATAATAATTTATTCAAAAATAGTTTATCCATAATTTTTTCTGTTTACATACTAAGAAATTGCAATATTTATTCCAAAACTTCTTTAAAATTCTTTAATGTCTTATGCATCAAAGAACATTTAAATTGAATGTGATTAACTTAATGAAATTATATTATTTTATGCTCTCTTTTTACCAAACTTTATCTTACCATTTTGATACTCTTCCTTTTGCCACACAATTTTCTGTTTAATTTCCGATGACTTAATGTTGTGTGACCATTTTCTTTTCTTTGTCTTTTCTTCTTAAAATAAAAGAAATTCTCATTCCAAGATTTTCAGCAAAGAAGTGTTCAAGTATATATTAATTATTTCTTCGTAAATTTCAACACATGATACTGTCGTTGTTCATAAAAAATACATGAAATTAAGAATTAAATAAATGCTGTACGTTGAATATAATTATCGTATAATGTTCTTGCGTACATGTATTGATACTTTTCTTTACACGCATCCTGTTCCTGTTTTATATTTCTTTCATTGTGTATATTCATTTGTATAAAGACATCAATATGAAAAGGGGGCAATGGTTTTTGTTTTTAAGATATTATTGACATTTATTTTCTTAAGATATTCATGCAGCAGAATAAAGAAATAATTATCTGATTTACATTATAAAGATACATTTTATATTATGAAAATTTCTTTGTAGATATTAATTGGGAGGCATGGTGGTAATATGTATAAAAAAATAAATTATTTAAATTTTAAAATGTAGAAGTTTTTAATATGCGTTCAACTAACTCATGAAGAGCCTAGTAACTCAAGAAACCTAGTAGTTTTAAGAAGAGATAAAGAGGACTTGTGATTGAAGTTGTTTTTGATAATGCATGTTACTGCCCAGTAGTTCGATTTGTTTTTTTTTTAATATTTCTTTATTTCAATCAATGTTGCCAGGAGACATGAAGAAAATAGGCCAAATTAAATTTAAAAACAAGGTCAAAAATGCTAAATGCCCCGAAAAAATACGATCAGAAAAAAGTTAAGATTAAAAAAAAAATAGAAAATTATTTTTTCTCATTCTCATTAGTTTTTGATATTTTTATAAATAAATTGTAATAAATTTATAAATAGCAGACAGTAAAATAATTCAACGAAAAATTACCAAAAAATTCCCACACAAATTTGGGTTATATTTCATATGAAAAATTACTCAATATGATTTTTCGTCAGTTTTGAACTAAAATTCTTTTTAACTAAGCATTTTAAAATTTCTGGATGATTTTTAAATTATTTTCATAAATAGTTTCTCTTGTTGATGGAGTATATTAAAAAAAAAAAATTACAATTATTGAATTGGTAACTCCACAAAATTTGTTAAAGTACTTTTAATTTGGAGAATTAAGCCCTGCGGCGCTTAAATATATATATTAAATATAAGTAATCTGGACTTTTTGTACGAATAAATACATAAAAATACATTAATGGATGATTATGTAAAGATAAAATTAAATAGCAAATACGAAATAATTTTACTCTTTGTTGAAATAATAACATTTTAGCATTTTGAGACTAAACGCAAAATAAAAAGGCTATATTTAGCCTTAAAAAGGCTAAACTGGCAACACTGGTTTCAATACAAAACAATACTTTAAAATATATATATATATATATATATATATATATATATATAATATATATATATATAAAAGAGTAACATGACTGACTGATTCACCAACCCACAGCGTAAACACCTGAAGTTAGAGAGATGAAATTTGGAACTTAGATTAACCTCCCGCAAAGTAGATCCCTAAGACGGTATTTTTGAAAATTAAAATGTATAGGGAAGAGAAAATGGTAAAAACGGATAAAATCGTTAACCTTACATTTCCTAAACTAACATAGATACAAAACAAAATTTAATAGTGTTAATTTGAAAAATAAGCTGAGGGAGGGTGTCTGGTACTTTTTCGAAAAATGGCCACTTTAGGGAGAAAGCAGGTAAAAACTATATTTTGGTACTTTTTTGGCACCATAAGTATCTTATAAACCAAGTGAACATGTAACTAAAATATACATCGTATTAGTAATTTATCGAAAAACGACAAATATAAATTTGGTACTTTTTTGAAATTCGAATGTTTAAAGTGTTAAAATTGTACCTAATTTTGTTACTTTTTTCATTAATATTTTTTTATATTTATTGACATATACACATGCATATTATAATATGGGACCCCACTACAATTTAGAAATTTATTGGAATACAATTTTTGTTACATCCATGGGAGAAAAAAGTACCAAAAAGATATAATAGCGGAAAATAACATTTCATTGAAACTGATGATGATGAATTTTCTGTAATATTAAACGTAGAAACATGAACGTCAGTATATGTAGTCCTAAGTGAGCGAGAATTCACAAAGGGGACATTGTGTTAATTTTTCGTTCTTCTAATGGTACTTTTTGAATTTTCTATAATATTGAACATAAAATCGTAAAATTAAAAATACATGGTCCTTGGCGCCTTTTTTAAATTGGAACTAAATGGCGAACTTTTAAGTTTATGTGGTAAATGGCGAAAAACTAAGTTATTTGAAATATTTTGGCCCATTTTATATTAATTTCAATAAATAAATTTTAAGATTATTTTAAAATATAGTAATGCTATAAACAAACCATGGACAATTTTAATTTAATTATAATTTAAAATGAACTGCTAAAACCTAAAGGTAATAATACATTTGTTGGACGCGGATTTGGAAGATTGGAATCCGAATGTAGACCTCTTATAAAAGTATAGAAATTTAGTTAGTAAAAAACAAAATTTATGTTAATTATTTTTATGTATTATTCTTTATTTTTGTAATAAGAAAAATTATTATAAATAAGTTTCCTTAAAATACTTGCATTTTTTTCTGTTTTTATCAAATAAACCAATTTTAAGGAGTTTGTTTTTAAATCTCATTTTTTTGGCGACTTTTTTCTTGAAATCCCCTTTTTTGAACACTTTTTAAAAATTCTCAATAGTAACGCTGGTTCTAATGAGAATTCATAAGAGGGGACTTTGTGGTACTTTTTTGTTCTTCTAATGGTACTTTTTAAATTTTCTATAATATTGAATCTAAAAATATGAAATTAAAGAAAAGTTCTATGTGGGTAAGAATTCAAGAGAGGAAACTTTGTGGTACTTTTTGGTTCTTCTAATGGTATTTGTTGAATTTTCTATAATATTGAGCCTAGAAGCATGAAATTTGGTTCTAAGTGAATGATAATGCATAAGAGAGGACTTTGTGTTGCTTTTTTATTTTGCTTTAGCCTCAAATTTTTCGTTTTAGCTTCTAGCTTTTTTCCTAGCCTTTTTTGATTTTTAAAATTGCCTTGAAAAAGGTAAAATGTTAGTATTTTAAAAAGAAAGAAAAAATTTGGAAAGGCTTAACCAAAATGAAAAAATGACGAAAAAATCATTTTAAAAAATTTGAGACCTTTTTCATATTGAAGAATTACTAAAACTTGATATAACCCAATTTGTATGGGATTTTTTTAAGCGATTTACGCCGTTCTATATTTTAATTATAAATTTATTACAATATCTTTCAAAAATATAGAAAACTAATGAGAACGATAAGAAATAATTTTTAAATTGAAAAAAAATCTGACTTTTTTGGGGCATTTAGCCTTTTTGACCTTTTTTTCATTTTAGCTTCTTATTTTTCTCACCTCCTGGCAATACTGTTCCCGATTTTATATTGTTTGTATTTTGTATACTTTTGTGTAGATTACATTTATGCATTTATTATTGATATCGGAAAGTGGAATTTTTACGATATTTTTAAACTTCTGAAATTTAATGTTATTAATGGTCATTTCTTGTCAATCAATGTCATTTAAAAAATTGTTTTGATATATATTAAAAAAAAATTATAAAATTGAGAAACGAGAAACTTTGTTGGTTAAAATTTATTTAATTAAATGTTAACAAATCACTAAGATCACGATTATCTTCCGTGTCGTTAAAAATATCATATCATTTTTTATTTCTATTTGAGACATATTGATATGGATTACACATGTGTGGTATTTTTGCAAATATTGTTAAAAATAGAATATTGGCAATTTTTTATAACTTTTTATCTTAAACCTCCATAATACTAACGCTAAAAGTCATTCACGCGAACAGACTTGTGTTTGATTAAAGACAGTTAATATTGTTGCTAAATAGAGTTGATATACCATTAAAAAAATTTCGAGATTTTTTTGTACTCCAACAGTAAAACAGTTTGAAGAAATTAAATATATCCTTAACTTTCATCGCTTTTCCGAGTTTGGACTTTTATCGGCGACTTACCAGCTGGACTTGCCACTTAAAAATAGAGTTTGGGAGGTCAAGAATATTAGTGACAAGAGGCGTTCGACAGTTATCGTACAATTTTTACTTCTAAGTCACTCCACTGAAAACCAACACGAAAAATTACAAGTTTGGAACTTACCACTCTAAATTTAATGATATCTGCACCTATCCAAACTAGGACTTATACAAAATTTGCGATAATTTTTTCTAGTAGTTCGTGAAATATAGTGAGTTGAAAGTGTAAAATACATGAACAAATGTACAAGGTCATCCTCACAAATTTACAAATATCTTCTTCGAAGCATTTACGATACAAGATTAAGGTCTCGTATTGAAGGTATCAAAATTACCTTTAATATGATGTACAATATGACTTTTTCTCATCACTAATATGGTCCATATTTCGTGATTTGAAGTTCCAGTTAAGCGGAATTATTCACGATGTAATTTTTTTTCTAATTTTTTGTTGACCTTATTATTTAAATTTGGATTTTCATTTTTTCAAACGTTTGGTGTATATACACAGAAAAAATATTGTCTGTAATTTTTCAAACACCACTGATAATTGCTTTTTTATTCAAATTTTTTTAAATGACTTTCTGATTGAATAATTTTTTAAATAATTTTTTTTTCGAAAAATAATAGAAAACCAAAAATAAAAAAAATACTGTTGTAACGTAGCGAGAACACAATTGATTTCCCCTTTCTCGGGGTCAGTGTGTCTTTATTTAATAATTCAGTGTTATAGTTATCGGTAACAATAAATAATGATAAATACTTTTGTGTTAGATAAATTACTAGCAGCACGATGATACGTAGGAATGCATTCAGTTACTTCTCAGGTAATTTAGATTCTAATACTGGTAGATGCCGGGTTGAAGATTCGGTTTCCTCGAGTATTATGCAAGCAGGATCGTTTATGATTCTAGAAATATTTTACGAATACTAATTTAAAAAACAAAATTTCTTAAAAACTAGATTACAAAATTCAGACTTAATCTATAGAGAATAACAGCCGATACAATTCGCTGTGAAAAACCCGATGAACGAAGTCACGGTGCCGAAACTAACTACCGAAGTTGTAGTGCCGAAAAAGATGATCGAAACGGACGACCTAAGTCCCGGTGACAAAACTAATGACCGCAGTTTTAGTGCCGAAACTAACAACCGAAGTTGTAGTGCCGAAACTAACAACCGAGATCGTAGTGCCATTTTGGACAAAAATTGGTAAATTTATTTTAACTTCAAAGGTTTGGTAGTTTGGTTGGTTTTTTATCAGAAGAAATAATACAGAAAACGAAAATATCCCAAGGAAATAAAAATAATAATTAATGCTTATTCGTTATTATTCAGAATAGAAAAAAAATAGTATTAGGAGTTCTTGCAAAACCTTTAGAAAAAATTTTTTTAAACTTATGATATTTCACCCCTTTTTTTGAGCATAATAGGTATAAAAATAGTTTTCCGACCGGTTTAATTTAAAAAAATTTGAACCAAAATAATAAATTTAAGAGATGAAAATGTTATTTACAAAATTTTAGTAAGAAATAATTTAATTTCACTTTTGAAAAGGTAGTGGTAAAAAATTCAATTTTAAGAAAAAATACATACTCATATGTTGCAAAGTGTTATTTAGCCACATTTTGTAATTTTTGTTAAGGACCATTTGTTTGAATTAATTTGTAGAATATATAACCAAATTCATCAATATGTGAATTACTATCTAAACATATTTAAAATTTTCAAATATAATTTTTATCTTTCGCAATTTCTTTTAATTAATTCCTCTAAAAAAATATGTATATTGGCACATTTTGGTAGGTTTCGGAAGTTTTTAGAGAAAATTTTGGTAGACGGTAGGAAAAATATTTTCTTTGTAGCTACGCTGCTTACGATCGAAGTTGTGATGCCGAAACAGACAGAGCAAAGCCCTTGTATTCAAAACAGGCAATTAAAACGTTGTGCAAGGTGTCCCCTTGACGCTCGGACTTGATCCGAGTACCAGAGAAACAGCGAATGCTTTATAACATCAAGTGTCTTGGAATAAGGTAGATTATGTTGTAAGATCAGCTGTCTAGTTTTTTGGCAAATTCATCTATCGCTCGAATCACCCCTACCTCATCTAACCTTAGAATGCTTATGTGAAAAATGTCATAAACTGAATGAGAATTATTAATTCTCTATAATCATAATGTAAATGTGATGTTTTGTAGCTAAGATGAATACGTTGATGTAGTTGTGTAAAATAATTTAGTTCCAGACGAGCAAAGGAGTGAAATATTAATGGAATACAGACATCTAAAATAACGCAATGAATTTCCATGGTTATAAATATTACACCTATGTACAAAGTAAATATTTTTAAGAAAATGGAAACAATAAGAAAAAAATACTTTTTTCAATTAACATATTGATAGATATTTGATTGATTTAATTAAAATCTTAACTTTTGCAATTCAAATCAAAAAAACAATTATCAAAATCAACTGGTTTTGACGAAAACTAAATTTCAAAAACTAATTGGTTTACATAACTTGCTTTTCACTCCAAGTGTTTTTTTTTTTTTTTTGATGTTTGTATTTCTTCTCAAGTTGGTTTTAGAACTTATTTGATTAGGTCTTATATTAAATATATTTAATCAGAATAAAGGCATGTCAAACTAAATAATTTATAATTATTAAAAACTTTGTTCCCATCATATTTTTTTAATAATATGCGAAAGCTTACTCTTCTGAAATTAACTAAACATCATAAATAGTTAATTGAGTAGTTTTATTTGTCTTTCAACCAAAACTATTCAAAATGATTTTTGATTTGTTTGGAAAAACTAAAGAAATTCATATAGTTTTTCTATCAAAAACCGAATGAGGCCAAAAAATACTAGTTTTAGTTTGGTGTAAACGTAGTATTAAAGTTCAAATTTTAAGAATGTTTAATTGGAAAAATATCATAACTTGTCAGCTTTCACAATTATTAGTATTTAATATAATCATTTTTGGTGAGAGATGCAAATTTAAATATTTTTTGATTGTATGAATTATTTTGGTAACTAAAATCATTTTGTAATTTTTACCATCTAGGATGAATTAGCATGAAACCAGCCTGATTACCAGGAACCAAATTTTGTATATCTCACAAATATTTTTATTTGGTAAATTTAAATTTAACAACTATTTAAAATTATTGCACTTAAAAAAAATGTAGGAAATGCAAAATTATTTAAGTAAGATACACAAATATTTATTTCATTTTCCAAACAACAAATTCTTAATATTCTTGTTTACATATTTTTCCTTGTTCTACGAAACATTTTTCTTTTCATTTTTGCTTTTTCTTTAATCCTGGATAATTGTTAATAAAGACGTCTGTCATTCTTAAAAGTATTCATCAAATTCTTATAAACGAGGGTGGAAATAAAGAAATTTAGATGAGAAATTATTAATGTAAAGAATATTAAAATAATATATGAGCCATTGTCAAAAAAAATTTATTTAGGGCTTAAATTTTTATAAATATAAAGTGACTCGAATACATATAGAATTAGTTCGCGTTAATCATTTCGTGCAGAGGAGTGAAACTATTTGTAACCAAAACGCGCAGGAAAAATCCAAATCGCGTTTAAAGTGCTAAATTGAGCCAAAATTAAAGGAATTGGTTCATTTTCATAGTGTAATAAGAAGGTGACCGCCTAATAACTTCACGCACGAAACTGTCAAATTGTTTTTGTATTCGTATGTGGTTTCCCTATAAACAAATATTGCCTACAAGAAAAATTTTATAGCCACAATAATCATATTCTTATTGCGACAGTTTCCCCCATCGGGAGCGATTGTGCTTCACAGGCGATAAATTTGGGCAATAAGAAATCAATATGCCTGGAAGATAAATAGGCAATATTGCTAGATAATCATCTAGGTGAAAAAAAAAGATACCGCCAAACAATCTTCCGGAAGATGTAATAAATATATAGAGAAATTATCACTAAATAAATCTAGAAATAACATAATAAAGAAAACCTTTACATCTTGTAAAGAAAGCATGCACATAAATCTTAGCATCATAAAACACGAAATTTTTTAATTTTGAACAATTTTGCGACAACTAAAAAAATTTTGACTGAGGAATAAAAGTATTGCATTAAATTCTTCCAGATGATCGCAATGGGATATCAACAATTTATTTGCAGGTTATAATAACCTCACTGAAAAAAGGGCAATATTTTGAGGATAAAATATTAAAAAAATATATATTTTTGGTGCTTATTGCCTAATTTTCTTTAAACTAATAGAAATAAAATATTAAAAAAATATGATGATTTTTTCCAAATAATAAAAAGAAAATATTCCGTAAATTTCTTCTAGGATGATATCTTCCAAATGTTTGTAAGGTTTACACTAACAAAATGCAAATGTAATTTTGGTAAATGTCCGGTCACTTTTTAATTACATTATTGGCCTGTTTATATAACCGATGTCACTCAAAATTTTTGTTCAACATATTTTTCGTTTCTGTAAGGCATGTGTCGGTTTTTTGTGAGTAAAAACGTAAGAGCTGACGTTTTTGTACACATTTTGTGTTTTTTTTACGCATTTACAAATGTCATTAATGTCAAACACAGACAATTGGTAAAATGTAATCGTGAAGCGAAATGCGTTGACAAAACTATAAATATAAGAAAATTTCTGCAACATATACGTGTGTCGCCAACACCTCTCTCACTAGAATCACTCGATTCGCTAAAATAATATGCCACTGATGGAAACATTGTTGTTAATTTAAAAAATATACTCGCAATTTAGTTTTTTGCAATATGTAAATTATATCCCACACCACCATAGGTGGCAGGGGTATTATTCGTTTGTGCTGATGTTTGTAACATACAGAAAAAAATCATCCAACACCCACCTTAAAGTATACCAATCGACTCAGAATCAACGATGTCCGATCGTCTGACTGGCTGGACGGCTGGTTGTCCATGTAAAACTTGTGCACAAAGTACAGGTCGCAATTTTGAAGATAATCAATAAAATTTGGCACGTTGAACTTTCATGACACAAGGACGAAGCCTATGATATATGAATTGGTTATGATTGGTTCATTATTTCACCTAGCGCCCATATAAATGTCCTCCCGGAATAGGGGTTTAACGATCATAAATGCCTTAAATATAGCAATATTTTAATGAAATTCGGTGTTAGGAAGTTTTATATAAGTTTCAATCTTTGTAGCAAATTTCATGAAGAGCAGTTCATAATTGATCACATACTCATGTTAGTATCAGGTTTATATTCGACACAAATAAGTTTTTTATAAATCGAAATCATAGTGACAAATTTTATGAGGATCGCTCCATAATTTACCATAGCTCCCATATAAGCGGACTTTCGTGAATCACCCTAAAGTGCATAAATTCATATAAACGTTTGATGGATATGCACAATGGTGTGGTCGGGCTTGACCGACTATATCTTTCTTACTTGTTTATTTTTGTAACCTTGTGTCTACATATATAAAAAACATATATAAAAAACAATAATGTATAATCCATATTGTTGTTTTTGTGCAACTGTTGCCACCTTCCACAAATTCGCATTAAGTTTGACGTTTGTCTTGATAAAAAATTGTCTAATGTAGACACTATGTAATATTTTCCAAACACAACATTTTTAAGTAAACAAAAGACAGCTGTTTTTGTTTATATTTAAGGGTTGCTAATTTTTTGATCAAAAATCATTATTTTATATGAAAAACATTTACAAGATGTAAAAATTAAACATAAAGGCAACGGTAATGGTATTACGGATATACACCTCAAATGACCACTTTAAACAAAATAATTCTGAAAGTATATTTTGGCATTTCGAAATGAAATGAAAAAATCGTTTTAGTTTTTGGTGAACTCGAAAATTTATTATAATAATAATGTTCTATGATAGAAAATATTTTTTCTCTGGTGAGAAAAATTCTTATTACTGTTGTGTGAAATTAAAACTTAATAAAATATGGACAAATTAAAATTTTATCATTAAAATATTAAAAACGTGTAAATAGAAAAAATAGAAAAATTATTGCATTTTAAATCCTTTCTGAAATCCACACTCTATTTTGGGGATGGACATTTAATAATAAATATGAACTATTTTAAAGATGTAATGTAGTGAAATCATAAGACATATAAAATTTAATGTTAATATTCTATGTACATAAATCTTTAACAACAATGAGTTCTTTTTATTAATTTTAAAACGTCGGAAATGTATATATTTTGATCAAAAACACTACTGCCTTATGAGCAAGTAAAATTTTTTTCAGATCATAGCTCTCTATAATTTATTGAAAATAATAATTATCTTACGTTTCTCACAGGCCCTAAGATTTTATTTTTTATTAGCTAATAGGGACCAAAGCGAAATGAAGCAGGTGACAGCAGTTCTGCAAAAACAATTATACGGCAAATTAATTAAAATTTTCATTCATGGATTTAGACACTTCAGCAGGTAAGTAAAAATTGTGTTTATATGGAGTTTGACGGTTCTTAGTACTAAAAAAAATAATTAGCTGATTAAGTGAGTTCACCTGTTTGAATACGCTTTGGTAGGGACGTAAAAACATGTTCCTAAACAATATATCACTAAAGTAAAACGCGCCAATTTAACGCCTTTTTTGAAAAAAGCTATAGCAGAAAATAATGCGATCTTGGGCTGTTAAAAATCGCTAAATCCAGCACGAAAAGTGCTAAATTGGCAACGCAGGGTTTTAAATTGAACATATAAACATTTTTACAAACTAGATGTTTATGCATAGTAAAAATTACACAAAATATAAAAATCTACTGAGTTCTTTAAACAAAATGTATGATATTTTCAGTATCTCATGGTATTAAGTCACGTTAAGGGTTTCCAATCAAAATTAAAAAATCATTATAGCAAATATTGCGATTTTTTAAAATTTTGCAAAAAATGTGGATCTAATATAAGTTATTTCTCCATACATTATACGAAAATATATTTTATTAGAGTTTATTACAAAGAAATGCTATTTAATATTGTGATCCCTTTTTAAACCTAGTGATTTTTTTTGTGCATAAAATTTTTGTTTTCCGAAATTTTTTGATGTGCTTCTTCATTTCCGTTAACCATTATAAAATCTAACTATTTATGATAATTATCATAAATTTCGTGCTATCCATACTATGTGCCAAGACAGAAGTGTCTCGTTTTCAACTATTAATAATATAGCCATATATATAAGATTCGTACAATTTGCTATATAAAAATACAAAACAAGTTTTTTTTTTCTTAAATTTGTTTTTAATGCTCCTTTGATTTTATTGTATAAAGTAACAAAAAACTAAGTTCACGCTGTAATTCTTGCTATTCCATTAGAAACTGTGAATGTGTCTCGTGAAAAAAATAAAAAAAAAAATTTTTTGCTCTTGTTTTCCAAACTTTGAGACTATCTACTGCGTTGACTATTTCGGGCACATTAACGAGATAGAGCACAAAATACAAATAATTACAACAACGAGTATTTCGTTGAGGGGTGCACAGGCCCCGCTCAAAAGAACAACAAATTTTAAAAATTAAAAAATTTTTTCATTAAAATTCGACTACCCTCACGCAGAGAAAAAATATAGTTTTAATAACCATAATCTAAGAGCAACATATTATGATTGAAATATATGATCACAGCAAAAAATAGAAATGATTAGAAGTAATAATTATTATGATTCCTTTTTTTTATATTGTATCCGATCTTATGATTTGTTTTTTTCATGTTATGATTCTAGTTTTACGTATAATTGAACAAACTTACTACATCATTATCACTTTCTATCAGATTATGATTTGATATTGTTTTATTATTATTCTATTTATTTATTTAATATTTTATATTATCATATTACTATCTATCATATTACTATTTAATATTTATCATATTACTATCCTATCTTATTATACAGTTATCCAATCTTATCATATTATTATTTCATTTTATCATATTACTATTCCATCTTATCATATATTAGAACAAAATTTAATAAAAAAAATATTACTTTTATAAAATTTTTTATTCAAAATAATAGAAAAAATTTTTCATTAACACAAAAAAAAACATTTACATATTATTTGTTCATTAATTATATTCATTTGGACCAAATGTGATTCATGTGCAAGATATGTTTTTTAACTAAACCCTTTAATGGTAGTTAATCAATATCTTATATTGCTTATCTGTTTATATTTATTCATAAATAAACTAAATGTGAATTACAGTGAAGTTGGAAAGCAAACACTAAAAACAAAATATATTTAAAAACAAACAAACAAGTATTGAATTTTGCCACTAAGTTTGTGAAAGGTATAAGTATTATATTTATTTGAAACATTATATTTTAATGGGAATGATATTAATATATCTTAAAAACAGAATATAGTTTAGGAGCAAGGAAAAAGACTGCAAATATTTAATAGTAGTAGAAGTAATGATATTTTTCATACTAAAAAAATTTTGTTTCTATTAAAGGTATTTTAAAAAACATATAAATTTTTCAGTCAACTACAGTAAAATTTTTATTGAGTGTAAACATTAAATGACAAAATTTAAACAAAAATATTGTTATCCCGAAGACAGAGTTATTAAAGTTCAATGAAAATTAACAAATTAACAATGATGATAATATTGTTGTAGAGATAATTCAGTAACCATGTTTTTTCTCTGCGATCTGTATGTTACTTTTGAAAATGTGCACAGCAATAAAAAATGTGTAGAATTTAACCACAAAGTCCGAGTAGTTTATATAAAATCGCATGAGATGAAAAGGTATAAACGTGCAAACACATACTGTGGTAGAATGAGAAAAAGTTAAGTAATTTTAAACCATTTTTCAAAGTTTTTGAACTTTGTGCAGCAATCATGCTTATAAAATTAAACCTATGGTGTGAAATTTTGCTCTATATTAGATTCAAATCTTGTGATTTCAGATCTGTAACCATTTTGTTTAAGATGGTATTACCACAAAACTTATTAAGTCAGTTTCAGCCAGGTTAAAAATTTTTTATAATTGCTCATATCGTCACCTAAAATACCAAAGGCCGTAACTACACTTTTTTAATTGTTTACAGCAGAAACACACAACAATATTAAAATGCTAAACCGTTACCACAATTTTTAATATTTTTCTTTAAAATTAAGAAATTAAGTAAAATTTTTTAATAGTTCACTTAAAACAAAAATAAATAAAGAACAAAACACTCTTCTAAACAAATTTTTATTAAATGGAGCAAATTTTACGACTGTTTCGTTAATAAAGTTGGTGTTACAGACTTTTGTTCCTTTTACAGACTATTATTAATATTGATGTCAGTTTCGGAGATATAAATGTGTAGATGTAGTTGCCAGTGGTTAAGGCCTTTTACATTTTAGGTGACGATATGTACTATGTAATCTAATAGCTCTGCCAAAGAAATCTTTTATTATAACTATATTCTGATGAATAAAATACGAATCTCGTTTGTTTTCCTTTGTATTACATCCTTTTAAAGACTTTTGTTAATATTGATGTCAATTTCGGAGATATGAATAGACAATTTTTTGTGTAGATGTAGTTTGGGTCAGTACATTATAATACTCCATTAAATCAATATTTGATTTTTCAGTATTTACGGCCTTTTGCATTTTATGTGATGTACCATGTAATTCATCAGAATATCATTCTATCAGAATGATATTCTGATGAATAAAATACGACTCTCGTATGTTTTCCTTTTGATTTCCTTATTTATCATGCTATTTGATATTTCGTATATATTTTTCTTCTGGTTTCAATCATGTTCATTTTACTTAAACTGTAAAACTTTGCATCTTGCAGCTGCATGCTGATGTAATGCACAACAATCCTCTATCATCGACATTTTCTCAAAATCTTCTTTACGGATTGTGCAAGAAACAACATGCAATTTTTTTTATTTTTTTTTTTATTTTCTTTTTTATTGCTGTAGTTTTTTGTTTTCTTACGAGAACTATTCGTTTTTTTTTTCATGTAAGTAAAAAATTAAATAATAAAAATAAGAAAAACAAATAAATGTATCTTTTTTATTATTGTTCTTTATTTTTAGCATCTTTGGCAAATAATCTAATATTTTGTACTAGAGAGAAAAAAAATACAAGACATGAGAATTTTCTTGTGAAGGATTTAAAACTTGTACAATTCGAATTTTGCTAATTTGAATGCTGAGTTGCACAGTGTTTTATTTTGAATTCTGATTGAAATATGTGCAATGAAAATATTGTGTGGATATATTATCTAGTTTATTTTAACAAATTAGTTAAAAATTTACATATGCATAATTGAATCCGAAGATGAAAACCAAGAAAAAGAGCTAGAAAAACTATCATATGATAACTTAGCAAGGTTGAAAGGTACCATCAAAAGACTGTCTAGGTAGGGTATTGAGGGGAGACTTTAAAAAGATATCATGTCGTGCCAGCATTTCAGTCTATTGTACGCTCCCTCAAAGAATTGAGAATATAAGCCCATTTAGACATTACCGGAAATTATTGTCATTCAAAAAATTTTCTCAATTTATTCCAATCCATCTTACCTCTGCGAACATTGGGCATTGTCATTGCTCTTATCCCTCTTAAAAGGTTAGAATTTACTTCCTGTAATTCTCTAGTTTTAATTGCTAGATTATTTTCTACTCCCTTTGCAGTTACGCTGAAGTAATTAGGCTTACAAAATAAGAGCATTGAGCCATTCATAGAGAAATTATTATTTTTTATTACGCAATCTAAAATAATACTGGATTTTGTAGCCTCGGACATCATTAATCTTACTGACATTTGACTATCCGTGAAGATATTGGGATCTATTGGAACCAGTCTATATACTCTATATCGCACGGACCATATTGTGGTCTGGGATAAGGATAGAATAGACTTATTCTGTGCACTGGTTCCTCTTTATAGAGACCCAATCTTATTTTGTTCTCCACAGTGGTGTCATCTGTGTAGCATCGAGACTCCACGGTAACCTCTGATAGGGTCCCATTTAGCCTCGTTTGTTATTGAAAAGCGACTTTGTTGTTCAATTTCGTATTTTATTTCAGGTACATATTCGGTTCTTTTCACTATATAAAATATGTTTAATACAATTTCAATTTATGATATCACTTGGCGAAATATTCAATCGTTTAAATTTTAGAAATTCTTCCAATTTTACAACAGTAACTTTAAATCAAATTATCAGTTATCAGTACCAGTGCATCACAGTTCGTTTTAACATCAGTTTCAGCTATCTAGTGTGGTTTATCAATTATATACTGGATCCATTCCCCTAGTGTTTGGAGGCGTATTAATGTAAATTAATGTAAGTTTTCAAAGTCCTTGTGGGGATGGTTCAGATTGCACAACTTATTTCTAAATAGCACGTTGTTCATTAATTTTCACCAAGCTATTGCAAGGGTCGTCGATGTTACAGACAGGTTCAAATCCTTCATTACTTATGATCCCTATGTATTATGGTAGCCTGTGTAATTGCATGATGCACTTTATCTCTGGAGAGTTATGTCATACGATGAACAAATAATCAATTTATTCTTTAACATATGGTTGATTTAGCCTCTCAGCACCCGGTCAATGCGAAACCAATTTAAGGATTGTATAAGAAAGAAAATCGTATGATATAAGCATATGGGAAAAGTGAAACGAATTCAATAGGGTATTCATTTTATTAGACCTTTTCATCAATCGATTAATCAAATAACTCGAAAATTATGTTTTTAAATGAACAGATTAATCAAGTAAAGCCTTTAAATTACTTAAGTTATTCGAACAAAATTTTGTTCGTTTTTTAATGTTTATTAAGAAATAAAACAAGCACTCTGCGTTGTCTTAATGTTTTTTTTTTTTTTTTTTTTTAATAGAAAACAAAAACAATGTTAACAGTTAATTTTAATAAAATCTATTGTAAACAGAAATATGTCTACATTAATTCAGATCACTTAATTTTCAAGAAAGTCTTAAATATCCCCTTTTGAAATAATTATTATTTACTTTGTTATTATCAAGTCATTATGTATAGCAACCGAATTTCAGTTGTGTTGTTAATTTCCAAAATGATATTACAGATGGCAACTGGCAACTGATAGCTGGAAACTTCAGTAGACTTACAGGTCTACAAATCTCTGGCTGCTATGAAATTAAAAAGAAGAAAAAAAAAATAAAAAGTAAAAAGTAAAAACTAACAAAAGATAATAGAAAGAAATTAATAGAAGCTTTGCTTTTTTCTTACCATAAAAAGTATTTAAAAATCTCTTTTAAAACTCTTTTAAAACTTGTTGTGAAACTCATAGCGATGTTTAAATGTCACTGAACGGTAGGAAAAAATGCAAGTAGACTTGGCCTCACGTATAACAAACACTGTCGTAGCTGCGGTAATCACGAGAGGGAGGAGGCGGTATATCTTTTTCTGTGCACATGCCGAGCCTTAAACACAATTAGACATAAATTTTTGGCAAGACATCAATTAAATAACCTATGTGAGTTAACGGATGACAGGCTTAGTGACCTCATTAAATATCTGATTGAAAAAGGCTGGATCTAATTAATTTATATTCTCTTCTGTTCACATTCTCATCCCATTACAGTTTCAACCAAACTCATATGCCTGACGAGTAGCGAGGTCTTATCAAGTTTACGAGTACAGTCTACCACGTATACCAACCAAATACATTTGAGGGTAGTAAAAAAAACTTAACAATGACCTAAAAAATGAGATGCAATTTGGTTCAGAAAATGAAAAATAAATTTCAAGCCCAAAGTATAGAGAAGCTCCTAAGAGCTATGCCAAACATGTTCGGCCGTGTAATGGCATGTTGTTTTCATTTCTTCAATGTCAAATATGAACCATGTTAAAGCTATGCCTGAGCTTTAGTCAATCAAAGCTAAACAAATTTTAAATACCAAAGCTAAGAAGAACTCTCCTCAATAAAAAAAAATTAAAATATTTCCAACATTTTGTATTAAACATATGTTATTGTTAACCTATTTCATATTCCAAGGTACAAGTTTTGTATAGCGAATAATCAATAAAATGGTCCTGTATAGTACCGAACTAAAAACAATAAAAATTTATAAAACAATTTGTATGAAAAGTTTACTCAAAATGCGAAAAGATGTGCGATTGTTTTGCTTCTTTTCTCTGAATAAACTCTAATAATGAATTTCGTGACATGCAACAGTGTTTTTTTTTTTTAATTTTCTGGCCAGATTTAGAATTTTCTCATTACAGTAGAAGTGCACAGAATAGGGAATATTATTTTAGTCCCATATTAGTTATTTAAACTACAACGAATTGGATACAAGTTAAAAGTTAATTTAAGAATGTTAAAAGAATCATATGTTTTATTTGAATGCACACCTTGTTAATATTTGATAATTAAATCAATTGGCCTAATATTCGGATAATTTTGCCCATTCAAAGGGAAAATTAAAATCTGATAAAGCATATTTATGGAATAAATAATAATAATAATAACAATAGTAATAATAATAATAATAATAATAATAATAAAAAATCTGATTTACTTAAATAAGGAATTGTAGCGAAGTATGCTAAAGTATTTTATTATATATATTATTTTATATTTAAGCTAAATTATGATTTTTTTTCCTTAACTAAATTTTAGGTCTACATCCCTCCGATATCATCATCGTATCATCTAAACCAGGCTGAGACTTCATTAGTATATCAACTCCATACTTACATCTAGATCGTAGAACAATCAATCTGTTTTTCCAAATCAAATTAAAAATTTTCCCATTTGTTTCTTACCGAAAACTTAATATAAAAATTCGAATCTCTTTTCTTCAGCTCATCTAAACTCAAATTATAAATAACAAATACATAAAATGACGTTTATATATTTGACTTAATTTTTGTGATTGAAAAACGACTTTATTCTTCAATTTCACGTTATGTTTCAGGAGCATATTCGGTTCTTTTCACTAAACAAAATTTGTTTAATACAATTTCAGATTATAATATCACTTGGCGGAATATTAAATCCTCTAAATTTTAAAAATTCTGCACCAATTTTGCAAAAGTTATTTTAAATCAAACTAAAAAAATAATAAAAAGTCAATTTTTTTAAATATTTTTTTTTTTTTACTCGAATTATTCGATTAATTTATTCAAACAAATTTTTACTCGAAATTAATGACTTGAACTAAATCGATCAATTATTTGATTTTATTTTGTCGAATAATCTAAATTAATTAAACAATTTGATTTATTTAAACACAAATTTTAAATCAAGCCAACCAGACAGCCAGATTGTTGGACGAATGTATCGGGTGATATATCATGATGTGGAGAACTGAAAATATATTCTAACTGTTGCAAATATCGCGCAATGGGGCTAATCGCAAAATGTTTTGTAATAAATCTGTATCTCCTAAACTACTGGTTGAATCGAATTTAATTGTATAGGAGAGTTTCAGAGGAGGACCTTAGCTTTCATAAAAATCATCCTTTATTTACCCAGTAATAACACGAGATAAGCTGCAGGGTGTCAAAGTTGACTGCCTCGAGTATGTAAAGGTTTTAAAAAATCGTGAATTCTATAAATAAAGTCCGGTTTCATAGATTTTTATATTTCTGTAAAGTATTTGGCAACATAAAGAAAAATTAAGCTCACTCATTTAAGCTATCTCTTACAGTTAAAAAGAGATTTACGCTAGCACTACCACTGAGATTTTTGGAAAAGTGACTAAAAAAGTGTCTACGAGTACGTAGTACAACCGTGATGAAATTATTGAGTAAATATTTTTTTCATATATAGATTTACAGTTTCCGAAATATTGGATGAATTGGATGCTTTTGATGATAATGAGTTCAATGATGTTACACTTTAAACAATTCCACCATTAGATAGATCCGATAGTGATCAATATACTGATGAAAGCGATGATGAGTATGAGGCAAATCTTAATCATCTCGGTCCAAAATTATTATCTACAGAATGTAAAGTATTATTGAAGATAATCAATGAGATGACAGTGATGATAAACCCCTAGAGAAATTAATACGCGTATCCTGCGGATCCAACAGACAGACAAACACGAGTTAAAATTTTTGACGAAAAGTTTAACCATTATATAGAATAAATGCGGAATGTACAATGATTCCATCAAAGGCTCAGTTATGCATAATTCCGACAGAATTCTTTAAATTATTTTTCTCCGAGGATACTTTAAGACTTTTTGAGGAGCAAATAAAGTTGTACGGTCTCCAAAAGAATATAAATTTAGTAGTTACATTGGACGAGATGAAAGTATTGTTAGGAGGTATCCTCATGTCTGGATATGACAAGTATCCCAATAAAAGATTGTATTGGTCAAGGAAACTTGACGTTCCTAAATTGCTCCGCAATAGTATGAGAATGAAATGGTTTGAACAAATACTAAATAACTTTCATTTAAATGACAACCTTCAAATCGATGATATGGATTGCCTTTACAAATCAACACTGCGACACGTTGGGATTGATGAAAATTTATCAATCGATCCCGTATTAAGGCAAGCATTATGCCAACCAATATATTCGCGGGAAACCAATCCGATTTGGCTTTAAAAACTCTGCGTTAAATTCAGCTAACGGTTTTATGATAAGGGAAAAACTGCAGAGTCTATATTTAAAGGATTTGGAGTAGGTTGTGATAAAGTGCTTGATCTCAAAAACTAATGTTTGTCTAAAATAGGATTCAAGGTATTATAACCATAGAATTCCCATTAAAAAAACAAAACTAATTTTATGTATTTTAGGAATTCATAGACAACTATTTTACCTCCGTTAAATTACTGCGACACATATCATCCGTCAGAATATACAGTTCAGGAAAAATACGAAAAGGGTGAACAGAAAAGTGCTTTCTTCGCTCAATCCTAATAATGAAAAAAGAAGAAAGGGAATCTGTGGATCATAGATTTTCAACTAATGGAAACATATTGCTCACACGATGGAAGTATAATAATGATGTCACAATTGCAACTAATTTTGATGGAAATAAAATGGGATCATGCCAATAATTCTTTAGGGGAAGGGGTGCTGTATTTCATCGATAGTATATGGGCATGGGAGGCGTTGATAAGATGGATCAATTAGTTGCGGTCTACCGTTCGCGAATCAGGTAAAAGAAATGGTGGTGGCCTATATTTGCATATCTCTTTGATGTCTCAGTTGTTAATGCATAATCCCACATATGCATCTTTTCTTATTTTTCGTCGAAATCTGGCTACATCCTACCTTGAAACGTATGCTACCTATAAGGGATTCGTATATGTGTCGTCACTAAAGAAGTGATGACACATATACGATATGATGGCAGAAACCACCTTATTGAATATTCCAAAACTGATAAGCGATGTGTTTCAAACTTTATTTGCAACAAATGTGAAAAAGGGCTTCACCCAGAAGAATGTTTTAAAAGTTATCATACGCCTAATGTACCTACCGTTATATGGGACGGTCCATAATTTCAAAACTATAATATTTTTTTTAATAAAATGTTTTTAAAACTAAGAAACCACATAATTTTTATTAATAATTGGTGAAAATTATTCAAGGAAATTTGCCAGAAAACTTCGTCCACTAATGGGTTAAGAAGAGGAATATGTGAAGGCGATTATATTGAACACAAATAAAAACAACGTATGACTAAAACCTTAAAAAAATAGCTAAATAAATAACTAACACTGTACTTGATTGAAAAAAAGAAAAAGAACTATATAAATAACTACTAAAGTTGCAAATCACTCTATACAAATCCATAAATTAAGGGCAAAAAATTACTATACAAATATTTCAGATTTGTTCACAATTTCTTAAAGATTTTTAATACGGACTTAACACTGTTCAATATGTGTTTGTAAAATAGAAAAAATGCATCTTATTTTATTGTTTTAGTTTAAAAAACTAAAAGATTTCTTTATAGAACAAACAAGTAACTAGTTTACTAGCATTACAAATTAATAAATCTTACTCAAAAATATTTTGTCTACTTATTTTAAATTATCCAAAAAACTGTAAAATTAAATCTTCTACAATTGTACACAAGCAAATCTGTTACCCATTTTATCCTTACTATTTAATTACGTTTATAAAATTCTTGTTAAATTTACATCATTAGTATTTAAAACAAAAACAAAAAAGAAAATGTTAGAAACAAATTCTTTTCCAGATTTTCTAGACAATCAACTTTAACTTAGGGACCTCTCTCACGTACTTAAACAAAAACACCCGCACTAGGTTGATCGAGTCGGTATTCCAACCGGTTTTAGAACCGCTTTTTTTTCGGTTTAGGTGCTGTTGGTTTTTTTTTTTTTAGCAAAAAACTCGGTTTAAAAGATAACACTTTATTTCAAAAAACTTACGCACTAAATATTAATATTTGAGTGGAAATTTTGAAAAAATTTATTAACTGATTAAAATTTATAAAGTTAATTTCTTATTATGTTTCAGAAATACAGTTTAGGGTTAAATTTAAACTAATTCTATAAGTTTAAACAAGTATTTAAGTAATAAATATCTTGAATGAAATACGCAAGTAAATGGAATTAGTTTTTTCTCTTGTAACATTTTTAACATTCTCACAAATTATTTAAATATTTTAGGGTTTTTATTAATTCAATATTTGTAATAATAGTTTACTTCATTTTATAAAGAAGTTGTATTTGAAAGAGGTCTAGTTGCAAAATCTATTTCGAAGCTTTTCCATATTAAGCCATAGTTTCTGTACATATTATACACATAAACCAAGTCTCATTTTTGATGATTATTTGCTTACTTTAATTAAAATTGTTTCTCGAAATAATTACTTTTGATACATTTTAAATTGTGTAATATAAGATTTGTTAATTTTTTTAGAGAAATAAATTTTATTTATTGAAAAATTTACTTCTGCAAGAAAAAAAACAACTAACCGGTTTTTCGGAATTTCAAAATTCCAACAATTCGAGCTATTAGAAAACCGTTTTCTCCAAAAATCAAATATCGATCACCCTAATCCACAGCTAAACAAAAACACACTTATTATTTACCCACTTAATCCAATTTATTACTGCTGCCATCATTATATTCGTTTATTACATTTGGTACATTTGGCCATTTGTCGCTTTGTCTGTTTGTTCCTCTTTATGTTTTAATGTCTGAAGTAGAGTTAGCCAGTTGCGGTTGCTTAACTTTGCTTTCTAACACATTCTGTTTTAGCTTATTGTGGTAAAAGTGTTCCTTTATTTTTATTCATTTTTTTCCTTTTCATTTGTCTGATTTTTCGCTCATTTCATGGCCAAAAGTTTTTTAATTATTTTTTGCTTCAATGTTTTTGTTGTTGATGGTGCAGCACAATAATATTGAAATTAAATGAACAACTGAAGGACTAATGAGTGAATGAGTGAAATGTTGGCTGCATGGTCATGTTACAAAGAGAACTAATTTCATGGGCAAAAAAAAAAAAAAAAGAAAAAAACAATCAACTTTCCTTGATTGTGTATGTAAAATTTCTTTTATTTGTTTGTATACTTAAGTGTGTTAATCCTTTTTGTGTTATTTCTTTTTTAATTTTGAGAAATGATTTTATACAAATCTTTTCAACAAATTTCAAAAATTCAAGCATTGGAAAATTTTGCTGGAACCCGACTTCTATTTAAATAAAAAATACATATTTTAAACATTACATGTATGATAAAGAGCCTCAAGAAAAACAATTGGAAATGTACCCCTCTAGAAATAAAGATGAGTCTATTCCTATATGATTATCAAAATACTATATCTGAAAGTTTAAATTTACGTAGGAACATTTTCAAAACTTCTCTAAAAATACGTATTGTTTTCAATATCATAATCAAAATTTTTCGAACATTAACTTTAAATTGTAATAGAGGTATACTAAGGCCTGTAATATTACTTTAAATATAATACTTATAATATAATACTAAAGCCTGTAATATTAATTTTGTCCTAGCTTCTTTATTTGAACATATAACTTTATATATTTTTGAATTTTTTCCACATATATTGGTTTTTAATATACCATTGGAATGGTCTCTCCTGATACTATCGAAAATAATATTTTATGCATATAGTTTCCGAAAGTTTAAATTAGTAATTTTTACAAATAAGTCACATGGAAATATTTATTATACTTAAGTGTAGATGAATTTATAAAAAAATACGATATATGTTTATATGAAATATATAATAAGATCCTTTAAGATAGCGGTAATAATCGAATTAAAGAGAATTTTGAAATTTAGTCACTATTTTTACATGAATTTATAGTTTCTATGATAAATGTATACTTTTGGTGGCATTTGTTTTCTTAACTAAGAATTTATTTGACTTAAAAATCAACTTGTGCAACTAAGGGGTTAAATGAATACATGTCAATAGTATTGAATGATACCTTTTCAATGATGCCCCAAGAAATATAAATTGCGATGGAAAATGTCCAAGATATTCAAACTTTAATAAAATGGTATTTAAAATAAAACCATAGAAAACATAAAACACAACTAGAAGTTTATATGAGAGACAGTTCAAACTAAATTTTCAAAAAAATTACTCATTTCTTTTCAAAACACTAAAATAAAATATATGTGACTACATGTATTTTGTTGTTGCATGAATTAGATTTTTGTCAACTGAATTAGATTTTTGTCTCTCACATAAACTTCTAATTGTATTCTATGGTAGAAAATTTTACTAAATGCACTTTTTAATGTTTGATTGAAAAAAAATAATAAATATGTAAATAAAATAAACTTGACTTTAATTTAAATTTCCTTTTTACTTGAGAACGCTTTTTAATTAAAATACTTATAATTTTAAATCAATGCTTGTCTCTGGATTAAATGCTTGAGGTACATTTTGTTTCAACTTGAATTCCAGCTAAAATGTTTACTGGATTATGAAAACTAATTTAATCAAAATTTTGTCATTAATTATTTGTCATTTGATATGGTTACCGTATATTTTACTACAACTAGAGAATGATTTCTAAATGTAACACCAAAAGATGCAGACTAAAATTGTTTTCAAGTCGGCTTTACATTATTTTGTAATCCCCTAAATTGTCTCGTAGATATTTAGAAATTATTGTCGAAATTTTATTATTATATGGTGGTGTGGGGTATTATGCGTTTGTCCAACACCCACCTTATAGTATATCAATCGACTCAGAATCACTTTTTGAGTCGATCTAACGATGCCCGTCCATATGGCTGGCTGGCTGTCCATGTAAACATTTTGCACAAAGTACAGGTTGCAATATTGAAGATAATTTCTTGAAATTTGGTGAGTAGGACTTTCATGACACAAGGACGAAGCCTATTGAAACTGGTAACGATCGGTCCATTATTTCACTTACGTACGCCCTGATACAAATGTCCTCCTGGAATAGAGGTTTAACGATCATAAATACCTTAAATACAGTAATATTGTAATCAAATTCAGTGCAAAGAAGTTTAGTATAATTACCAATTTTTGTGTCAAATTTCATGAAGATCGGTTCGTAATTGACCATAGCTTCCATATAAAAAAACTTTAACTTGCATAAATCACATACGCATGATAGTATCAGGATTATATTCGACACAAATAAGTTTTATATAAGTACAAATTTTATGAGGATCGCTCCATAATTTACCATAGCTCCCATATAAGTCCACTTTCGGAAATCATCCTAAAGTGCATAAATTCATCTAAATGTTAGTATTAACGTAATATTCCGTATTCGTATATTTTATTTTACACTTAGCAAAAGTATCGGTCCACAATTGCCCACATGCCTAATATAAGACCCATCCATGAATATTGATGGACGTGCACAATGGTGTGGGGTATCATATGTTCGGGCTTGACCGACTATATCTTTCTCTCTCGTTTTTAATGCTAAATTGAAAAACTTTTTTCCTTAAAAGTTCTCTTAAGAAATTAAAATTGCAAAAATATTCATAGTGAAAGCATATTATTGTTTAGCAGATCAAATTCTATCTACTCTATCCAGTTTTGTTTAAAAAAGACAAAAAAAGTTTCTTTGCTCACCAGTGTGTCTCCACTTAATTGTATTTATACGAGGGTACTTTCACTCCATTGTGAATGAAATCGAGATTTGTGTATCAATTTCAATAATATATATCTTATTTTGTTCATAGTAATATCAGTTTTATGATAAACGATTTAAAACAGCACATTTTATGTAAATATTTTTTAATACTTTTAAAAAATATCCAAATTTTGGGGTACTATTTATTTTGGATGGATCATATCTTTTAAAGCTGGCGGTATTGTGCTTAGATACGTATATTAAAAAAAGTATGCATTCTTAGCTTGTATATAAAAAGTAAGTTACGCCCTTTTCAGATCTTTCACCTTATTTGTAAAAATCAAAGTCTTTTGAAAACAATTATTTAGCAAAAACATTATATAACTAACTGATCAAAGGTAATAAAACATGGAATTTTGATATTATTGCACTATAGAAATATTCTTTGGGTATTAAACACATATTTTGGAAACTAGCGTAGTGATCGAGAATCACGAAACCGTTCCGAATCGGATCTGAAATTTGAAAATGCATTTATATATACAAATTTTGGATTATTTATTAAATACTATTTCATGGATTTAGTTATAGCAAAATTGTAATCAGCATATAATTATCTGTCAGCAAACAGAAAAAATATAAAAATCGATTAAAAATCGTAAAGTTATTACAAATTCCCACGACCGTTACTGTGTTCAAGAACACTTGTGTGGGGAATGTAGAAAAAATTAAATAAAATTTTTATTTAAATTTCAATTATAGGTATTCAAATAAATATTTTTATTTGAAGAATTTTACTTTTTAATTACATTAAGGTGGGTCGAAAAGAAGTTGTAGAATCAAAGAATAGTAAATGTTTCCAAAACTGCAAAAATTATTTATTTTTTTTTTTTTTTTGCCACGGCCCAAAATACCACCCTTTTCTTTTTTGTGTATAGCGTCGTTATTTTAAGTCCGATTGCAAAATGTGATACGTCGTTCAGAATGGTTTGACAAACACAGTGGGGAAAAGTCTAGGGAGAGTGGTGGCCTCCATACAAATTAAATCTTAATTATTGCGTACCTAAAGAAGTATTGCAGGGAAAGTCTTAAGATTTACTGGAAATAATTTTTCCCCATTAAGATTCACAACGAAAATATGAAGAAGGGTACGTCTTGGGGGAGTAGTAGCCCCCATACAAAACAAATATTAATTATTTCGTGAACTATAATAGCTAAAGTCTTAAGCTTTTGTGGATATAATTTTCTTATGCAGTTTTATAATTGAGATGAAAATGGAGTGATTAGGTCTAGGAGAAGTGATAGCTCCCTTACAAAGTAAATCTTAGTTAATAACTAAATAACTATTGCAGTGAAAATCTTAAATTCTAAAAATGGCAATCATTTTCCTACACTTCACAGTTGAGTTGGGAATAGGCCAGGTAAGCCCAGGGGAAGTAATAATAGTTTTGAATCGATAGGGTTAGCGAAGCACATCGAGTTAAGCAAGTATTTCTATAAAACATACATAATATTAACGTTTATATGACATTTATACAGTTAGGGTAACTTGTGATAGTGGCTACTATTTCTGCATTTTTTTAATTTTGAATGTACAAACATTTTTTGTTGGCTGTAGCAAAGAGTTATTACTTGAATTATGTTTTAGAATTTGAAAACTGTTTTGTTGCTAGTTAGCATAGAATTCTATTTTTTTTTTTTTTTTTTTTTTTTTTTTTTTGAGTTTTGTCAAGGGAAGATAATTTTATATTTAAATTTTGAAAATTTTTTTAAACAGTACATTCACAAATTATACAATTTCATTTTTGTTAATTAAGATTGAATTTTCTTTGTTGATTATTGCAAAAGTTCAAGATTTTCTACCAAATCCTAAATTTGATATTTTGTATTGGTAAGGATTTAGATTTTTCTAGCTAAATTGGTAGGCATATTTCCAATTGGTGTATAAATATTTTAGTAATCTTGCAATTGGCAGATTAACTTATTGAATCTTCTTTTACTTACAGGATCAGAAGTTCAAAAGATTGATTTCAAGAATATCAGAACTGCAGATGCTACAGAGAAGTCAGGAAAAAGGAAATACATCATCTAGCACATCGTTTTTATTAAATGATTTTCATCAGTTGACCACAAAAGCCAACAAATAGTGAACCTTCTAGCAGTGAAATACCATTAACTTTTATCTTATCATGACACTTCTGTGAGATTTGTGCTTGTTGAAGCAACCTAATTTATACTTATATAGAACTTATTTATAACATTAAACATTTTATTTAAAATATCATAATTTTAATAAAAATAATTCATTTTAGAAAATTCGCAGAAATAAAAAAGTAAAACTTTTCTGACAAATTTTGTATAAAATGTTCTTTTTTTTTCGTACATATTAGCTTTTTGGGAAACATTACGAAATATGTGTATAATATTTTTTGATTAGCTATCGTTTGATGTATATATCACCAATTTTTGTGAGAAAAATTTGTTTAAGATTTTTTCTGGAAACACCAACTTAAACTGCATCATGTTTCTATCATCGTAGGAAGTTAAAATTTGAAAAAATATGTTCCAAATGATGTCCCCTTTAAGGTACGTTTAAATGTGCGGTACACTTTGGTTTTCTTCGTACAATGTTTGACTATCCTAAAGGACAGCCAGCCGTTAAGACGGACACATGTATATCGTTAAAATGACTCAGAAAGTCAGTCTGAGTTAAACAGTAATATTCGAACCACCTATGGTGGTGTAGGGTACAATTAAAGTTTATCATGAACTTTAAATCATAAAAATTTATTTATCTAATAAAAAACATTTAAGTCCATTCATGTGTGAGTACACCTTTTTTTAATTTCCAGATAAAAAAATTAAAAATTTCCATTATAAAGACATGTTTTAACATGCAATACAAGCACTCTTCGGCAAACGTTGAATATACATATGTTAAACACCATGCAATAGCAGCACCAGCTGCAATATTAGTATAGCCAAAGGAAGTAAAGAAAGAAATTATACAGAGAATGCATTTAAGAAGGAACTATACACACTTACCAAAATATCTTTAATAGAAAATAAAAAAAAAAATGAAAATACTATAAAATAATTCCAAAGAATTCTTCAAAGAAAGAAAAATACAAGAAATGTATAGAAAAAGTGAAGTTTTTGATGCAAAAAAGGATGAAAGGAAGTTGTGAATGCTATAGTTTGCTTACAATGGTTGGAAAACCATGAAAATAGCTGCTTAAAGTAGATTGTATTTCATTAACCGAAAAAAGGATTTAAAAGCTTTATAAAAAGATACGATTTTTAAGAAAGTAAAAACATAGAAAAAATCTAAAAATTACAGACACACAAATGGTTAAAAAAAATATTAAAAGAGCTTAATTATTTGGTAATAAATTTGCGAATATTTTCTAATTCACCATATGTAATTGAAATATTATACATTTTATAAGTTTTAAAGCGAAACGAACTAATTTTATATAAATAAGTGCTCAGTTATTTATAAAAACTGAAATTAACTATTGGAAAATTAATCACTCCTACTAACTATCAAAAATCAGGTTTATATCAAGGTGATCTAAATATAAAACACTTTTCAACGCTCCTAGACTTATTTATACTTTGAAAACAAATTCGATGGAATGGGGAAAAATATTTTCATCACCTTCTTATTATGTTTCTATTTCTATTAATAACTTTTTTAAATAATATTAACTTAAAGATGTTGATCCCGTAAGCGTTTTATGCAGTTAAAATATTTCCACTTTGTCAAATATGTATAAACCTCGGGGCAAGTGATATTTAATTCCTTATTAAGCAATATTTCAACTTTGATAACCAAAGTATCTATTTTAATTATAAATTCAATTTGAAATTTTTTTAACAGATAAATAGTGATAAAAATGACGTTGCACGCATTCACAATGTTAAAGATGAATAGCATAATGTGGATTTTACTTTAGATTTAAAGAAAAATAAAAAAAGTATTTATTATAATTCATCTTGCTTCGCAAAGAATATATATTTTTTAATTAAGAATGAAGACCAAACTTAAAACACTATATGTAAAAAATACAAAACTGCAAATTAAAATGTTGTACAAGTTGAAAGCTCTGGGTAACAAACTATTGATGATGAAAACTGCAACATCATCTAAAGTATGTAAACGAAAATTTGTTTACATTTTAAATTGCAATTATTAAAGCAGCTATATATAATATTGGAAGAAGCGAAAAAGTTTATGATTCTGTATAGTATTGAGAGTATACATTACATTTACAATTTGAGCTTTGAAAGATCAGTCAGCAAAATATCTTAAAAATTATAAAACATCAGAAGAAAATTTTTTAGACAAATTTCTTTAGAAAATATGTAAATGGGTTTTTTAATGTTTTAAAACATAAATATTTCAGCCCTGTAAGTAATATGATATAGATCGGACACTTCTCTGAATCTGCAAAGTCCGAAGATTATAAACATATTATTCTCTTTAGTAAACTTGAAAATTGGTATATAACACAAAATTAATTTTGGGCGATTATTTTTTTCCTTTTCAAACCCTAGTTCAACCAACTTCAATTCGAAAAAGAAGTTTGTTAAGCAATGATAAATTCGGCAGCTGATACATCAAAGAAAAGACAATGCCATAATATATCTACTAAAATACTAAATAATGTACAGATCGATATTTCGACTAGATTTAGTAACGAAAAATTACTCGGTAAAGTTGTTCAGATTAAAAACTTTAAAAAATGTGTGTCATAAAAAATTGAATCAAATTAAAAAATTTGGCATCTATTCACAGAAAAAAATAAAAGTGGACTACAATTACGAAATTGCTTATATTAATTAAATTTTTATTTGATTGTGCTCCAATCACCAAAATGATAATAATAGTTAATTAGAGTAATTGATTTTGGCTTAAATTTCAATTATTTTTTTTTTAATCAAATTAATTAGGATTGTGATTGAAATTTTTCCTAAAATCAACTAAAAATTTTATTGGTTCAATTCCAAAATTAATTAAATCCCTCCTTTAATAAAAACACATGGATCTAAATAAAATTATTTATTGAATTATTAGAAATATTGAAATAATACAATACAAGTAAATTAAATGAAAAAAATATCAAAACTCCATATTTGATTAAGGGAAACGAAACTTGGTACATTTATATAGTTTGATCTTGGCGTCACATACAACCTGTTGATATCACATATAAATCAGATTTTTGTAACCTTTGACCTCGGTAATCCCGATCTCATGATTATCAGTGGCTTTTAAAAAGATTTATAAGATATATGTCAAGTTTGGTTTCCCTCTATTAAATTTTGATTTTATTCACATATTATTTAACTAGGTTTTACAATAATGTGTGTAGTGTTTGTGTAATGTGAAAATCTATGTAATATAATTTACTAAAATTATTATAAAATGTGTAGTCTTAATAATACATTTAAAGTATGTAATATTTATATTTAATTCCTGAAAACTTCACATAAAGGTGTTCAGTGAAGATAATATTATCCTATCTGAGTGCGCTTGTGATCTGGGACGAGATACCAATAAAAATATAACAGATGTTTGAACAAATCATCAAAAGCAATCAACTTGAACTGACCTTAAATATATATGTAAGTAATATTTAATAGGAACAGCTTTAAACAAACTGGAATCTTGAAATTGAATAATCTCATAAAATATTTAAAATGCGCAATTACTAAAGAATTTTACCTTAAACTAAAGAAATCATAATTTTTCATATTATTTTTTTTTAACGATAGATTGAGCCCAAATAGTTGAAAATAGTTGGAAATTGAATTAAATATATATATATTTTTTGTTGTTGTTGTTTTATTGACACGTTTTTCTTTGTTTCTTTAAATTTTTTAGGAGCTGTCGATTTTTGCAAAAAATTTTAAACCAATTAGAAAGTTAATTAAATTAGGTAATAATACGATTAAATTTCAATATAAAATTAATTAATCATTTTATTAAAAAATTATTTGGAATAATTTTTTCTGTGTTGTCGAAATATTCTCAAAAGAACGAGTAAACTTTAAAAAATTTGCAAATATTTACAAAAGTTTTTGAAACTGGTGTGTAAAGCAGTTTTGTTTCCAGCTGGAGTATACTCAGTCTGTCCAGTTTCTTCAAAGATTTGCTACCTTTGCCTGTTACCACAGAGCTTTCTTCTTCCTTCGTGTCACGAGCAAGGACGAAACAGTGCCTAGCTAAGAAAAAAGAGCAGTGCTGCTAAAGTTAGTTCTCAGTTAACACGTATTAGCTAACAAAAAAATAATCCGACGTGGCAAATTCTTCGGCTCTCGGTCGGCTAACTACGAATTTTGTCTCCAAAATACAATCCGATGATATAAATGCTTCGGCTTTCAATCGGATAGCTAAGATTGTATGAAATATGCTAAATTCTGAATACAATTTAACAAGATAAATTCTTCGGATCTTGGTAGGCTATCTAAAGGTTTTATCCTCAAAATTCAATCAAAATAAAATTATGTGAGCTACACTAAATTGTGAATAAAATCCGACGAGATAAATTCTTCAACTCTTGGACGGCTAACTACAGTTTTCGTCCTCATTATTTATGTTTAAATTTATATAAACTAAATGAGAATTATAAATTTTCTTATTGTATTGTAACTACTAAAGTAGTTAGAATATTTTAATAAGTAGGTGAAGTAATATTTGTAACAACAAGTTGCAGGTATGTTAAAAAATTTGTTTCTGAATTTTTACAATTTCTTTCCATGAATGATAACTAAAGAAAAACAACAAGCATATTTTTATACTTTAGAGTCTCTAGTTTGGCAAATGTTTAAAAGTTTTTTGATTTATATTTGAAAATGTAAAAAATTTTTCGTTTACATGCTTTACATACATATTTAACGCCACTGCAATAAAGAAAATGTACATTTTACTTGAGTAATAAGTATTTAAATTCTGAAATGTGGTACGCAAGAAACGCTAATCCTTGGGGATATTTTACGATAATACGCCAAGGTGCTGTTGTTGCTAACTTTATATAGATTATAAAAAAAAAAAAAACAAAATTCAATTTCTTAATAAAATTTTTTGTTCTTTATTATACTTCCTAGTTTTTATGGATTTTCGTTATTTTTCTTCCATAAATTCTTTAGTGGCAACGCGTGAAATAAGTGATGTTGGCTGCTTTTTCAGTTGTTGCCTTTTTGTTAAATTACTGTTGCATTTATGATGGTTGGTTTCCTATAAAGTTCCGTGCAAACAATATAAGAATTAACTTCTGCAATCAAGTTGTCTTGTAGTTGTCTTTCAGCATACATACATTGGGTGGATGTTAAATTAATGAGCACTAGGGTGATCGACGGTACTGACGGTTTTTTAAGGTTTGAAATATCAAATAAACCGGTTTTTTTAATGAAATGGAAATTTAAAAATAAATGAAATGGAAATAAATGTTTATAAATAATAATTTCTTGTTATGTTTTATAAACAGTACAAGTTAAGATATCCATGAAAAAAATTAAAATATACATATTTTGGACAAGGCTGGAAAAAATTTTATAATATGCAGACCAATTCATGTGTTTTATAATATAAATAAAAATTTTTCTAACTTTAAAATGCTAATAGTTTTTGATTCTTTATAAAAAGCTAAAAACATATTAAAAATATAAGTAAATAGATTTGATAGTCATATTAATAAGTTCTGGAATTTTTTCGTTAAAACTGTGTTTGAGGTGTTAAAAAAACTTAGAAAATAATTTATATAGGGTGGTTAAATTTCAAGGGCCGATGTTGATTTTGAATAAAACACAAACTATTTAGGAAATTATTGTAATTTTATTTTATTATGATATATTGGTATTACTCAATTATGTATGGAACAAAATATCGGCCAAATGGGCGCCGCGACCACGGCGGCACACCTCCATCCGATGGTCCAAATTTTCGATGACCCTGAGGCATAATGGAGGTTCTATGCCGTTAATGTGCCGAATTATCTCATCCTTTAGCTCTTGAATTTTTGCTGGCTTATCGACGTACACCTTTTCTTTCAAATAACCCCAAAGAAAAAAGTCCAACGGTGTCAAATCACATGATCTTGGCGGCCAATTGACATCGCCATTACGTGAGATAACACGGCCATTGAATTTGTTGCGCAAAAGAGCCATTGTTTCGTTAGCTGTGTGGCAAGTGGCACCGTCCTGCTGAAACCACATATCGTCCACATCCATATCTTCCAATTCGGGCCATAAAAAGTTCGTTATCATCTCACGATAGCGAACACCATTCACAGTAACTGCCTGACCGGCCTCATTTTGGAAAAAATACGGCCCGATGATGCCGCCAGCCCATAAACCGCACCAAACAGTCACTCTTTGTGGGTGCATTGGTTTTTCGACAATCACTCTTGGATTCTCATTCGCCCAAATGCGGCAATTCTGTTTATTGACGAATCCACTGAGGTGAAAATGTGCCTCATCACTGAAGATGATTTTCTTCGAAAATTGATCATCCACTGTTGCCATTTCTTGCCACCATTCTGCCCATTCACGACGTTTGGAATGGTCAAGAGGCTTTAGTTCTTGAGCCAATTGCACCTTGTAAGCGTGTAAATGCAAGTCTTTATGTATAATGTTCATCAACGACGAGCGTGAGAGGTGCAATTGTTGGGCATGACGACGAGTTGAGGTGGACGGCTCTTCAGCCACACTATCGCGAACAGCAGCAATATTTTCTGCAGTACGAGCTGTACGAGCATGCACTGGTGTTCCCACATCTTCTACAGACCCGGTTTGCTCGAATTTTTCCACGATTTTTGCGATTGTACGCACATTTGGACGATCAAATTGACCAAAAAAATCACGAAGTGCACGATATGCATTTTGATTTGAACGCCCATTTTCATAATAAGTCTGGATAACTTTAACACGTTGTTGGATTGTGTATCTCTCCATAGTTCAAATTGAGTAAGTCTGAAATAGAGAAATGTCAAATAAAATTCGGAAAAAAGCTTGGCGTTTAGGTGTGGTTCACATTCAACATCGGCCCTTACAATTTAACCACCCTTTATAAATCAGTTAACCAAACACCAAGAAATCAAAAAAATGCGTTTTTTAAGCAAATTTTGTCAACTACTTGTGAAATATGAAAAAAAGCTTACTTTTTAAGTAAAAAAACTTAAAAAACATCCTGTTATAAATAAACACAGAAAAACTAAATTTTAAATTCATTAATAAAATTTATAAAGTCAGTAATTCTTTTTACTGAAAGAACACCTATCACGAAATTCGTAAAATATTTTTTTAATTAAAATAACACTGAAAAAATTTAAAAAAAAAATATTTTTTAAAAAATTTGTTAATTAGATTTTTACTACAACTTAATAAAATAAATGATTAATATTATTACTTTTTTTTAAGAATTTTTAAATTTAAAAAGCAATACGAAAAATAGTCATTTGAAAATTCAAATAAAAACATTTAAGACTTTATTTCATTTTTTTTTTTTTGTTTTTTTGAAAAATGTGTCATTTTAAAATTCAAATCAAAACATCGAAGAAAATTTTGTTCTTTTTGATTTTTTTAAGTATTAATAGTTTTTTCAGAAAAAATTATTCCATAAAATTTTCAATTAAATCGTTATTTAATTTTAAATTTAAACTTAATAAAAATTGTGTATTAATGTAATTAACATTCAAATTGATTTAAATTTTTTGACATAAATCGTAAAAAACAATACAAAATAAAATGAAAAAATTTTGAAGCAGAATATAGTTTTGTTATAAGTATGGATCCGCTTGGATTCTACTAAAAAAAAAAAAAAACAGTACCGAGTAATGATGATTGTGAAGATTTTTTGAGGTGCCAAAGATGACGTGAATATAAAAGTATTCGGTAAGCATAAGTTTTGAAGATTTTATTGGAATCTATAAATAAAATAATAAGATTTTTTCATTATTATTGTACTTAGATGTTCTCGTTTAGGTCCAAATTTGTATATAGGCTATATTAGAGTGCTTTTTGGAATAATATTTATGTATAAAGGGTAAGTTTATAGCAATTACTTTTAGCAATTCTTCAGACAGGCTGTTTATTTTTTATTGTTATGTCCTTCCTAGGTTGTTAAGTCTACTTGGAGGTAATTCAACCGCTATTAATATTAATTGCCTGGGAATCAAGAATAAGTATGTAATAAATATATTTAAAATACAATCTCACAGATATATAACAACATCTAGTATACTTCATACATATATTACATTCATTATATATAATACATTACATAGATTTTCATATCAAGCCTTTTTAGCGAAAATATTTTAACCGACAATATTTTCAATATTAGTTTTTTATTAAAATCAATAGTTTCGAATTATTCATCACATCATCTGTCAAAAAGAATAACAAGTACCGTGTTAGATTTCAGCCATAGGTTTTATATTTTATTTACATGTATTAATATTGTAAAACAATTTTTAATTAAGTATTTGTAATAATAAAATAAAAAATAAATAAATAATTAAATAATGTGAATGAAATTCGTGTATTATTCAATGGAAGCATTACTGTGCAATCGAGAGATTTAATTAATTTCAGAATCAAATCAATAAATCTTTTAGTTGATTTTAAATGAAATTTGGACTATAATTGTTATTATATCGATTAAAAAAAATTAATTGAAATTTAAATAAAAATCAATTATTTTCCGTTAATTAATATTATCATTGGAGCAAAATGAATAAAAAATTTAATTAATATAATCAATTTTGCAATTGAAGTCCATTTTTATCTTTTTCTGTGTAATAAAGAATTTGTGATTCATACGTGGTAAGTAAAAGATTTGAACGTTTCTTGTATACATACGTATGTATTTTTATTATTTTTTTTATGTTATTCTAGATACTTCCGTAATGCATCGAATTTGTTTTCCATACCATTTGCTTCAACTGGTGCTTGCCAACTTCAAGCATTTTGAAAAAGATACTTTCATAAGTAAGCATTTCTATTTTTTTTTACCATCTAGCTAACAAGCTATAATTAAATATTTCTAATATTATCTTATCTCATAGATTTATAATCCCTTTTGTTGCCATGTGCTCCTGCAAAATACTAGCTGCCTTTATTAGATGATTAATTAGATTTCCTTACAATATATTCAAATCAAACAAGTAAACATAAGACATATTTATATTTGTAATTGTAATTTTTAGGAAATAATTTGTTGTTTTAATAAAGATAAATTAAAAATACGACTGAAAATTTAGCCTTCAAATTGAGATAATAATGTTACAATGTAGATTCAGGTAATATTGTGTCAATACTTTTTAATTGATTTTTAGAAAAACTGCAATCATGAAAATAGTTAATTTAATTAAGGTTTTGCTTGAAAATATAGAAAAAAATTAATTAAATTCATTTAACTAATTTAATGGAGCAAAATCAATTAAAATTTTGATTAATATCAGCATTTCATAATTAAAATCTCTTTTTATTTCTTTCTGTGTATATATTTATAAAACATAATATTTGAAAATCTATAATAATTTCAAACAGAATTAAAAAAAAATATTATTTGGATTTAAAAAAAAATAATCAAACAAGTAATTTTATTGAAACAAAAAAAAAATCGAAAAAGGAGCATTATTCAAAAAATTTTAATTATGAGATTTGTGAAATGTTTTATTAGATTAAAAAAGTAGTAATGGAAATATATTTTAAAATTAATTAATACAGTTATTAGATTTTTGTAAATAAACAAATAAAAATATTAAATAAATGCAAAATATGTAGTATTAATAAATGTCGTTAAAATATATAAATAAAATCTCACCAATTCTTCAATAATGAACCGACAGCTATAAATTTGATAGAGTAATTTAAGGTTACAATTGTAGTTTTATAAAAAAATGGAGACAAACGCTGAAACACTTACCGGGAATCGTTTGTGTGTAAACTAGAGTATGAGCAATTACCTTCAAAATTTCATTTACTTTACAACCGATACTTTGGTCCCAAGCATATATTGACTTCTCAGTAAATCCAATCCACATTAAATATAATGTATATGCTATCCCGTAAGAAATTGTAATTTCATTGGCTATTAAATAAATAAAATAAGTAAATAAAAAAAGCTAGTAATATTTTCAGACATCACTAAATTACCTACGAATTTTTTTACATGTCCTTTATGCTGTAGGTTCAACAAATTTGCTGTGTGTTAGAAACATTAGCACAAGCACATTGCATCTCGTATAGTGTACTTAAATATCTCAATAACTAACCTTGTGAAATAAAATATATCGTGAAGGACCCTGGATCACAGAACTATTGACTCAAAAATTTCTTCTAACGGTAAGGACTTAGTCAATAACCGCGGGACGTACTTCGTTTTATCAATTTTTAGAAACGCTATTAACTGTCAAAAGATCGTGTTAGAAATTCTAGAAAAAGAACAATAATATAAGTTGCATTTAGATAACTTCCAGAAAAAAAAATGTATAGAAATTATTTTATTAAATACATTTCCTTTTTATTTATTTATTTTCAAAACTTATGAAATGTCTTTAATTTTCATTTGGTTCTAAAAATGTTTAAAACCAATAATTTAAGTTATTAAAATCAAATAATTTTTTAATAAAATTTAAATTTTTACCAAAAAATTATTTGTTAAGAAAAATTTAGACATAATTTTTTTCTATGTAGTTTAATATGAAATTGGAATTATTTTTATAAGTTTAAACAAATATTAAAATAATAATTATCTTGAGTGAAATGTGGATATCAATGGAATTAGTTTTTTCTCTTGGAACATTTTACAAACAATTTTTTATTTAAAAAGTTTTAATTCAATATTTGTAACAATTCTTTAAATGAGTTGTATTTGAAAGAGATCGTCTACCTTATAAATCGATTTCGAAAAAATTGAGATATAATTTTTCCATATAAAGCCGTGGTTTCTATTAATACAGGGAAAATGACTTTTTCGTTTATATATTTTCTTTTTTTTTCAGATTATAAAATATACAAAATTGACAGCTTTTTACACTAAGTATGAAAAATAAATAAATTTCAACAGTTGGACAGAAATGAATTCAACTCTATTGAAAATCTAAGTGATGAAGCTCATTTCCATTTTGATGGCTTTGTTAATAAGAAAAACTGTAGCTTCTGGGGTACTGAAAATCGACGAGCCCATCATCAACGGCAACTGTCGTTGATGATACACTATGGTGTGGCATTACATCTGAAAATATTGGGCCTTTTTCGAAAATGAAGATTTAAGTACTGTAACCGTAAATGAAGAACGTTATTGGTACAGTTTTTACGTCCTGCTCTTGTAAACCGACCTGTGATATAGTTTCAGCAGGATGGAGCTACTGCCCGAGACACAATGGCAGTTTTAAGTCAAATTTTTGGATAGCGAATGGTGATATTTGGCCCATCCTGTACCATGTAAATTTTAATCTCATTTTTATGGTCATTTTCTTACCTCAATTAAAATGTATTTCTTGAAATAATTATGTATATTTAATCAATTTTAATTTGAATATTATAAGATTTGTTGAATTTTCTAAAGAAATACGATCTTTTTATTTACTGCAAAAATACCGCTTAACCGATTTTTTGTTTTTTTGAAATTTTAAAATCTACAACATGGTTTTTAAAAATTCCAAATAATAATCGATCACCCTAATGAGCACTCGATGAGTTTTGTTCGTTATATTAATACTTTATATATAATTCATATATAATTAATTATTTCAATTCTAGTTCAGTTTTTGTTCAGTTCCTGTTCAGCAATTGCGGTCAGCTGTAAATATTTTGGAATCTAAGGCGAAGTATTGAATATTTTATCTAGGTGGGCCGCTGATAATTGATTGGAAGTAAACCCTTCGAAAGCAGAACTGGTAATCTTCCCTAAAAAATACAGTGTTCCTAAATTTTCACTTCCATATCTAAATGGCATTACTCAGGGATTATCGAATTACGCGAAATATATCGAATTGATCCTGGACTAGAAGCTGAATTAGGAAGAAGGCGTATTTAGCACTTTATATGTGCAAAAACTGAAAATGCTGGGGATGGTGAGGTGGGATTGCAGTCTGGTGGCCTTCCTTACGGAAAACTACTGTGAGGAGACTGGTTGAAAGCAGTGTTTCTATTGAGAATTTTAAAAAAAGTATCCAAAGAAGGGTATTTAAAAAAGGGGCCAACTTCTTCAATACCTAAATAAATATTTAAAATTTCTTTATTTGATAAAAACAAAAAATATTGTAAAACTCAATTTTAGATCTGTTCCAGTACTTGTTAAACTTGCAAGTTTTAGTCAGAGTTTACAGGAAGGCATTTCTGTACTAAGAATTCATGTGAATTTCGCTATTTTTCTGACAATTTCTAAATAATTCTGACTAAAACCGGAACAGAGCTTTAATTAATATTAAAATCTTGGTTTCTCATCATTTAGTACATAGTCTTAAAAGTCTACAGTTAGTTCCATTTTAAAAAAGGAGCCAAAATATGGCCAGCTGGTAATAAACATTAACGCTGGTTGGGACATTTTAAAGAACAGCGAGATGTGGATTACTAGTGCTTTGCAAACCACTTCCACTACTGCCTTGTAAGCAATCTTGCGTTTTATTCCCATTGACCTGGGAATGGCTTTAAATGAGGCTATAGACAATTGGACAGTGGAGAAATTCCACGTTTGGACACAATTTTTTGCTTCATGGTGGTGAATTAACATAGGAAAACTTGAATTGTGTTTGGAACAGAGGTGAGGTAAACTGCTTCACTGATGGCTCTAAACATGATGGAGGAGTTGGAAGTGATGTATATCGTAGTGAATTTGATTTCCGCCTTTCCGTCCACTTACCTGACCTTGAAGTGTTTTACAGGCGGAAGTGATGGCTACACATGACGTCGCCCGATTATTACTAGTAGGGAAATCGCTTATAGAAAAATTAATATTCACTTGGATAGCCAAGCTGCTACCAAGATCTTTGCGGCCAATGTTCGAGAGTTGTCCGAGACCATCGCAGGTCTCTGAACGAGATATGCCTGCAGTACAATCTGCCTTTCATTTAATTGCTTGGACCCAGTCACATAGAAGTTAATTATTTGTCAGACAAGCTCACCGGAGAAAGTACTACCACACAGACCTTTCCTGATAAGAATATAGCTAAGTTCACGCCGATGTAGAATTATATTTTCACTGTCGAAAGATGAGGTCTATCTATTGGTGGCTATTCTTTCAGGTCACTGATTTATTTATAAGAATGCTTTCTGTCTTGCTGTCATTTATTATTTATTTAATAGCCGATGAAATTACAATTTCTTACAGGCTAACATACACATTATTCTTAAAGCAATTTCAATAAAATGTTTTTCATAATCATTCAATAATAGTCTTATTATTTAACTAAGTTTAAAGTACTCCTCTCAATGCGGATTGGATTTACTGAGAAATCAATATTTGGCTAAAAACTGTTGATTTGATTGTATATACGTCTCATTACATCAAATTTGGCATAATTGATACGAAAATACGAGTATTTAATTTTTAAAGGAGTATAATTTCTAGTTGAATGGTTTGGGATTCCCAATGCGGTCTTACGAAGCAAGAACTCGGAATTAATTGAACCGTTTACTAAATTAATTACAAATGATATATTCATATATTTTCTCCTACTTTCCAGAGTAAGAAGATCAATAAGCTGTAATCGACTTTCATATGACGTAAATTAGTATTAAGATTCCATGGAAGATTACGAAGACAAAATAAGAGAAATTGTTTCTTTATATGAGCTTCCAATTGAGAATCCTAGACCACGGAAGCATATTCTGTGGTCTTACGAGAGATGTGAATAGTTGCTTTGAAATGTAAGGTTCATTAAACTCTCTTCCCTAGCGCTTGAGGAAACCTAGAACTCCTTTTACGTTATTAACGATTTGTGAAACTTGGGAATTAAGGGATAGTTTACAAACGAGAAATAGACCCAAATCAAGAAATTCTTCTACTAGATCAAATTGATATTCATTTATTGTGTGTCTATAGAGTACTGGACTTCTTTTGTAGAATATCATTTGTTTACACTTTCTTAAATTCCGATCCATTAGATTCATTATACACCATTCATAAAAATTGTCAAGATTTGAGTAAAGAACATTGATAGGAATAGTTAAAGCTATGGAACATCGGTATGCATTAATATTCTAGAATTCTTAATACAAGCTGGTAAATCATTCATAAATATTAGGAATAATAAGGGGCCGAGATGACTATACTGCGAAACACCGAATAAAACAATAATGGTTTTCAATGTACATTCTCTAAATAATACACATTTCTATCTATTTGTATGATATGAAGAAAGCCATTTAAGGAAAACATTAGAAAATTGCCAGTTTATCCAATTGAAAGTGATTTACTATACCGATAGCTTTACTGAAATCTGTATATATTGTATCTGTCTATGAACTGGAATCAAAGGCAGTTATAAGGTTGTAAACTCAAAAAGGTTAGTAGTAGAGGAACATCCTTCTCTAAAACTGGGGAAAGACAACAAACAATTTAATACGAAAGGATTTCAGTAATTATCTTTTCGAAAAGTTTTGGTACAACACTTAATTTAGCAATACCACTATAATTCGATATGTTGAATCTGTTTTCGGATTTATACAAAGTTATAATATAACATTTTCTCCAAACTTCAAGAAAATAACCACTAAGTATTGATATGTTGAATAAGAATAAGATTATTAGAAATATAAGAGAATGTAAACATTTTATAAGAACACTGCTTGGAACACCATCAGAAACACATTTAGCAGAAAATTTTAGATCCTGTACAGCTGTCGTTATCATCGATTTATCAAATGTTGGAGAATTTATTAGGGTTGCATCAGAAATTGGATATGGATAATTGGAAAGTTGATGTAATTCTTTATCAGAATAGGCGGATGGGAAAAAAGCAGCAAACATATCACAAATATCTATAACGTTTCTATAACGTCTCCATAACGATTTCAGTTCTAGCTTATTTCTAGTTCAGTTCTAATTCAGTTGTACTTCACTTCATGTTCTGTTTTAGTTTTAGCTCAGTTCTAGTTCAGTCCTGGATTGATTATTAGTATTGATAAAAAATTGAACGTATATGCTTGACTCGAACACTTCTCCTAATTTTTCATTCTACAAACAAAACCAAATTTAGGCTACAAAATTTATTATCATATCTACATATGTATAATCCTCGATTAAATTGAGTAAATTATTACTCATACGAACTGAATTTTTAAAGCAGCAATGATTCCAAAATATTATGCTATGATTTAAAAAAAGACTCGATAAAATGTTTCAAAACATTTTTATAAATTTTAAAATTATTAATTTCCTGTAAATTTTTTCTTTAAATTTTACATATTGACGCACAATGTTTCTTTGGCTGTGTCAGAAAAAAAAACATGCTAAAACATAGTTATTTAGCTGCGAAAAGTAATTTATGTTCTAAAAGGTAACAAAAACATAATGCATACATTTTTGACTTTTTCTCTTAAAGAAAGAAAAAAATTAATTTAAATTCATATGTCTTAATACTTGTTTAAGTACATACAAAAATCTACATATTCAAGCTCAGACATAACTACAAGTTTGTACGTAAAATAGTGCGAGCAGCTAAGAAAATAGGAAAGCTAAAGACAAGGAAATTAATTTGAGACAAAAAATAAAGAAAGAAAGAAAGAACCTACGCAAAAGTTACTCATGGCTTTAGTATGAAGAATTAATTTTCACTTAAAATATGCAATGAGGCGTGTGTAAAACATTTTAAGCTAAAAAAATATATTCACAACTTTTTTAAACTTACTTTTTTAAAATATTTTTTACGATTGTTCTCTGTTGGAAGGGGTAGGTGATGGGAAGAGGTAATGAAAATATCAGTGTTGTTAAATAGAATCATAAAGGTTTGTTCAATTTAACATGTTACATATTAGCAAAATCTAACACAGAGAAAACTGTTTCGTTATGGGAACCGAATTTATAGCCAATAGAATTTGGTAAATTGTGAGTACTATCCCATAATTCAATTGGGAGAGCGGAATACTTTATTAGGCACAATTGAGTAATTTGGTTGGAATATCTGCTAAAAATCTACACTTATTATTAGATATAACCAATTCAAAAATATATATATTTTAAATTATTTTAATTTGAATACATTCTATTACAATTTAAAAGTAAATAAAGGTATTTATGCACACTAAATAAGCTTATATTATGAAATTTAATGCCTATTCAATATTTGCCACAAGTTTGTATTCTTTCTTAGCAAACAATTATACACTAGATATGGGAAAGAGCACACAATGGCTAAGAAGCTTTCCGAAAAGATTGATATGTGAAATCTTAACGAGAACAAACGGATGAAATTTAGGAAATAAAAAATAATTAAGCGAGCAAGAAATATATAGTCCATCAAGTCTGACTTTATATATATATATATATATATATATATATATATATATATACAAATAATTTTCGAAGAAGGTTTCCTATGAGGTTTGTGGATCAATATAACCAATTTCAAAATGTATTAAACTGTATTATAGAGTCATATGTGTGAATTTTATTATCCCGAAAATTACAACCTATACTGTACGTAAAAAGATTTACATGAACAGCTATACATAAATCGAATCAGAATGTCACTGTGAGTCAAGCAATTTTATGTTGTGCCTTCTATATTGAGACCTTTTGATCACAAAAATCATATTGATGGACTGATCAAATCGACTAAGTTAATATTTCTGTATGAGATTAAATAACATAAATTAATAAATGGTAATGTAAGTTATAAAACGACAGTAAATTCATAATTTTGGAAGATTTGTTGACAATGCAAAAATTTCTGAATGCAAAAAATCTGAAATTCCTTTTGCTCAATAAATCAATGCTGCAGTATCTAGCAAACGGCAAGTGAATTGACAAATACCAGGAATGTGAGTAAGGGATTGGGGACCAACAAAAATTTTAAAATTTGGCTGTTAATTTGTAAAAAATATTTATTGTATTATTATGTTATTAAGTGCTCGAAACCGTATGAAAGTGTACATTTTTGCAGCAAGTAAAATAGCATTCACCGTTTTAAGGTATTTCGAAATTGAAACTATATTAATTTTAATATTAATTTTTTTAAAAATGTCAAAACTGTAACGACCTTTCCTCGGGTATACTCTGCCTATGTTCCAGGTTGCCTCAAAAAATAACAAGACCTTCTTTATCTAATACAAGTTGTAATCTTCGGCTTTCTTCCTTCGGTACCGTTCTTCCTCTGGTCCTTTCCAGCTTCGGAATTGTTTCTCCTCCACCGCTAACCCAGGTGAACCCAATCCGAAAGTATTCTAGGTTCCACTGATGGGACTTGATACGCGTCGTGATTCAATAATTACTATGCCCGTTGTTTAATAAAACCACTTTGTGATTAGTTAATCACTTAGTGGATCATTCATTTTTGAATTAATTCGCGAATCATTGATGCACTGAATTGGTAAAATTTTGAATTAATTCTTTCCGCCAAAAAACGAATTGAATGAAATTTGAATCAATTCATTTGAATTTAGCAAACATGAATTGCAATTCAAATGAATTGGGCAAAATGAATTGCAATTCATTTTTAATTCAAATGGATTGGCAAAATGAATTGCAATTTATTTAAAATTCATTTGAATTGAATTGACTTTGAATTAATTCAAATGAGTTATAAAAAATGAATTGCAATTCATTTCCAATTCATTTTGAATTAATTCAAATGAACTCGAAAAATGAATTTGTTATTCATTTCCAATTTATTTGAATTGAATTGATTTTGAAAAAAGACTACTGTAAGTAAATGTAAAAAGTTAGAAAAATTAATTCAAATGGATTACAAAAGTAACTTGTAATTCATATTTATCAAATCAAAAATGAATTGCATTCAATTGAAGTAAACTTGGTGTTTGGAGTTTGGTTCTTCAAGTACTACTTATTTCGCTTTTGACAAACGCTGAATAACAAGACATTTAATATTTAAAATCTCTTAATAATTTATGAAATTTTGTGACCCACGAACATCCAATGACAAACACTTTAGTAATACTTATGTAATATTTATTTAATATTTTTTTAACAAAATGTAATTATATTTTACAAATAAACATGAAATTACGAAAAATTACAATATATGGACAATTTAGTAGCATATATAGGCATCAACTAATTTTGCTATTTTTTTAATTATAAAATAAATGCTAATTAGATTGAATTAGAATGCATCGTTCACTTTTTTGAATTAATTCAAAAGAATTGGAAAGGAATTGCAATTCATTTTTCTAACTCATTTGAATTAATTCAAAATCAATTCAATTCAAATGAATTAAAGAAAAGAATTAATTCAAAATTTAGCTAATTCGTAATGAATTGAAATCACAAAAGAATGATTCATTTACAACTCTGCTAAATACCTAATTATCGACTGCCTGATTTCTTTTGTGACAAGCAAATCACTAGGCGAGCAGACTAATTCTGTTTTTATGACTAGCGAATTATTAGACAAAATTATTCTTTTAATTATTAAAACTCTAAAACTAAACGATTCTTTAACTACGTTAGTTTTTAATACTTTCAACTTCGTTTCGTGACTACTACTACTTTGTTTTGTGACTAAACAAACACTTTAACGAGTATTTCTATTCCGTTTTCGTGACTAAACAATCACTAAACAACTACTTTTACAATAGGAATTTTTTTTTTGACTAACTAATCACTAGTTCCTATTTAAATTCACCCACTTCGCGTTTAAACAAATACTTGTAGGTACCTCTACTTATATATATTCTAACTTACTTGATAGTCCTCCCATGTTCGATGTTGCTTTCGCCGTTGCTTTGATCAGACTCTCCCTTTAGAATATTTGTCGCCCTTTTATACACAGTTCTCCTTTCTATTTTGTTGTTATAAACCCTTTTATTACAACTTTCCTAATATAAGCTAATTATTATTGTATGATCTACTAGCTTGTCGTTATTCGCTAATCCCATTGTTTATTAAAATTTGCATCCTATGTTTGTTGTTAATATCTTATTTATGAAGAAATATGTATGTTATGTTTGTTGTTAGTGTTTGTCTATGAAAAATATTTAAGTTGTTACTGAAGATCAATAACAAAACACAACCACAGGGTGTGACACTAGTTTGTGTGCAAACTATTCGTCACAAAACAAATATTTGATTTTGTATTTTGCGTATTTTTGTTTTTTAATAATATGTACAACTTTTATTTGGATGAAATATCTACATTGATTATTTCATTGTTAAATATGACCGAATTTTTTTAAAATTTAACTACTACGACTGAAAATATGGTTAAACTTTTACTTATTTTATTACAAATAAATTTTTTACTGCAATTGCCATTATTTCATTTTTATGTATGAATTTAATTATGTTATCTCCACCAAATAATTTCAGTTTGTCTTATCAACTTACTTTATAATTATAAGATTCATAATACATCATACATTTTTTTTTACTCATATTATTAAAGAAGTTAAGCTTATTAGAGTTGTATAATTTGTAAATATCATTTTATTGTATAAATAATGTAATTTAAAAGAACATTTTAAATTAAAAATTCTTTTATTCTTAGTTTTATTTTCAATCACTTTTTAAATCACATAAATTATTTTATTTACCTAATTTTTTAATATAAATGCAGAAAAGCTTTTGAGTTTAATATATTTTCTTAAGACTTTTCTTTTTGTTAAAAAACAGCCATACACCTAGACACAAAAATAGTTTTGTTATAACTAACGATAATTTTTATGATTTATTTTTAAATGTAAATCCATTAAAATGTTAAAAGGAAACTTTCTTATCTTAAAATAAAAACTTGTTCAAATACTAATACTAACACATATATTTGGTCATATAAACTCAGAGGGAAATGAAGGCCTTATAAAGGCCTTTTAAAAAGCTACCCAATTGCACTCTAAACTTATTAAAATTTTCCAAGGAATGTCTTTTTAGTTCAAGATATATATATATATATATATATATATATATATATATATATATATAGATAGATATAGATATATATATATATATATATATATTTATATATATATATATATACATTTTAAGATCTTTCTCCTTACTTTTTAGATAAACCCTTAAAAAGACATCCAGAGACATAGTAATAACATTTAGAACCATTTGGTAATCTAGACTATAACTTCCTATTTGGCTTTAGGACCTAAAAGTTTATAGAAACCATAATTGAATATTTCCAAAAACAAAGGATCAAATTAAGGCCATCCATATTTTTCCATCACACATGTGTAAATAATGTGACCGTGTGTGTATGCACACAATTGTTTAAGTGCAAATATTGTAGAAAAATGTCTTTGCCTATTTATATATTGTATTTTATTTGATAAAAACTTTAAAGCCATAATTCACTGATATAAATAACAAAACAAAATACATATTTGCATTTAATATGCATAATATTAGTTTAAATTTTATACTCAATTCAAGTGATTTCTAAAGAAAAAGACAAAAATTATATTTAAAAGCTAATAGTTTTGTACAAAGTGATACGGAAAATCTTAATGGAATACAGTGTGAATATTTTATGCCTGAGAAGACATAAAGTGAAGTAAAAAATAAAAAAGTTAAAAAATAATAATAATAAAATAGTTTTAAAGAAAGTACATAAATCATGTTTTATTTCTTAAGGATGCAAGTGTATGTAAGTATTCCATTTTTGATTTTTGATTCAAAAACATTTAGACAAGTTTAGCTTTAATATAAAAAATTTCTTTATTGAAGAAAAGTTCTGGTTCAGTTCCAGTTCAATTCTAGTTCAGTTCTAGTTCAATTGTAGTTCAGTTCCAATCAAGCTTTATGTCAGTTCTAGTTCATTTCTAGTTTTTTCTTCAAATTTCATTTTATTGAGTATAAGAGTTCAGTTCTATTTCTCTTCTAGTTCAGTTTTAGTTCAGTTCTTGTTCAATTCTATTTCAATTCTAGTTCAGTTCTAGTTTTTTTTCAAATTTCATTTCATGGAATATAATAGTTCAGTTATATTTCAATTCGAGTTCAGTTATAATTCAGTTCCCTTTTCATTCTAGTTCAGTTCTATTTTTTTTTTTCAAATTTCATTTTATTGATTATAATAGTTGTGTTCTAGTTCAGCTCTACTTTAGTTCTAGTTCAATTCGAGTTCAGTTCTAGTTCAGTTCCTTTTCCATTCTAATTCAGTTCTAGTTCAGTTCTAATTTAGTTCCCTTTCCGTTCTAGTTCAGTTCAGGTTCTAATTCAATTATACTTCAGATATAATTCTATTTTAGTTTAATATTATTTAGGTTTCAGTTACGTTCTAGTTTATTTCAAAATTATGTACCATCTGCTTTAGCTGCAGAATCGATAAATTTTTGGGTGGGAAATATGAATGATCACAGACCTTCATATTTTTCCTTTATCTGTCATTTTTAGAAATTTCATATAATAATATGATGCTGAAGTGAAAAAATACTTGGAATAGTGTAGATTATTGATACGTACGCAGAGAATAAATATAGTTGCGGTAACCATAAAGAGCAGCATATTATGATTGGACTATATTTTTACTGTAAAAATTTTCATGTTCATAAATAATAATAAATATGAAAATTATGTCCATAAAACGGTCTAACTTGTCATATTATGATCAGATATTTTAAATTGTAAATGTACATTTTATCATGTTATGATACAACTTATTTACACTATGATCTAATTTTCTCATATTATTATTCGATTTTATTATATTATGAATCGGTTTTATCATACATATTATATAAAAAATACAAAAATTTCTAATAACATGTTTCAAATTTATCTTATTATGATCAATTATTATTTTTCATTAATTATTATTAGACTCATTAAATATTATACAACACAATATAAAGACACTTTTATTAACTGAATTATTTAATAGTTAATCGATATCTCACATATATTTTTAATCCCACAAAATAAAACTAAACATTGTCTACTTATATTAATTCATGTATAAACTAAATGAGAATTATAATAAACTTGGAAAACAGGTGTTAAAAAAATGTATTTAAAAACAAACTATGATTTTTTCACCCATATTCGTAAGAAGCATACTTATTTGTAATATTTTATTGTTATGGTAATAATAACATTAAAATGGTTTGAAAAGAAAATATGTTTTAAGAAAAAGGAAAAAGATTAATAGTTTTTAATGGTTGTAGAAATATTGATATTTTTATATTAATAGGATTTTGTTTCTGGTAAAAATATTCAAAAATATAACATTTTTTTAGTCAACTACATACTAAAATTTTTTTCGAATGTAAATCTTGGATGATATAACTGAAATAAAAACATTTCTCTCATGAACTCAGCATTATTAAAATTAAAGAAAATTAAATTAATAAAAATATTTTTTCTCTGCGTGTAGGTGAATAGATTATTATACTATTTTTAGAATTTTCGATATACTCCCAAAATTTGGAGTTATATCAAAAGATTTTCCGGACTTTGCGGCTTAAAAAATGTTTATCTTGAATAGCTGTTAATTAATAGCATTAGAAAGAATAGATCTTGGTATTTTTAAAATGCATATACACCTCCGTATTTATAGTAAAACTTAGAAAGGTACTACACACAGAGAAAAAAAATATAGTTGAAGTGATCACAATCTAAGATCAACATATTATGATTTCAATATATGTTCCCAGCGAAAAATGTAAATAATTATAAGGAAGAATTAATATGATTCCATTTTGTCACATTGTGTCCGATTTTATAGTTTGTTTTTTCATATTATGATTCTAGTTTTACATATAATAGAAGTGTTTTTCTAAATCATTATCACATTATATCAGATTATGATTTGATGTTTTTATATTATTATTCCATCTTATATTATCATTATTATTATAACACATTGTCATATTATTATTCCATTTTATCATATTATTATCCCACGTTATCTTATAGTAGTCCCACATTATCCTACTATTATTTCATTTTGTCATTTTATTATTACACTTTATCATATATTGAAGTAAAACGCGTTAATAAAAAATTATTTTTATAAATTTTTTATTGAAAAAAATATTTGTTCATTAATTATATTCATTTGTCCATTTGTTCAAATGCAATAAATGTTTGTTTTAACTGAAGACTTTAATGATAGTTAATTTATATCTTATATTGCTTCAATCACACCGAGTATAACCAAACTTTGCCTTATTTAAAAACAAACAAATTATGAATTTTTCCACTAAGTTTGTGAAAGGGATAAGTATTTTATTTATTTATTTATTTGAAACATTATATTTTCATGGGAATAATAATATTAATATAGTTTAAAAGCAGAATTCACGAGCAAGGAAAAAGACTGCAATATTTAATAGTTGTAGAAGAAATGATATTTTTCATATAAATAAAATTTTTTTTCTAGTAAACATATCTAAAAACATATAATTTTTTTTAGTCAACAATATTAAAATTTTTATTGAGTGTAAAAATCAAAAGAAAAAATTTAAACAAAAACATTCTTATCATGAACACAGAGTTATTAAAATTCAAGAAAATTAACAATGAGATCATAATATAATAATATTGTTGTTGTAACTCAATTTTTTAATTTTTCTTCGTATTTCTTAACTTTAAGGGCATTTTTAACCCACACTTTTTCAGAAAATATATCATTTTCTTATTTATTCCAAATACTATATTTGATTGTGAATAAAATGAACTATCACTTGATGTAATCGGACAAGAATTGTAGAACATATGATCTTTTTTTTTCGTAGTTATAAAAATAATATAAAACTGTTATTTTTCGTGTCTTGTTGTTGTCATTATTTATGACACAAAATAATGAAAACAATAAAATACACATAAAATGACACGATTTTATGAATTTTACAACTATGAAAAAAAAAAATCATATGCTCTATAATTCTCATTTGATTTGATTACCTGTAAAATATAATATTAGAAAAAGATATGAAAAAATATGTTTCCTAATAAAGTGTGGGTCAAAAAATTATTCATATACCTTTTTCATTATAAAGCAATTTATTACTGAAATTGATAACAACCATTTTAGAAAATTATGTTTATATGAAATTATTTTTTTATATTTCCAGTAAATTATACTTTTCTTTGATATAAAATTGTTCCAATTTCTATCTTTTCTATTTTTCCACTTCTATTAAAAAATAAAATTGCAAGAACGAATAAAAACCTAAAAAGAAATATTCACAAAGTTAAAAAATATAGTTGTGCCCAAAGACAAATAATTTTACTTTTATAGTGATCTTTAACCCACACATACTTCTATACAATTTTTATACATGCAATTTTTACATATTTACATGTTCTATATTATCATCTCATTTAAAAGCGGTAAAAACTAGCTTGACAGTTTCTTTAGTTCTTCTTTTGGTTGTTATTTCATTTTATTTTTTATTTTTTTTTTTACTTTACTATTTTTCTTTTGCATTATCCATGTAATCAAGGACATTTATTCCCTTAGGGGATATTGTGAAAGTAGTTACGTAGGTCTATAAGAAAATTATAAAAAAAATATAATTTCTTTTATTTTTTGCAAAATTAGGAAACATACTGATAAATTGCTTACAAAAGAAGTTTCATGACTAAAAAAATAGTCAATTGCTTTACATTTTTATACAAATAATAAATGGAGAAATAATATATTTCTGAGAAAATGGCTGAATAAGATATTTTTCATAATCCATTTCGCAACAAAAAAAAACTTAAATTTAATTAATATTAAGTGCCCAAGTCAGGAATAACGTCAGGAATAACTAGTTGCTGTATGCTTAAATAAGCAATTCTTAGAGACCGTAACAGCAATAAACTTTTAGCATAAAAAAGAATTAAAAATAGTTATAAATTATTAATGCTTTCGATAAGAATATAACAACTTTCAAATATAAGGCTTAGAATACTTAAATCTTAGTTCCTGCAAAATATGATTTATATCGGCCGACTTCCCTTCATATAAAGATCTAAAATATATTTACTTTTTGGGGTATCCGATAAAAGATTGTGGTAAAAAGTATAAAAATATTCTGTACTAAATATACATATATATCTCAAACCGGTTGCAGAGTTTAGAAGATTTTGCACAGTCGAATATAGCATACTAATTTTTTTAGTACTAGATGCATTGAAATTAGTGTTTGGTGTTCGGGAATACCCGGGCGGTAAATCCCGGTATTTTCTGTCAAAATACTCTCTGTCAAAATACTCGGAAAAAAATTCCCCGAGAATTTAAATATTCTCGTAGTTCTAAAATCTTGTAGAAAATATTTTGCAATTTTTAACACGTTATAAAAATGAAAGATTGAAGTTACTCTATATATGGTACTTGCAAGAGTTTAACGCATATAATAGAACTTCAACGTTATCTGATAGGAACGTTAATGTTGCATGAATTTCGTTTTTAACTATTGAATTAGATTTTTTTTCTCTCAGATATCTATGTATTTATTTATCTATGGTTTAACGAATTACAAGTTGTTTCACATGAAATTTTAAATCAACTTTATTTTTTTCATATTCAAATGTTAGATACTTTAGTTTTATTATAGATTCGTGGAAATGAATATTAAATAAGTTGAACTTCGAAAATACTCACTATTGTAAAAAACTTACTTGTAAACTAATTTCATGCTGTATTCTAACGTATATGAGATTATTTTCGTCTCATAAATTACGAAAGGTTCTATTTGTATAAAATATTAAAAATTTTTTTAATCTTAAAAATGGCGTTATAATTTTACATTATTTCATTTTTTGTTAATTCAGTATGATTTATAATGTTTCGTTTTCTTTTATTTAATAAAAAAATAATTTTCTTTATAAGAAATCATGACATTTTTCTTTTTATAATTAAAGTTTTAAAAAATTGATTTTTTCGTTCCCGTTTCCCGGAAAAAAAATATTGTGGGAAACCTCAAACCCTATTTGAGAAACTTTCTTCCTTTTGCCTGCAATAAAATGGAGTTTTAAACATTCGATGCATAACAAGACTAGCCCTTTTTATTTATATGCCCTCAATGTATTTTTTTGCTGAGTGATATTATATATCCAAAATAGTTAAAAGGTCATAATAACTCGATGTATAAACTTTTATATTATTTTCTTAAAATTTCGGTTTTTCTAAAATTTTGCACGTAAATATTTCACGGTTATCTATATCGATATTAGTTTTCAGTGCTGCGAAATTTTGAAAACTTGCGATTTTATTACGTTTTTTATCTTCCTAAAAAAAACCTAAAAATTCTCAAAAGTATATAACATTAAATAACAATATTTCTGGGAAAATTTTGTGGAATTCAATGTTATAAGCGGCGTTTGAATTATGATTACATCAGCTTCAATACGAATATCTCACAGATGATCTCACGAATTAAAGCAACTGCATTTTTTAAATGCATTTTCCATTTTTGATATTTTTGATTTTTTTTATCATATTTAGAAAGTAGGGAATCTTTGCATTTAAATAAAACTCCAAATTTTTGGGGACTCATATTTTTTTCATATAAAAATTATTTTTTTCTGATATTATTTTTAAAATGTGAATAGGATAACATACTTTATTTCAAAATATATTGGCTTACTTTTTTAAAGTTTGAAAAATTGTTAAAATGGTAAACCTATATGTGTTAAGTAAATTAATTATATAGTAAACAAAACAATTTTAAATGCGTTTAAAGAAAATTTAAAATTCAATGAATTGGCACTGGCCAAAAATGCATCTATAAAATGCATTTTTATTTTCCAAATATTTTTTTTTTTTTTTTTAGCGAAAAGAATATTTTGAAAATACTGACTGAATTATCGAAAAAGAAGACAACAGCCTTTTATACACTTTTAAAGTTATATAAATACGTCAATAACTTATCTTTTATACAAATTTAAATCATTTTTGCAAAAACTAAAAAGAAAGAATTCTATTTTTTGATGTGGAAAAGATGACTGATATAAAAAATGTTTTTTGAAAAGTTTTATTAGAAGTGGTAGATATTTATGCATTTTAAAAAAATCTTACTTATTTTTAAAAAATTTGGTATTAAAGCCGACATATGCTAAATTTAAATGCCGTTTAAATCATTAAAACTAACAAAGCCTTCCCAGAGATATTGCTATTTAAATTTCATACTTTTGAAATTTGTTGGTTTTTTGAGAAAGTATAAAAGGCGAAATAAAATCGCGAGTTTTCGCAATTTCGTGAAACTGAAAACTGAAACTGATAAAGGGTTTATAGAAGTTTATGTATACATATTTGTATAGAAATTGAAAGACATCTGGTAAAAAATGTCTTTTTTCGGTCGTTCTTTCATGGAATTTTGAATTTTTATTTTTTTTTTAATTTTAGTAATATCATTTCATAATCTGCTACCCTTTTGTAATACCAGAATAATTGCTAATACACATATGTAATAAACATATTTGTCTCCAATATTAATAAAAAATATTGAAATAAAATGTGTAGAAATTTCTTAAAAATGCATCTGAAAATTTCATTCTTATTGTGATCAGTGTTGTCAGTTTAGCCTCTTTAAGGGTAAATCTAGTGTTTCTATTTTGCTTTTAGCCTTAAAATCATCGCTTTAGCTTCTATCTATTTTTAAACTTTTTTGACTCTTATAATTGCCTTAAAAAGGCAAAATTTTAGTACTTCAACAATGAAGAAAATAATTTCTTATTTGTTTTTACTATTTTATTTCTACAGAATCACCTATATAAACATTTTTGTGTATTAATTCGCACAAAAAAATCGATATTATTTATGTTTAACCAAATTTCCAAATCAAATTTCAATTTCCAAATCAAATATAACTTATCTAATTTTATAAACTAACTTAATTATTAATTATTTTTTAATAAACTTCATTAAAATGTATATATTAACCCATTAGTTTCATTTTTATAAATTCCTGAAAACCAGTTTACTTTGTAATCTATTCAACATCAGTAGCAAGATGATATACCCGATAATTTTCAAGAAGAAGCAATAAAAATAAAAAATAATTCGTATGCGAAAGTTGCTTTTCCATCTATGTTGGTTGAATATTTTTAATTAAAATATTACAAAATTAGTTCAGAATTAAGCATTGAAATTTTTGCAATATTTTTTTATCTACACATTTATGCGAAACTAGTTTTTCTGCCCTACAGTGCATAAAATCCACTTTTAGATCACGATTGAATGTGAAAAATGAAGTAAGATGTACTTTGTCAGAAATTTCTCCCAATGTTAAAAAGTTAATAAAAACAAAGACACTTTATTACATTTAAAATTTTTTTATTGTTTCTTATTTCTATTTTTTATAACATTAAAAATATTTTGTGAAAGTTATATTTCTGTGATCTCGAATATTAATTGTTTATGAACTTTAAAAGGTTCGTAGTTTTTCTATTTAATAAATAAATTTTATTTCAAATAAACAGTTTTTGAGCTTTTAGTACTTTTCATTTATATTGTAATAAAAAATAAAAAATAAAAATTTCTAAAATAGTCCGTGAAGTATGAAGAGGTGGGAACCCCTGTTCAATTTAGTTACCAATCAAATTAGTTCAGATATTCAAAAAGATTCATATATAAATTTATATCACGGATATCCTCAAAAAATAAATTATTTTAAAATATTAAGTTGAAAAGCTAATACATCATATTTCAAAAATGGCTTTAATAAAGATCAATTAATCTGCTTTTAAAACTTCATGATTTGTTACTGAAAATCAAGCTCATCAGAGATTTTTAACGAACTTTATTCCATTAAATATATCCATTAAAATGGGGTTAATTTAGAAAAATCATTCCACCGGGACACTCCTAAGAGCCAACATAGAAGTATAAATTAAAATATATAGTACCTAAAATATAAGTAACCTATTTTTTTCCCCAATCCGGTCCAAAAAATTTGGTATTTAATGCTTTAAATATTTGTAGTATTTTTTTTTTTTTTTTTTTTTTTTTTTTGCAACTCAGAAACAATCGCAAAATAATTAATTTCTTCGTTGGAATTGATACATAAGGAGTCGAGATATTTCAAGCAATTTAAGTTTTCGTCATTTAGCATAATTCTATAAAGTCGTCATTTAGTTCCACTTTAAAAAACTGTCCAGCTAGTTGAAAAATGGGCAATTGGCAACTAAGGTCGCCAAACGGTATCACTGTCGCGGTGTCTTTAATACTTCATAAATCATCGAGGCACACCCAAGGCGGTAATTGAAATCAGTAAAAATATATACTAATCTGTAGGTGTTTATATTAGCAAATGTCGAAATCAAGTGGCTGTGATAACGGCTAATACTTATATTTTTATATTATGATTTGAATTTTGTTTTAAAATTTGGAAATTTTTTTATTGCTACTTAGCATAGAATTTTACTTTGTTGAGTTTTGCAAAAGAGAAAATTTTTGTATTTAAATTTGACAATTTTCTTGAAAAGTACGGTCACATCAGAATTACATAAATTCAAATTATATAATTTGGTTTTCTGTGAAATAATTTAAACCTTACAAAGACTTAAGATTGAATTTTCTTGGTTGGGTTATCTCAAAAGTTCAAGATTTCTATCATATTCTGAATCTGAAATTTTATATTGGTAAGGATTTTGCTTTTTCTTGTTAAAGTCGTATATACATGCCTAATTTATTTATAAATATTTTAGGAATCTTGCAATTGGCAATTACTTGAATTTTCTTCCAATTAGAGGATTAATTTCAACAATATCAGGGCAGCGGATGCAACAGAAAAATCAGAAGAAAGAAATACATCATCTAAGACATCTATTTTATTAAGTGATTTTTATCAACTGATCACCAAAAACCAACAAATAATTAGAATTTAGAGACCTTCTAGCAGTGAAATACCATTAACTTTTATTTTACTCTTCCACTAAATATTACTGTGACCATTGTAACCGTTCTTCATATTTAGTTAAAGTTGGAAGAAAAAATTTTCCTCATAATTTGGCATTGGAGTAAACATATATACGTCAAACGTTTGTTTGTATTGCTTATAACCATTTTATTTTGTTTCCCAAATCTAACAATCAAATCAAGACATTTTGTTAGATAGTGGCATTATAACGTAAACTTAAATATTCTTTTTTTTTTGTCGCTTTGACTAAAATTCGTGAGATTTGTGTTTTAATTTAAATCTTAATTAATTTTGAAAACCGTGTAAATTTCATTTGGTCACCTATATTATATTTCTCTTTACTTAAATTATTTCATTCAAAAAATGTAATTCACTCAAGATTCAAACACTCAAAACATTCATTACACTTATTCACTAGCTCATATCCATTTTCCATCTACACAAATTCTAACCTATAATAATAAAATAACACTCAAAATTCTCACATAAATATTAATAACAATTATATTTACTCATTATGTGAATTGTATTACGAATAAAAATCATAATTATTCATACGTAACATAGTCCACATACAAACGCACACACACTCATAAATTCAAATTTCTTCTTATTAAGTTTTCTACGTAAATATGCAACGGTCAGATGGCGCCTAATAACATCGTTTGATATAAATATGTGTTATTTTTTTTTTTCTTATTTTATTTCATTTAACAGCCATATTTGAATAAAATTCTTAAACACTCAATTTTTAAATTTTTATTTAGCATAACATGAATAAATTATAATTTCTCTGATTTTGAATTACTCTCAAATGTCAATCCGAAAGGAGTGACCATATTTTACTTATTTAGATTTTTTCATGGTGCGTTATTTAAAAACACCCTAAATTCAGTAAACACGTTACACTTCCACGTCACCAGTATTTTTTTTTTTTTTAGTTAATTTCTTTTAATTCAGTTAATTTAAAACCTATAATTTTTTTAAACTTAATATCTAAACTGATGGTAGCTAAATTTTAATTACGATTTGAATAAGAAAAAAAAAATATATATATATAAATATTTATAAATAATAATTTTGTTTAATGCTTTTAATATTTTTAAATTACTACCTTATAATAATTTTATATAAATAACTTGATAATATTATAATGTTTATTAACATGAATTGTTGAAATTTTATTTTTATTAAATTACGAAAAGTGAAGGTAGAGGTATGGGTTAGTTAGAAAGTTTAATTTTTTTATTATTATATTTTTATATTGGGCTGACAATCAACTTATAGACTTTAGTCAGCATGGTGGGAGGAATTATGAAGAGTGTAGCAAATTTAATCACAGCTATCCTTCCATCACTAGGTATGAATTTATCGTTTATTTTATTCGTGTGTTATATTTGTTAATGGTACCTAAGTATAAATCCCTGGTAACTGATATGATATTGGGAACAGAATAAACAACACCCCCCCCCCCCACCAACCAAAACGACGAGCACAGCCTAATTAAAGGTAGCTTCAATACCAAATTAATAACACTCTTCAAAGGATCGTTACATGGCACTCAAAAATAATTACGCGTTTGAATTTAATGCAACTTCTAATATTTTTGGGTGTGTATTTTGGTCATTGGAAAATTTATTTTATAATTATTTAACTAATATTTGCAACTTTTTATTTATTAACATCATTTAAATATTTTCTTTATGGCCAGATATGAAAAATATAAGAGCGGATTAAATGCAATTAAAAAATATATATCGCTAATCAATGTACACTTTGTTTTTTCTTTATATTCGAAGGGTAGCTTAATTAAGAATTATGGTCCCGATTACGTTCACTACTATAAAAGGTATCGATATCCTCCTTTAATTTTTTGATATCTTTGTGTAGGTTACATATGTGCATTTATTTTTGATATCGAACTCAAAGTGGAATTTTTACTAATTATTAACATTTTTGAATTTTAATTAACGTAAGATAAACGCTCATTTCTTGTCTCTTAATATCACTTAATTTTTTTTTTTTTTTTTTTTGGCTGTCAGATTTTCAAAATGTATTAGCAAATGTTATAAAATTAAAAAACAAAAAAATTTATGCATAACTTGTTAATTAAAATTTCTTTAATGAAGTGTTAAAAAATCATTAAGATAGCTATTATCTTCCGTGACATCAACCGTATCACTTTTACTTTGTATTCTAGACATATATGTAGGTAATATACATAAACTATTTTCTATATATTTTTGAAAATTGAATGTTGGCAATTTTTTATAACCTTTTATCTAAAACCCCCATAATACTTACGACGTTTGCTGAAAGTCATTCACGTAAACAGATTTGTGTATAGAATACAACTAGAAGTACACTGCCTGCCACTTGAATATTTTTTAACTTTAATGAAGTATATGTCCTAAACTAAAGTTCAGAAAAAAATAATTTTTTACGCAACCAAATTTCAAAGTGTTGGCTTTAGTTTCCTGAAGAAATAAAAAATATACATATTTTTTTATACTAAAATTATGTATTTATTTAAAGATATGTATTTATGTGGAACTTTTTCGTGAGTCACTTAAATAAGGAATTCTTTTAATATTAATCAGGAAGGCTATGATTTCAATTTCATTCAATATAAACGGCTAGAGAATTTTTAATTTGATAGTTTTTAAATAGTTTTTAGCCAAAATGGGACGTGGTAAGGCTCTTTATAACTCTGAAAAAGAAAAAATTCTGATTTTGAAATCTCAGGCTCAGAATCCGGTCCAAATAGTCAAAAACATTAATGGAAGAAAGACAGTTGTGTACAATTATTTAAATAACGTGAAAAGATATGGAAAAATATGAAAGAGCAGAAGAAAATGGCAACAACTCCAAGAGAAAGAAGAAAAGTTCTTAGAATTGCATCAAATTCTGCCATGTCGATATCAAAAATACGTGAAAAAAGTGGAGTCAGTGCCAGTCTAAGAACAGTGCATCGTACTTTAAAGTCGTGCCCATACATAGTACAACGAAAACTGCAAAAAATATACCACTTAATGAAAAACGCAAATCGCAACGTCTACAGTTTGCCACAAATACAATGACATGGTCCGACAAATGGTTTAAAGTTGTATTTTTCGATGAAAAAAAGTTTAATATTGATGGTCCCGACGGGTACAACTATTACTTCCATGACCTAAATCAGGAGGAATTATTTTTGAGCCGCAGACACAGCCGAGAGGGCGGAATAATGGAATGGGGTGCCATTTCGTATTATGGTACCATAGAATTGGTTTTTGTATCCAACAATACGACTGCAACGACTTACATAAACATTCTGGAGGAAGCATTTCCAAAATTTATTGATTTCCTTGGACCCATACCTTGGACGTACCAACACGACAACGCTCCGATTCATACTGCCAGAGCAGTAAAACAATGGATTAATCAACAAGGTGTTCAACTTTTGGATTGGCCCCCAAATTCACCAGACCTGAATCCAATGGAAAATGGCTGGGTGTGGCTTGCAAGGAAAGTTTATGAAGGAGGAAAACAATTTGAGACGATAAAATCCTTAAAGGATGCAATAACGGAAGCATGGAGCTCAATTTCGCTAAATTACTTAGAGTTATTGTACAACTCGATGACAAATCGCATTTTTGAGGTTATTTCTAAAAATGGTGGCAGTGCTCATTACTAATTGAATGCTAGAAGATAATAACTTTCATTTTTATAACCTAAAATTTAAAAATAAATTATAGTTTGCTTAGATTTAAAATATTCCTTATTCAAGTGACACACGAAAAAGTACCATAGAAATACATGTCTTTAAATAAATGCATAATTTTAGTATAACAAAATATGTATATTTTTTATTTCTTCAGGAAACTAAAGCCAACACTTTGAAATTTGGTTGCGCAAAAATTTATTTTTTTCTAAAGTTTAGTTTAGGAAATATACTTAATTAAATTTGAAAAATTTGATTCCTTATTCAATTGGCAGGCAGTGTATATGTGAGAGGCACTTGTAACTAAATGTAAAATGTTTTGTATTTAAGTTCTCAAAATTTGTAATATTTTTGTTTCCAGATGTTATATCAAGTTTTAGTGGAGCAGCTGATAAAACGCTAGCAGGAACATAAGCAAATTGGTCGAAGCAAATGTAAAATAAGTGAAAACCTTGAATTTGAAGGCGATTCTTCGAGCAAAGAAAATTAATATTTTTTTTTAATACTTCATGTTATAAATTCCTTAATTTTTTAATAAAACATCAAATGTTAACAAAAGTTTTATTAACTATGTCCATTTGAGAAAAGTATAAAAAGTATAGACTAGAATTACTAAAATAAATATATAGACAATGTCTACATATGGTCCCAAAAACTATCTACTCAATAGTACCAGTGTCAGTAGTAGATTTCCAATGACACGCACATGTTAAATGTCTATAGTAAAAAAGCATTGTCGGGGGTATAATAAGTCACTAGTACTGGTGAGAGTGTCAATAGTGAATCGGTACTAATTCTACTAATTCCTACAGGGTAGATATATAAACATACATCCATTCATACATATACACATACATACATTATTGTAAACCCAACCCAGCTGACCACAAACTTCGATAATGATATCTAGTTTGAGCAATTCACAAACATTTCTCTGACAAAACATTCCAGAATGACTATCGTTCGCGATTCGAATATGAGCTCCTTGAGCGCACCGTTCGCTCACTTTGTGGCAGCAAATCTTACGATATCGAATTTTCGTCTATTGCGTTAATAGTGAACCTTTAGCGATATCAATAGTGAAACGTAAAAATATTCGTTAGTGATTCGTTTACGATATCAAAAAAAAAAAATATAACTATCAACTTGTGATTATTACCAATGGCAATAGTTCGAAAGCGATATTTTTTCTATTTTGTTTCATTTCCATTTTGTTCTTAATCTAAAATTAAAAGCTGATTTAATTTTTAAAGTTATGTTTTATTTCAAACTTTACAGAATATAGTGTATCAAATATTTAAAAAATATAGGTACATAATATTAAATGGCATTTCAGAAATAATAATTCAATAATGAATAATAAAATTAATAAAGTCATTTACATAAGTGTGGTAATATTTGAAGCATATTGTCCAAATTTTAACTTTGCTCAGAGGAATCATTAATGTTTTTTCTTTCAATATTATTAATTTTTCTGTTACACAAATCCACATAATTTAGTGCAAAATTTTCTGAATTTATCTGCAAAAAGCATTATTTAGTACTTTTTCTAAAATTATCTTTTTTTTTATTGCTGATAATTTAATTAACATTGTAAATTTTTTAACGCAATATTTTAGAACCGATTGCTATGAAGTATGACTCCAGACACTACATTCTCTTTGTTTTTTGTCGTTTGCATGCACAAATAAGAAAATGTGTTGTTTTATTTGTATAAGAAATTTAGTAGATTAGACAATTTCTCGAGACGTTTAATTTCGATTTTTTATTTAGAAAAGTTGAATGTCGAGAAAAGTTCGAGAAATTATCGAGAAAAGTTCGTTGCTACTAACATTCATAACTAATATAATTTTCGATATTTTCTCGAATATAATAGCTTCGAAAATTCTTCGTTTTGGTGAACATTCGGTAATATCGAAACTCAGATCAATTGGGTATTTAAATAAGTGCATATCACCAAAATTTAATGGATTGAAACGAAACTTGATACATATGTTATAAATCCTTTTAAAAGTCACCGATGATCACATGTGAGATACTTGATATCAAAGGTTAAAAAATTAGATTTATACGTGATTATCGGTAATTTTAACAAGGTGTATATAACGTCAAGATGAAACTATATATGTACCCTCCATAAAATTTGGAATTAAATTAATTGTAGAATTGAACTAACAAAATTTGTTGTAGATTTTAGGCAAAAATTCAACCATAATTCTAATTAATTTGATTTAAAAATATTTGAAATTTAGGAGAATCAATTACTCTAGTTAATTAATATTATCATTTTGGTGATTTGAGCAAAACCAAAGAAAAATTTAATTAAAATAAGCATTTTCGTAATTGAAGTACCCTTCTATTTTTTTCTGTGTTATTTCATTTGTAGTCATACGGAGGTGGTTATTTTTTATACGCTGTTAATATTTACAGCAGTACAGTATGGATTTTTTTTTTTGAAGCCACTGAAAATTTAGGACCATGAGATTTTTTTTTTTATTCCAGTTTTTAAACCCAATTACTAAATTCAAATATAGTCATACGAGTACATAAAGTTTAAATAATAAATATTATCCTAACTTATTTTCTTTTTTTTTCAGTAGCATATTTAACATGTTAACTTTACTTTACATATTAATATACACCAATAATGCTTTCAACACATTTCTATACTTGTTGTCAAATTAGTGATAAGAGACATAAAATATTTTGTTGTTTATTTCACGTGTTGGAAACTAAATATTTAGTAAAAATAAAACACATGTATGCAGCTTTGATGTCTTCCGGAAAGTTAAAGTGATGTAGTGTAAAACAAACTTAACACATTTTCATTTAACTAACACAAAGATATTTCCCACAAACAACTAGGAGTTGTAGATGTGTTTTATATTTTTTACTATACATTCTCATACAATTTTGTATCTATTTAAATATATAAAGAAACGTATGATTCATTCCTATGATCTCAGAGTGGTAGAGAATATTTTTGTGTATATATAAACTGCATTTGGTTCCTAATGCTTTAAATTTATATTTGATAAACAAGTAAAGAACTAGAAACAGAAATAGAAATAGAAATACATTTCTGTACTACCTGTATATATAAAAGGGTTTGTGTGAATTGACAGTCAGAGTGAACTACCTGTACTAAGATGATTTGTTTAAAATATTTATAAATATAAAAAAACTTCATATAACAAACAGTAGTTTTATTAACTATAATTAAAGAATCAAACTTTTTGATAGTTTTTTAGATATACAATTCTTAAATTATTCAACATTTTTTAATTTAAAATATTTAATTTAAAATCCGTTTATTTAATTTAAATCTAAAGTGCCAACAATAAATTGCACATCCTGGTTAGTAATACCACAATAAAACTTGTCTGCTCCTACCCCTAGCAAAAGTCTTAGACATTTAACTCCTGCCACACACACATAAACAAATAAATAGCAAGTAAGAACCACAATAATATAAACAACATCAACCGCTTTAATACTTGCAGCAACGAGTACTAAAGTGCCACTCAACAAAACCTAACGATGTGTTGCACTTTCAATAAATTATTCAATATCAAATAAAATTGAACTTCCCTTTTGATGTATGAATGTATTTAGCTATGTGTGTAGATTGTTGCAACACCAATATCTACAGCAGTAGCTATTGCTAATATTGAATTGAAAAAACTGGTAGTAGTTGCATTCATATAAATACCTAATACAGCTACTAATACCAGTGTTATTTTCATTTCATTTCTTTTAATATACAAATGTTATTTTTCCGTTAAAAAAAAAAAAGAAAAGAAAATTCTTTCTTTTTCTGTTTCCACCAGTAATAAGAAGAGGAGTAAAAAAATAAAAAAAAGAAATACAGCAGGAAGTATTTTTTCTTATTTAGACGATTTTTTTTTTCTATTTTTTACGTTTGCAACCTCAAACATAATATCGTTTTTATAGGGGTCTTTTATATTTGTTTTCTTTAAAGGGATTATTGCATCCTTTGTATAGCTGCTCGTGCGCGAAATTATATTAAATGTTTTGAATAAACGTTATTGCATTACAATTCTACTCATACAAATGTTTACGAATTTTAAGAATCAACTTGCCAACGAAAGAGATGAATTATGGAATTTATTATGAACTACTTAAAGTGTATTTTATTAAGTCACTATGAATTCAGAACACACTACTGAAGCCTTGCTCTTCGGGAATATCACGTAGTAGGAGAGAGTGGTTATACTCGAGTAGATGGTTATACTCCAAGTAGAAAATCTGTTAAAGATATCAATTTTTTGGGGTTTTAATAATAAATATATAACAAGAACATAACAAACAGTAAATTTTTAAAAATGTATATTTCAATTGAGGTTTATATATATAGTAGGTTTGAAAATCCTAGAAACAAATGCTTTATGGATCAATTTAAGTATGAATTCAAGTTAAAAATAAGTTTTAAGTTCTTCGAACAGTCGCAATTGGAATTAATGCAAGATCTATTCTTCTTACATTAAGTGCGTTTAGTATTAATCTTGATACGATTATTCTTAAACGAATCATTTTTGTGCTCAATTCAATATGAACTTAAACTTAAATCAAACCAAAATTTCTAAAAATAAGAAAAATTTGGGATTAATTCAATCCAAAGTAGACTTAAATAAATTCTTGAATAAAATATTTCGTGCTTGGTTCAAGAAAATCCAACGCTCTGGATTGATTTAAATGCCGATTAAATAATTTATGTTTTGAGTATAGAACACCGTTTTTGAACGTTTTAATGGGTTATAGCTCCACGGAGCAGCTTCAAAATATTTTGAAGATTATCTTTAGTTAAATAGTAGCTCGTTTGATATGATTTTCGAAGAAAATTTTTAATTTTCAGAATTTCTCTTAGTATTAAATATTCTTAAAATATTTACAAACCCTAATATTTATGTTCTAAATTTATTGCAAACATCTGTGAACTAAATTCGTAAATTACCAACAAGTTTAACACTAAGTAACATCACCCCTTTCAACCACTGTAGCATGCAACAAATACCAAATACAAAATATCATAACTTGAGTGATGGTGAGAGTTTTAGTTTCATCAAGTCAAGGGATTTTTAAAGTTAAAAATGTCTTTCAAAGAGTATTTTGCTGGTGACATTTTTCTTAAATAAATTATGACTGGCGTGAAAATTTGTTGGAAGGATTTATGAGACATGATATTTTCATCAGGTTTATTTATTATGCCAGATGATAAATTCACTTAAGAGGATAATTGTTGTAAGTTTATAAAAAGACCATTGTAAATGATTGCGGCATATTATACTTGTATTCTTTTGTACATACAATGGAAATTTGTTATTTGGTTAAGCTAATTATTTTGGGGGGGAGGGGGAAGAAAATAAATGGTGTAATAAGTTTTGTCTTTAAATTAATTGTCTTAAAGGTACAATGTAAATGCATTGAAAAATTATTAAAATTGTCTTGAATACTTGAAAACCTGTTAAAATTTGCATTGCAATTTTAAAAGAAACTTATAAATTTATTCATCAATTAAACAATTCATCATCGTTTACACATATTCATAAAGATTTATTATATTATCCCTCATCATTATCCTTAGAGTTTCATTAAATGTTTATTAAATTTTCTTCATAATTTTTGTAATTTTTAAAAATAATAAATAAATAGTGTCCTCTTTTATATAATAAAATTTACATAAATAATTGATAAAACAATTTCCTTGTTTACTTTATGACAATAAATCAACGATTTAAATATAGATATTTTGGTGTCTGTCAATTACGTGTGTGAGGTGTATACATGTGTATTTGTTTATAAAGTTCTTAATCAAATTAATGTCCTTTTAAATTCAATCACTTTACATGATGGTTTACACTAGCATTGAAATCCATATTTTTTATTTAATCACGTCTCTAATTATAATTGACACTTTAATTTTTCATATTAACCAGATGACGTATGAGTAATGTGTAATATTTATAATGCGTCTTGTCTGATCACTGCACAGAAGAGTGAAGTTCACTCTCCGTGTCAAAGTCACACATTTTTTTGCAATCTTAAATCACAGTGGTAAAAACTGAAAATCGCAATTTTCAAGTTATTATTTTTGCCTTTTATTTCGTAAAAAGTATTTTTTTTACAATGGAGTTGTCAAGCACAGGCATTTAAAAATATATTTAATTAATAGAAATATTGGGTGAAATTAAAAATTTTGTATTTTTTCGCAATATGTGTAGTATGAAAATAAAAAGAGAAATAAAAGAAATATATTGCAGATTTTATGCGATTTCGCAAAAAAAATATTTTCAAAAAAAAAAAAAAAATTAAAATATGCCTATTTTCTAAACAAAGTAAAATGAAATTATTATATATTTAAAATTAGAATTTATTTAAGTTATTTATTTACGGAATTTCAGAACTGCTGTTCCGATAGTAGATAGTAGAGGTGTATGCGAGGTTAAGTTTTCATATAGACCTACAGAAAGGGGTCTACAGGGTCCCAAATTTGGACACCTCGGGTATAATATTTTTTAAAAGCAATCCTGATTCCTTACATTTTAACCGATTTTATGTAGGAGGAGCTCTACAAAAAACATTGTCAAATACATATTTTATCTCTTTTAGTTGAAGAGATATTAGGCTTCAATTACTAAAATTTTTACTTTTTAGCCTGCATTGGTGATATTTTTTCGCAAAATCGGGTCTAAATTTTACGAAATTTTTTTTTTTTTTTTTTTTTTTTTTTTTATTTCATTAACAACAAATAGCAGAATTATGTGAAGATAGAATTTTTAAAAAATATATATGTAGTCAAAAGTTATATTTACTTAAAAAAAACCGATTTTTTCCGCTTTTTGCCAAAAAAAAATCGTTTCATTCTTTTTCTGTTATATAAATATTTTCTTAGGTAACGTACATAATATCTATATTTTCTGAAAGATAACTTTATAGGGAATTGTGTAAAAAAAAATTCGACCTATTTTTTCATGATTTTCCAATTTCTACCACAATTTCTCAAATCGCAAAGCTGGAATTAAAAAAATGTATTTTTTACAATACTTAATGTGTTCTTAATTTTTTAAAAATAGAAGCTTTTTTTCCCCGATATCCGTTGAGAAGATATGGCAAAAAAAGTTAAAAATCTCATGTTTGGAAATTTTTGATAGTTTTTTAAGAATTGCGGGATTCCTATCGATAAATCTAAAACAAAGTTATGTTTCAAATTAAGCGTCAATAAGTCAAATTAGTTATAAAATTTCATTAAAAAATATATATTAATATATAAATATAATATAGTAACATTATAATATAATAATAGCAAAAAATCTCGACTTAATTCCTTTTCAATATATTTTTGCAAAATGTCTTCAACAAATTTTCATATTAATAAAATGTTTATATATATTTGAAAAGAAGACAAAATTTCCTAAGCAATGATATATAATTTATATCTCTTGTATATTTGGCGGATCTAACTAAAGCATATGAATTTAGCAATATGCTGAAAAAAGAAAACCTTGAGGTTTATTTAAATATTACTTGTTACGGTATTTTCACGAACGGCATTACCAATAATATAAAAATGAAGCAAAATTAACAGATTTATTTGAAATGATCAAACCTGAATTCCAAAAATGACGTCGTAGATGTCATATCCAATGTTTAGGAAATTTTGTCTTCTTTTCACTGATGTATACAGAGGCTTCAGCCTACTATTCAGTAGTTCAATATTTAAGTTCACGTGTAATAGAATAAGTTAGAACCAAGCTCTAACTTTTTCTAAACCCGAAATTAACATCGGAAGCCGAATTGACCACCTTAATCCGATGGCGAATCAATCTGCACAATCCGAAAACAAATCAACATACTACACCTAACCTTAGCCACCGAAACCGATTCGACCTGCTAAATCTAAATACATTCTTAGCTTTTGGTATTTTTTTATAATCAGTAAAGATATTTTCGACTCCCAGAAAGGGAAAATAAATTGTGTTATTTCTTGAAGCTTTGTGGATCCGTAAATCGACACGGACCAGGACTGAAATACCTCAACCCACGACAAATCCACTTACAAATATAATATAATCTTCAGGGATGAAATTAACGGTTTACTTAATATGATGAATACACTTTTCGATGTAACTTATGTTTGAAAACCAAATTTTTCATTTTCACATCTTGTAAGCCAGCGAAATACTTTCAAGCCACTTTTTTACATAAAACTTAATTTTATCAAGAACTTCTTTAAAAGACGTAACATTTAAGGACAAAGTTCAAAGATGAAATATTTGTCAAATATATTCTAAAAATAATGACCGAAGGAAACTTTACCCCCAATAAACCAACAGCGAAGAGATAATTTAAAAAAAATGTCCAAAACATTTTTAATAAGCATTGCAAGAAAATAATCTAGAGCTTGTTGCAAAGCTCGAATATTTATCAGACTCAACTTTCTTCATTTTCGTTTCTACTCTTCTCTTAAAATATAAAAACAGGATTTACGAAAATCTAAAAATAATAGAAAGGATTTTGGGACGAAGGCATGAAGAGTTACTACAGTTAAATTCTAACGTAAAACAGATCGCTCTTTATTTCTCATTTATCACTTTTTGTTGAATAAAATAGCCATTAATTTTCAAATATCACACATTTGAGGCAACAACGTCATAACTAAAAATAAGAAAACAATTTTTTTAAAAATTTTGAATGAAAATTATATTATGGTCTAACTTAATTACATTTTTAGATAACTTTAAGATGTTGACTACGCAATAGCCGAAGATTAATTAAAATAATACGTTGTTTTAAGTTATACACAATAGACTGTATAATTATAACGATAATACGATAATGCTTGAAGTATAAAAAATTTTTACACAAGACTTTGTCAGTTAATAAAATACTTTATTGATTATGCATTAGTGATGTTAACTCAAAATTTTCGTATTTTGAGTTATAACATTGTTGCAGTAAACAAGCGAATTTCGAAAATTTTGAGTCAAAATACATATATATATATATTCAAAATTTTTCTTCTTAAAAAAACAATTTCGTAAATAGCTAGAAATTATTACTAGTTAAAAATCCAAAAAAAAAAAACAAATTATGGGTAATAAAAGACATATTTGCTAAAAAACATAAATGAATAAATGAAGCACTGGTTTTGAAAAACCTTACCTTACTTACTATAATATTCCACACAAAAACCACAATTAGTAATACTAATACATGTTGTATCTTATTTAATGATAAGTTTTACATCGAAAGTAGTTTTTATTACTTCAAAATCTGAACTATCATGAGAAGTATGTAAGGATGCTTTTTGAGGTTATGAAATTATTCTTTAGTTTAAAAAATTATGAATTTTTAATATATTTTAACTTCATTTTAGTATTTAGCAAACAAAGGACTTTCATTTGATATCAATATTAACCAAATTTATAATATACCAAATTTATATATATTTATAATTCGTTGCAGTTGTCAGCAAGTGAAATGTGTTTCGAGAAGAAATCCGCTATAGCCAGTGTAAATGACGAATAATTTATAATAAAAGCGGTAGTTGCCAGTTATGAAAAACATACAATTTTTTTACAAAAGTTTGTGACGTGGTTTTCTGATATCAACAAAATATACTTCAAACTATAGAGAATCACTTTGTCTTTAAAATTCTGTTCTCTAAATTTAATTTCACATATGCACGCAAACTTTCTATTAAAAAAACTGAAAAATTTCAAAAATCTTAAATTTTTGGTTTAATTTTTTATCAAGGTGTGAAGAGTTGAAGTTAGTTAGATAGTAATATAGTAACTAGATGCACGACATATTAATTTCCTAAATCTTGTCTTCCGACTGTTTAATGGTTTGTGTCTAAAGGATAAAAATTATGATTACAGAACTAAAATGTATCAAAAAATCCCCAAAAGTTCCAATCCAGTTTTTTGTATATTTTTTAGATTTGAGATTTTAAGTGAACGAACTAAAATTTTGATTTTTTTAGTTATTTTGTAAAATTTACCGAATTCCATCAATAGTTTACTAATCTTTAAAACAAACTTTATAAATACAAGAGACAAAAAGTCGGTTTCAAAGAGTTTCGAAAATTTTTGAAATCCGTCATAGTTGAGCACAATAAATATTTTCAATATCTATTATTGAGAGAGCACCATGAAAGTTTACAAAGCATTTAAAATTTAGAAATTATATGTTTTAAGAAATTTACAAAAGTTCTTAAAATAGAGGTGTGAAAAAAGTGTCCAAAAACTTATATCTTGCTCAAATGCGGTATTTTTTTTAATCGTCGAGGAATTTGGTCCTATAAGTTGACATAGAATTCTCTATTTAATTTTATTACTAATTGATGATAACTAATGTAGATTATGACTTGGATATATTATTATTCGTTATATTAAAATAAAACAAAAATAATTTTATTAATTTTTTATTAATATCATATATTAAACTCGTATATAAAATATAAAATATAGAGATATATAAAATTCAGCATTTAGATATAATTAATGAACAAATAATAAATAAGTAAATAAATATATATATATATATAAATATATATATATATATATATAAATATATATATATATATATATATATATATATATATATATATGTATATATATATATATATATATATATATATATATATATATATATATGGTGGTATTTAAATTTTATAAGTAAAAAAAAAATTATAAGAAAAAAAAACCAAAAATGTGATATTTTTTAAAGTTTCAATTTCATATTAATATAACTTCTTATCGAATCTATATACTTATATGATTCTTGCAGCAATATGATTTTGTATTTTGTAAGAAATCTGATTAATATTAAAAAAATTGTACATAATATTAAGCCGCCAAGATAAAAAAATAAAAAAAACGAAGCAGAAAATATAATATGTAACGTGACATGTAAGCGTTCTTTTTGTAGAGATTTACAGGAACCATCTATATATAATATTTCTTTTCTGTCATATTATGAATGAATTTTTGGCGATTTAAAAAAAAATTACATACCTGAGATTGGGGGACCATCCACTATCCGTAGATCCTCTAGAAATCTGTACTCCTTCAAGTCAACTCAAAAATACCTCGTCTCTGCTCATGTGAAATTTTTTTGAGATATCTCCAACGGTTCCCAAATTACATAATTATTTCCAAAAAAGCACTTTGAAGCCGCTATGCAACATTCTTTGAAGTCTATAGTTAAAGGTAATAAAATTACCTTTAAAATTTTATCTGAAACATAGTTTTATATTGAATTTGAATGGTCGATACTTACCATTTACAGGTTAGGAATATTTCAAAATGAAATTAGTTAAGGATTCCTTTAGTTAAGGATACTGACACTACCCAGTTTATATCAGTTCGGATGGATAAATAAATCTATCAAAAACAAAAAATTAATATCTACATAGTAAGGTCAATGCTTGTTTAGATTAGAATTTAAAATATTTAATACTTATCATAAATTCGTAATTTCTAATCCAAAATTGTAATTTCAATATGTAAAATATCTATTACATGCTTTCTAAGTTATTTAAAGGATATGAAAGCAGTGTCCCATTTTGAAACCCCTAAAATATCTGCTTCAATGCCTTAAAACGGTTTCTTTTTTGCATGGTACTGTTACGGACGATAAAAGCTGAATCTATTACGATAATCCAAAGAGTAAAATATGCATTTGGTGTGAGCAAAGTCTAAAGCTGAGTATAACTATCATGGGAAATTTGTACCGAACATAATAGATCCATTTGAAAGGATCATTGAATAAAAATTGATCACAATATGCTATCGGACACGATACCACAATTTTCTATTATTACAACCATATACCACCCACCGTATAACCCAGATAAAATACATTTCGACATCTCTAAGTATTTCCGAATTATCTGACAGATAAATAAATTTCATCCATTATTAAAAAAGTCAGTTAGAAAATATTGATAACTTACCTCCAAATGGGTTTCAAATATTGGGTTATATTTTTTTGTTTTCCTCATTTTCGTAATTTAATTTTTATTATTTTTCTGTAATTTTCAAAACATGAGAAATTGTTTTTGTTTTGTGTATTGGTTTTAAAATTATTTACAACCAATCAAACATAGTGTTAAAATCAAATATAATATTTTATATAATTTTATTTAAAGCCAAATAATGATTTATTCAAAAATATTTTAGCCATAATTTTTTCTGTGTGGTGATTTTGCTCTTTGACTATAAACGAAACAATACAAATTGAAATAAACATTTCTTTTTTTTTTTGCAATTTTTTTTTTTTTTTTTTTTTTTTTTTTTGATAATTTTTAAACTATTGCAAGTCCCGGATGTCACTTATCAAGAGTATAGAAAACATTTTCGCCACTAACATATATAAAGATATATATATATATATATATATATATATATATATATATATATATATATATATTTAACAATTTAACAATTTTTTTGAGATATATATAATAGCTAATTATAAGTCGCGAGATATTTTATTTTAGTGTTGAGAAAAAAGTCATGTTGTATGTCGTATTAAAGGTAATTTTGATACCTCTGATATCTCAATGAATCTTGTACCATATATATTTTAAAATATATTTTTAATATATGTAATAATTTGTACACAGCTTTGTAAATTTGTTTATCTATTTTAAAATTTCAAATCGCTATATTTCGCGAACTACTTTACAGAATTATCTAAAATTTTGTATCAGTCTTACTTTTGACAAGTATAATGGTTACACCAAATATCATAAAATTTTGTAGAGGTGAGGAGTCTAGTTAGTTGACTTTAAATGGAATGACTCAATGCCAATTTCAATTCAAACTTAAGTTTAAATACTTATTTTGAGAAATAAAATTTTATTATTTGAGTTTGTAAGGATGTACTTAATTTTTTCTAAAATGGGTCGTGAAACAAGAGCTTGTGAGAACAGATGATTAGATTCATAACTGAAATATAAGAAAAAAAGTCCATCTTTTTTATAAAACTTTTCAAAAACCCGCTTTTCCAATATTTTTTTTAAAAAATCCAGCTTTTTAATCGTTTGGCTCACGCTTTTTATCAAAAACCCTCTGTCAACGTTAACTATGCCACATGTATGGCATAATTTTCCGATTGGCTATATTTTGAAATTTTCGTAATTTTCGTTTGTAGTGACTTCAGTTGCCTAATATTTTTCAAAAATTGGTAAATACCTAAAGATAATTAAAATCTTGTAAGTGTAAACGATTCTACCTACATATTTATAATACTTTAAGGGTACTCACGCACACATAGTATATATCTATATAAGTATATGTGTGAGTGTGTCAATATTCTAGTGTGTGTATATTTGTATAAAAGTAAACATGAATGATGCATATGCATTGTGTACAATAAGACCATTAAATTTTCCATAACAGCTGACTTTCACAACGTTCATATTTGTTCTTGGCATTTGGCTGGCATTTACATTGCGGTTTATGCCAACCCGCACTTATAATCATCATTTCATTGAAACCACAGTTTATAACCAAAAATACCAATCTTAAGCATTGACATACATACAAAATTTAAAAGGCACATACACACATACATGCAATGAAAGTTATAATAGATTATGCAATTTACAAACATAAGCCGTGATATTTTATTTTAACTGCTATTTGTATTTTACTCATACACAAGATGTTTTTTTTTTTTTTTTTTTGAAAATTACTATTTCTCACATACATACTTGCCAACATAAAGAAAACCAAGCAAAACTTTATCTTTTTTTTTTGTGGTTAGAAAGTTTTGGATTATATTGATACACTTTTATCTTTCTATTGGCCAAAAAGAAATAAACTGGCAGTATCATTGCCTTATGAGTTTCTTTACCTGCCTGCCTGTACCTGTTTTTTTTTTTTTTCTTAAGTATCTTCAACAGTAAATTAATTGTAAAAATTTGTTGTTTGTTTATGTTTTATTTCCTTCCTTTTGGTGTTCCGTGAAGTACCTAAAGTTTTCTTTAACATTTATTTGATTTACACTTTAATTTTATTTCTTTTGCTATTTCTGTTTTTGGAGCATGTTTATTGTTAATGAGCCAATTTAGTTGCAACTTTTATACGTCTATCCTAAGTATAGACCATATTTGCCTGACTGACAGACAATGAGACCAACTGATAAACAGCAGTTGTTAGTAGTAGTTGTGCATACGAAAGAAAACTTATTTCAAAGTTTAATATTTTATTTAAGGAAATTTTGTGGAAAGTGTTAAAAGTTTCATTTATTCTATTGCAATAATCGTGAAAACTATAAAGAAGAAAGAATAAAATTTCAACTTGAAATTGTAAAATAAAGGAAACAATAAAATAATTTAATTAATGTTTAAAGTTCAAATTACTTTTGGTAAAACAATGTTGTTAATAAATTTTGGATTATTTTATAAGAGAGTTTAGTTTTACAAAGAACTTAACACTTGTTTAAAAATAATTGTGAAAATAATCATCATTTTTAATAATAAAATTTTAAAAGTTTTAATAAATCCAATTCAGAAAGAAAGAGAGATAAGCAGTAAGTTATATAAAGATATTTTAATAAAAATTTAATACTTCAAATTAATAGCATCAAAGATTCTTATATCAATATATTTTATTAAGTAATTTAAGTTAAATTAATGAATAAAAATTAAAATAATAATTTAAAAAATAAAAAAAATCCATCATGACCTTTCTGATTTGTTTATAGCTGATGACCTAAATAGATAGAATTAGTCTTCTCTAACATTTGAGTACTCAAGACTAAAGCCAAAAATATCTATTTTACTTAAAAGTGTTTTTTTTTTTTTGTAGAGCATATTTGACTGCATACAAATTATGCCAAATTTGTAAAAAACAATTAGGTGGATAATTAATACAGTCACCGAAATAAGGATGGATTCAACAACAAAAATAATTTTTTTTTTTTCGTTCAAAATTGGAATGAGGAATATCAAAAATTTTCGAAAATCTTTAAAACCGACTTTATGTGTTTTTTATTTCTATTTTTTTATTTATTTAAATTGCAATCTATCTTTACATTTTAAGATAATAAGCAAATTTGATGAAAACTTATCAATAACATTTGTACACGCAGAGAAAAAATATAGTTCTAGTGACCATAATCTAAGAGCAACATATTATATTGATTGGAACATGTGATCGCAGCGAAAAATATAAATGCTTATATGTAAGAATTATTATGATTTCATTTTGGCATATTGTGTCCGATTTCATAGTTTTTCATGTTATGATTCTAGTTTACATATAATTGAACAATCTTTATTCCTTCGAACCGTTTTTGGCGATGCACCAATGTCCAAATCGATCTAAAAGAAAGTATCTTTATTGAAATTTAAACAGGCTTATTAAATATTACTTACTGTAAACAGGTCAGGCATGTTTCAAATGAAAATATGACTTCTCCATGTATCCTTAAACAATGAATACCACATATGCCTGTGTGCAAGTGTGAATAAATAAATCTTGGGTATGGAGGTATGGTCATGATAGACCGATTTTAATGTAATTTATTATATAGGCCATTTCGTTGAAATATTGCTATATTTAAAACATTTAAATCCTATTCAAAGTGGATATGTTTATGGGCATTAGGTTAACAAGTGGACATAGTTTTCATAGAGTTGTACTGGCCGGACCGTTTCATAAATTTTTCTTAGTGAATAAACATTTAAATAGAATTAAACTCCCTTTTAAGGGACACTGTAGAAGCTACAAAGAGCTTAGGTTAGGTCAGGTTATTAGGGTAGCTGTCTATTCAATAAGAGACAGCTCACTTTGGTTCAATTTGGTCCCGTTGTGAAACCCTGAGGGATCATGTGTTGTTAACTCGCATGTCCATAACAGTGTTCGAAACGAACCAACCGGACGCATGTATGAAAGAAATGATCCATCTGATGTCAATATCAATACCAGAGAGATCTGATAATACATACACAAACGGACTTCCAAAATTAGCAGTCCTGATCTCGGCAAGAGTGGGACAGTGGCATAAAAGATGCTCCACCGTTTCCTCCTCTTCCTCATACCGACAACTTCTACAAAAATCATTAAAAGGAAGCCCTAGTCTACTAGCATGCGCACCAGCAATCCAGTGCACTGTGGCAATAGCTACCAGAATTCTTAACCGATGCCTCGGTAGTCCCATGATGAAGTTAGATCGAAATTCATCATAATGGGGCCATATTTGCCTCGAGGTTTAACGTGTGAATTCATTTGTCCATCTATCTTGTGCAATCCTCGATAAGTTCCGCAGAATTATTGATTTCCAAGCCGAAAGCTGTACTCCAACCAGTTGGTCCGTATCTTCAGCTCGAAGAAGGGATCCATCTCTGGCAATAAAATTACCCGGGCTGCTTGAATGACCCCTAACACAGACCAGCTCCAGGTTTGAATGTCTCGCCATCTTATTAAGAGATATCCGGCAATCATGTACCAATCTGGATGTCGAAAAGACACCCGAGAGCGATTTCATTGCGGCTTGACTGTCCGTATAGATTTGGATATCCGCTTCGATTACCCTATAGTACATAAACCAGTTCACCGCCCTCTTTATGGCCGAGATCTCTGCTTGAAGAATGCTGCAGTTATCTGGCAATTTAAAGGAAATGTTTTTCCTATAAACGGGATTATAGGCACCCCCGCCCCCAACACGTTCAACAGATTTAGACCCGTTAGTATAAACCTCAACTGAACCAGCTCTTAATTCTGGAGTAGTTGAGATTGATACTGAGAAGTATCTGCTAAGAAAGGGCATATGCAATAATCGATATTTCTAGAAATGCTATTAATGAATCCCAGAATGGTCGTATGGCCGAATCCACTATCATTCCATGCACTACAAAGAGCTTAGAAAGTAAGAAATATTCTTCGTCTTCTGTATTGAGTCCTAAAAAAAATTAAACATTTTCTAGATTTTTCTAGTATTTTGATTCCTAGCGAAGTAAATAAAATTTTTGCGGACATTATTGTTATGGGCATCATCATTTAATTTGAAAACTATTGGTGTAGGTTATAAACAATTATAAGCGCTGAAGGAATATTTTTGACAAAACAATTGAATCGTGTTAGAAGTACCAAAATAATTACATGTACCAAGTTCTACGTAATAATCTAAAAGAAGCTGATTTAAATACATATGCATACGATTTAAATGGATCATTAACTGAACGGCTATGCATACGGATACATATTTAAATGGATTCCGAAATGATTATTTTGGTATAGAGTATAAAAAAAGCACTATTCAGATTCATATTTAATCGGTTTCCGAGTTGTCTGGAATAAAATACATAACTATAATTATTTCACTAGGAAAATCTTTACTCAATTAATATAATTTATGTAAATGAGTATGTAAATGAATTATATTTTTCAGCGTTTTTAAATAAAAAATAAAGTAATTTTCTTTTGCTTTTTGTTTTTTATATTGAGTTTGAAAATATTTACAATCAATAAAATAAAACAAAATAAAATAAAATATTAAAACCAAATATTATTTTTTATTAAATTTAATTTAAATGCAAATACTAATTTATTTATAAAAATTTTAGTCATAATTTTTTCAGTGTACAACTAAAAGTTCACAAAAATCAATTTGAAGTACCAATGATATGAACTGAGCCTACTAATCATTTTTTTTTTTTTTTTTTTTTTGTGGTGCTTTTTTTACTATTAAGTCGTAAATTGTAAGTGTGTGCATATATACAGTCAACACAAACAAAGCTCAATTTTGTTGCAACATACACATTAAAATATGTCTTTTTTATGGAAATCGCGATTTTTATCAATTCAGTATTCTCAGTAAATTGTGAACAAAATCAAAAGTTAGGCACCGATTGCAATGAAATAAACTTCATTTCATTCAAAATATGTTTAACTAAATGTTTTTGACCAAAACTGTGATTTTTGTCGCATTTTTATTTTTTATGAATTTTCTAAAAGAGCAAAAAAATTTTTTTAAAAAATTGTTATTTTTTTCAAAACTTCAACAATATCTCTGAAACTACTGGGAAAATTTAAAAACAATGTAAGTACGGCTTAAAGATAATATTGTTGCCGATTTTCAGATTTTTTTTTAACTGAATATGGTGAACCGTTTTCAAGTTATTCCAATATATGTAGTGAAAGTGCCTTAATGTTGGACATAACGGTATATCTCGAAAAGTCGAGCTGATAGAGAAAAATGGAGATTAGAATTGAAATCAGCGACCTCAAATTAGTAGAAATCTGCAATTTAGTTCCAGACCGAAAAATGACTACTCCCCAGTGTTATTTACAATATAGAGCTAGCCAAGCTAATAATTAATTACAAAAAGAAAAACAAAAGAAAATTCTTATATGCTATTACAATCAATTAATATAATAAGAACTATCTGTGGAGAGGAAGATCTAGGATATGATACCTTCTTTAATCTATTAACTTCGTCTATTTCATCTAAAAGAGATATAGCTAAGGGATTCACATGATTACTAAGTCTATTTAGATATTTTTCGCTGTAAACATTTATCACTTTTTTGACTGTTTGAATTTTGAGAATTAACCTAAAAAAAAGCCTAGGCATTTTGGACTGATACCTTTGAATTATCTCTATATTAGAATAGCTTGCAGTTCCCTGTGGGTCCACACTGGTTTTGATATTGATTTGTAAAGTTTTAGTTTATGGTTTATATTAATTTGGGATTTTGGAGAGAGCAGCCAATAAAATTTTATTTTTATTTTGCATGTTAAAATGTAGACGTTTATTTTTGATATGTTCCTTCCAGTTTAATTGGCGATCCATATGCATTCCGAGGTATTTGACACAGTATTTTTTGGGAATTTGTGTATTATTAGTAGTAAGATTGGTACAATCTCCTCTATTTGACTGGAATGTAACATGTACTGATTTGTTTGCGTTTACTTTAATTTTCCACTTTCTTAACCAATAATCTAACAAATCTAATTTGTGCTGCACATAACTCGATGCTATAGATGGTAATTCATGTTTTGCTAGTATTGCAGTATCATCTGCATATGTTGACATACTTATGTCAACTGAAACTGGCTTATCGGCTGTGAACATTATGTACAATACAGTTCTTAACACGCTTCCCTGAGCAACTTCCGCTTTTATATCTAAAATTTTAGATTTTTCGTCGGCTACTTTTACGTAAAACATCCTGTTTTGTAAAAAACACTTTATAATCCACTAGAATGTAGTTGGAAGGAGACTTTTTATTTTTGATAAAAGTCCAGAGTACCAAACCCTATGGAAAGCTTGTTGCATATTCAAGAAAATTAAGCAGTATTTCTTCTCTTCGAATGATTTACGAATAACATAACATATCTCTGTGGTATTGCTCAGGAGTTCCGTGTTTTTACCTAAAACAATTTGTAAATTTTCAAGAAGTGGTGTTAGATGGCTCAAAAATATTTTCTCAAACATTTTTGAAAATATACTTAAAAGGCTTATCGGTCTATATGAAGCAGTTTGATTTTCAGGTTTTTTAGGTTTGTGTATCAAAATTATTTCAGCGTATTTCCATTAGGAGGGGAAATAGCTTAGTCGTAAAATCGAGTTAAAAATCAATGTCAAGAACAATATGGCTTTTCTTTTTGGAAGACTTTTGATAAATTTGGCGTCGATATTATCGTATCCGGATGATTTTTCTTCTTTTTTTTTGGATTCACTTTTATTCATTTAGACCCTGACTTCTGTAGGAGAAATATGTTTAATTAGTAAACTCATTTAACATGGCACATCTAGAAATTGAGAAATTTCTCTGTCTGACATAGGGTCATCGAAACGGTGAGTATCAAAAGCATTATGAAGATGTTCTGCAAATGCCTTTGCTTTGTTAGCGTCAGATCTACACCAAATGCCATTATTGTCTTTAAACGTTGGGTTTCGTAAAATTTGTTTTTAAAAAAAGCAGAAAAACTGTTTATGCATTTTGGTAGACTTTACAAAATAACTAAAATCTCCAAAAGTTTAGATCATTCACCTTAAATCTCAGAAAATAAAACCATTTAAACCTAAAAAAAGTATTAAAAATTTAGTTGAAACTTTCGAGAATTTTTTTATTTATTTCAGTTGTGCATTGAAAATTTATGTCTTCTAGATTCAAGTCGAGAGACTGTCTAGGTAAAAGTTATGCGGTGATAAAAAAAATTTAACTAAAGATTGACGATTTTTTTAAGTTTGCACTTTTTTGATAGCAAATTTGCACACTTAAGTGAAATTAAATTTAGAAAACGGAATTTCAAAGAGGAAGTGATTCTCAATTAGTTTCAGCTATAACTAACTTGTTGATGTCGGGAAACCAGCCATGAGATACCACCACCACAAACTTCCATGTAACTGGTGTAAATATTTGTAAAATATATGGTTTTTGTTACCTGCAAATACCGCTTTTACCAAAATTGCCCAAAATATTGCATAAACAGAATTTTTTAATAAATGATGCTTTCGAGACAAAAGGGCTTTAAAAGATGTTCAAATACAAAAATTGTAAGGAGTTTTTTAAATTTTCGGCAAATTTTCAAATTTTGTTTCTCATTTTTTTAATATAAGATATGACTTTAAGTCATGGAAAAGTACCTGTGAAGAATAATCTTAATGGTTAAAATCAGTGTTGCCAATTTAGCACTTTTAATGCTAGATGTAGGATTTTTTTTTAATTCATTTAGCACAGACAAAATTAATCTAGCACCTGGCAATTTTTCTATTAACTTTCAAATTAATTTTGGCATTTTTTTTTACTTTTTGCGTACTTTTTATTTATTTGTAGTTTTGTACTATACAGATATTATCAGTGTCTTTTTTTATAAAAATTAAAAGTGCAACTAAAATTTTGTGTTTCTTGACGATGGTAACTAATACGCTCTTTAAAGAGTGTGTTTAGAGAAATGAACTTTATAAAATGTAATACAATTACAAACAGTTAATCTATCAAAAAAAATTTTTGCAATTAAGTAAACTATAATTCTTTTATTATAAGAAATAATTATGATAAAATAACTTATTAATTTTTAAATATAATTTGCAATTTAGTTGTAAAAGTAATGAATTCATATCGTAAATTAAAATAAAATAAAATTTTAATTAATTTCAAATCTTCTTGAAAATTAAAATATTTATACATAATTAAGCTATATTTTGCTCCATTTGTAACATCATAATCAGGTATGTGATATTGTTGTCAAATCGAATGGTTTGAAGAGTTATGATGAATTTCGATGGATTTTAAGAATAATTTTTGGAACAATGCTTTATTTTTCTTTTATAAGATACAGCGCTATTGAAAACCAAGAAGATAATTTTCGTAGCACACTTAAAATTTTATAATAAATGGTAATAAAAAGTGAGTTTACTGTAGCTTTAATTAGTAAAGAAAACTAAAAATTAAATGCATCACATATTTTTTAGATTTCAATTTGTTTCGTTTTCGAATCGATTACCATTTATTCGCCACTATAAATAGTAAAAATTCTTTATTTTTATTATAATGTCAGATGGTATTTTCTGACTCTATGTATATCATAATAAAACAAAAATTTGTATTAATTTAAAAGTATTTAATTTTTCTTTCACTTTGGACTTCAGTCACGACCACACATAAGCCTTGACCACGAATGTTGTGAACAAACTTTGTGTAGAAAAAATGTCCTCTTTAAAGTTATATAACATTTGTATTATAAAACGTGTTTTTGATTTATTGCCAATTATCTCCATATAGTTGCCATTACACAGAGAAAAAAAATTCACATATTTGAAAATTTTTTTTCATAAATATTATGAATAGAACATGACTTTTTCTTCCCAAACTTTTTTCATAAAAAATAAAATTTTGTTTTTAGATATTATTAAATTGCACTTTTGCTGCCATTCTATAGCACATGCATCATTGTTATAAAAAACGCATCTGCTGTGTTCTTCTGCCGCCAACATATGCCAAAAAATCATTAAAAACCAAAAAATTTAAAATATAAATGAAAATTTAAACAATTTGTTTAAGTCTTCTTGACTTTTGATTCATTTCAAAAAATGTAAAAAAGTGTTAATATTTAAGACATTATTCTTATATATTATAACTAAAATCAATGAAAGAAAATTCTTACATTTATACACAAACTTTTTTCTGTGTATGTGTCATATTCGAAATTATTATAACATTAACTAGGTTTCATTAATTTTAAAATTTTTGTGTTTTTCCCATATTTGTAATTTTTACAAAGCAAATTAGTTCGAATTTTTCAGCAAAGCTAAAAATTGTTAAAAAATCTATAAATATAATGGAAAAGTAAATTTTTGATAAACTATATCTTGAAAACTATGAATACTACTAAGGAGCCGATTAGAGTAAACATTGCATCTTTAAAATATAACTTTTTATGATTAAGAAACCTTCAAATAGCCTTATTTCTACACAAGATGTTTCGTCAAAAATTCAAAGATATATAAAATATAAAAATGTATATTGTAGAGCTACAAATATAGTGACAAGCTACACACTTTATATAAAAATATATCCAAATAATTGTTTAATCCTTGCAACATCCATTAAAGTTGTAATATTCCTAGAAGCATTTCCAACATATTTCATTATATTTCTAACAACAATTCACTTAAATTTATTTGCATATTTTTAACAAATTTCAATTTAATTTATTTACACCATTAAATTCTAATAACAGCAAAAACGACATCAGCTAACTATAAATAAAATTTTGCAACCCTACATAAAATTTCATCAATTTATAAATGATGATACAGCCAACTAAATGGGCAGCAAACCCCAACTACGTGTTTAACCAGCTACAGTAGTAAAACAAATTATTCGACTTCAATAAGGAAGAGAAATAATAATAAAAAAAACAGACAAGAAAACATAAAATGCTTGAATGATAGTAGCTGTTAAAAATAAACTTGATCTAAAAGCCAAGGAGACCAATTTTAAAGAAACACACACACATATTTACACTAAACTTAAACTGTAAAAGAAATGAAATATATATTTAGTGTTTAGTTACTTCCTAAAGTGATAACTTATTTTATAGAGCAATAACAGCAAAAACAACAGCAACAACAACATCAATGACACAACGCTGTACGTGTTTAATAGCAAAAACACAACTCTAGGGAATGCATCTCTACAACAGCAGAAATAAAATAAAATAAAAAAAATAATATACAAAAATGAAACCCAAAGCAGCTACCGAATTTAGAAAAACTTAAAATACCAAATAGTCACATAAATACAAACATACACTTATATATGTACCATATATATATAGAAATAAGAATTTTAGCAAAATGTTCGACCAACTGGCAGGAACGATGAGTGTCACTAATAAAATTCTCGTTTTTACAATTTTATTATTTTATATATATATATATATATATATATATATATATATATTTTTTTTTCTTAAAATTCTGTTTGTGTGTTTTAAGAATGACATCGCACAAGAACAGCACCATGCAACAATATATAGCAGCAGCAGTACAAGCACAAGCAACAATACTTTAAATAATGAAATTATATGATGTCAACATAACGAGCTATAAATGAACATCCTTAATGGCCATTTAATGATGTTAAATTGAAAGTTTACAATTGTATTTTGTAAGAAATTAAAAAAAAAGAAACAAAAACTTGAATACTTATTTCATTGAATACTATTTTCATTACTTCCTATCTTCCTTGTTTTGGTTGGTTGTTTAAAAAGCTATTTAAATATGGAATGCTATACTTGCTATACTTTGAAATTATGGAAGCGTTTTATAAATGGGCTTTAAAAAAGTTTGGAATACTTTATTTATTTTTTTTTTAATATGCTGTTTTATTAACAAAAATAAATGTTATTGTTATTATTCAATTAAGACTAACTATTTTCCTGTAGAAAACTTAAAACGTTGGACAACAAAATTATTATTTTTTTCCAATGTGTAACATAGATTTCCTTTAATAAAATATTTTCTTTTTTTTATATTTATTTATATATGTATTAAAGCAATTTAAATGTAATAATTTAAATACATTTTTTATAGCCAATTACTTTATTTCTCACTTTCTTAAAGCCATTACTTCCTTTTGTGTTTTTTTTTTTATATTCATCACAAAATTTATAACTTAAATCCCAATTTATACATCTCACTACATGCATTTGAAAATTATATCTAAACTATGTTCAAACGGAAAATAAACAAATTTAGTTGAACCAACAAAATAAACAAAATACTCGTAAGAATTAAAAAATAAAATATATAAACATAAACAGGATTGGAAATAATAAAAACATCTCACTTTGGGCAACTATTTAGAAAATTTTACAAAAATAATCTTTCTTTTGGACAACAATAGCAATAAAAAGTACGTATGTGTTATTGTATGCAATACAAACATAAGAGCAGTGCAACAAGAACAATAACAAACTAAATACCCCTTTGTAAATAAATATATTCCTTTTAATAACAAGACAACAACAACATCTATACTAATAATATCAGAATAAGGATATTGTTTAAAATGAATGAAAAATAGACAAGTGATGAAAGAAAATGATTTGCTTGTACTCTCTGTGTAAATCTTTCATTTAACCCTTCGTCAGACATATGAGGCTGGAGAATGTGTGATAAAAATATTGGTTTTCGTAAAATAATGAGTGATCAGGGTTTTTGGATAACACATTAAAATCCATTTATATAAATATAAAGTGACTCGAATGAATATAGAATTAGAAGTTCATGTATAATTCTGGTAAAAATTACGTATAATATCAAAACGTATTGAGGTACTCAAATAAAATTTATGATATTTTCAGCGCTTTAATGTATTAGTGTGGCATATTATAGGATTTTCTAGCAAAATTTAAAAATTTTCATTATAGATCGAATTAAAGTTTATTACAAAAAAAATGCTATTTCCATTAAATTTGTATCTTTGGAAATTTTTTGATGCACCTCCACATTTCCATTAAGCATTACAAGCCAATTATGGCCAATTACATGCTGTCCATGCGATCAAAATCTGTTTTGAAAAAAGTGTCCTGTTTTCAACGACATTTGATTTAAATTTATGATCCAGGTCAATTACATTTATCGTTGTTCCTACATCTATATATGCAAGATTTACACAAATTGCAATTTGCAATATCAAAAAAAAATACAAAAACAAAAACTGCAATTTATGCGTAATTTTCAAAAAGTCCATAAATTTTTTTTATTAAATTGATTTTTAATGTTCCTTCGATTTTATTGTGGACAACAACTATGTTCACTCAATAATCCATGCTATTTCATTAGAAATTATAAACGTCACTCGGGAAAAACTGACTTTTTTAAAAATAAATAATAAAATAAATTTTGAGACTATCTACTACGTTGACTATTTCAGGCATACTTACGAGATATAACGCAAAATACGCGTAATTATTATTATTATCTAACGTTTTATTTCGTTGAGAGACGCACAGACCACGCCCAAAAAAACAAAAAATTTTAAAAATCAAAAAATTTTGTCATCAAATTATACTACCCTGTATATAACTGTCAGTGTTGCCAGTTTAGCCCTTTTGACAGTAAATCTAGCTTTTTTATTTTAGCCTCAAAATTTTCGCTTTAGCTTCTAGCCTTTTTTGGTTCTTAAAATTGCGTTAAAAAGGCTAAAATGTTATTAAATAAAGAAGAAAATAATTTTTTATTTGCTTTTACTATTTTATTTCTACAGAATCATACACTTAAGCATTTTTGGGTATTAATTCGCACCAAAAAAAAATCGAAATTTTTTTATATTTAACTAATATTTTCGCCTGCGGCGCTTCTATATTCAGATCAAATAAATTTTTTGGACTTACTTATACAATTATTGCAGGTAAACACTTTTTTATAAGCTTTATTAACCACAGCAAATATTTACATAATATAATTTAAAAAAAAATCTTATAAAAGCGAAAATTCACCCAAAAATTTTTACATAATAAATCAGAATGGAATTATAATTCAAAAATGATGAAAAGTCACGTCAAAACATTGTGTCATTTTTTTGTATGGAAATTTGTATGAAAATTGTGTATAAGATTTTTTACTGGATCATTTGCAGCCGTTCTATTATTTATAAATTTATTTTAATACCTTTCAAAAATATCAAAAACTAATGAAAAAATAGCTTTTTCTAGCCTTATTTTTAAGACATTTAGCCTTTTCTGACCTTTTGTAATGTTCAATTTAGTCTCTTTTTTCCCATCTCCTGGCAACACTGGTAACTGCTGAAAATCAGAATGCGCAGCAACAAGGAAGGTGTAGAATCTATCCACGAAGTGCCTTTAGTTTAAATAATATCGCATGGGATCAAAAATACAAACGCACGGACAAGAAGTGTAGAAGAATCGGAAAAAGTTAAGTAATGTTTAGCCCTTTTTCTAAGTTTTGAATTTTGAACAACAATCATGATTACAAAATCAAATTAAATAGAGCGCAAAATATTAGCTTTAAGTCTTGTGAGTTCAGATCTGTAGCCCGTTTATTTACAGTGGTATTACTACATAACTTATTAAAAATTTCAGTCAGTTTCAGGTTAAAAATTTTTGATAATGTCACTTTTGAATGGAAATTTCTTCAAACTCGTTTACTTTTGAGGTTCAAAAAAAATTGAACATTTTTTAATGGCACATCAACGTTATTTAGTACAAATACAAACCGGCTCTAAAGAAACACAAATCCGTTCGCGTGAATGACTTTTAAGATAAGAAGTTATAAAATTTAAGATAAGAAGTTGTAAAAAAATTGCCAAAATTCTATTTTCAAAAACATTAAAAAAAATTATCATGTGGAAAATACACATTAAAAGTGACACGATGTTGTTAATGATACCGAAGATTATCGCAATCAAGGTGATTTTTTAACATTTCATTAAACAAATTTTAATCAACAAAGTATGCATGGATTTTCTCCTTTTTAAATTTTATAAAATTTTTTGATATATTTTTAATATTTGACAGCCAACAATTTTTTAAAATGATATTAATGGACAAGAAACTACCGTTTATGTTATGGCACTTAAAATTCAGAAGTATACAAATATTGTGAAAATTCCACTTTAAATCCGATATCAATAATAAATGCACATAAGTAACCTATACAAAGGTATACAAAATACAAAGTAACGGGGACCATAATTCTGATTTAACCTACCTTTAGAACATCAAGTAAAAACAAAGGGTACATAGATTTTTGATATAATTTTTTTAATTGCATTTAATGCACTGATGTATTTTTCACGTCTAACCGCAGAAAAATATCTTTAAAAGATGTTAAAAAAGCAAATTGGAATTATTAATTATATAACCGCAAAATAGGTTTTTCTATGACAAAAAAGCATACCCAAAAATATTAAAAGTTGCATTAAATTATTTTTGAGTGACACTTGATTCCGATATAAACTATAATAACAGCTACAGATTAATATGCATTTTCACCGATTTCAATCAGCGTCTTGGTGCCTCGACTATTTATGAATTTCTAAAGATAACGCGATCTCACCTCGTGAATACTTTTTTCGCAATTTTTTTGTTGAAATCTATTTTTCGCTTAACTAGAACAGAATAGATGATATTGTAAATATAATTTCACATAAAATATAATAAAATGCTAACATAAAGTACGCAAAATTTAGATCGATTTTATCATGCCACAACGATTTTAATATATAATTTGGAAAACTCTTTTGATCACGTCATACTTTAGCTTCATTGAAATTACGCTGTGAGTGTGTCTCCCAAAAAAGCATCTCTTAGAGTCATTCACTTTTTTTCTCATCAAATTTAGGTGCCCCCTGTAGCGCCTCTACGATTCATAATTACAACAGTAATAAATCTCCATTCTTTGCTTTGCAAAACTCGAAACGGCTCAAATTTGCTGATCAAAAAACTACAAAAAATTAATATTTTTAACATTTTCGTTTCACCAATTGTCTACTATATAATGTAACACTGGTCAACGATACCTTGATTGGTTGGTCTATTTCTGCAAGTATTTGTAGTTTACGTTAGAGAAATTTCACGCATATGCTAAAATGCCCGATTACAGGAATCAAAAGAAAGAAAAAAAATTGTTATTTTCAAATACTTTTTGGGCTTTTTTAACATTGACTGTTTGCCGGTACCACAGGAATCATTTCAGATCTTGAATTTTTGATATTTTTTTAAGAAACCTAAATTAAAAAAAATATATATTTGAGGTTTAAGGCCAGTTTCTTTTTTAACTTTTTCTCAAAAAAGATAAAACATATAATAGATAAACAATATTTAATACATAATGAATAAAAATATTTTATAATTCCAGTTACAGGCGATTTAAGATTTTCATATAAGAGATCGATTTTTGGAAGGAAAAATACAAAATTTTTCCATTTAAATGCGTTTTATCCAAGTTACACCCGATTTAAGATGTTCATATAAAAAATCGATTCATAAGAAAAATTGATTCTTTCCTGTCATCCGGTGGGTTAATATAAGAAAAATTAAAGCACACACACATAAATAAATAAATAAACAAAAACCCTATGAAATAAAATAATTCCAAATAAATGTAAATACTACTTTTGTGGTACTATTTTGCATGGAGTGCTAATGATTGTACTCATATACGACGTGGATTTGAAAAGTTGCTTCAGTTTTAAGGTACACTTTGAAAAATAATTTTCGTTTACAGTACGAATATTTTGCTTTAAATATTATCATTAATTTGCAAGATATATTCAAATATATATAATATATATATATATATATTATTAAAGCATTTTGTTTGGTTTATACTTTAAGCCAAAGAAGATTACAGTCGTTTCAAAAAATAAATATCTAGTTAATAAACTTTTCAGTGTGTTCTCTTCAAAATAAATAAACGTAAAAATAACAAGAGAAGGATGCAGTTCAGGCAAATCTATGAAAACGAGGAAATGCTTAAGAAAATTGTAAAATCTCAATTGTTATTGTTATCTTAGATCATCTAAATGTTGTTACTGTTTTTTTTTTTTTTTTTTTAGTCGCCACATCTTCAACAACCTTTTGTTTGCAGACTGCAATAACTATCACTTCATTCTGCGAATGAATACGACCACCAAAATAATACTCTATGGCCTCCACTCCACTTTTTACTTTTACTTGTACGTTTGCTTTTCTTGAGAGTAGAGCCTGATAGCCCTGTGTTGTTTTGGGAATAACTTGTTAAACTAAACAACTTCGTTCCGGTTTTCAGGGATGCGTTCTTTTCGTTTATTTTACTTTATTTGTTTGTGTAATAAAACCAGAACCATCCAAAGTTGTAGTTGTTTGGATGTAGCAATAGTAGTTATTGTTATAAGTATTTAGGCATGTAGGTTTGTTAGTTGTTTTGCTATTTCTTGGTAGATTTTATTATTTATATGAAAAAGTGTCGGTTCTATTTAGTAACGATAATAGAACACTCAAGGTGCACAATGGGAAATAATATAGCGGTAATTTTTCAGAATTATTTCCAGGATGAAATGGGTTAGAATACTATTTTATTATCAATAAGATCAACATTTATGCATAGATATTAATATTATTTCCAACATATCCAGCTTTAAGATAAATGACTTTTTGTCTGAATATGTTTTTTACGATTAGAATATGGAATATGGATATGTTTTTTACGATTAAAAAAAAAAATAAATTTTTAAATTTTGTAAGAAATTTTATTTTTCTTCAACAAAAAATTGTCTTAATATTTCCGACACTATTCTGAAGATTGAAAAATGATTTATATATGGAGAATTCTCCTTTTACATTTACCTTTAAGAAACCGACCTTAAACCTCAAATATATATTTTTTTTTTAATTAAAATTTTTTAATTAACTTAATTCAGTTATGTTAACAACAATTGGTGGAGTAAAATAACAAAAACTCAAGACCTGAAATGGTTCCTTGTATTACCGATAACCACTCAAACTTAAAAAATCCAAAAAACGTCTTTGAAAATAACAAGTTTTTTTCTTTCCTTTGATTCCTGTAATCATGAATTTTAGCATATGTGTCCAATTCCTCTTGTAGAAATAGGCCAACTAGTGTTAAATTATAAAATTTGAATTTAATGCAACTTTTAATATTTCTGAAGTGTATAACGATGCTTTGTTAACTGAATTCAGTCAATCAATCAATAAATAATATAAAAAATTAAAAATTGATAATCATTGAATTTATTTAGAAAAATCTAAAAAGAACAGAAAAACTAGATTTCCTTTTAATGCTATATATTGTCACCATCAATAGTAAGTGAATGAATTTTTTCCACAAAAACAATAATCGTTTTAAAGCCAAAATACTTAATTATGTTCTTTACCCCAGGTCTACAACTGAGATTAATGCTGATATTATGTGTGAGATAACGCCGACAGAAGAGAGTAGCCATTTTTTTATATTAAATCTTAAATAAGGGGCACACGTATTCTAGTACATGCTATAAGATATGATTATTTGTTATCAGTCAAAGGGTAAACATGTCCCTTTTATTTAAGAAATTCACACTTTTTTAGCATAATTTTTATAAAAATGTTTTTTAAAATATAAAACACACATTAAAAGGAAACAAAAAAAAAAACATGGTTTTCATAATAGTTTCCAAAATACACATGCACATATACAAACATACTTTCGTATACGTGTATTTGTTTTTTGACAGCTTATCTTATAAGATATTTGTATAGGGAAATCCCTTCACAACAGTCTCATAATGCTAATATCTCAGAGAGTGAATTTGACACTCTCTGAGAGAAAAATCTTACATATTATGTTAAGTGTAGATGGTCTGTTATGAATGATAATTTTAAAAGACATTTAATTTCGCTATATAATTTGCCTGTAATTAAAATATGGTTTCAATTTTTGGATATTTTTTTGTTCTATTTTAATGCGCTGTTAGCTTTAGGTTTGTTTTATGTAAATAAAATCAAGAGTTGATTTAAAAAATACTAGTTTTTGTACTTTTTTCTAACTTGTAATTAATTATTAGAACAATATATTTTATTCTTTATTCATTCGAATAATCTAAGAAAATTAAAATTTTATTCAATCGCACGAGTATTTAAAAAAATTATGAAATTTTATTTGATCAAAGTCAATAACGAATTATTGACAATCTTAACTCATAGTGATCTTACCACTGTGCAATTCCACAGAGGTTGTGGTTGCAAATAAAATATACAGAAAGGAAAAATTCTAAAAAAAACCTACAACCACAACACTTGGAACAAATGCAAATTATTTAAATGTTGTTTCTTATTTACGAAATATGCTTTTGTAAACATTTTCTTTCTAACCGATAAAAACAAGAAGAACTTCTCAACACTCATACACAAGATAATCACACAAGACAGTTGCTACTGGCAGCTAACAAATACACTTATAACTAAATATAATAGTACAAATTTGTTCAAGAAGATATAAATACTTGTATGTATCTGAATATCTATATGTACCTAATACTAAAGTTCTGTTGCAGTTATTTTGCCAGAATTCTAGAGTGTTATTTTTGTAACACTACAAAAAAAAATATATATATATTTCAATAAGTAAATGTTTGCATAACAATGGTCATTCTTACGATTTAGTTTTACGACATCGAACGCATGCCACACATTCATGCACAGATATATTTGACCATTTAAAATATCTTTGTAAATACATCTGTTTAAATGAGAAAATAAGTACAAATTTCTGAAAATTTTGTATGACCAAAGGGCTAAAACACTTGTGGAAACATACTTAATCACTTACTCATGCCAAAGCAAAGAATACGTAAATTTAATCATGTCATTATTGTGCTCACAAAAGAAATATACAAACGACTTTCAAATAAAAATATATTGCAACAAGAGAGTATTTAGTTTTCCTTTTTTATTTGTTACTCAAAAAAAGAAGGAAAGATATAGAAAATAAGGAACAACTTTATTAGCTATTTGTCCATAAATATAAAAATTTACGTTTCTTGTTAACAAGATATTGGATAGTTACATAGTTAAATTACTCATAAAGTACATATGATCTCATTGATCGTAAACTTTAAAATACGCACTTAATGTTAAAATAAAAAAAAATAACTAAACTAAACTAAACTAAATATATTTTAATATTGATGTTAATAAATTTTTAGTGTTTCGTTTTAAAAACTCATTCAATTCAAAATATGTATTGGTTTTGGGAAATTTATCGAAAAAAAGCAAAAGAGTAAAAACATATAACTACATACAACTAATATTTCTATTGCCAATTGCATTGTGGAACTGTAAAACTTAATACAGAGACGTAGGTAATATGAAATAAAATATCTTAAATATCATAGCAAAAAAAGAACTTTAGAACCAATGAGTTTAACAGTGTCGTCATAAAATGGAAGGACTTAGTTCTGAAAAATTGCTGCAGAAGTAGTAATTTTAAGCAAGTTTGTCAATGGAACATTGCACAGTCGGCAGAATCAAAAATTTTTGTTAAAATAAATTTGTAACTTCTAATCGATTAGTTTGATTTACATAAACTTTCACATAGGGGTAACAGAGGAGTATGCGATTTTGAGCAAACTCCTCAGGAGCGGAGCCATGAATGAACATAGAAAATTTGTAATGGCCAGAGAAATTTTTCAATTTGAAAATTCAAAGATCTTTAGATCTTCTTATAGCTGTCGACAAGACTTAAGAAAAGATCCTTGCATGTGATATGTATCTCTTACAGTTTTCGAGTTATTTGCATTTGAAATTTCAATTTGCATTTGAAATTTCAATTTCGCAAGATCCTGATCCAGTTTTTCGATATATAGCTCAATATTTTCGACTGATTTTATTCGATTTTTTTATAATTTAGTTTGTCGAATATAGAAAATTTCAAGTCGATATCTTTACATAGTCCAAAAATAAGCGATTTTCAATTTAAAAATTTCAAAAATTACTGTTCTTTTATTTTGTAATCTTTTGGTCCTTCACTTTTTTTCTCTAAAATAAATTTTTTCTTTCGAACATACCAATATTTTATACTTTTCTGAAAGGTAACTTCCAATAGCGCTAATTTTTACCTATTTTATATAGAAATTTTGAATACAACTTATATATTCTAAAATTGCAAAGCATAGATCTACAAACGAAACGCAGTTTCGGAAACTCCAATGTGTTCTAAAGAGTTAGCCAAAAACCTTCTCAGACTTGCAACAAATGTGGAATACTTTTTAGCAAAATCTTAAATTTTTTACACTTTGCTTTTTCAATTGTTAAAGTCAACATTCACTCAAAATTTTGTTAGGGCACCTTTTGTTAGAGATTAAATATTTATAGTTTCTAAAAAACAAATTTTTAACAAAATGTTCATAAAAATCTGAAAAACTATGGACTCAAATATTTTAAGATAAACTCTATTGTCTAGCTGACGTAATTCTTAATTATATGCAAGAAAAGTCGATATATTTTACAGAATCAAAACTAAGCTGCTTTAGATTTCAATATATCTGTAATCATGGTCTACGTTACCATCAAGACCAAGATCGCTTCCGAATCAAGCCACCAACGCTAACGGCAACAACCGATATCAAAAGCATTGATGAGGCGATTCGTTCGATAGAAAGAATCTTTATCAAATCTTTTCTAGCTCCAAGGCCAGTCCAAGGCCGGTCCAAGCAAGTTTTGAAAATTATTTTAATTAAAATATTCAATCAGTAAATATAAATTGCTATGTATAAAAGTATTATATTTTGGTCCTACACTTCGATCACTAAATACTGTAATATTAAAATAATTTTGAAATAAGCCTCCTTAAAGCCACATCTCTGGTTATCTTAGAATTACTATGGTTACCTCGCTTTTATTTCTTTTTTTATTTTTATTATTAAAGAAATTCTGTCGTATATTTTTGTTTTTGTTTTTTTTTTTTCTTCACATTGAAAATGCATTTCCTTTTTAAATTTTAATAGCTTTAGTTTTATTATAGCAAAACAATACAAGAACACTACAATATAATGCTATTAAAAATTTAGGTGTACTTAATATGCTGGGATATAATCCTTACAATTCATTTATTGTGTTTGTCTGTTTGTTTGTTTATTTGTTTGTACCTTGTATATAGCTAAACCACTTAACTAATTTTATTTAAATTTTCACAGTATGGTTTTGTGAAACCTAATATTAAAATAGGCTGTTTTATTTTTCGATAGGAGCCGCGGGAGTGGCCACACCGATACAAAGAATAAATTAATTGTAGTATTACTTAAAAATCATTTCCCCAAAAGTCTTAAAATTTTGAGGAAATAAGTTTCTTTTCATCCTTTGTAATTGAGATGAAAATGAAAAGAACAATATCCTCCATAGAAAGAAACTACTAATTATCAGATAACTGTAATACTATGACAGAAAAAGTCTTCAAAACTTTTCAGGAATATCTTTGAAAGTGGGGTGGATAGAAACAGGGAAAATGGTGCCCCCATACAACGAAAATAGTAGATAAATATTAAGAGCTCTTGCAGTAAAAGTCTTAGCAAACTCCATAATTTAAGATGAAAATATTCTTAATGGCGTATCTAAAGAAGTATTGTATTCTTATCATATTGCATTGATGAAATAAAAGTAGGGCGACTGAGGCCTGGGGGAAGGGTAGTCCCCACACAAAGCAAATATTATAGCTAAAGTAGTAATTTGGTAAAAGTCTTAAAAAGTTGGATAAAAAATTTTTATATAAAATTCGGAATATGGCGAGGAAGAGTAGTAGCGCCCATGTAAAGTAAATATTAGTTATTGCTTCAGAAAGGTTAGCGAAGCGAAACGGGTTTATAAAAATAAGATGTAAATTTGCTTGTTTGCCGATTTGTGCATTAGGGTGAATGATTATTCGACTTTTTGAAGAAACTGAATTCCGAATAGTTCGAATAGTTGGAATTTTGAAAAAACCGGTTGCAGTTTTTTAAAATTCAAAAACAAGTCAATAAGCTTTTCTTAGAAGTAAATATTTCCATCGAAAGACTATATTTTTATTTTAAGAAACAAGTTTTAATAAAGATAAGAAAATAATCATCAAAAATGAGACTAAGTTTAACATAATATATATATATATATATATATATATATATATATATATTCCTTTACAAAATATATGTAGTAAACTGTTATTACAAATCATTACCTAAAATGCAAAACAACGTAACGTCAAAGTATTCAAATTCGGGTTTTTCATAGAATATACTTTACATTACCAAAATACATATAATCACAAATTTTCAGAATTCTATCTCGAAAAATAACGATTACATTTATTAATGAAATTAAAAAAAAGAACAAAAACGTATCAACGAGTGCATTACTTTGTTGTCAAAAAAAAGTAACATAACAATTAAAAAAAAATTGATTTTTTAGCTAATTTAGATTTATAAATTACTAACGATACGCTGCCTGCCACTTGAATAAGGAATCACATTTTTTTAACTTTAATTAAATTAAATTTTGCGCAACCAAATTTCAAAGTGCTGGATTTAGTTTCCTGACGAAATAAAAAATATACATATTTTGTTATACTAAAATTATGCATTTATTTAAAGACATGTATTTCTGTGGTGCTATTTCGTGTGTCACTTGAATAAGGAATATTTTAAAACTAAGCAAACTGTAATTTATTTTTAAATTTTAGGTTATAAAAATTTCTAAATTTTAGGTATAAAAAATTATTATCTTCTAGCATTCAATTAGTAATGATTACTGCTATCCTTTTTAGAAATAACCTCAAAAATGCGATTTGGCATCGACTTTTATAATGACTCTAAGTAATTTAGCGAAATTTAACTCCATGCTTCTGTTATTGCATCCTTTAAGCATTCTATCATCTCAAATTGTTTTCCTCCTTCGTAAACTTTTCTTGCAAACCAACCCCAGACATTTTCCATTGGATTCAGGTCTGGTATATATGCGGGCCAATCCAAAAGTTGAACATCTTGTTGATTAATCCATTGTTTTACTTCTCTGGAGGTATGAATCGGAGCGTTTTCGTGATGGTACGTCCAAGGTATGGGTCCAAAGATATCAGTAAATATTGGAAATGCTTCCTCCAGAATGTTTTTGTAGTTCGCTGCAGTTATTTTGTTAGATACAGAAACCAATTCTATGGTACCATAATGCGAAATGGCACCCCATACCATTATTCCGCCCTCTCGGCTGTGTCTGCGTCTCAAAAATAATTCCTCCTTATTTAGGTCATGGAATTAATAGTTATGCCATCAATATTAAACTTTTTTTCATCGGATAAAACTTTAAACCATTTGTCGGACCATGTCATTGTATTTTGGCAAACAATAGACGTTGTGATTTGCGTTTTTCATTAAGTGGTGGTTTTTTTGCAGTTTTCATCGGATTATGTATGGATACGACTTTAAAATACAATGCACTGTTTTTAGGCTGGCACTGACTCCACTTTTTTCACCTATTTTTGATACCGATATGGCAGAATTTTATGCAATTTTAAGAATTCTTTGTCTTTCATTTGGAGTTGTTGCCATTTTCTTCCGCCCTTTTTTGTTTTTTCCATATCTTTCCACGTTATTTAAATAATTGTACACAACTGTCTTTCCTCTATTAATGTTTTTGGCTATTTGGACCAGATTCTGACTCTGAGATTTCAAAATCAGAATTTTTTCTTTTATTATTAAGAGCCTTACTACGTCTTCAGGAAAGTAAAGCCAACACTTTGAAATTTGGTTGCGCAAAAAATTATTTTTTTCTGAACTTTAGTTTAGGAGATATACTTAATTAAAGTTAAAAAATGTGATTCCTTATTCAAGTGACAGGCATTATATGAAAGCTATTCAAAAGTTATAAAGAAAAACATTTTCTTCTTTTTACAAAGCAGAGTATATAAAGTAGTCCAACTCTCAATTTTTGTAATTTCTCTCTCATATATACAAATGCCGTGTAAACTGAGAGAACTGTAAACAAGAAAAATGTTCCGAAATTTTAGTTGCATATTTTTAAAAATTCTTACACTTATACCCAGAATTCTAACATTTTTTTATAATACTCGTACTTTCAGACATTTTTATTTTATTAGTCGGTCAATTGTGCATCACAATAATTTTTATTATTAACTTTTGATATTTAATTTTATTATTATTATTATTATTTTTTTTTATTCATTTTTTTTTCTTTTTTTTTTTTTCTTTTTTTTTTTTTTGAATTTAAATTGTACAACAGAGTTTCAATTTTTGATATTGAAAATTGAAATAAATTGAATTTAAAAACATTTTTATAGAACTCTGTGTGTATGGGGGAAAAAACACCCATACACTTATTTTTTTTTTTAATTAACACATACTCAGTTTTAGGTATTTTTTCACTAACAAACTCTTGGAGTTAAGTACTTCTATCAAAGAGTCGGACTACTTGTACATACTTTGTTACAAAGTTATTTGTTTAGTAAAATAAAATTCTATTTTTACAGAAAATAATGATATAATTAAAAAAATTAGAAATAACCATATAAACGAAACTATTTGCACTTCACTACTACTTCATTTGCTACCAAGAAAACATCGAAGTCTTGTTAATTATAATTTTTATTAAAATTTTGTATTAATGTTACGATTTTTTTTTTTTTTTTTTGGTTTCAAAAATCACATATCCAAAAAACGTAACCTACATATATAACTTGTAAAATATTTAACACAAATAGAAGTATGCTTCACCAATATGATGGTATGTTTGTAGCACAATTAATTTTTATTTCAGAAATGTTTTTGTTCCCCCTGAAATATTGAATTGAGAAAAACCCTAAAATATTTAATTTGTTTGTAAGAATTTTACAGGTTTTACAATAGAAAAATCTAATTCCATTGATATGCTATTTCGTTTAACATAAAGATTACTTTATTATTTGTTTAAAATTATAGAATTAATTTCCATTTAACCTTAAACTATATTTATAAAACATAACAAGAAACTAACTTAACGACATTTGAAAAATTAACATTTTGAAGAAACCGACTGTACCTAAACCGAAAAAACTGGGTTTAAAACCGGTGGGAAAACCGAGCCAAACACCTTATTGTTTACCAAGCACGATTTTCACGAAATTTTATAACATATAGTACCAGGGTCGGAGGAGATCATAGCCTAGGTTAGATGTCGATTATGAAGACAATTGTCTTATCAAATTGAATTTGGTTAAAATTTAAATTCGGCTGAATAGGTCGAGGGGTAGTAGTAGCCCCTATGCAAGGCAAATATTAATTTCTGTATATCTAAAGAAGTATTACAGGGAAAGTTTTAACATTTTGTAGAAATAATTTTCATATCAAATTTCGAATAGTACAAGTAGGTCCAGGGGGAGTGTAGCCCCATACAAGGAAAATATTAGTTATCCCATGAAAAGGGGTAGCGAAGCACACCGGTAAAAGCTAATAGTACATACATACATACACACAGATGTAGCTATTGTTGTCTAAATGTACTTGTAAAAATATATTTTTATTTCCTTATAAATATAAATGCATGTTGGCACTAAAATTTCTTTATTTGCTGAGTTCTAGTATTTGGATTTTAAGAGCATTTAAATTGTTTTAATAATTTCATTCTAATATTAATAGAAAAATGCTTTATTTATTTAATTGATTTTTAGAAATGTTCATAATTTTGCCGATATTTTGAACATTTTAAAATATTAAATATCATTATAATTAAAATAAATTTTATATAAATCTCATCTATAGAAAATAAAGATTGTGCTCTTGAATTATTTTACTTTATTTTAAATGTTATTTAAACAACACCGAATATCTCATTTCTATTTATTTTTTGTAAAATAATTCATAATGTAATATGAAAATTAAGCAATAAAAATTAATTGTCTTTATTTAATTATAAATTCATGAATAAAATAATTTATATACAGAATTGTATGGCAATAAAATTAAATCTATAAACATTAAAATTATAAAATAAAAACAAAAATAAACATTCGGCAAGGTGAAAAATGGAAATGCCATTATATAAATGTAAAAATTCGTTTTATACACATGAAACTGTAGAAACAGTATCAGATCGAAGGCATAAGGATGATAAAAAAACAATTTTAGCTTAATCTAAAGAAAATGTGCTGTTTAATAAGAAGTTTCTAAAAGAAAATTTGAGATAAAATGGGATATTATGTCGTCTATATCGTAGTAAAATTCTTGCTATTTATTCAAAAAGGTCGCCTATGATTTGCTAGAGCTGACGCCAGCATGAGCTTCCGAAGATGTCTGGAAGACACAGTTCACGAGGATATTGAATAATATATATATTTCTAAATGTATACTGAAATCGTATATTGTTATTATATTGTAAATATTATTCCAATAATAAATCCTTGTACTGTCACCATACTTACCAAAGTCCACAACAAACTCATAAAATAAAATGAAATTAATTAATTAATGATAATAATAAAAAAAACAAATTAACATAAAACAATATGAACAAATTGTTGCTGTTGTGGATGAATAAGTGTAAACATGTGAAATACTTTGAGTGCGTTAAAAAAAAAAAAAAAAAACATATTCGTATAATACAATTAAACTACAATAATAACCATAAAACCGAGAAACATGTAAATTAACCAAAGCAAAAATAAAAAAAACTACAAAATAAAATTGTATATATTCTAAAAGGAGTAAGTAAAAATTAAATAAAAAAAAGTTATAAAAAAATATGTCATTAAATTTAAATTGAAATTTAATTATGAAAAACAGCATCAACAACCAAATGAAATAAATACAAACAACTGAACAAAGGCAAAATAAAAATATGAACTATTAACATTATTTCCCTTAACGAATAAACCAGAAGAGAAAAAAAGACGGAAACAAATGGTCACCAAATAAATGATAATAAACAACTTTGTGGTAAAAAGGAAATAATGAGAAAAATATACATGTGCACTATATACATAGTTGAATTAAAAACTATAAATATGATTACCAGTTAATCAGATCGCAAGTACATGAAATCAGGACATAATATGGGAATGTTTTTTTTAACTTCAAAGTTTTATTAATTTTTAATATAAATATTGTTAGCAAACGAGCTGACAGTTTTGCAGTAAGAATTACTCGCAACAAATTTCAAGTTCGTTCGCATTAGGCAAATATTTCACCCAATATATGTATGTAGCAACTGTTTTTAGCAAATACTTATATAAACATTTCTACAAATTGGTTTACTTTTTGGGGTCAAAAAATTGCAATGACACATCAACTCCATTTTTCATCAATTTTAGTTGGCTTCTACGAAATACAAATCTGTTTGCGTGAATGACTTTTAGCAAAAGGCGCACAATGAGCTGTCTATTGGAGAAAAGTCAGCATTCAAGATATGTCTAGTTTTTTTTATTATGCAATTAGTTTGCATAAAATAGGATGTTTTTGTTTTATCTCACGTAAACATGTGTTCTAGTTTAGTTGTTAGATTTTATATTTAACTAGTAAAGTAAAATAATTTAAATAAAAATGTGAGTTTATAATCAGAAACCTTACCGGTTAGTCTCAAAATATGATCATTCGAGCCGGATTTGTTGACATATTAATTGATTCTCGTTGATCTATATATAAGATTGTGAGGTGTATTTTATTACACTTTAAAGATCTACCTTTTGAAGTATATGTTTTCCCAGTTTGGAAGCCTAGGCAATAATAAAACACATTGGAGGATCTTACATAAGCGACACTTTCTTTAGCTGGTATTACTATCAATTTTCTGCAAGCATATTTTTGATGTCCAATGTTTGGCAATGATGAATTATTCTGAAATTTTTTATTTAATGTCTCGCTCTTTTTTCCTTGTGCTGCTTCTAGGGATTCTCCTGAAACTGCATTACGTCATCCAGTTTTCTCAATATTATTCATGCCATCATCTGCATCACCTACATGGCTTTTAGCGCATGTATGCATTCTGTGGTCGTGTCTTAAAGATTTTATAGACTGGATGGTGATGAACTATTTATATTGGGCTGATCTAGTATTCTGTCTACCAATCTCGTAATTTCCATATCTTTAGAATAATATTTCCCAAGATGCTGCATAGTTGTTACCAGTTATTGGCAACTGTTATTTTAGCTTTAGTGTTTTAACTTTAGTTTTAACTTTAGTGCCTCATCTCTTAAATTTGTTTTTAAATAATAAAGTTTTCCAACATTTGTCAAAATATTATTTTCATCTACCAGCTTCTTAAATAAGTCATGGAATGAATTCCATTCTTCTACTTTTCCGCTGAAGCACTGTATTTCAATTATCTTTAATGCCACTGGTTTAGTCTCTGCGCTGAAGTTTGTGATTTTATTTATCCATTAAGTAATTAATGGATAGCTCTGAATGTAGTTGCCTTAGCTTATCCATCTTCTTTTCCGAAGAAGTAATTTTCTTCTCTAAAGAGTGTTCTGCTTTCTATTATATCGTCGTCTTCTTTTATAGCTCTATTCAATTTGAATATTTTTCTTCTAATCTGATGAAGTAACGCACCTTTTCTATCCGACGCTATACCCTCATTTATTCTTCATTCTTTTGACTTTTCTTTTTTTTATTGCTCTTTAAATTTTCAAACCTTTCAAAAAACGCTTGAATTTAGTATTGCATCTGTAGCTGCAATTATAGCTGTATTTCCGCCATTTCCTTCCTGATGTACACGTAGTCACCTTTTGATTGAACTTTCCATTCTTCCGATGTAATTTGTAATTCTATCAGTGCATTCTCGATCATTGTTTTTGTAGTTTCAAAACAATTCACTTTAAAGTATGGATCTTCATTGATTCTGTGAGCCATCAATCTGTCATTGTTTGTCTTGAATTCTTCCCAAAATTTCATCAAACTTTTTTTAGTAACCTCAACTTGCAGCTTTTCTTACTATCTTTTCTTTAATATTATCCGAAATTAATGTGTTCTCAACCGCAATAGTTTGTTGAGCTTTGTATAAATTTACTCTGCTTGTCATTTTGTTAAATTTATTTTTATTTTTTTATTTATTTATATATGTACATATATATATTTTATATTTTTTATAGAATTTGACTTTTTGTTACTGGTTTTTTTTTCTCTCTCTCTCGAAGGAGCAAATGTTGGGACTAAAGTTGAGGAATTTTTCAAGTATTTTTATAATTTTAGGTAACAACAAACTGGTTTGGAAAAAAAATCTCGAAAAAATCGGTTTTGGATATTTAGTTGTCTTTATTAATTAGATGTATTAAAAATTCAACAAGGAACAATATTACAAATAAAAATATGAAATATTTACTGTAACTGTATAACTTTGGCCAAAATATCAAAAATTTTCTAAAATATTGTCAATATTCATGGACCAGCAAAAAAAGTGGAAAACAACCTAAGTCTGAATGGTGTTTAATATTTTAAAATGTTTTCTATGCAGCTTATATTAAATTATATATTTGTTTTCTACGTCAACTTTTGAACTAGGTTAGTTTTAAAATTTACCGAATTTCAAATTTTAATCGTAGCTCCACCTAGAATCGTTCATTTGGTTGCGAGAAGATATACTGTAAAATATAAGTGAAATTGTGCAGCATCGGACATGAAGTTTGTATGGTTCGTTTATGTGAGCAAAATATGGTTTTTTTACAGTTTTTATAAAAAATTAGCTTTTAAATAATCTGCTTTATAACCAAGTGTTGCAAATCGTAATCTACATTATCTATCCAATAAGATATTAAAAGAAAAAATCTGTTAAAAAATGTTAAATTTATTACGAATTACCCAGACCATTAGTGTGATTTATATCACTTGTGTAATAATGAACAAACAAATTTTTAATTTCTTGAGAAGTCTATTTTTGATTAAATTTAAACTACATTTACTGAAAAATACGTTTCTGTTTCTGTTGGATATTTGAACCCCCTTCATATGCTTGGTTGAAAAATGTTATTTTATTTTTCAATTTAAAACTTTTAAACATTTTGTTAAACATGTTTCAAAAAAGTTGGAATGAGACTATGCAGCTTTAAAGACAACATTACAGGAAATAAAACTAAAGAAGAATTAGTTAAGTACCTTGTATGACTAAGCCGTACCTGCGATTTTAATTTTGAGGATTTCATTAAAAAAACATTTTCTGCAGTTTTTTAGTTATAAAGTCAATTTGTTTTGACTTACGCAATAAGATAAACCATATTTCAGAAAATATATTCTTAAGTTCTAAGAAAACTGGACAAGTATTATTTTTAAAATATGAAGGTTATAAATCAAAATTTTAAATATTTAAAAATTTTTTCAAGAACAATAATTTCTTTATCTGGATGTGGATGTGGATGATTTCTATGAGGAGTTTTGATGGTTTACTTGTCAGATTGAGGTAATTATCGTTTTATTTGTACGTGGTATTAATTAATAAAATTAACTATACCATTATTTAAGAATAGACTCGTAAAAAAATGCTGACCCCAGGCTGAGGGTTAAATGTATGTTTTTAACCGTTTATAGCCACAAAGGTCTTTCAGTTATAATTCCATAAAATTTTAATTTGTGTCAAACATATAGATAATCACCTTTAATTGGGTATCTTTAGATTTTCATAGTGCAAAAACTAGTCTTTTATAGCAACCAAAATGGATAATGGATAAGACACCACGAATGTTTATGAAGTGTGTTACGACACAAAAAATACGTAATCCATTCTGCTGGTGTGCAATTATAGTCCCCAAACTCTGCTTTCGTACAGCCAAACAGAGACAACAAGGCAATTTACGATTGCAAACTTATTTATGGTCCTTTGAACCGGATGCCGGCTTACGAAATTATTGTAACCAGCGTTTACGACAATAAGTTCAATCTCCCTTTTACTTTCCCAAACGTCTGGTGCTGTTAACTGAGTCCCTCATTATTGCACCCAGTGCAATTGCACCCATATTTAGGTTTCAACAAAACCAAAATGGATAAGACACCACGAATGCTGATGAAGTATGTAGCGGCACAGAAAATATGTATTCCATTCCGCTGATGTATAATTAAAGTCGACAAACTCTGCTTTAGTACTGCCAAACAGAGACAACAGTCAATTTACGATGTCTTACTTTTTAAATTTAACTAATAAAACTTCATATATCTTTCATCCACAATCACAGTAGTTTAACATTGACCAAACGATATATAAACAACTGCACAATTGGTGATTAAGTTCACTGAATGTGTATAACAAATTAATAGTATTAAGTTACAATATTATTTGTAAATAAACCAAAAATAAAGCAAAAAACTACATGCCTATTTTGCAAAGGCTCACAGTATGTTAAATATTTCTACAAATAAACATTTATATCTACATTTAACTATCATTTCTACTACAAAGTGTGCGTTCAAAAAAATTTTTTTAGGTATGACTTCTGAAAAAAAAAAAAATGAAAGTACTTTTAAACGGCAAAATTCGAAATCTAAACAGAAAATGCTAAAAGCAATGTTGCATTTAACGAGTGTCATAAATGCCTTTTTATGATATTCTTTGCTATGATTATTCGAGATTATTTAGACTAAAGAAGCAAAAAATTACATATCTTGTCATACAACAAATTGTTTTGTAAACTTTTATTTTTTTTAGTTCGATACTATTCAGGACCATTTTCTCGTATATTAGGTATACATAGCTTGTACCTTATTGAAAATATTTTTATTATTTTTTTATTGAGGTGTTTGCCTCAGAGTTCTTCCCAGCTCTGTTATTTGAAATTGTTTTAGCTTTTATTGACTAAAGCTTAGGCATAGCCTTAACATGGCTCATATTTGGTTTTGAAAAAATGAACACAACGTGCCATTACGCGGCCGTTTGGCATAGCTTTTAGGAGATTCTGTACTTTTTAGGCTTGGAATTAATTCTGGTGTTTTTTTTTTTTTTGCTGAACTAAGTCTCATCTAATTTTTTGGAACCTTCTTAAGTTTTTCTATCACCCTAAAATTTTATACTTTTGTTAAAATTTACTGAATAAACATTTTCCAGTAAGTTCAAAAAAATGTTAAAAAAAATTAAATTTTATATTGTTCATTTTTCTTTGAGTGACATCCGCATGCGGGCAAATGACTACATTTCAAAAATTCGATCTGCTCTTAAATCTGACATGTCTTGAAATGATATTGTAATCAAGAAAGATATTTAAAATTAATGGCAGTAAGAGTTGTTACGAAATTTTTGTGTTATATTTTATTCGAACGCACACTTTATATGAATGTAAAATTTCATTCTTGTACCCAGCTGACCACAAACTACGATAATGATATCGCATTCGAACAATTCTCAAGCATTTCTCTAACAAATCATTGGAGAAAGTCATCACCTGTCGCTCACTTTATTTCAGCAAACGTTTCGTTCTCGAAGGTTCGTCTATCGTATTAATAGTGAACTTTTAGCAATATCAATAGCGAAACGTAAAATTATTCGTTAGTGATTAGTTTTCTGCATCAAGAGATGTTGAAAATTTGTTCGATATTGATATTACTAAGCATTTGTGATTATAATTATTAGCAGTAGTTTGAAAATGATATTTTTTATTTTGTTTGATCTTTCCTAAATCTGCAAGGAAATAAATTTGATATAAAGATAAATATATTATTTTGCAAATATCTTCAGAGAAGTAGCAACATTACTTACTGCTTTTTCTAAAACTTTATTTTATTACTTTTTTATTAAAAAATTTAATTAAGATAAAACATTTTAAAATGCAATATTTTACAACCATTGGATATGAGCTATCACCAGTGTTGCCAGGAGGTGAGGAAAAAGGAGCTAAATTGAACTCTGAAAAAGATCAAAAGAGGCTAAATAGTCTAAAAAATAAAGCAGGAAAAAATTTTACATTGCTTTAATATTTTTTTTATAATTTTTTTAATTAAAAAAAAAATTTTCTCATTCTCATTAGTATTTTTCTAAAGATATTGTAATAGATTTATAAATAAACCATAAACGGCTGCCAGCAAAATAACCCAACAAAAAATCAACCAAAAAATGTCCATACAAATTTTATTTCTTTATGTTTCTTCATTTCTTCATGTCAAGGGCTTATATTCAAAAGGAGCTATCTACAAAACCTCAATTATTCAGGAGATTTAAAAACCGTTTTTTTCACAAATTTTTCAACACTGGGATTTGGTTTTCTACGATTTATTATTATTATTTATTATTACTAAGCCTCACATATAAAAATAAATTTTTAACCATATTATTCGTGAAATTATGGTAGATAGCACTTTTTTGCCTAATATTTTATCTATGTATGTTATAAAATGTTCAGATAGTCCTTTTTTTTTATTGAAAATTAAAGGTGTAAAAGAAAAATTTTTGTAAAAATTAGAAAATATATTAAATTTATGATATCTTACAAATCAAGAGATAAAGAAATAGATGTTTGGTGGAAACGAGGACCATCTCCATACATTACTACTATAATATAAGAAGTGTGGATATTAAAAAAGCGGATACGTATTCATAATTCAATTTATAAATACTTAAAAAAAATTGCAAGCGAAAAAAAGTTGCAAAAAAAATTTAACAGATTAAAATTTTATTAAATTGACAACTCAGTTGCGACTAAAATATTTAAATATGCTGTTTCTAGAATTTTAACATTACAATCCCTTGAAAATTAAACAAAAGCATGTAGAAAGTCCTTTTTTCTAAATAAAAATTGTATATGTTGAATTAATTTTACTTTTCAAAATTGTTACCACTAATAAAGGACACAAAGCCTAAAACAAAGTATTTGACGTCAAACAATATAACCCCCGATATGAAAAATTAGTTAATATTTTGAATGATTTTTTCCCCATTTTTGGCAATTTTCGTAAATTGCTTCATCTCACTTTCAACAATTTTCCATACAAACTTTAAGAAATAACAAAAACAATTTATATGAAAAATTTTTCAACGTGAGGTGAAGTGATTTAAAAAATTGAGCCCTAAGCATTTCTTAATTTTTGTGTGATCTTCTCATTTATAATAATTTTTAAAATTATATTCTTAAATAGTTGTTAATATAATAATATTTGAAAATTATAATAATCGAGTTTTTTTTTTTAATTTGGAAAATAAAGTGCCGCAGCCAAAATTCTTTGTCAAATGTAAATAATTTAGATTTTTTGCTTTTTTAAAACAATTTTAAGACTCAAGGCTAGGAAAAAGGCTAGAAGCTAAAACAAAAAATTTGAGACTAAAAGCAAAATAAAAAGCCTAGATTTAGCCTCGAAAAAGCTAAACTGGTAACACTGGCTATTACCCAAGAATGACACTAGATTCTCTTTGTTTAAGTCTCCTGCACGCACAAACAAGAAAATGCATTATTTTTTTTATTTAAATGAGTAATCTTCGCAAAATTAAAAATAATTGATAATTTCTTGAAACATTTAGTTTCGACATTTTATTTAGAAAATTTAAATATTCGATATCGATATTTTTAAAATTCTCGAACATTACGCGAATGTTCACCATCGAAAAATCTTCATTTCAGCGAACATTCGCTAATATCAAAACTAAGGTCGGGCGGGTAATTATAGTGTGGTATGCGTGAGTGCATGAGAACTTATTTCAACACAAACATAAATAATATAAAAACCAAATAAAAATTTAAATAACTGACTGGTCACTTTGTTTGCAGTGGGTAAAAGTGTCCAGGAATAAACAAAATATATTTGTTGATATTGTTTTTATAACTTTATATACATACACAATTTGTTTTTCAGTTTTTGTTTACGTTTACATAAAAACTACGCAAATTCATTTGTTGTTATTGTATCACTGACACTAGGACTACACAGTGATACCCAGTGAACATTATTAAAATCCTTTATAGTTGATTGAAGGGTAAATGTTGTAAACTTGTTAGGAAACATATTGTGATAAGTTTTCCTTTCACGGTTTGAGTGACATATTAACATAATGTTTTATAATAATTAAAATTAATTCGTTATATTTCTACGAATTTTTATCTTTACAGACATTTTACAAAGTATAATTTACAATTAAATACATATAAAAACGAAAAAGAAAGATATAGAAAGATATAATTATTGTGTACAAGCAAAAAAATTCGGGAAGCGGGCTTATATTACAACTGTGGCTAATTTTTCTAAATATAAAATAAAATATACAAATACAGAATAATGGGTTGATACTAATATCTGGATGATTTTATGCATTTAAGGGCGATTCCTAGAAGTGGGTTTATATGGGAGCTATGGTAAATTATGGACCGATTCTTATAAAATTTGGCAGTGTTGTTTCTACTTACGTCAAACTTATTTGTGTCGAATATTAACTTGATATTAACATTCGTATGAGATTTATGCACGTTAATAGATTTTCGGAGCTATGGTCAATTGGGGACTGATCTTTATAAAATTTGGTACAAAGATTGATGCTTATACAGAACTCCTTTGCACCGAATTTCATTTAAGACATTTTTGAGTGTTTAAACTCTATTCCAGGGGGACATTTTTACGGGGCTAAGTGAAATAATGGACCGAACTCAACCAATTTTAACGGGCTTTGTCCTTGTATCATAGAAGTCCCACGTGCCAAATTTCGTTGAATTATATCTAAAATGGCGAACCGTACTTTGTGCACAATGTTTACATGGACAGCCAGCCAACCAGCCAGCCAGCCGTCCAACCAGACGGACGGACGGACATCATTACTTCGATTTAAAAAGTGATTCTGAGTCGATTGGTATAATTTAACATGGGTGTTGAATAACTTTTTCTATGCGTTATAAACATCAGCACAAACGCATAATACCCCAACCACCTATGGTGGTGTAGGGTATAATTAATTATGTAAATTCTTGTATATATTTAATTAAAGATTTTTTTACAATTAAAGATTTTTTTACAATGTCAGGAGTTAATGAGAAATCAATAAATATGTACAACCTGTTAAATGCGTTGCACATTCTTTTGAGAGGATCAACATCAGCATAATTAGTTCTAAAAAAATTCACAGTTATTGGTAAGAAATTACGGGTTGGGCGTTGAGGTATATTGAATAAAATTTCATTAATTAAAAATCCAGAGCAGATGTCACCATTGATAACGTTTAGAATAAGCGACACATTCAACATACTTCTTCATCATTTTATAGTGGGAAGTTTGATAAGAAGAAGACGAGCTTAATACGAAGGCAAATTAAGGGGTTTAAAATGTAATCATCGAAGACAAAACAACATGAAATATTTTTTCACCGATTAAATTGTATTAGAATGTGATTGATAAATAGGGTGCTATATTACTGTTCCATAGTCAAGAATTTTGCATAAAAGGATGTATATAGGGTCTTCGCAATGTAGAGATCGTTATATTCTTTTGACCAACGTTTCATATATCCAAGCGTACCCCTTTTATTTTTTATAATTGCTTTATTTATTATGGTTGTCATATGTCAAGAAAAAGTTAATTTAGGGTCAAATGATATACCCCAATCCAGGAAATGTTCAACCATTTCATATTATTAATTACTAAGGAATTAATTTACGACTAAAGGAGTATTTCTTACAAATTGTATTTCTCAAAAATTTAGCCACATTTTCTTGATATAACACCATTCAAATAGAGAATCTAAGTCGTTTTGAAAAAATCGTTGCAAACTTTGTTTGTATACATTAAGATTTTCGAGAACTTTATTTCGATAGGCAAATCGTTAATGAATAATGAGAACAGCAGGTACCCAAGATGACTACCCCGAGATACACTGGACAATACTTTTATTTTTTCATGTTTCTAAATCGAACAGTTTACATTCTGACAGATAAGTATGATTATAACCAGCTAATTATTTAATCCCATCGGTTTTACTATTTTATAAGAAGTAAATAGTTTACTTTGTCAAACTCTTTACTCAAGTCAGTAAAGATGTCATCTGTTTTTTTTTTCTGTAGAAAAAATCCACGATTTTCAGCTAATGTTAACTGAATAAGATTTATTGTGATGGAACATACTTTCTGAAATTTATATTGATACGGGGATATTTGGAATGAAAATTGATAAGTGCTCCGTAATTAATTTTTCAAAGAGTTTAGAAACTATACTCAGTTTTGCTATACCTCGGTAATTTTCGATTTCAGCCTTATTGCCTGACTTGAATAAAGTAAAGGGTTTATCCAGATATTCGGTATATATCCATATTTAATTGAAATATTGAATAAAAGCGTCAACGGAATGGCTAAAGCTTCAGCAGAATTTATTAAGACACAACTTGCGATTTTATTAGGACCGAAATTATAAGAGAACTTCAGTTCTTTTAGACCATTTGAAAAAGTACAAAAATCAAGATGTAGTAAAGATATTGATTGACGTTCAACCAACTGTTATGGATAGTTAATTATATCATCATAAGCCAGGCTGGAGAATGTAGTTGCGAAAAAATTAGCCAACATAGTACTTATAATTATATCATTAGTAGATTCAGTTAATTTATAAAGTGTGATCCATTTCGAGGTTCCCTACCATTTTAAAGAAAAAAAAACACAGAAAATTCAAATTTAATAGGGAATGTTTATTATCATTTGAAAGAACATTCTTTTGCATTTATTTTTTGAAGATTATGTCTATCAAATGTTGGCCGTTGCTACGTCGCATCCGTTGGTCCATCCGTTGATTCCAATTTTCGGTGACTCGTTCGAGCATTTCGACTGATAACTGGCGAATGACACGCGTGATGTTTTCCTCCAAGGCCTGAATCGAAGCGGTTTGCCCGCATAAACTTTAGACTTTACATATCCCCACAGGAAAAAGTCTAACGGTGTTATATCACACGATCTTGGTGGCCAATCGACCGGCCCGGAACGTGAAATTATGTGCTCACCGAAGAGTTCTCTCAATAAATCCATTGATTGAGGCGATGAGTGGGAAGTGGCGCCGTCTTGCTGAAACCAAATGTCGCCGAAATCACGAGCTTCAATTTCAGGCATCAAATAGTCGTTTATCAAGGCACGACAACGGTCGCCATTGACGGTTACGTTCACACCGGCATCATATTTAAAGAAATATGAATATGAAGAAATATGAAGAAAGATGAATCCACTGGCCCACAAACCACACCAAACCGTTGTTTTTTCTGCATGAAGTGGCAGTTCTCGAATCTCTTCAGGTTGCTCTTCGTCCCAAATGCGACAATTTTGTTTGTTTACATACCCATTGAGCCAGAAATGGGTCCCATCGCTAAACAAAATTTGCCTCGAAAACGTCGGATCTTCTTGGAACTTTTCAAGAACCCATAGAGCGAAGCGATGTCGCTTGGGAAGGGCGAGCGGCTTCAGTTATTGCACAAATTGTATTTTGTACGCTTTCAATTTAAGATCTCGACGTAAAATGCGCCAAGTCGTTCCATACATCAGTCCGAGTTGCTGCGAACGGCGCAGAATCGACTCTCCACGATCTTCGTGTCCACTCTCAGCTACATTTTCTATATTTGCTATATTTTCTTCACAACGTGCTGGACGTGGTCTATTAAACTGTACATATAGTAGTCCTCAAAACATTTTGAACTGAGATGATATATTACCTTTGCATTTAAAAGGGCAGGGTTGCTTACCGAAAGGTATCCAATCGCCGCACAGTGGGGCCAATCGAAAAATTTTTGGTAATAAATCTCTACCTGTAGAGGAGGACGTCTTCTACGGATAAACAACAGAGTGTCAAAGTTGACCACTTCTAATATGTAAAAATTTTATATTACTGTAAAGTGCTTGGCAAAGTTAAGAAAAAATAAGGTTACTCATCTAAGCTATCTGTTATAGTTAAATATATATATATATAAACAACTCCCAATTAATTTAGACATATTTCTGATGTTTAAAAAAAAATTGCATGTTTTATTTAAGTTTCTTGTTAACTGAATTAACTAAAGAAACAATGCTTGTTTTAATCTCTAAAACTAGCAAAATTGAAATGTGCAATTTACTCGAATAACTCGAGTAATTTAAGATATTTACTCAATTATTCGTTTAATTTAAAAACAGCATTTTCAAGTTATTTAATTATTCAAACAATGAAAAAGTCGAGTAAAATAAATACCCTAGTATTAATACACAGAATAAATTATGACTAAAATTTTTCTAAATAAATTATTATTTGGATTTAAATTAAATTTAATAAAAAATAATAATTCGTTTTAATATTCTATTTTATTGCACAGAAAAAATTATGACTAGAATTTTTTAAACAAATCATTATTTAATTTTAAATAAAATTTTATAAAAAAATTTGTTTGATTTTAATATATTATTTTATTGCTTGTTAATTCATTCTAAACTAATAAGAAAAACAATAAAAATTTCTTGTTATGTTTTTTGACAATTAAAAATATAAAAATAAATAAAATTATAAAAATGTTGACACAAAAAAATATCAAATCAATCATTTGCAGGATTCCAGAGGTAAGTTACCTTAATTTTCGTATATATTTCATTACCAAATATGTAAAGTGATTTATTTTTGTGTATCATCTAGATGAATCAAAGGCATATGAAATATGCATGCATGTATGTATCTCATAAATTATGGGGTCTATTGTATATTGTTGTATAATCCCCAAGACGATTAAACTATGTCCTTTCAATTGTGTATCTGAACATGAAGCTTCTTCTAGTGATATAATTATGCGAAAGTAACTGATAATTTAATGTGTCTTAATTTTTGTATTTCAAATCATTTAAAAGTATTTTGTGAAAATGGTCTTTAGTAGAAGTGGTCCTTAACAAAATGATACATGTTTGCAATCATAAATTGGCCTGTTGTACGGTTTTGGCGGTACCAAAGTAGAGTTTGTTTGCGCTTTTGTTATATCCTAGATACGAGGGCGGATCAATATTTCAGTGACTTTTCGAACTTCCCTCGTAGTTATATGAAATGCACTACTATTCCCATCAAGTACCACCTGTTAGTAGACTACTGTCAAATTTTGAGCAAAGGTCGTCATCCGAATGAGTTTTTGCAGCGTTTTGTAACTGTAGATGAAACATGGATCCATTACTGTATTCTGAAGACCAAGCATCAGTCTAAACAATGTGTTTCTCCGGGTGAACCTGCTCCGAATATTGCCATGGTACGTTTGTCGGCCAATAAGGTGATGGCAACAGTTAAAAAAACTGTAGAAACATTGGACTAAGTGTATTGAGTTAAAAGGAGATTATGTTAAAAAATAAATTTTTGTTTTGCAAAAAAACTGTGTTTCACAGACTTATTGATCCGTGCTCGTAGATATTTCACTGCATTAAAAAAATGCTTCAATTGTTAACGATATTTTCTGTTTTAGAGGGTTTCAGACGCTAACGATATTTGGAAATAGCGTCGTGTCTTCTTTTATATTAAATACATCTTTTTATTCATATATGTACATTTTATATATTACTATACATGAATACATAAACTATTAGTAATAGCACCATTATTTTTCACCAGCATAATTACACATTATCTACATACTATACACTGTGTATTACCGTTAAACTATATTTCATCTAAAAAAAGTCTCCATTAATTAATTAGTATTATATAAACGTTTCGCTTCTCTACACCAAATTTTCATACACACCAAATTACATGATAAAATACAATACTAACATTCAATCCGAATTATTATATATATTATAGAAAATGTAAAAAAAAAATATTAAATAAAAAATAAAAATTGTTTGAAAATCTGCAAAAAAATTTAATATTATTTTTATTGATTTTAATAAACCATATTATTGAATTTTTTTAAGAATTTTCAAATATTCAAATTTATAAATAGTAAAAATATTTTAATAAGAAAAAAAAATATTTACGAATTTGAATATTTGTTTTTACTAATTCAGTGATTGGTCCGATTTCAGTCAAAAATATAATGGGTTTTATTAATTTAGTAATAGAATAAAAAATTTAATTTTTTTTTTTTTTGTGTATAACTGATTATACTATTTGCGTTCTTTCATACTTTCAACGTTTGTTCTTTGATGTTTGAAAATTTTTTTCTTAAATAAACCACATTATTTCAGCAAATATTTCCATTCAATTAACGCTCTTGTACACAATTTGTTAACAACATTAATTTTATTGTTATACACGTTCTTTTTTTTTTTTCTTTTTTATAAAAAAAATAAATCTCATATATCAACATAATCTTAACGGTATTAAATAATTGGATTAATGTTGTAAATTAAAATCATTATACACTATCAAGCAAAAAATCTATATCTTTTTGCAAAAATAATAAAACAAATGTTTTGATTATGTCCTTGTTAAAATAAAAATATAACTGCCATATAGTTGAAGCATTAATATAAAATATTTTACGAAATAAACAAATCTAGAATTATTTAAATTCTTCTAAACTTCTAATGCATCATATATCATCTTATAAAAGTTTAAAATGAAATATTTTTAAAATACTCGTTCATTTAACTTTTTTACTTTTTGAAATATTATTTTATTTTACTTTTTAAAATATATATTGTTATCTATAACTAAAATCCCTTTAGATTTAGCAGGATTTACATGTAGTTTAACACTTAAATATTTCAATTTCCTAAACCTTGTTATATGTATTGTTAAGCTCTAACCAAAAAAAAAAAAAATAATAATAATAAACAATTTTTACAAATATTTTTTTTTTCTCTTTTAAACTGTTTACACTCATATGTACATTTAAATACTTAAATCCCTTTATACTACAATTATATCAGCATGTATATACCTTTATAAATACTTTCAATAAATATCCCCACATAAATATAAATCCTCACTTAACAATCGGATTTAAAATTTATTTTTATAGTTATATGTATTTTTTTATATTTTCTCATTTCCACTTTTAATACTAAAAATTTATGGGAATTTTATTGTTTATACAATTTTTCATTGATAACAAACAAAATGTATTTAAAAATGATTTACAATTGACTTAAAAAAATGAATTTTATTTATATAGTCGTAACATATATACCTGCACATGCAGTTTGTTATTTTATTTATTTTACATATTTTTACATTATTTTAATCCTTATGTAAAGTAATCCAATAAACGGGTATATATATTTTTTTTATAAATAAAATGCATTTTTTATTTGGTTTCTAACAAAAGTGTATAAAATAATATTGAAATAACCCAGGAAAAATTTTAGAACATATTTTAAAATCATTAGTTCTAGAACTGGTGTAATCGGAACCAGTTCAGGTTTTTTAACAACATCCTTAGAACTAGTGGTGTCACAACCAATTGTGGCAGTCATGGTGTAGAACCTTATTATGCTCTTCACCATATGTGTAAAGGGTCATTCTGTCATTTTTTCATTCTGTTTGTAATTTCCTCAATTTTCGTCGGAGAGAAAAAAATTTATATTTTCTGTATCCTTGGAAGAAATAATGTAAGCCAATGTCCGTCTGTTTGTCGGTTGAAGTGGCATTTATGAAACCCACCGCTAACTGCCATAAATAGTATATATATCAAACGATCGGAAATCCTTTTGAGAATTTTTCTATTGAAATTTAGCAAGATTGATTCATAAATGGCAGAGATATGTAAAAAAACGGTTTTCGATTTTCTGAAACCTCTAGGCTTCAGAAAGGACTTCACTTTTTTAAAGAAGATTCGGAATTTTTTTCTGAATTTTGATGCTGAAGAAATTAACAAACTCGGATCAATAATAACCGATCTATTGCACAAAACGCATTTTTGACTTTTGGAAGTCATTGTTGAAGCTACGGACTTTAGTTTCGGTTTTTTGAGTCAACTAAATTGGTTCATAAAGAACTGATTTATGGACCAATAACTGAAAAAATATGTTCATAATATGCACACCCTACCATTTATATTAAACATTACAATGACTATTAGTGTTGTTTTTTGTATAAGCAGGCAGTTTAGTTGACCACAGCAGTTTATAATGATTATCAGTGTGTTGCTGTTTCTAGTATATGCAGTTATATATATATATATATATATATATATATATATATATATATATATATATATATTGTGGAATCTTGTGGAATCAAATTTATGTATTATTTTTTTTTTTTAAGAATAAATATTAAAATATTAAGGCATAGTATTTCTTTCTATTTGTTGGTAGAATGGTGAAGGGTATAAAAGATTCGGCACAGCCGAATATAGCGCTCAAACTTGTTATTCTAAATCTGTTTTAAGGAAAGTTTCTAGGAACTAGTGCTTAAGAACTAATTCTGTGTGACTTCTACATCACTTCTGTGAACAAATTACCGGTTACCAAATGACTTCCTAGAACTGTTTAGAAAACTTGAATAAAAAATTTCAAAAAATCCAAAGATTAAAAAAAAGGGCAGGAGTTTAACAAAATTAAATTAAATTAAAAAGCAGCCATTAGGAAATGTCTCACTATTATAAAAAAAACAGGTGCGGAAACCGGTCCCTAATTATTCTATAGAACTAGTTCTGAATATGACAATTTCGAACAAAAATTTTTGAATAAAGAACTGGTTCTAGAACCTTTCTATAGAATAGGTACTGGCTAGATAACACTTCTAAAAACTAGTTCTGTAGGTTAAAATTTCAAATAAAAATCAATGATCGTAACGCCAAAGTAGAACGAGTACCGGCTAACTTCATGTGAAATTTGAACAAATAATAGTGAAATATTTACAAAATATAGTTTGAGTAGTTGTATAACTAAATATTAAAAAAATTATAAAGCCTCTTGGAAATTTAAAAAATTAATTTATATGCAAAAACCATTAGCAGTAAAGATTTTTTAACGTTCAATAAAATCTCATATGTTGTTGATTAATTTACTTTTTTTTTTCTTTCTTTAGTTAAAAGAATCAATTTAAAGCAAAAAGGATATCTCTAGTCTACCAAGCTTATCCATATGATGATCATACCATTATGTATAGGTAAAAAGTGTGGTAGCTATGGTGAATTATGAACCAATCCTCTTAAAATTTTGGAATCTTGCTCAAATGTTTATAAATGTTATTATGACACAACATTCATATGGGATTTATGTATGTTAAAGTGATTTTGAGAAATTGGCCTTATATGGATGCTATAATCAAATATGGAATTATTTTCATAAAATTTTTATACTGGTTTGTATGAAAGTTATTTGAGTCGAACTTTATTGAAATGTTGACATAACTAAGGTATTTATAAGCATTAAAACTCTTTTCTGGTATTAGATTTGTATGGGGTATAGCTGAAATGATCAACTGATCATAACCAATTTTAATAGGCATCGTCGCAATGCCAGAATAATCGTATGTACCATGTTTAAATAAATTATTTGTTCATAAAGTTTATATGGAGAGCCAGTCAGGTGGACATCGTTAATCGGCTCAGGAAGTGATTTTGAATCGATTAGTATACTTAAAAGCGGGTTTTAGACCAATAATTTTGTGCTCTACAAACATCAGCATAAACACATAATACCCCAACCGCTTATTTCATTCCATTTTATTTATTTCCATATTGTGATGTTTCTTAAAAATAATTTTTTATATTAATTATTTCTTAACCTACGGTGTCCTTATCTAAGACTTAGTCTATTTCATGAAATTTTTCACAGATTATCTGTATACATTTATTTGTTATATTAGCCATTGAGTTACATTTAAAAAAAAATGATAAAAATGGAACACATTCTTGTATGTATCTTACAAGCTGATCTAAAACTAAGTCTTACAAACTAAAAATACTTAAAAAATAAAAAACAAACAAAAGATAACAAATTATTGTTTCACATCCAAATGTTAATGTTCAGTGTTATAAACTGTATTTTATACATCAAGGGTATTAACCCTTCTGTGCTAAAATAAGAGGTCTACATCCCCATAAAGAAGACCTCCGTCTCTTAGTATCAAAAGATCGACTGGCGAGAAATATCGAGCTCTGTGCAGAACCGCCTAATCGAACGCCTCAGGAAAACAATTTTCCAATAGTCCATTTCGCAAAGAAGATGACCGTTCCAGAAATCTGATTCTCTGGAAGTTCACTCCATCACAAATCAACCTACAGGTAGGCCTGCGAAGTGTTCCATCAGAACAAATAGGGGGTCTAAGTCCCAGGTAGGTCGACCATATTCTAAGCCTCTTCATTTGATGAGAAGAGATCCCAAACTGGCTTAAGATATGAGAGTTCTGATAATCTGCCGATAAATTAATAGCTTTATATCAATGTCAAGATCCATCCTACGACCAAGTAATCTGAGGTACATGTGGTAGACTCCCTTCACTTTCTCCAGGATACGATCCGTATGTCTGTAGATTTCGTAATTCTCGTGAAATATACACCCAAGGACCCAAACATTCAAATTCGGAACATATTTCCTCGTATTTCGGTAGAGACGACTACGTGCACCCTTAATCATTATCCCATCCGTCTTAGAAATATTCAGACGAAGACCCCATTTCGTAAAGTATCTATGTAGGATATTAAGGTAGGTATACATCCTGTTATTCAATGTCCTGGCTCTAGGACCACTTGCCGCAATAAGAATATCATCAATATATGTTATTGATGATGATATCAGAAATAAATATATTATACAACAGAGGGCGCAACAACGAGCCCTGTGGTATACCAGCCGTCACCGTTCGCGTATCAAAAACATCTTCTCCTATTTTCACCCTAAAAGTTCGAACCCTCAAGAAACTGGACACTATTCTACACAGCCTGTGGTTAAAGCACAATTTCATCATGCCCTCCTGTCAGGCAGTATGAAAAGCTTTCTCGAAATCCAGACTCATAGACAAAGTCGGACATTTCCTATTCAAGCCTGTGGCCACATAGTCCGCAAATACCGTGAGAGCATGCGAGGTAGAGTTCTAAATCCGAACTGATTCTCCTTTAGAATCTCTTCCTTGGCGATCTTATTTTTTATCCTCGATAATAAGAACCATTGCAATAGTTTACCAAAGGCCGATAATAATCCCCAACCACTTATGGTGGTACAGGGTATAAATATTTGTATTGAAAATGACATAAGATAGCTGTATCAAAAAATATATGAGGAATTTCAAAAATTTTTAGTAATAATATTTAATTTTTTTTACACTAACGTCTATTTGTAGTTTTGCTAAAGAATATTTATACACACAAAAGCTGCTCGAGTTAATCATTTTTATCAATACGCGCAAAAATTGTTGAGGTTTAAAGTTGGAACTTTAAAAAAAAACTCTTAAGAATAGAGGTTTCGCTTTATTAAATCAAAATCAACACGATTTTATAGAACTTCTAAGGTGCTATCAGCACATGTTAAAACTTCTACAGAATTTTCAATATTTATTAAAACACACTAAAAATAGAAAATCTTAATTTAATTTCTTATACGATTTCGTAAATAGAAAAAACGATACTGTTTTAAATCAGAATATTTTGCTGAAAAAATGAAGTGAATATCAGTATTAGTTTAGAAAATATAGTAGCTTAAACATTACTATTCATGATAATATTTCTTACAAAAAGCGCGATTTTACTTTTTTTAAAAGGGAATTTTCGCAAAATATTAATCATATGCATATCTTATTTAGCATTATAAAGCTAAATATGTCGGGCTGATTTTTAAGGTTAAGAACATATTTTTTGGTTCATAGAATTGTAAGTCCTGAAAATATTTTAACGCCACCTGAATTTGAGTAGTTGTCAGCAAGTGAAATGTATCTGTAGGAGACACATTTCATATTATCAATTTTTACCACTAAGATGATTCTTTACAGATACTTTGCGTTGATCTAAAGTCATAGCTGGTCTTAAAAAAATAAAAAATAAAATTTTAAAGTTTGGTGAAAACTTTAAACAGTACATAAAATTTTTCCGTTTAAAAGTTTTAAATGTCATTTTGATTCGAAAGTGTCATTTAATAAAAAGTTATGTTTATGCGATGATTTGGGCAATTTCACAAACATTTAACAAACATTTACGCCAATTATATAAAAGTTTGTGCTGATGATATATCCGATTTCTTTACATCAACAAGATGTACCCCAAACTATAGAAAATCACTTCGTATTTAAAATTCTTTCTCTAATATAATATTTAAAAAATTGTCAATTTTTGGTTTCATTTTTATCACCGCATAACTTTTCATCAGATTGGAAAACGGTTGCATGTTATACAACATATAAATTTCCTAAGTGATGTGTCTCGACTGGTTAATATTTTGAATCTAAAAGATGTAGATTATCGGCAGTGTTGCCAGGAGATGAAAAAAAAGAGGCTTAATTGAACTTTAAAAATGCTAAATGCCCCAAAAAATGAAGCCAGAATTTTTTCTAAATTTAAAAATAATTTTTGATATTTTAAAGAAATTGTAATATATTTATAAGTAATATCCAGCAAAATGACTCAATGAAAAATCGCCCAAAAAATCGCATACAAATTTGAGTTATATTTCATATAAATAATTATCCAATGTTTTAAAGTGATTTTTCGTAATTTTTTTAACTATAATTCCTTTTTGATTAAGCACTTTTAATTTTTTGGTGGTTTTTCGCAGTAATAAAATTTTTTCTAAATTATTTTCATAAATATTTTCTATGGTTGATGAAGTATATTAAGTAATAATTATAATAATCAACTTAGAGAATGAAGCGCCGCTGGCGAAAATTTTAATTATATAATAATTTAGATCTTTTGTGTGAATAAATATACATAAAAATGCTTAAATGGATGATTCTGTAAAAATAAAATTGGTAATAGCAAATGAGAAATTAATTCCTTCGTTGTTGAAATACTAACATTTTAGCCTTCTTAAGGCAATTTTAAGAATAAAAAAGGTTAGAAAAAATGCTAAAACGAAAATTTTGAGGCTAAAAGCAAAATAAAAAGGCTAGATTTTACCTTATAAAGACTAAACTGGCAACACGGATTATCAGTGCAAATTGAAATAAAACAAAAAATTTTCGAAACTCAATTTTATACATATATATATATATATATATATATATATATATATATATATATTCGCTTAAGTGGCTGTATTGCCTTGTTATTTTACGAGAATGATCTAAAAATTTCTTAGTTATTTTGTTAGGTCTACAAAAATGTATCAACATTTTTTCAAATTTTAAAACAAACTTTAGAAATAGAGATCACATAAAGTCGGTTTCAAAAATTTTCCAAAATTTTGAAATTCCTCATATTTACTATATAAATTAATCGAGCACTTCAAACGTTACAGAAATTTCTAATTTAAAAATTTCAACGTTTTTGGTATGGAGACTTCTTTAGCGATCGTGAAAACATAATATTGATATGCCACGTAAATTTTAGTACTCGCAAAAATTGCAAAAAAGTTATACCCATAATATACGTATATAACAAATATGGGCACCTGCGGCCCCAGAAGAAAATTTATGCTGTTACTACTAAGAAACAATCTGTTTAAAAATTCATATACGGAATATAATATAACAATTTTGTAATAAAATGTAATTTAAATATTTTATGTAGAAAAAATTGTATGAAAAGGCGTTTAATTGAGATACACTTGTTATTAATTTTAATATAAAATGTTGTCAACAATTTAGACTTCAAATAGTGACATACAGTTTCCAAATCTTATCTACTTTTTAAGTTGAACAGAAGTTGTTTTTATTTTAATATTTCTTGTTTTAATTTTTAAAAATATTCAAGAGAAAATTTTGATTTTTATGAAATAAAATTAATATGTAAAACATAAATTGACATAAATTATTGCAAAATAATTTTTGGAAAAATTATGAATTCCTAGATTTTTCTTTCTGTCCTATTATTCATATATATTTATATATATATATATATATATATATATATACCTTTGATAATAATATTCCTGGATTATTTCTTTTTGTAAAGTTTCAATGAAAATTCTATAAAAAATAAAAAATTTTCCTATTTTCAACTAATTTTTACAAAAAACAAAAATCAATCTCTGTTAAATATATTATTCCCACCACCATCTACATACAGCAATCTGCTAATATTTATACATATCATTTACCAAAATTTAAATATACTTACTTATGCAATTTTACTCCTAGTTATTGATAGAATATAAAATACAAATTGTAACAGCTCTAGTGCAATCATGACTTGTTTCTATTTTATTTATTTTCCACTTCTTCTTTTCTTAACTTTATCTTACCACTTGCTATACAAACACAAATTTGTAAATAAACGATTTAACTTATTTTGACTTAAGACCTTCCTTCATTGAGTACAATTTTTTTTTTTTTTTTTTTTTAACTTACAAAATAAAAAGAAAAGAACAACATGCAACATGTTACTACGGTAGTGTTGGAGTGGGGGAGTTCGTAAAGCAATAGCAACAACATGACAAACTTTTCTTTTGGTACATAGCTGATATGAATATGTTGGTGTGTAACTTTTAACAAAATTTTTTTACACTTCATTATTTATGACTTTCAATTTAGTTTCACTTTACTGTTTTGGTTTTCATGTGTCATGCAACAAGCTAAGTTGAAGCATGTAGTGATGCAGGAATTTAAATATATGATAGAATACACATGTGTTCAGATTTTGATATTACCTTTTATACCCTATACCACCATAAGTAGAGAGGGTATTGTGCGATTTTGCTGATGTTTATAATGCCCAAAAATATTCACCTTTGTGTATACTAGTCGGCTTAGAATCACTTTCTGATTCGATTTAACCATGTCCGTCCGTCATTCTGTCCGTCCGTCTATGTAAGCATTTTAATCAAACTATAGGTAGGAATTTTTAAATTAATTTAATGAAATTTAGTACACATATCTTCTATGGGTCAAGAACGAAGCCTATTAAAATTGTTTATAATCGGTCCATTATTTCTCCTAGCCTCCATACAAATGTCTTCCCAGAATATAGGTTTGACGAAATATAGCAATATTTAATAAAAAATTTAGCATTTATAAAAAGTAATCAATGAGCCATATTCCATCAAAACCGATCTATAATTGATCATAGCTCTCATATAAATCCTCTTCCAAAAATCACTTTAACGTGCGTAAATTCCATACAAATCTTAGTATCTAGTTAGCATTTGGCACAAATAAATTTTACACAAGCAGGAATCACAGCATCAAATTTTATCACAATCGGTCCATAATTAATTCTAAAGTCTAGTTCCGGTTATCTCCCTAAAAGAAATAAATAGATAAATAATTAAAAATAATAAATTATAAATAAAAATAATTCACACATATGTTTTATAGAACTAGACTACATAGAACAAAACTCTTAATACAAATATATTTTTCAATTTTGTAAATATAAAATTTTCTAATGTACGTATGATTGATATTTAATAATATTTATCAATATATTACTCATACGTTTAGAGGACTTTGCGTGGTACACAATATTTGTCAAAAATATTAAGTAAAGATTTAATTCTTCTAAAAATCTGTTTAATATATTATTATTTATACACACACATATATCTTCAACAACTATTTCTACTGCATCTATAAAGCTTGAACAAAAAATGTGGCAACAACATGAAAAATTATAGTCTTGACGTTATGATGCAATCAAAGAAAACCATATAATATTATTAAGTAAATATTGCAAACTACTTTATATTTCATATACCCCCAATTCTTTAGCTAAAAATTGAACCAATTTGAACAACAAACGTAAACCTAAAAGAAGGATTAGGGGAAAGAAATAAAAATGTCCTGAAAATATCATTTACTCATGCTAAAGAAAATTCATATTTTGTCTCATTTTTTCCTCTGACAAATTCTCTCGTTTAACATATATAAACATAAAGCACAAATTGACAAATACTCTTAATATTACCATGAACATTTGAACATCAGCCTGTCTGTCTATCTGTCCTGTTATTCACATTCAACTGACTACTCTAAATACTTTATGGAATAAAATAAAAAATCTGTTACCATTTTATTATAAACTTTAGATACAAAAGGAAAGCAAAGTATGTGCAAATAATAACAACATATAATAAAGTCTACGAAAACTCAATTGCAAACGTACGTTTCCAAATTTTATATTTTTAACGGCTACACTAAACTAAATTGACTGACTGAGTGAGTGAATGAATGAACGTACGAATGAATGAATAAATGACTAACGACTGCACTGAGATTGTTTATGTTTTGTCTTATATTTGTTTAATATTTTATGAGAAATTTTCATGTTTGGAATATTCCTTTTATTTTAATGGCTATAAATGCTGCATTTTTTTTTTTTTTTTTTTTTTTTTTTTTTTTGAAATATACAAAAAAATATATATTTTCTCGTCATATGTTTACGTATGTGTACTTACTGGTAAAATTGAAATAAATTTGAGTTTATTAAATGAGCATAATATTGCTGTTTATAGCATTTAGGTATATTAACTTTAAATTATAAGTTTATAGCGAAATATTGTTGTAAATGATTTTGGAGTCATAGGACAATTAAGTTAGTTAGCTTATTTATTATTTAAGGTTTAATTAAATACTGAACAATAACACCAAACTGTACATACATTTGCCCAATTTACAACTTCGTTATTATGTTATTTCTTAAAATATTATATGAATAAGCGTGTTATTTTCAAATAAATTAAAATATTAAGGTCCTCGTGAAAATGTGTAAAATCCTCGCAAACTGTGCAATTGTATGGAAATTCATTTGCAAAACATTTATAAGTTTGCACGAATATTTGCACGAACAAGAAATTCGTTTTATAAAAACAGGCGGTTAGTCTCGCAAACTTGCGCTCCTTAATTGTGCATTTATAAATCAGCTATTTGTATTCAAAACTTATTAATGACTGAGATGTAAAAATTGTAGTTAACTAAAATAAAATCTTTGCATGTATCTTTGATTTCAACAAAATTTTTCAATTATTTACAATGATTTCTTATTTTCTTATACTTAATACAGCACAAGGTTTGAAAAGTTAGTTTTAATCATAATAATTATGAATGTTTTCCAATTTGAGGCCCTGAATATACATTTAAAAACTTTTTTATAAAACGACCCATCATTTTATGTGAAGGGTGTAAGAAATAAACATTTTTAAAGGAAGGAAAAAAATGATGCAATTATATGGTAGCATATAATAATACAAATTTTTATATCGCTTTCGCAGAAAATATGTGCTTATCAAATTCACTGTTAAGACTTTAATCAAGGCCCATTTATAAAGTGATAACAACTTGTGTCTTCAAAACATATTCAGCTGTGCCATCAATATCACTTTATATATGTATAAATGCATATATAAAGTGACTAAAGGTGGTCCTAGCTGAAACTTTCTGAAAAAAATTGTTCATTCTCTCAGAAAAAATTAATAAAAGGATATTCATTCAACAAGGAACTTATGTAGGAAAAGAACATTGAATATCGTTCATCGCAGCCATTAAAAACGTTTAAGGAAGCCATAAATCTCCACAATACAATAAATTATTGAAAGCTTACTATAAGTTGAAATGCTACAAGTATTTCATAATACACAGAGAATACCGAATTTTTGGCCAATCGAATTTTGTTGGTTACGTTTACTATCTCATAACTCGATTCGAACTTAAATTATGTAGTTTTCCTTTTGGCCACGGATATTTTTTTTTTTTTGTCATTTACATGTTTGATCTATTTTCTAAACATATGTCAATAACTTTTAAGACTAGAATAACTATAGACTTCATTTCATTTTATTTATTTATTTTTTCAAATAAACTATTTTGTAAAGCTGAGCTAATTTTTAATTATATCAACGTGCGACAGTCATTTTCAAATATGAAAAACTCTATATATTTATGAAACTCTCAGGGACGTCAAATTTCCTTTTAAAAGGATTTAAAAGTTTAAAAGAATACTCATTTAAAAAAATATAAAATATTTACGAATATTATATCTACCCAGTGTGAATGTCAAATTAAAGCTAAAAATTTGTAAAATATAACAATATTTTTAAATTAAATGTTGCTGTACAAAAAACTTAAGAAAATATCTTTTATTTGGAAAATGTTATCTTTTACTATTTGTTTTCACGTGTATGCCGGCCTGCCAACAATCATTCTCACACATACAAAAAAAAAACGTTATATGGATAAAACTATAGTCCATTCACGGTAAAAATGGGTACCCAGTTTTTCTCCGGCATGTCGAATTTTATCTCAAAAGGACTTCAAAGTTTCGAAAGATGAGCAATTTATAAGAATATTATAAAAAAAATTACGAATATTATTTCAACCCAATAAGGGTGCCAGACGAAAGCTCGAATTACTGCAACAAAACAATATTTTTTATTTAAATATTGCAGTACAGGAAGTTAAGATAATATATTTTCGAAAATTGAACCGTTTAATATTATATTTATTAGTTAATTATAAACTTTATATAAAAGATATTTCCTTAACATTTTGTGCGGCAACATTTAAATAAAAACTTATGACATAGTGCACATTGACGTCACCCTGAACAAAGCTTGACATTAGCTAAACTAGCAAGGTTTAATATTAGTTTTTCATATCATTGAAAAGAGCAAGTCTTTTAGATATAAAATTAAGAAAAAAATTACGCGTTTAACGCAATTTATTTATTTTATTTAGTTTTTTTTTTTTGCGAATTTGGAAAATAAAATATTTTATATTGTATGCATGGAATTTTAATAACTTACTACACCATAGGAGGTTGGGATAACATACGTTTATACTAATGTTTATAACGTATAAATAAACTAGTGTAACACTCACCAACAAAGTATAACCTTTAACTTAAAATCACTTCCTGAGTCGAGATAACGATGTCCGTCTCTCCGTCTAAATGCCAATGTATACTTTGTATAAGCTCTAGCTTTTAAGATATCGTAATAAAATTTTGCCCGTTTATTTATTTTGGTATAGGGATGTATTGGGCTGAATTTTTTAGGATCCACTTGGCAAATGTCCTTCCAAAATGCGTTTAAGCTTTTAAGTGGCTTAAGTTAATCATAATTCAGCGGAATTATGCAGAAATAGCATAACTCCCATATAAGCCTATTGACAAATTTAATCGTGATCGGTCTTTAAGTGACCATCGTCTTCATGGGATAGCTCCATCTGAGAGTCACAATAACATGCATAATTGCTTTTATAAATGCTATTATACATGCTATCATAAATGCTACTATCATGATAATATTATGCATATTATTGTTAAATACAGTATTAGAAATATAAGTGTATATACTTTTTCTCTTCCAAAGCCTTATAAGCTTTTTGAAATTTATTAAAAAATGTTACGATAAGATTTCGCTGGTTATTAAAACCTTGTAAGTAATAGTGACTTAAAGCAATGATAATGCATTTAAAACAGTGGTAGGTTTAATATAGAAAATATAATTTTTTTTTTTGAATTTTAAAAATAATAATGTTAAATAAAAAAATAAAAATAAAATAAAAAATCCTTTATTTAGATGTTAACATTTTTGCAGAAAAATAATTTTTCAATATTGGCTTTTTGCCAAGTTTTATTAAAGGGGACCGCTCTGTGCAGCCTACTGAATTGATTATTATCGGTCCATTATTTCACTATCACTTACCTAGTTACCCCGGAATTAGATTTTAATACTCATAAATTTTTCATTATTTCACTATTTCAATAAAATTTGGTACAAATAAGTTTTATATAAGAGTGAATCAGAATGCCAAATTTCATGGATCCATAATTAATCATAGCTCCCATATAAGAACCGAAAATCACTTAAATTCACTTAATGATAGTATGAAGGTAATATTTGACACAATTTTTATATAAGCAGAAATCATAGGACCAAGGATTAATAAGGATCAATTATAATTGGCCATAGATCTCATATAAGAACATTTCTGAAAATCTCGAAAATCATTTTAAGACTCAAACGCAATAGTGAAGCATATCATACTCTCGGGCATAACCGGCTATAAATCTTTTACTTGTTATTATTAATAAACAGTTTTTTTTAACTTTTGGTAAAAAATTCCATTTCTAATGAAAAATCAGAATTCAAGTGAAGAATCAAATTTCTAGTGAAAAATCAGATTTTTTTGTAAATAATTGGATTTTTTTGAAGCATATCATACTCTCGGGCATAACCGGCTATAAATCTTTTACTTGTTATTATTAATAAACAGTTTTTTTTAACTTTTGGTAAAAAATTCCATTTCTAATGAAAAGTCAGAATTCAAGTGAAGAATCAAATTTCTAGTGAAAAATCAGATTTTTTTGTAAATAATTGGATTTTTTTGTAAAAAATCGAATTTTTAGTGAATAATCGGATTTAGTGAATAATTTGGATTTTTGTTGAATAATCGGAGTTTTAGTAAAAAATTTGGAGTTTTGAAGAAAATTTAATTTTTTGTAAATAATAGGATTCTTATTGAGAAATCGAATTTTTAGTGAATAATCAGTTTTTAATGAATTTGAGTTTTTTGAAAATAATCGTATTTTCAGTGAAAAATTTTAATTCGAAATTTTTGAAAAAAATAGAATTTCTAGTAAATAATTGGGTTTTTGGTGAAAATTCGAATTTTTGATGAAAATTCGAATTTTTGATGAAAATTTGAATTTTTAGTGAAAACTTAAATTTTTGGTAAAAATTTGCTTTTTAGTAGAAAATTTTGTAAAAAAAAATGTTGAATAAGAAGTTAAATTTTTGGTAAGAAATCAACAAATTTTTAAACAAAATAATATACTATTTTTTGAATTGGGTAATTATTGTTAAAATAATACAGTGCAACAAGAAATAATTGCACTGTGAAACGGTAGTATAATAACACACCTGAAGTGTTTTTCAAAGTTACTTCGAATTTCGGTTTTATGGCTTCTTGAAATATAAATTTTGCGGAGACCTTTTTTCAATATAATGGGAAATAAAAAAAACATTTAAATTATTTAATCGAAATGCAATTATATATTTTTGTTATTTTATAGAGTACCATCATTATTATACTAGATTTTGCTGGATGCTACACCCTTTTTATGCCTATTTTTTTTTTTTTTTTTTTTGTCATAATTTTGTATATTTTTCTTTTTTTTTACTTAACCTTATGTCTATTAAAATAAAACATGGCACATATGTATATCCGTGCAGGGAGTAATGACTTGTTGCAATACCTACCTTTTTTAAAAAAAGGGTTGCTTCGCTTCTAAGAAAACAAAATTAATTAATATTAAAATTTTTAATGAAGGTTTTTAATAATATCACAGTATGATAAAAGTAGGCATAAAATCTTATTATGGAAATTGAATATAAAAAGAGTGGAATACTAAATAAAAATCTTTCATAATTTTTTCCCATAAATTTATTGAAAATTACTGATTTAAATGTTTTTTATTTTCACACATTATTTCTCTGAAATATCCGAAGTTTCATATAATCGAAATTCAAACCAGCTTTGCAAAACCCTTAAGAGATTTCATTAATGTAATGATATACGTGGAATTATTGACACAATATTCAATATTAAAATTTGCTGCATAGTGTAATTCTAAGAGAAGTTAGTACAATAGAAAACTATGAACTCAAATATCTAAAATACTGATAATTAAAAGCTATGAAAGAGAGATATGAATTTCCACAACAGATATATCAATTTACTGCGAATAATATTAACTATAACTTTGGAAAAATACAGACCAACAATAAACTCTAACCAAATCTGACTTGACTTTAAAACAGACTAGCTGGAACTAAATATCAAAACACAGAGAAATTCTTTTAAAGCAATAATATTTCCACCACTTCAAAATTATAGCTAAGCACATATTTCGCACAATTTTAAGTTTTTGTAATTAAATTTAGAAAAGTGAAAAATAGATTTAATTTCAATAAAATAATCTCAGACAACCCCAATTTAAACAAATTTAAAAACTATTTTTATACCCCCCACAAAAAATTAATGTCATTATACCCAGCAAAAACTTGTTAACGACATGTAGTTACGGATGCAATTACTTTTTCTTGACAACAACATACCGTCTACATTACATAGAAGTAGTTTAGTAACTACTTATTTATAACCCAATATGTAATTACTTATTTATGATAAAATTTTTTAAAATGCTTGTTTTTGCATATTTTTTTTTTTTTTGTTTTTTTTTTTTTCATTGAGTTTATCAATTCATATATTGAAAAAAGAAAAAAATATATAAGAAGGTATAATTTGCGTGTGCATATAAATATTTATATTCACAATTTCAACTTAAAAATATTAATTTGTACGCCAAAAAATCTGTTGTTTTTTAAATCTTAATTAAAATTTATAAAGTTTTTTACGTTTAAAATAAAAATAATAAAAAACAACTTTTATATTTGGTTATTTTATTAGTTATTTGTAACCTCATATGTAACTAGTTTCTATTGTTTTCACTAATAATGACTTCTGTAATACTTTAAAATCAGTGAATTATTGAATAGCCTGGAAGTAGTTAATTCTTGTAATAACATCTCATTAATGGCTCTCTTGAATGTAGATAAGTAGTTGCCTCTAATGTCATAACCATGCTAAAATAATGGGTTATTCAGCCAATGTGTAAGTAGTAAAGCGCTATTATTTTATATTCTCAAATCATTATATGGCAACCAAATTTTTCCTGGGTAAGTTTGTCATTTTATACGAAAATCTTTAAATATATATCCAGTGTCTTAAATTAAAGAATATTCGTTATTGTTATGATTAAAAATAACTTTTGAGAATGTATGTCTGTCTGTTCGTCTGGGCGTCTATCTGTCTACTGTCTGTCCTTCTGGATGTCTGTACGTCTGTATGTTGAAATGGATTTTTGAAATTCAAAGTCCAACAAATACATTTGCCTTTCAACATATATGTGGTATATAGTCTTAAAAATCTTAATATTGAAATTTAGCAAAATCCGTTTAGGAATGCATAAGTTATAAATGATTTTCCAGAACAGCTTCAAAAAATTTTGCAATTTTCTTTGCTCAAATTTAATAATATTTTCTATTTCACATATATATATTTTCTATTTCACATATAATAATATATAAATATTTTTCTATTGGAAAGTTGTGAGATTAAATTGTCTAGAGGAAGTATTCTAGACTACAAATCTTTAAGCCTGAGTTTACATTCACCGCTTGTAAATTTCTGTTTTTCCTAAAAAAATATAAACATTTTCATTATTAAAAAATTGGCAAAAATTTCTAGGCACATTTTTATGGTTTTTTTTATAAAAAAGCTTTTCATATAAGCTATAAAGATATTAAATTTCAGCATATCGATATGGGATACTGCTCGGGTTTGTGACTGATTTTAGGTCCTGAGTTCGATCCTTAGCCAAGATTTCGAAAAATTCTTTTATAATTTACCTTCAAACAAAAATTAAAATTTAGAAATGTCATATTCAGGAACTGTCAAATATGTTTTTAATTAATTGAAAATGTTTCTTTGAAATGCATCAAATAAAAATTACATTTCTATTCGACAGGATTCGAATCCATATGAACACTATAAAACTCCTAGCTTAAAATTCTTATCACCTAGGTCACATGGCATTTTGAAACTGTAAATTCAAAAAATAGTTTTACTTTAATTTGTATAAAAAAGATATATATTTGTTCAACATTGTTTAATTTGAAATATATTCAAAATATAGTATTGCAAATTGATTTTTACACTGCTCCGATATATGAGGAGTACTTATAATTGTATCTCAATAAAATTTCTATGGGTATAGTCTAGTGAAAGTGTTTCAGATTACAAATCTTCAAACCATGCTTCGTTTCCTCGTAGAATCCATTTGAATTTTGTTTTGATATGAGAATATTTGTTGTGAAAAAATAAATTTGACAAGTAAATCTGAGTAGTGAGATACTTTTTCTTAAAATATCATTTAAAATTGTGTTTTAGATTTTTAAATGCAGATAATAAGATGGTATATCATATTTGGTGGAATTGTGTCTTAGAGCCTCAAAGTTAAAAATTCTTAAAAATTCTGAAAATTTAAAAATTACTAATTCAAGTTTAAAATATCTACTTCTAAGGTATTTTTTTTTTTTTTTTTTTGAAGAAAATGTTGGCAGAAAACTGAAGAGAATTTACAATTTTGCTATATCATCTTCATTCAGCTTTTCAAAACAAATGGTTTGGACGATCTTCTCAAGTCACATGCCTAAGGAGTTTTCGATAACTTTTTGTATTACACATTTCCGATGTCATGGTTAACACCAGTTTACAAATATTAAGTATATTTCCAGATTAAAAAAAAAATTTTTGATAAGAGGTAATTGCAATATATTTATGTATTTATGAAATATAGATTTTGTGAATGGTATAATAGATTCGGCCCAGTCGAATATAATACTTCCACTTAACATTTTAAAACAGAATATATAGAAAACAAAAAAAAAAAACGATTTTTCTTTTAAATTTAAAACTTCAATATGGTAGAATTTAGCAGAGTTAAAATTTCAAAGATTGATCCATTGGTTGACCCATTGACCCATACACTAAATTTTTAGTGTTCAGTCCTTATTATTAGCAATTTAAAATATTTTTAATGTTTCATATAAAAAATAATCTTATAAAAATGAACATTCACAGATTGCTATCCAACTAAGATTTTCTTTTTTGGTGACATTTATTTATTTTCGAGTTTTTTATACCTCTTCAAATGGGAAATTAAAAGGACTTGTGGAAAAGAGTCTGAAAAATATGCTGAATAAAACTTTATTTGAAAAAATATTGCATATACAATAGGGTGGCTCATTTTCACACTTAAAAACTTTAAAACTTCCTTATAAAAGAAAATATCTCTAGTGTTTATAAAATTTCTATATTTTCATTTAGAATACCTAACATTTTTAAAGACTTAAGGAATTATAAATTTGTTTAAGAAATTCCGCTTATAACATTTTCTAATAATTTATAATTTTTATAACTTTCTATTCATCAAATCCTCATCACCTTAACTGTTTAAACTTAATTTTACATTATGATTGTTTTGCATATATTTGTTTATTATTTAGTTAGTGCCAAAATAAATAAAAAAGAGCAAAAACAAAAAATAAAAAGAAAATTTTGATTTAATTACTAAATTTCAAGTATTTTGTTACCATCTACTAATTGAACAACATGGTAATATATACTGGTACAAATATTTCCTTCCTGCTTTTTCTGTTTGTGATTTTATTATTTGCTTCTACGATTATTTTTGTTGTTGTTTTTAATTTATACATCAGAAGCATAAACAAATAAAATAATTCACACTTCAATGCTTTGCCATACCGCAGGACATTACTTACACATGCATATGTATAAATACGGATTTGTGTAGAAAAAACAAAAAAATAAAAACAACATAATCAAACAAACAAAAAAACTTTTAATGCTACTATGTGGTCAAACTTAGGAACGGATGTAGTCGTAATAACCATAACAATAACAAAAATCTAATACATCGAGGTATAGAAAGGGTAATCTCAAAAGGAATTTAGATTAAGTGAGAATGTTATATTCGGCTTGCCCGAATCTACATACATATCCACCATCTCCAACTTTTTAAAATTTCTACTTATATGAGAGATGGGCGGTAAAATTGGGGGATCACGCCCTTTTTTGTTTCCTAGTTTATATTGATCCTTGAACTATTTGTATAAAATCTCGTTGATGCTTTTTTTATAAAAGATATTGGCTGAAAAGTATAAACCGGAGTTACGGCGGACACTCTATTTTCCTAGTATTTGGTTAATATATATATATATTTTTTTTACTAATTTTCAACACCAAACAAACCTTATAAAAGATAAATATTTGAGGCGAATTTCGTCCCCCTAGATTGCCGCCCTGAGTCCTAAGCAGACGGACAGACGGACGGGCATCGTTAGATCGTCTTAGAATTTCACGTGGACTTAAAATATATAAATATACTTTATGGAGTCTTACATTATTATTTCGGCATGTTACATACGGAATGACAAATCCAATATATCTCCCATCATTTTCTAATGGCGAGTATAAAAATACAAATTATCTTCGACTTATCCGACATGGAAATGAATCATTTTATAGGGCTTCACAAAGAGACGTAGTTGGCTCTAGACTAATGTATAGACTAAAGCTCACGCTATACATTACATTAAGGTATAGTCAATGCTATAGACTTGATTAAACCGTGCAAGAATTTCTCAAAAATTTTTTCACACATCCAACTAGATCCCACATATAGTAAAACTACGTATGCAGTTTTTCTCTAGGTCGTCAAGTTTTATTAAAAAGGACTTCAAATTTTCGAAAAATATAAAACATTAAAAAAATATATATAAAATATTTGCCAAAATTACATCAAAGAAAGATAAGAAAGATTCATTGAGGTATCATACTAAAGGTATCAAAATTACCTTTTACATAGCAACGTGACTCAAGATTAAATGGTTCAAATCTCACGATTTATATATATATATATATATATATATATATATATATACATCTCCAAAAAATGGTCCTTTTAAAAATTTAAACAAAAAATGATGAAAATGTTTTCTTGGTAAGTGACAAGCTGGGATTCGCAATAATTTATGAATTATTACAAAAAATGTCACAATAAATACGAAATATTTATTTCAATTTATATTGTTTCGTTTATAATCAAATAGATAAATCACCAAAAATCATTTAAATTTAATGAAATTTGGCAAAAATATTAAACTTAACACTGGTAATGCAAATACCGAGTTTTAGCATGAATTCCGCAATGGTTCGCGATTTACAATACTTCGATAATAAGATAAATTGTCTTTGTAAAAATACGAATATATTCTAAAATAATATATAAAACAAAGTTCATTGAGGTCTACAATTAAAGGTAATAAAATTGTTTTTAAAACGATACCTGAAACATGTTTCTTTTTGTTGAATTTGAGTGGTCGATATTTCTCGTATCAAAAATCGCGGTCGCGTATCTCAAAAAAAGTTATTTCTAAATTCATGAAAATAATACATATAAACGATAAGGCCATTTTGTATATTATCTGTAAGTATCATGTTGGGATTATCAATAGTTTCTGAGTTCAATAAAAAGTTATATTAATCCGAATTTAAAATGTTAAAAATTTTCACATTTTTTAGACTTAAAAAAAGTAGTAATATTGAGTAATTTTATTTATTTACCGATTTGGATAAAATTTGGTGCATGTATAGAGGAGGATATACAATCAGATAAAATAAATTTTATTCATTTTTATTTTAAAAACTGTGGTAACTGTATAGCATTGAAAGTGGTTAATATATTTCTTTAAATGACCATAAATTTTGTCTCACAAAAGATATTAAAATAACTTTTTTGCAGTGGATTTGATAAAGCTTGAAAATATTTTTTTAACATATACGTAGGTTTACTTTATATAGTCTCTAGATTCATGCATATATATATATAGCATTATAAACAATATTACAGTGTAAAAATATAGACCAGTTCTAAAGTTATATTCTATCTACATATAAACCTTTTTGAGTAAATATATTTTTAAATTCTTTTCATCCTGCCTTCATACATACACATAATTTTTTGTGTGTAGCATTCTGTACACACACGTAAATAAAATTAAATTAAAAAAGTTTTTTTATTTACCTTCATCACAATTATGTGGTTGCCACCTATATGAAGTGTTAGGCTAACTTTGTTAATACAACTTTGTTATCTCGAGGTTTTTGCATATACGAGTTTTATATACAAATATTAAAAAAAAATAAATTTATATTTACATATGTGAGTTTCGTCTGCTTATAGCAAACAGTAGCGAGCAAAACAAAATTTCAATTCATAGTATCATAATTTACTTACAAAAAGTTTCGACTAAAATAATTTTTTCGCAATTGTCGTGATATGATTTTATAAATAATCTGTAGTAGACTGAAAAACGAAAAGTATTATAAATAAACAAAGTTATACTATTGTTATATTCATAACTGTATTTTTATACTGGCATGCAAATAATTTAACAAATATTTACTTACGAGTGTTCCTTTGTATGTCTATGAAGAAACGAATTTAAATGTTTTTTCATTATAATATTATAACAACTTTAAACTTCTTATTCCTATGTTAAAATTTATTATTAATAACACTTTGCTAGTCGCAAATTTTAACAAGCTTGGCACCACATTGGTGAAGATAATTAAAATTCGCTGAATTCAATGGTGGCTGCCGTTTATGATTTCTTTTCATAAAATCAGCACTCTTATATTCGTTTTTGACCGAGCTAGAAGCAGTTTAGTGTCAAATTAATCTAAATATATTTTATAATCAAATATCATCCCTAAATTAAAAAAAAAAAAACTTGCGTAACTTTTTTATTAATCGATAAAAATCAAATTATTTTCTAAAATTCACCTTTTTCGATCAATGCTGGATTTAGGGTGAAAACCTAAATCAATTTAAAATTTCTTTATTAACCATTGTCTTGTCTTTTGAAATATGTAAAGAAAAAAATGTTGGTTAAAAAAAACAAAAAAATTAAAAAAATATTTTTTGTAAAAAATAAATATCTTTCATATCTATTTCAGAGTACTGACTTTGAAATTTTTTTACGTCAAGACGAACTGAAGTTATCAAAAAATTCTTCTGCATATTACTTGGGAATATATTACAAATTACAGAATATTTTTAAAAAAATTTAAAAAAAGTAGAGAAAAAAATTTAAAATTCAGGCATAAATATCTTTTTACTTCTAAGGGCTAAATTAGATGAGTAATATTATTTGTTTCCTCAACATTCCAAGCACTTTACAGAAATATAAAAGTCTTTGAAATATAACTTGATTTGTAGAAGCTAAGATTTTTAGAAACCTTTACATGGTCGAAATAGTCAGTCACTCTTATCTCGTGTTATCACATGATGACTACAAATGATTTTTCTTAGGTAGTCCTCTACGACTTTTCTATACATTTCAATTCGATCCGATCAGTATCGTAGGAGATACAGATTTATTACCAAAATTTTTGCGTTTGGCTCCCATATTTTGTCCAAAAAAAGTTTCAAGTTTTGTCTCGAAATAAGTACCAAAAATTCGATTAAACCGTAAAGAGAAAAATAGTTAAAAAATTTTTTGTAAAAAATTTTGGTTCATATGCGGTCATTTTAGTTCAATATATATATATATATATATATATATATATATATATATATATATATATATTTCAAAAAGGATAAGATATTTCTGTTCATTTTACGAGTAATTATTATGTGGTAATTATGGTCCATTATAAAGTGATTTCAAAAAATTATTTCATCAGAATGCACTAAAAAGTCCTTTCAAGAAAAAAGATTTTTAAACATTTCTTCCATAACAATCTCAAAATCACGAATTTTTTGAGACCTATTTAGAAAATATGCTCAAAATACTTGTTTGTCCAAAATGTACTAATCTTGAGATTTTTTTCACTGGCAGGGTACTAAAGATGGATCTTATACATTTTTAAAATATTTCTTTAGTATTCATCCCATACGCATCGTTTGGGGGGTCTTTGTACACTGAAATCACAAAAAACGCTTCCTCGCGACACTCCACTATATAGTGATTGATAATATATGTAGTTAAAATGTTATATTATCTTTTTAATTAAGCTTATGTATGCAAATTAAATCTTAAAAGTACTGGTCGAAGACCATAGGTCTAGTGGAGGTCAAGTATTTATCCTAAAAGTTCGACTAGTTGATATAAGATCGAATGCAATCCAAAAATATAAACACGCGAACAAAAAATGTAGAAGAATGGGAAGAAGTTTCTAAGTTTTTGAACTTTGAACAATAATCATGACTATAAAATGAAACCTTTATTAGTTTCAGGTCTCGTTTTCTTAAGAACTAAAGTCAGTTTCAGCCAGTTTAAAATTTGTTGATAATAGCCCATATACATTTTTATTCATAACAAAACTGTGTAAGATATTAAGGACATAAACTAAAAATTTTTCTTATTTTTTGAACTTTTCAGTAATTTTTGACCATACTTTATTATAAAACATATTTTTTCATATTTTTTGTAAATACTATATTTTATTAGGAATAAAATGAGCCATAACTTGATAAAATCGGATTAGAATTGTACAACATATATTTTTTTTTTTTTCAAAATTGAAAAACTCATAAAAATAAAAATCTATTATTTTAAATTTATTTTGTTGTTGCCATATTTTATTTTATATTTAAACCTCAAATATTTTTTTTAATTCTGATTTTTTTTTAAATAACTTTTGATGCAATTTGTTAACATAATTGCTTGGTGTAGTAAAACAATAAAAATCCAAGATCTGAAATGATTCCATGTGGTACCGGCAAGCACTCAAATTTAAAAAATGTTCAAAACTTTAATTGGCGCCGTTTCGAATATTGCAAAATAAAGAATTGAGGTTTATTGCCCTTGTAATTATGAACCGTTTGAAGTACATCTCGTTAATATGCCCTTAATAGCAGGGCTATACCCCAAACTTTGGAAATATATTGGATTAAAAATTATCATTTTTAACTACCATAACATAAACTATAATTTCTTGTCCATAAATATCATTTAATTTTTTTTTTTTTTTTTTTTTGTAAGATATTAAAAATATATCAGCAAATGTTATAAAATGAAACAAAATGCATAGTTTTGTTGATTAAAAATTTGTTTAATGAAATATTAAAACATCACTATGATAGCTATTATCTTCGGTGACATCAACCATATCATATCAGTTTTAAATTGTGTTTTAGATATATTGATGTAGGTAATATACATGTGGTAATTTTTTTATATATATATTTGAAAATATAATTTTTTCAATTTTTTGAACTTGTCTAACACTGACGACGTTTGCAAAAAGTCATTCACGTGAACAGATTTGTATTTCATTAAAGATAGTTAATATTGATGTACTATTGAAAATATGTAAATTTCTTTAAACCCCAAAAGTAACCGAATTTGAAGAAGTTCTTATATAACCTACACCACTATAGGTGGTTGAGGTATTATTCGTTTATGCTGATGTTTGTAACACATAGAAAAAGTTATCCAACACCCACATTAAAGTATACCAATCGACTCAGAATCATTTCATTCAAATTCAATCTAACTTTATGCACAAATGACGGTTCGCAATTTTAAAGATAATTCAATGAAATTTGTCACGTGGAACTTTTATGATACACGGACGGAGCCTATTGAAATTGTTTGTGATCGATTCATTATTTCACCCAGTCCCCATACAAGTTCCCTCCCGAAATAGAGTTTAAACACTCAAAAATGCCTTAAAAACAAGAAAATTCGGTGCAAAGAAGTTTAATCTTTGTACGAAATTTTATGAATATCGGTCCACAATTGAACATAGCTCCCATTTAAACCCGTCTTCCGAAAATCACTTTAACGTACATAAATCTTATATGAATGTTAGAATCAAGTTAATATTCGATACAAATAAGTTTTAAGTAAGTAAAAATAATATTGCCAAATTTTATGAGAATCCGTCCATAATTAGTTCCCATATAAACCCACTTCCACAAATCGTCCCCAAGTGCACAAAATCATCTAGATGTTAATATTAATGCATTATTCTGTATTTGTATATTTTATTTTGCTTTTAGTAGAATTGGCCTTCTCGAATTTTTATGCTCATACACAATGGTGTAGGGCATCACATAATCTGTCTTGACCGACTATATCTTTCTTTCTTGCTTTAATCTAAAATAGAAAAATGAAGAAAATTTATCCTAAAATTCGCATTTCTGAATTACACATGCCTCATGTTATAATAAATACAAAAGAATTGCGACATCGTCAACGGTTTCATAGATAGTTAGACTTAGATTTACGGAATCTATAGCAGTTTCAGATAAGTCCAAAAAATAATATAAATACACTTCCGAACTAAATTTTATATTTAAAACATTTTATAGGAAATATTTAAAACTTCCTAAGGGATTATTTCTATTTTATATATCTATTGTGACCATAATCAACAACTAACCCAACTAGCATTAGATATTATCTAACATTTATTACAAAATCACTGACAGATGCATATATACACACTAATTCAAGCATATGTAAATACGCATTCGAACAGACAGTGAGTGTTTTTATTTACTCGCCAAAGGACTCAACTAATAAAACAAATGAATTTAACACTAATCGTAATTATTTTCAACTAGTTGTCAGTTGTGTTATTGTCACATATTATAATATAATTATATTGTTGTATTTTCTAAAATACCAAAATGAAAAAAAAAAAAACTAAAAGCAAAAACAAATAAAGTATTTACCACCAACTAGGAAACAAAACAAATTCTAATGTTTCTAACCAATGAAGCAATAAAATAGTCACTTAGGTCTCATAAATACGCACAAATTGTCATTTGAAAAATAAAATGAAAAGCAAAAAATAAAAAATAGAGAAAATGGTGAAAAATTATAAAAAAATAAGATAATTAGGTATAGTTTTGTAAGATAATTAAAGTACGCTACATCTAGAAAAATATTAACTGCATATATGCATAAAATGACACCATTCAGTGTCAATACGAAAGGTATCAAAAAGCTGATAAATAAAATTATAAATAAATCGCTAATGTGACCACAATGGGTTGAAGATTTTAAATCGCAAATATATATTCCCTCAATGTATTTAGTTAATAATTTAAAAATTTACAAAGAATCTGATATTAATAACACTGTGCGACAAATGGTAGGGGTCAGTGATCGGGAAGGGTTCAAACTTCCGGGGAAAGTTATATCGGTAAAAAAGAAGTTATACGTGTCCCGGCGTTTCGCTGGGTCACGTCTAGGAATCGAGATATATCGATTTGAAGTTAGTAGAAATTGTGACCTTTGGTGGTCTTTTTTTTTTTTGACATAACTCGAGAACCACCAGTCCGATTGGAATTACAATTCCTTTAATCTTTTCATACAACGTTTCGCTACATAAGCAACAGTTTCGCAGTTATAAATAAATGTATGAAGAAAAAAACTATTTTTTTGCCTAAAAAATTGAATTTTTTTATTTTTAATTCATAAAAAATCCAAAACCGTAAAAAGAGTGTCAAGTCCTATTACTTTCACGTAAAGTCACATAATCTTTAAACAAAATGAGACATAGATCATGAAAATCGATGGACGCGTTTCGCTTTTATTCACAATTAAGCGAAGGTATCTCATTTTGACAAGAATATTGATTTTATGTTTCAATGAATTTGGATAATATTTATTCTATATTATTTATTATAATTATTAACACGTAAAATTAAAAATTATTACAGGTAATTATTAGGTTATTACATAGATACATAGGTTATAAAAATCGATGAACGCACATTTGTTTACTGCCACGATATAAAAGGACTGATGGAGGCGATGGCCATTAATTATGTCCCATTGGGTACAGCACAGACATGAGCGAAACATACGATTCCATGAAAATAATAGTTGATAGTTACTAACTTCAAATCGATATATCTCGATTCCTAGACGTGACCCAGCGAAACGCCGGGACATGTATAACTTCTTTTTTACCGATATAACATTTCCCGTTAGTGTCATCCCATTCCGATTTTGACTGTCGCATAGTGTAATTAATAACACTGGTTGGCAATAAAATCCTCCCTTAAAGACAAATAGTTGGACTTGATGGATTTTGATATGCTAACACGCATCTGCTTTCAGTTTTTTTTTCCATCAGGTTTGGATTTTTTTTTTATGGGCATGTCTAATATTTCGCCCATAATAAGGCCATTACAGGAGTATATTTCACCATGACTCAAGAACTGTGAACTAAAAATGTCTTCAAGCTACCGTAATATCATTTTTTTATATGCTCAATATTTAAGAAGTTATTTTCAAATTAGTGCCCGAAAATATATTTTTTTTTTTTTTTGCACAATAGAAGGTTTTTTTCTTAACAGTTTTTTCAAAAGTGAAAACTTCAAAAAAGTAACTGTTTTTTATTTTTAACATAAAGTTAGTAATGCTACGAATAAAATAAGTCGTGTTTCATCAAAATTGATGCACAAATTTTGATTTTATTCACAGTTATGTGAATAAAATACAATTAAGTTGAGATACTCGTACGCTGGTGGGAAAAAATATATATATCTTTTTTTTAGGTGAATTAGATGGAATTTAATGTGCCAAACAGGGATCTGCTTTAATTTTTTATTTTTTTTTTCTATCATGTACTGATCTTTTTTTATGGTCCTGACTAATATCTCCACATTAAAAAAAAAAAAATAGAAAATTGTTTGTCCAATTTAGACTATAACATTTGTTACAAAATATGCAGACAGAAATTCAAAGTCAACATTAATTTTTATTTGCTCAATATTTAAAGAGTTAAGGATCAACATTTTTTCAATTTTTTATATATTTTTTATATTTTAACTCCGAATAACTCCGAAAATAATGAGTGGTTAAAAAAATTATGTTGAGATAACCGAAATACAAATTGAATTGCCATCCACTGGAGTATAAATTATCTAAATTGTACAAACCACTCACGAGTTATAGAATTGTGACTGCCTAAAAAGGGGGTCATATTAAGAATGTATCAATTTTGATTATTATTCATAGTATACTAGCTTCATGAAAAGTGATTAAAAACTACACATTTTTGGCGGTTTTATTTCTTTAAAGAAATTTTCAAGAAAAAATTTCTTCCAGTTTGCATAAAAATAACTCTGAAACTATTGGGTAGATAAAAAATTATGTTAATGTGACTTAAAGACAATTTTCGTTTGAAACTTTTGATGCTTCAATTGGTCGTTCTAGAGTTATGATAAAATATGCTCATATATTCGTCTTGTTAAGGAAGAGGTATTAGACATATCCATTAAAAGAAATCACGACCTGATGGAAAAAAAACTGAATTTAAATTCGGGTTTAGAAGATCAAATTCGATCTAATCCATATATTTTTTTTTTTTTTTTGCCGACCAGTGTATTTAGTGACAAATATATCCAGCAACATAATTTTAGAATTCCAGTAACATTCTTTATATTTTACAGAAATTACTCTCTGTAGGGCATACAAAAAACTTTTGCAAACAAATTTAATTGTAATAACTTTTGTTCTAAAATTAAAAAAAGTCTACAGCAACATATTTTTTCTTTGCTGCATTAGAATGTTTGTTATTTCTAAAATAAATCCACTAGTTTATATTGTTGAAAAATTTAGTGAACATCAGTGGTATTTGCGGTTAAAACTGACAACAACAAAAAAAACAGCCAGCAATAGTCGCAGCAAAGCTAAATACGAGTACAATATAAATTTTATAAAACTTTTTTATGGCTTTTTATTATCAGTGCAAATGTACAAATACTATTCCCCTATTTTGTATTAATTCTATTGCATTTGTCCCTAATACTTGTATTTGTTTTAGTAAAATTTAAATATTTTAAATCATTCTTTGCTTAAAATGGAAATAAATTTTATAGTATTTGTAGAACATAAATTTTCGTTATAATTATCTTTTGTGTCTACAAAAAACTAAAAAAAAGGATATGTATATTGTTGCGCACGATGCGAGTAAATAATTCCCCTAAGAAGTGTCTGAATTCTTATACTCTTACTACTACTATAACGGCGACTTCAAAATTTCTATCTTTCATCAAAATTCAAATTCATCATCAGCATACAAATTGGTTTCATTACAAGCAAATCTTATGTATATACACATACATACATACATACATACATACATATATACATACTCGAAGATACAAACCTACCCTGCCAACATTTTTTATCGAAATTTTAACTAAAGCAACACCTCATGTAGTTAACAACAGTCGAATATGATATCATTTTTTTATCGAAGAAGAGTCACCATTCGAGAAGGAATATGCCGCAGTTCAAACACTTTTTAGATGACACTATTTAATTTATTCTTTGGATTTCAAAATACTGTCATTTGAAAGTGTAAAAAAGTACATCAAGAAAGTATCGAAGTATAATCGCTTTTGTATAATAAACATGTCTTTAATGCAGTTGAAATGTTTCTAGTAAATATTTTTAATTACAATTGAGCTATATGTTTACCTTATATTCAAATACACTATAACTTTAAACTAAATATGAAATATTTAAAGGAAAAAATCACTAATTAAAATTTAAATTAAAATTTTTTTAATATTAATAAATTTTTTATTCAACACTTAAATAACAATATTGGTCAATTTAAAAGTTATATATTTACTGAACGAAATTATGTTGTGGTTGTTCTTTTTCTTTTTTTGCTCTGGAATCTACACAATCGCTCAAGTTAAGTTTTTTAGATCAAAATTCGATACTAATGTATTTTATTATTGCTATTGTATATTTTCTACTTTTAAACATCCAGAAGTGTCAATAAAGTCACGTTTTAGTGGATGTATGAAAATACTCTCTTCCAAATGCTGGCAGAATATGTATTTACTAGTATGTATTGGAATTGTCTGTATATGTGCTGCAAATACATTCATCTTATTGTTAGAACAAATATTTAAGAAGCAAAATTTTATTATTTAAATTTTAATAGACTATCAAAATTATTTGTCAAATTCTTTATCTTTATAAAGTTGCTAGATTTATTAGCTTTATTCGGAAGAGTTGCTAATATTAGTTTGAGAAAAATATTAAAGTTTGAGTTCTGTAACATAGCCTGTGTATGAACGAGAATCTGGTTGATTTAATAATGTGGTAGCTGGAAACGTACGGACAATTAAATAAAATTACTGAGACTACACCACTCGTCAGGCGGTAGTCGAAAATCCCTTAAGACCAAAATTGGAAACAGTGTTACTAGGAGGTGAAAAAAAGAGACTAAATTGATTTTTAAAAGGGGTCAGAAAAGGATAAATGGCCCAAAAAAAAGGCCAGAGTTAAATTTTATTTTTAACTTAAAAATTTTTTTACCGTTTCCATTAATTTTTCATAACTCTTAAAGATATTGTAATAAATTTATAAATAAAACTTAGAACGGCCCAATGAAAAATCGATCAAAAAATTCCCATACAAATTTGGGTTATATTTAATATGAAAAATGATTTCAAGTGATTTTTTGTAATTTTTCACTTTTATAAGAATAATTTTAAATTTATATTCATAAATAGTTTCTATTATTAATGAATGATATTAAAAAATAGTTATAATAATCGATGTAGTAAGTCCATAAAATTAGTTGTTATTTTTTATTTGGATAATGAATTTTTTTTTTAATATTTATATTGATTATTGATTATCTTAATTTTTTCTGCAAATAAATAAATGTACGATTTTGTAAAAATAAAACTAAATAGTTGTAGCAAATAAAAAAATTATTTTCTTCGTTGTTGAAATAACATTTAGCCTCTTTAAGACAATTTAAGAATCAAAAAAAAAAAGGCTAGAAAAAAGCTAGAATATATTCTAATATATTGCCGAGTCCAGAAGAAGCCAGTGGGCAGTATTATTTTAAAAACTAGATTTAAATTTATAAAGGAGGGTAATAATGAGCAGATCATGGAGAATTTTTTGGTAACATTTTTGAGGCCTCACGTCTAGGGTAGCGTTACAGAAAATTATCGTCCACATTAAATGATATAAATGCAGATTGGATCTTATTAAAGATGGTGCTAGCTGTAAATTTCTGAACAAAATTTTTCATTCTCTCAGAGAATATTAAGAAAAAAAAAAACAAATATAAATGATATAGGAAAAGAAGCCAGAATAATGTAATAGTTCTTAAGCCTAATATAAGTAGTTAAAATTTGTGTGTAAAAGTTGTTCAAAAAAAGATCAAAATTAAAGATCGATGTCTCATAAAACAGTAACGTCATGGAAAATTTTTATTTCTCTTTTCCGCCTAGCTTTTGGGAAAGTTCGGACCAATGAGAGCATTCACAAATTTACTCTCTCAAATCGTAAAAGATCCTCAAAAATATTTCAAAATGAGGTCTTTCTGTTTTGAGCGTGTTTGGATGACTTGGGATAATTTCGACAAGTTTGTCGAACACACCTATTATATGTAGTTCAACGGATATGTAAAAAAGCAGCTTTTCATAAGGCAGCTTAGAATATATTCTTAAGTATCACGAAACGATTTCATTTGTGTTATTAGCAAAATTTCATATACAAATATGGAATTTAAAATTTTTATTTTATATCGTTTTTATAATAAATACTTTTATAATATTTATGACGTTCAAGTGATTGAATGTTAGCATAACTTTGTTTAATTTATTCGGTAGAAACACCTAGATAAAAAATAACTTGTTATTACCAATTCCATTTTACCAAATAGGCAAAGATATCTAATAGATACTTGCATCCGTAGTTACCTATTTTTTGAAATTACATGCATAAATAAAAGATAACACTCTGACTATAAGACAATAACCTGAATAAACTATTGCGATCTACATAAAACCCTATATCCTATATTATCTTATTTTATCTTATTATTCCATCTTGTCATATATGAAAATAAAACGTTTTAAAAAATATTATTATTTTTATAAATATATATATATATATATATATATATATATACGAGGACGCATAAATAAGTCCGTGACTTTTCGAATTTCCCTCGTAGTTATATGAAATGCAACACTATTCCCATCAAGTACCACCTGTTAATAGTCTACTGTAAAATTTTGAGCAAGTGTCGTCATTTACTTTGCGTACAACCTCGTGTATTTTTCTAAAAATGGAAAAAGTGAATTTCGAGTGCTCATTAAACATTATTTTTTGCAAAAAAAAAACCGTCAATCAAACCAAGAAAAAGCTCGATGAATACTATGGGGACTCTGCGCCATCGATTTCGATGGTAAAAAAGTGGTTCACTGACTTTCGTTGTGGTCGCACAAGTACAAATAACGTTGAATGTTCTGGACGGCCAATTGAGGTCAGTACACCTGAAAATGTCGAAAAAATCCACGATATGGTGATGGCCGACCGAAGAGTGAAAGTGCATGAGATTTCTGATGCCATAGGTATTTCATACGGCACTGTGTTTTCGATTTTAAATGATCAGCTGGGTTTAAGGAAGCTGTCTGCAAGATGGGGGCCGCGTTTGCTCTCAATTGACAATAAACGTAAATGTGTGACAACTTCAAAAGATTATTTGGAGTTGTTTAACCGCAATCCGAATGAGTTGTTGCAGCGTTTTGTAACTGTAGATGATTCATTACTGTACTACGGAGACCACGCAGCAGTCTAAACAATGGATTTCTCCGGGTGAACCTGATCCAAAGAAGGCCAAAGTAAGTTTGTCAGCCAATGAGGTGATGGCAACAGTTTTTTGGGATGAACGCAGGATAATTTACATCGATTACCTTCAAAAGGGAAAAACAATAAACGGCTTATTATTATGAAATTATTGACCAAACAAATGTCTATTTTAAGGACCTCGAATACGAAAAGTAAATGACGACACTTGCTCAATATTTGACAGTAGTCTTTGTAATTTTTTCTAATGAGTACTTTTCTCTTTTAATTTTGTATATATATATATATATATATATATATATATATATATATATATATATATATATATATAGTTAGTTAGTTAGTTAAAAAAAAACATACATATCTTACATTTAAGCCACAAATGGTGGTACAAATGGATATAATTAATAAACAAATAATATTTAAAAATATATAAATATAAATGTGAGATATGTATGTATTTTTTTAACTAAACCCTTTAATGGTAGTTAATCAATATCTTATATTGCTTAAATAACACCGAATATATCCAACCTTTCTCTATTTTTATTTATTCATAAGTAAACTAAATGAGAATTACAATAAACTTGGAAAACAAGCATTTAAAACAAAATATATTTAAAAGCAAACAAGTTATGAATATTCCGCTAACAGTGAATGTGCAGAAGATAAGTCTATTAAATTATATTATAGTATAAAATATTAATATGGTAAATGTATTTAAAAGCATATAAATAGCAGTCAACCATTTTAAAATGTTTATTAAGTGTAAACGTTAAATGATAAAATTTAAACAAAAAAAGAGTTATTAAAATTCAAGAAAATTAAGAGTGAGAACATAATATTGTTATAGTGGTAATGATGTAACCATGTTTGAAAATAAATAAAATAGTAAAAGCAAATAAGAATTTATTTTCTTCTTTGTTGAGGTACTAAAATTTTAAAGACAATTTTAAGAATCAAAAAAGGCTAAAAAAAGGACTAGAAGCTAAAAAGAAATTTTTGGGGCTAAATGCAAAAAACAAGGCTTGATTTAGCTTTAACTGGTAGCACTGGTGGGCATAAGAGATTTTTCCTTTGTGGAAAATTTAATAGCCAACTTCCATTTGAAAAATTATTTGTAAATGAAATACTCTTTTATCTATTTTATTGTTTGGTTAATTTTCTTCAGTTTTCTTTCACACTCTTCAAATTCTAATAAACATAATTAGTTAGGAGTTCACCACAAATACATATATATATATATAACCAAAAAACTAAACAAACAATGTTCAATTTCATCATTCAAAAAAAATCTCTTTTGGCTAAATGAAAAACTTTTTAAATATACTTTAAATGAGATTTTTTCAAACATGTTTATTTTAACGACTTTTGCACTCACACATAAGTAAATAAAAATTATATTTTCCTTTTTCAAAAAGTGAAAAAAAAATTTAAAACGAAACAAGAAAAACTTTGAAAAAAGAAATGTCAACACAAGTTAAACTTATTAAACTACTTGTATGATTATAGTTAAAAATGTTGGTGAAAGAAAAAAAAAATAAGATAAAGAGAAAAAGGTTTGAAAACTTATAAATGAAATCAACACCGACTGGGATGAAGCTAATCGATACAAAAAGGAAATTGTATTGTTATAAAAATAATAAAATAATAATAATAAAGGATTTAATTGAGATATAGCTTAACTGTACTGTAGACCACGAATTAGATGGAAAATTTTAGCGTACAACTATTTATAACTTAAGCGCAATATATTTCAAATAACTATACCAATTCTAAAATAATGCTTTACGTACTAAAGAAACCTTAAATTTTGAAACAGTTACAAACGCCTTGATTAACTCTTACACGCTTTCTTATTCCTTACATTTTGCAGTTTATAAAAGTAGAAAAAACTTTGTTAAAACGTTTTACATATCTAGCTTTCAAACTTTTTTTTCTTTCTGTCGATAACTTCGAAAGCAACAACGAAATGTGACACGAACTACAAACATCAATGTTTAACAAAAGCTACGCTGAAAAAAAAAACTCCTTAAAGTTTTATACGTATTTATGCACGGAACAAAGAAGAAAACTACATAAGTATGTAATCAACATTCTACCAAGAACAACATATCATCATCATCGTTATAATCATGCAACACAACCACATAGCCATATGCACTTAGCTGTTGGTGTTGTACCCCCATGCATCAATAGATAATTTCATATTTAACTCATAACTCCAGAAATATTATGTTAATTTGACAGGAGTTATGTAGAAAATTTCAAGAATTTTCTTTTGTTATCACTTTCTGACATTGCACTCTGGGCCACAAGTTAGATTTTTTTTTGGCAAAAAGTCCAATTCAGGTAGAGAGAAAACATTTATACGGATTTAATTTATGCCCATATTTTTTTGTAATATTGCGGCTTACCGTTTTTTAATAGTAAGAGGTCAAAATCAGATATCATACTTTTATTTATTATCTTTTATTTATTATAAATAGTGTATATAATTCATAAATACACAAAAAGTATTCAGAAATGGTCTCAGGTTACACAATTTATCAATTTCATATAAAGTATTATATATTTAATACAAAATATTAATTTTCTTCAAAATCACGAATTTTCAAAACTTAGTGCCAAACAGTGCCAAGAAATATTTTCATAGTGATAATATTGTTGGAATTCCTGAGATCTTTTCTACCGAAGTTTGCAACCGTTCATAAATTCAAAAGCTATAGCCCTCCTTCAAATCTCCTTCATTTATACCGTAAAAAAATTGTGTAAATATTTTTTGGTAAAAATTAAGAAAATAAAAAAATATTATGTTAATTTAATTAAGCAAAAAAAAAGAAATAAATAAAATCGCGAATCCAACATGGCGTCGACAATTTTTTACGTTTTTATATAGTTAATTAATAAAATGTCGATTACTATTGTTTACATAAAATGTTAAAAATAAAAAATGCCGAATCCACAATGACGTTAATATGAAAATAAATTTTTTCATTAAAGTAAAAATATCTTTAAATTTTTTAAACTATTCATATACATGAATTAAAAAAAAGAAAAAAATTAATAAAAAATCTACTTAATTGCAAAAGGTCACCATATTCAATCCGCCATTTTTATTTTTTTTTTTTTTTTTTTTTTTGAAAATTTAAAAACTAAATTGGTATTTAGTGACTACAAATCTATAAAATGCGTTATTTAAAATTTCGTCAAGTTATAACAAAAATTTGGACCACCATATTGAATTCTCCTCTCTAAATTTCTTATTTTTTATTTCGGAATCATATTACTTCTGCTTCTTCGCATACGGAAAATCAAAAAAGAAATTCGCTTTCACGAATCACTAAACCGTCAGATGTTATTATTTAAATTTTGTCAAAAAAAAAAATCGTCATATTGGGTCTGTCTTTTGAATTTTTAATTTATTATTACAGAATCGTAGTCATCGCCTCCATGTGATGCATACTTTCTATGCAAATTAAGTATTCTAATTATGGTTAAAATTTAGCGATCGTGGCCCAGTGTGCATTGCTGGTAGTTAGAAAAAAGGAGGAAGGATTAGGGATTCTTTATTCGGCAGGGTTTCAACTTACACCTGGATAAAGAAACGACTTTGCTTATAATTAAAAAAGATAAAGAATAAAACGATATTATTTGTATAAGACTTAATATAAGATAGTTGCAGGAGTAAAAGACTATATATAAGACTGTAAACTTATTACAATACTGAGGTCTAGGAGTATAAGAATCTAGTGTGAGTATAATACTGTAGCGCTAGTATAAGTATGCAGTACAAACACTCCGAGTATAATTCTGTTGTCAGAGTATACTATATCCTGAGAGTAAAACACTATTCTTAGTATAAGATTGTTTTCTGTGTTTAAGATTGTCATATGAGTATAAGACGGCAGTTTGGATACAAAATGTTTATATCAGTATAAGGCAGTATTTTCCTGTTGTGTGAGTATAAGATTGATGTCAGTTTATAAGTCGGTAGTCTGCATATAAGATGTATAATAAAACTTTTGCCTAAGTCTACAACTGTAGTATTTTTAAAAGCTTGTATGTGTTCCAATGCTCCAATGAAGATTGATCTACAAGAGAAGTATCATTATTCGGCTAAGAGTTTTCCTTCTTGGGATGGAGGAATCTCACACTTACTCTCTTTATTTAGTATTGGTTGGCTTTCTGTTTCCGTGTATTCCTTTGCCTCATTTTCGGAAACGTTGCTCACTGTCGAGTGTATTGATTTTCCTACCAAGGAGTGTAAGGATTTTCCTACCTTCTTCTCACGTCTATTTATTTCTGATGCGTCATTGGTATTTGACCAGATATACAGTTGAAATCGATGACAGTATAGTATAGATCTACCGCCATTTATTCCTAACTACCTTGGCATATGTAGGTTGCTCTTTAGCCGATTTTTCTTCAGATATTATTTAGAAGTACATTTGTTCTCCCTTACTGATAGTCCAAAGAATTATCTTTAAGTAATTGAGAACAACCATCCACATTACCTCTAATTTATGCGGAACTTCTTTTTTCTTTGTTTTGTCAATAACGTTACTTTCCTCGGAAGATCTTGCCGTAGTAATAACATAAGCACATTCCCCCTATTTTTCTATTGTTTATCTTATCAATGCAGCCTTCTTTCGCTGTGCGCCTGGGGAGTTTGCCTAGAGCTTGGCTACCTCAGAATGGTATCTTTATTGTGTAACACTGTGGTATTTGCATCGTCGATAGAGTCGGTAGTATCGCATTCCTCACATACCTCGTGTTGCTGGAGATGCATGGTAGTGCTAGCAAATTCTACTGCTTTTAAATACTTGATACTACTCAATACTTTTCATTTGTTTAGTCGACACTACTCGATACTTAACGGATTTTTTTAATTTGACGTATAATTTATAATGAAAGAACTTTATTTAAAAATAAAACAAATATATTTATTCGATTAGTATGAAATTTTATAAATTTATTTATATAAAATAAAAATAAAAGTATTTCATATATTTAAAAATTAATTTGTATTTTTAGTATGAAATTTTATAAATTTATTTATATAAAATATAAAATAAAAATAAAAGTATTTCATATATTTAAAAATTAATTTGTATCTTTATTCAGAGTTGTTTTTTAGCCGTTATATTTTTAATATGACATCATTAAAAAATTAAACACTGAAAATGTTACGTACACCACAAAAGAGGCAAATACTTGGTACTCGATATCTATTACTCAATACTTGCACACCAATAATTCACGGTGCTTAATCGTTGGCTATTCTTCTTAAAGCTTTTTCAATAATGGAAGCCAAATTTCCCACATTCAACACAATCAACACACAGAAAAAGGATTGAAATTGTCTTACCACCATATAAATTTATTAATTTGAACCAATATTCTACTAGACTTATTATAATTTTGAAAATTAAAAATGTTTATGTCATAGTAATAATATTAATATGGTTTGGTTATGGCAAATATTTAATGGTTATAGAAGTAATGATATTTTTTGTATTAATAAAATTTTGTTTCTGGTAAAAATATTTTAAAATATATAACTTTTTGCAGTCAACCATTTTTGCATTCTTATTGAGTGTAAACATTAAATGACAAAATATAACAAAATCATTGTTATCACAAACACAGAATTATTAAAGTTGTAGTGACAATGCTGTAATCATAATTTTTCTATGTGTGTAGTTACTTCTCCTGAATTATTGCTTTAATTAAAAAAAAAACAGAATATATATATACATTAAAAAATTATATTATTATTGGATGGATTATATATATATATATATATATGGATGGGTATATATATACATATATATATAAATCCATATTCGATTGCCAAAAAATTCGTTTGTCACAACGAAACCGTATTCTCTGTGTATATTCAGTACGGTATTCATTTTACTCGACTTTTTCATTGTACGATTAATCAAATAACTGGAAAATGTTTTTTTTTAAATTAATCGAATAATCGATTAAAGCTTTTAAATTCGAGTTATTCGTTCAAAATATGCCTTCAAATTTTGTTTCTTTTTTAATATTTAATAAAAAAAAAACATTCCGGGATGGTTTAGTGTTTCATTGAAAATAAAATAACATAATTGTTAGATTAATTATTTAATTTTAATAAAATATAAAAATTATTTAAAATATCAAAATTTTGTATATTAATTGTGATCACTTAATTTATAAGAAAGGTTTAAATTGTGCTTCAAAAATAGTCTTTCAAAAAATAATATATAATTAAAATTTGAGCCTATTTCTCTTTTGTGCTTTTATAAATCTATTGTTGCTGTATATGCATTCTTTGATAGTTAAATCAATAGGCTGAAGATTATCAGCTTAACAACCAAAATCTAATAAGCCACATTTATTTCGAAATTAGAAAAATATATTCCGAATAATTTCAAATAAATAAATTCAGCGATTCTTAGCGTAAAGTATAAATTTACTATTTATCTTTCCCTTCTATATAACAAGTTTCATCCAAGCCATAATGTAATTTAAACCAGGCTGAGACTCTATTGTTATATCAGCTCCATACTTATACATATTTGGTGCACTGTCTTTCGTATGTAAAATCAGCAATGTGTTTTTCCAAATTCGATTAATCGGCATAATTTAATCGAATAAATTTTTATTCGAAAATGTAGATTTTAAATTAATCGAAAAGTTATTTGATCTTTATTTTTCGATTAATCGAACATTCATTATTCGTGTGAACACCCTGATATTCACGAATTGAAATTGACCTTTTTTATTTCCAAATATTAAAACTTTTTTTCGAATTCTCTTCTCACACATAAACATTAGTACATATAAGTTTAAACTATACAACTTTATTAAACTCCATCAGATAAATGTTTTTATTTAAAAAACAAATATTACAAAAAAATCCATTATTATTTCCTGGTTGTTGCATGCATCAACACCAACAACTTACAATGACTACATATGTACACACATAACATCAAACCAAATATCAAAACATTATAAAGATTAAACAAAAACACGTACATCATGATATCAAAACCTTAATGTTTTGTTCAAACGTTTTTGCCAACAATCACACACGAACACGTACATAAGAATGCAGCAACGTATTGAAAACATATGACAGTTTTTGGAGGAAAAAAAATGCGGTCTTATATACGAGTAGCTACAAGTGAGTACGAGTTTGTTTTTATAAGCGGTAATATGTTAAATAAGGTGTCGATATAAATTTCTATGGTGTTAACTAGACTGTCAATAAAAATTTTAAAAGAAATATTGTTAGGGAAAAAGAGAGTTTTCAATAGATTTATTGCGCTAAAATTCTTTTTTTTATAAATAAAGGTTTTCCTTAAAAAAAAAATCACAAATAGTTTAAGAAGAAGTGTTAAAATTTTTAATCTTTTATATATTGTTAAAAATAAAAAATTATTGTAAAAAAAAATAATTATCTCAGATAATAAATTATCTCAAATTAAATCGCCTATTAAAGAATATGTCTTAAGGCTGTAAAGAATTTATGGAAATATTTAGTTTAAATTATCTGAAAGATTCTTGTCACTAGAATGCTTGTAATACTCATTATTAAAAATTCAAATATTGAGATATTACCTTCTTGTCACAAATGACCGATTTGTAAAACATAAAATGTTGTTCTATCAAAAATTTACATTATCAATTAAGTGTGTTAATATTGTCCCAAGGCCATATATCATATGAATATAATAATTAATTATCCACTTGGAAATGGTAATAAGATGTGAATATACTTAAAGTAGCGTATTTATACTTTAGTGGTTTTTTCACCTTGGCGGTTTTTTTTTCGGTTAGTAGATTTTTTTTTTTTTTTATTATTTTGGCGCTTTTTCTTGTTTAGGCGATTTTACCTTTCTGGTGTTTTTTTTTTAATTTTAGGGTTTTTTTACACGTTTTGGTAATTTTTTCCATTTATACTTTCTTTAATTTTACTTTATTTAGTTAATTAATTATTTTTTTTAATTTAGCGTTTTTTTTTTTTTTTTGTCTTGGCGATTTTTATCCTTTTAGGATTTTTTCGGTTTTAGCGTTTTTTCGTCTTGGCGAAAAAATAATCCTCTGACTTTTATCACAAAAATCATAATAGTTATGCACCATGATTTTAAATATCCAAAATAAAAGAACAAAATAATGAGCTTATCTTGATAACGCAAGTAAAATAATTCATTTTATATAAAAATTTACATTTAATAAAAATATAAAAACTTTAAAATTCTGTTTTCTAAATTTAATTTCACTTAGGCGCGCAAATTTTCTATAAAAAAAAAAAAAAAATTTTGATATCATTTTTTATCACCGCATATTTCTCAAGTGTTTTCTCTCGACTTATTAATAGTTTGAATATAAAAGAAGTAAATTATCAGTGCAAAACTGAAATAAATCAAAAAATCTTTGACAGTTTCAACCCAATCTTTTATATTTTTTTTTTTAGATTGGCTGTATTTCTTGAGATTTTGAATGAGTGATAAAAATTTTGAATTTCTTATTTTGTTAGGTGTACCAAAATGCATCAACAGTTTTCCTGTTTCTAGAACAAAGTTTAGAAATATAGGACACATAAAAGCGGTCTCAAAAAGTTTCGAAAATTTTTTAAATTCCTCATATGTGAGTTTTATATATGTATGTATGTATGTATGTATGTATTATTATTATTATTATTATTATTATTATTATTATTATATATATATATATATATATATATATATATATATATATATATATATATATATTATTTAAAATAAATAATTAAATTATATACACTAAGGAAAAACATTCGATTCAAAATCAACTACTGTTGAGGTCATATTCACGTTCGTTTAAAATTCTACTTTGAAGTGGTGTCAACTCGATTGGTAATTGGTATTCGTTCAAATTTCGTTTATGAATTGAAGACAAAGTGTTGAATTTGAATACATACATATTTTTCTCTGGTTTTAATTATATTAATTATATTACAATATCGTCCTTGCGCTGACTTCATTACATATGTAAAGATTTTCAAAATTTTTTATTTTTATTGATGCATTTAGATCTAATACTAGTCATATATAGGATCATCTAAGCATTTGTCTCAACTGATTTAGGATTTATAAAATTACCTATGTAATATCATATATAAAATACTCCAACAAAATTACCTATGTTAATAATTTTTCATATTATTTAATATTAATACTTTTTTTTGAGAAAGTGGTAATATTAAAATTTAAATATAAATTATTTAATGTTTTATGTTCATCATATGATACCTAAAGGTGAATATCCCAGTACTAGTTGTATTGAAGTCAGCTGGTACAGATATACATCATCTAAAACCTTAATGATGTCTGTCCGTTCGTCTATCTTTCATTTTCAGTTTAATATTTAATATGAATTTGTGGTTGTTTATTCTTAAAGACGAACTCTGTATAATTAGACGAAATATATGTTAATTTATTTATAATTTTCTACAAAATTTAAAAAAATAACACTATAATTGATTCACATCCAAACAAAATTGAACAAATATTTTTTAAAAAGAGGTATCCAATGATGGATGTGGATAGTGACAATTCAAAAAAAAAAAGTATTTAAACCGCCGATATATTCTCCAAAATTTTATATAGGTCGTGTTAGTTGAGCTAGGCTATCACAGCCATGCGTAATAAATAATTTGCATTTAAAATTTTTTAACTAAATCTGACCAAGCAAAGAGTCTTCAGACCATATTATATTGTAATTGTTTTGATCAAAAATTAAATTTTTTATCGAAAATCATATTTTTAGACGTATTTTGAAATTGGTCCAGCTCCCAAAAGCGAAATAATTGCTCATAAATATTTTGATGATTATTTTATGACACATCTGTCTATAATTTTAGGGGGAAATATTTACAATCTTTTTTGTCTTCACACAAATTGATGTACTTTATTGAGTTATTGAAAATCTTTTTATCGAAAATCGTGAATTACTGGTTAATTAAGTTTTATTTGGCTATGATTTGACATATGTATTTAGCACTAATACTGTGGAGAATTTTTTTATTTTTCTGAGTAGTATGTTCCAATCATCTTATGAGGTTGAAATTTGACCAAAATATTACAAATAAGATCTCCTTTCATAGTTCAAACTTATATTTAATTAAACTTAAGAACTTACAAAAAGAATAGCAGAAACATATCTTAATAAAAATTGTTCTACAAAATTATTTGTGTAAAGTTTTCGTTGATTTTCCTCAAAACGCGTCAAAAATTTGCTTATTTTCTATAATTACATTAGTAAGCCTATTAATAAACGGAAAAGTTTTGTAAAAATTTTGTAAAGTAACGAAAAAACGGCGAAATTGAACAGTTCTTTAGCTTTGCTAAAAAATTACTGAAAATTACAAAGGTAATTCAATCAGCGCAGGGATCATATGTACTTATAGATAAAACAAAGTATAAGAGAATATTTTTAAAATACGAATATTTAGTTTACATGATCTGAAATAAGCACTTTTAACCATATAAAAATAACCACATATTAATAGTTCCAAAAGTTAGGGATACAAATTTTGTGATCTTTTCGTAAAATAGATGTTTTTGTTTTTAACTCAGCTTTTTATGATTTCATATTTAAGATTTTCAATCAATTAATTCAATAGACGGATTTCAATAGACGGATTGACCCTTTTTTCCTACAATCTGAGAAAAAATTTTGGCAAACATCACAATTCCATGGCACTGTGGTTTCGTTGACCACTTTTCTTAGTCAATATCATCAAGTTAAAAAAATAAAAAATTTATTTCTCGTTTGAAATATTTTTTTAATTTTGTTTTGTATTACAAACTTTTAATTAATCCTTGCACTTTTTATGCGTCAGAAGTAAAGTTTTTCTTTTTTGGATAAAAAATCATTTGACAGCAATAATTTTGATACACAAGGAAATTATATCGGCACTTGTTAGTTCAATTTCTATTTTTATATTTTTATTCTTTGATTATACCTTTGTAAGTGATAAGAATTTCCAATGCTAACTTAGCCAGTAAAATATTTATTTTGTAGAAAAACGCAAAAAATCGCAAAAGCAAACAATATGGAAAATATAGCCCAGATATCAGTCTATTAAAAGCAAAATTTTTTACGAATCGAATATTTTCTGAGTTGCATGAAACATACAGTTTTTCCCATGATGCTAACAAGTTCTTAACCTCAGAGTTATTCTCCAAAATATTTTTTTTTATAAAAAATTGTTATATTCAATAATTAAAAATTAATGAAAAGTGTTGAAAAAGGAAATGTTTGTTTATATATTTTAGATTTGTTTGACAAATTTCAACCTTGATCTGTGTTGGTTTTCTGGCATTTTGAAGTGCTTACTATTAAATTAAAACAACAAAAACATAAAAAGAAAATGTGACAAAAATCGAACTTTGGCGAAAAAAGTGGTCGGTGAAACCCATAGTTTATGGGAGAGGTACAAACTTGCGAATACTTTATTCCGATTTATGCCTCGGAATGTTCCCTGAAACTTTAAAAGCACTAACAATGATTAACTGTTAATAAAAATTAATATTTTTACTTATTATTAGTAAATTTTAAACAATTTAAATTTATAATTTATATGGGATGACTCCATTACATTTCAATACTTTGTCTTATGAAATATCACTGGAAGACTTAATATAAAGTTATTTAATTAAACGTCTTAAAAAAATGCCGATACTAGACACAGAGAAAAAATATAGTTTTTATAACCATAATCTAAGAGCAACATATTATGATCACAGCTAAAAATATATAATATTATAAATAACAATTGTTATATGATTCCATTTTATCATATTGTGTCCGATTTATTACAATACCATGTCTACTTACATTAATTCATGTACAAATTAAATGAGAATTATAACGAAGGTGGAAAACAAACGTTAAAAAACAAATATATTAAAAAACAGACAAGTTATTAATTTTCAACCATATTTGTAAAAACCATATTTATTTATAACATTTTATTGTTATGAAAATAATAATATTAATATGGTTTGTCAACGAAATATGGTTTAAGATCAAGGAAAAAAATTTATAATATTTTATGGTTGTAGAAATAATAACATTTTTTGTATTAATACATTTTTTTCTGATCAAAATATAGAAAAACATAAAACTTTTGTATTCAACTATATTAAGATTTTGATTGAATGTAAACATTGAATAATAAAACTGCAATAAAACATTGTTATCATGAACACAGTACTATTAAAATTATTAATATTCAATAACAATGATAACATAATATTGTTGTAGTGACAATGAAGTAACCATATTTTTTCTCTGCGTGTAAAGACCATCATAAAATAAAGTATAATTGAAAAGATATTGTAGTTATCTTTATTTTTTAAGATTCCTCAGCAGTAGTAACAACAGGCTGCCACGAAAATTGTGCAAACTCGAAGAAATTAAAAATCACACAAAGAAAATGAAAAATTGCCCAAAAATGAAGAATGGAAATTTTGCCCATAAAAGGTGAAAAAATACTCAAATCTTTACGAAAAATCACCCACGTGAATAACCCAATCATCAGAATGAACATGATCCTAACTTTGGCGTGGATAGAATTCTGTTCTGGAATGAAATAGTTTTCAAGACTGACGGTCTTCAGCTGAGCACAGGGCTTTTCAACTCTGGCGTATATCAAACCTCAGCTTCGCTAAATTAAAATTATTCTGAACAGGATGACTATTTACTCTTTTTTCTCATGCATGCTGTAGAAATTAAAACATCAGCGAAAAATCGCTCAAAATTTTAAAAATGATTTATCAAAAATGAATTATAGCCAAAAAATTACGAAAAGTGAGCACAAAATTTTGGGAAATTTTTCATACGTAATATGACCCACGAATGGGAGTTTCTTGCGCGATTTTTCTATATTTGCTTTGAGTGATTTTTCATTTGACATGACAACATGCTGAATTGGACTTGCTCAATTTTAACAAAATAGAGCTCTCTAAAAACATATTTCTAGTGGATTTTTAATATATTTAAATTAAATGAAATCAATAATTACTAACTCGTTCATATATTTTTCAAAGTATGAAAGACTACATAGGATAGACACCAAAAATGACATTGAATGATGCAAATCAGGGGTAATGTACTGGACCACCATCCCCTGATAAAGACATTTTTTCATTGGCCAGAGACATAGTTACAAATATTATTTATAACTATATGTTCATATAAAATAATAAAGTATGTCTTTAATGGGCACGTATACATTCCTTCTCGGAACATCACACAGTGAACTGTTCAGAGTAAAAATCTATATATATATATATATATATATATATATATCAATAGAAAGCCAGGATTTTGTGAATTTTTAATATGTATTTTTGTTTTCAATATTTTTACCATTGCTGTAAATTTTTATTCTTTTATATATTATACAAATAGGACTTAAAAAAAAATTCCCTAAAATTACGTCTTTGGTCGTAGGTCCAGTTTATTGATGAAATATTATCTAGCATAGTATGTTGGATGTCGTAATTTAAAATATTTTAAAATATTGGGATCAGGAATAACAACCCAAAATTTTGGGTATAAAAAAGATTTTTTTTTTAAATTTTGTAGTTTTACAGTCTTTCAAAAAAAAAAAAAAAATCAACGCACTAAAAGACTGAATTTTCCATGACAAATTTTACATTTTAAAAAATATCCATTTTTGTATTTTTCTTTTAATTTATTTGAAAAAATTACTATTTTTTAATTTTATTCAAATTTAGTAAGCTTTAGAAAAATATTGAATAATACAATTTCTGTAATTTTTATTTTATATGATATGTATTAAAGTCTTAAGCAATGAAAATTGGTCATTTTAATATCAATTTTTATATATCTAAACTAATCTACACATCTTTGATTAAAAATTCCCAAAAATTTCTACAAATTTTTTCTTTATTTAATGCTTTTCTTTCTACAAATTTTTCCTTAATTGCAACCTTTATGCAATCTACTGTTGTTAATCTATAGAATTGTAGACATATTTCTAAAAATCGTTGATTCAAAATTTGTAAAATTAAAGTATAAAAATACAGATTTGAAGATTCCGGTGTAAAAAAGATATCATTATTTCGAAAATTTTTTAACGCAAAGGTAAGAATTTTTCATCCATTATACCTTTATTTGATGAAAATAATAAATACTGAACAAAATTTGAAAGTTATTTTCAATAAAATAGTAAAAATAGTAATAATAAAAATTTAATTTATTTCACTTATATGGCAACACTGATATATGTGATTGCTGTTATTTAGCCTTTGTTATTGATATTATTATATATATTAATAAATATTAATTACTTCATTTATGTGCACATTTTGGAAATTTATTTTCCCCTTATCGGAATAAATTTTAATGGTTTTAAAATTCTGATTATACATTTGAAATTAGCGGACAAATTTACATGTAAGTTCAAATTTTCATGACTGTAGGACATATCCTTCTATTTTTCTCCATTTTTCTATGGGCTCGATTCACTGTGCATCGGTTTATTTTCCTAATCCTAGACTATTCGCCCTCAGAGCTGGAGCAAGCTACCCTAAATTTTTATAAGGTCTATGTTTATAACAAGAGAATTGATAAATCTTAGGAAAGAAATTGGTAGTCGTTCTGGATAAGGCAATACGAATCGCCAAATCTAAATCCTGGATATGACGTTTCAAAATGAAATTTTTTTTTTTAAACACATACAAAATCCAAAACGTGATTGATGAAAGTACGTAAACTATAGCAGAAGACACGTTTTTAAATGGAGGGGATAAACGAACCACAAACTTAGTAGATCACTGTCAGAAATAATGTAATTTTAAAACCTTAGATGGAAAATGAAGACGTCGTAGTCCATATAAGATATTCTCTGATCTCCTTCAGGAAATAGGCTAGCAAAATTGCTTAAATGATCATTTATATAATAATAACAGAGCTTTAGAGAGAAGCAAAGTAAGTAAAAGAAACATAAAACGTGGTGTTAAAAATATGTGTCCCTTGATTTGAATTATACTGTTATTCGTGCTATTAATTTAAGGGATACTCACATGACCCATTTGTAATTTAAGAATCTGATTGTAAAATATAATAACGATTTTTATTGATATTGAGTATAATACCGATCTCGGCATTATGATAAGCTAAACTCAATAACCTGATAAGAAAATCAAAAATTCCGGTGCAATATAGAAATTAACCACAAAACTTCTACCAATTCTAATTGAACCATTTATTATTATTTAATCGAAATCTACCTACACACAAAGATACATTTAATATTGTAGTACATTTAAATACATGATTTAATCAATAAAGAAGAACACATGCATACACACATATTTGTACTCATATCAAGATTATATATTAACAAATTTGTATTTATATATATGGACATATGTATGTAGTACATATGTTAACAATCAATTTATTTGTGTATTGTTAAACAATTATGTCCAACATGATAATACAATTAAATTGTAATTATTTTTTTAAATGCATTTTATTTTAATTTTTTTTATTATATTTTGAAACAAACAAAAAACTGCTTATCAAAAAGAACAAATTGTTTGCTTTGCAAAATTATATATTTATTTGGAAATATTAAAGTCTATAAAATTATAATTGTATTTTACACAACAAGTCATGTAACATTTGAAAATTATTAGATTTTTTTTAAAGAAATACGTACATTTGTTTGAAAATTTTTTCTTTTTTTATTAATATTAACATTAGTTAGAAAAAAAAGAAGCTAGTAATTTATTTCCTATCTGAAGTTGTTTTTAATTCACACATATAGAAAAAATGCAACTATATTTTAGTTTTACTAACTTTAAATAAATTGGGTGTAGTTCGACTAAACCAAGATCCCTATTATGAAAGAGAAAAATAATTTCGAATAGACAAACACAGATAAGTTTTACTATTATATAAAAAATACAAAATTTATGTAGCCTCAAGTAAAAAAATATTTGGTTGATAACTTATTTTCGTCTTTTAGATCTCAGTGTTCTGGTTAATCTATAAAAGCGATTTTATGTACGAAGAAAACCAAAGTGTATCGCACATTTAAACGTACCTAAAATTATGATAAGGGACATCATTTAGAACATATTTGCCAAATTTCAACTTCCTACGATGATTAGAATGGGATGCTACACAGCCATTTAACTTAATGATTCCAGAACAAATCTTAAACAATAATAAAAAAAATTATTGTACCCATATTTCGTCATTTTTCCAAAAAAGTTAATAATACTTTTTATTTCTACGTATTTTTAATATAAGTTACATATTTTTATTAAAATAAAGATTTTATCCTTCCTACTAAATCTTTTTGAAAAATTAAAAAATATGTATATATTTATTTTTCTTTAGTTATCGTTTGTTGTGTATATCGTTAATATTGTTAAGAAATAAAATTTAAGATTTATTCTAGGATCATCATACATAAATGTATAAATATGTAAGTACAAAATGTACTTAAACCAAGATATAATTTCTTAAGATTTTTTTCTACGTATTTTGATTAAGTTGAAAGTTAGTAAAATTTGTGAAAAAGCTAGAGATAAATCTGTCTGGTTATAATAAATTGTATTTTTTTTCAATTTCTTAATTTCATAATATAACTTGATATCGAGGAGATACCATTTCAATTGACTCCAAAGTTGAAAATTGTTTTAAGCGCGATTTTAAAGGAAAACATGTTTTTAAAATGAAATGAAATATTATGTATATATTACAATTTGAATTTATATATAAAGTAAGTAAGAAAATTCCAAAAACAAGCGCTTTATAGATCAATTTGGGTATGAATTCGAGTCTGGTTTACAGATTTAAGATCTGTTTTTCTTTTCTTTTTAAATAAAGTGCATTTTGGAATTAATTGTGATCTGATTATTTTGAAATCAATTCTATTTATGTTTACTTTAAGTAAGGGCTTAGTTTTATATCAAGACAAGATTTCTAAACACAAGAAAAGTATAAGATTAATTCTAAACCAGCATGAATATAGCTAGAGTGAAGAATTTTTCGCCACTCTTGCTTTAAGTATTTCGTACTTGTTTCAAGAAAATCCGTGTATGCTGTCACTGCTCCGGAGTGATTTAAATACGAATTACTCAATTTATCTTTTGAGCATAGAAACATGAAATTAAAGATATATGTTCCTAAGTGAATGTGAATCCATAAGAGAGGATTTTTGGTACATTTTCGTTCTGCTAAAAGTACTTTTTTAACATTTTATGATAATTAGTCTAGAAATATGAAATTAAATATATAAATATCTTAAATATATATATATATGTTAAGTGAGTAAGTGAATAAGAGTTCAAAAGAGTCGATTTTATCATACTGTTTTTCTTCTAAAAGTACTTTTGAAATTCTTTATATTTAACCTAGAAATAAAAATATAAAATACAAAAAGGGAACGTCATGGTACCTTTTCTTCCTTATATACTTTTTTTAGTTTCATTAATATTTAAAAAATGAGATTTGATACTTTTTTGCTACGCTATGCATCTTACAAACCAAAAAAAAATACAAATAATTTTTTAATAGTATTATGTGCTTCTCTCAAAGGTATCAAGCATGTCCCTTTTACTTTTGGCAAGTCCTAATATTTATTTTTTGATAATTTTTTAACTGAAATGTTTAAAAAGTTTATTGTTGTTAACACCGATACAATGACATATAGAATTTGTATTGTAGATATCTCCACTCAAAAATTTATGAAATATAGACAAATTGGGAATAAAAAAGAGCTGAGCATGTAATTTTTTTTTTTTTTTTTTAATAGCAAAATCTAAAAATAAATTTAGATTATTTTACTTTCATTGTTAATTGACTTAACTAAATTTTCAATTCTTTATAATTTTTGTTTTACAAAAACTGTCAACGCTTGAAAAATTTAAACTAAAAATTAAAATACATATTTTGCAAAAAAAAAAAAATATTGTACACATCATAGAAAACAACTAGAAGTCAAACTTGCTCTAAAAAAAAAACGTAACTCAGCTATCAAAAAACCGAAGCTTTTGTACGTGTTAGTAGAATTTTTTTAGAACAAATTTTATATGTGAAGATTTTTTTTACTAAGTGAATTACAAGAATTGGACTTCTTTATAAATTAGCCGGTAATTATAAACTTATAACGTTTAATGTGATTTTTATTAATTCTAGTGTTATTGCAGTTACTCCCGACCTTAATTTATAAAGTTGCATGAAATCATAAAAGTTATATGGTGTATCCTGCTACTCTTTTGAAGAAAAGATAAATATGATTTTTTTTAAGATTTTTTCCAAAAACATTATGCTACATGTCACTTAATATGGCTGTTATTTTGTGGATCCTAAAAGATGCATATACTCCGTGAGCACCCATATCCTTGTTGAAGTGTTCCGAAGAGATGATCGCTTCCGTGTTCAAATATTAGATAAAATACACAGTTTTATTTTTTTTTTTTTTTTTTTTTTTTGAATTACAATATAAATATTATTTATGTCTTTATCAGTGTTGCAAAGATGTGACAAAAAAATGCTAAATTGGACTTAATAAAAGGTGAAAAAAAGGCTACATGTCCCCCCCAAAAAAAAAAATAAGGTCGGAAAAAAAGCTAATATTTTTTACTTAAAAACTTATTTTTTTCTACTGATTATATATATATATATATATATATATATATATATATATATACCCCAATGTTTTGAAAGGATTCATCATTTTTTGAATTGTAATTTATTTTTTATTAATATATTTAAAATTTTTTCTTGATTTTTTGGTTTTGTAAGATTTTTAATTATATTTATTTTTATATTATTTTAGTTTCTATGGTTAATGGTGTATTAAAAATAATTATAATAATTAACTAATCAAGTAAGTCCATATTATGAATTAAGTTATATTTAATTTAGAGGGTAAAGCGCCGTAGGTGAAAATTTTTGCAAAATATTAATAATCTGCATGTTTTTTTTTGTGAATTAATACACAAAAATTCTTAAGTGCGCGATTTTGTAAAAAGAAATAGTAAAAGTAAATAAGAAATGTTCTTCTTCTTTGTTGAAGTGCTAAAATTTTAGCCTTTTTAACGCAATTTGAAGAATCAAAAAAGGCTAGAACCAAAATTTTGAGTCTAAAAGCAAAATAAAAATGCTTGATTTAGCTTTAAAAATGCTAAACTGGCAACACTGATCTTTATATATGTATGTACTTTTACAATAAATATTTCGGTTAAAACTTTTAGTTTAGCTTATTTTATTTTTTTGGCTTAACCAGTTAATTTGTTAATGGATTCAATAAATAACTTAATTAATTTTAAGTAAAATTTCAAACATAAATATACTTGTTTTGATTAAAAAAAATTAATTGAAATTTGTTAAAAAAAACTAATTATTTTAACTCAATGAATATTATCGTTTTGATGATTGGAGCAAAATCGAAAACAAATTTAATTAATAGTAACAATTTATTAATTGAAATCGATTTTAATTTTTTTTTTTTTTTTTTTTTTTTTTGATTGAAGCCACAAAAAAATCCAATTAATCAAAATTTTTAAATATTTTAACTATAAATTTTCTTCATCAACGTTTTATTGTGTGCAAATCATACTATTTTAAGTGAAAACTACAAAGGAAAACTAAATAATTAGTACTTTATTTAATCTTTATCAATATTTTTATGTAATAAGGCTAGATGTTAAATTAAATTGCATGTTAATCTTATTTTTGTATTTTTCATTTATTGATTTCGTTTTTTCTAAATGACTTAATAAATCAAAAAATGAAAAAGGTCACATTAATATTTTGAAAATTATTCTCACTTCGATACATTTCGATTTTTCTCAATAAATAAATAACATAAAAGCTACCAAATTTATCTCTGATCTATGTAGGAGTCCAGCAAGTCCGCTAACGTAAGTAGTAGCGGGTAAAATGCTAATTTTCCATATAAAAATGGATTTTTTCAAGTATGTATCAATGATCACATATTTTTATTATTTTTCCCTCTATCGTAAATTTAGCCTTATGTTACCAATTAAACTTCGAACCCCACTATGCTTACTACTCATCACTTAGCGCAATTTGACAACTCAATTCAAAACAACTGTCACATACAGACAACGCGCAAATAATATTGTATTTTTTTCATTTTCATTTTCACAAACAATAATAAATTGTATATAAAATCACAGACAAATACCAAAAGGGAATAAAAATGCAATTTTTAGTTTAATGTATCAGTATGAGTGTATCATATTCGTGCTTATTTTCTGAATACCATCTACGACAATAAATACTCATACTTTTAACTTAAAATTGTTGTTTTGCAAATATTAACGAAATACATGCAAAAAAAATTAAACAAAGGAAAAAGGAATCTGTTTACTAACTCTGTGGAATTTTAATTTTATCTCTCATTTATTTGCCCATTTCATGTGGCAGGATTTTATTTATTGTAAAATTTAATACCATTTCAATATCTGCATATGAGGAATTTCAAAAATTATCGGAACTCTTTGAAACTCTTTGAAACCGTCATTATGTGTTTTGTATTTTTAAAGTTTATTTAAAAAACAGAAAAACTGTTCATGTATTTTGGTAAACCAAACAAAATAACTAAGAAATCTAAAGTTTTAGATCATTCACCTAAAATCTCAAGGAAATTCAGCCATTTAAACCTAAAAAATTATAAAAAAATTGAGTTAAAAGATTGGAACACTTTTTGATTTAAACTATTAACTAGTCGAGAAACAACACTTGGAAAATTCATATATTGTATAATAAATAACCGTTTTACTATCTGGCAAATAGTTATGCGGTGATAAAAAAAAAAAAAATGAAACCAAAAATTTACAATTTTTTAAATTTTGTAGTTCTTTTCATAGAAAATTTGTAGTAAAATGAAATTTAGAGAATAGAATTTTAAAGACGAAGTGATTCTCTACGGTTTGACATATATCTCGTTTATGTTAGGAAATCAGATATGGGATACCATCATCTCACACTTATATATAATTGGAAAAATTTACCAATAAAAACATATAATTTTCTATTCATTATAATTTTTTTAAAAAATAGCAAACCAAAACCAAATTTATAAAGTGCTTTTCAGAAGGAGAAAATGTTTAACACAATCAGAAACTTTCGCGAAATCTATGTATATAACATCGCATTGAGATTTGCGTGCCATGGAACTGATTATTTCACGAATTACTCATGCCAAATTAGTGAATATAGATCTATCTGGCATAAAACCATGTTGACAAGAAGATATTGAATCTTTCAAAAGAATGAAAAGTTTATCCTTAATAATTTTATCAATTAGTTTCGCAAAAATATTTTGTTTAACGATAGTTCTATAGTTAGTAACTTGACAACACGATCACATACTTTAAACATAGGTACTATAGAACAAGATTTCAAAATTGGCCATGTTTAATGTAAGAGTTGAATAAAATCAAAATTGTTGCCACAATATGCTTAGAAAACTTTTTAAAAAATACAGGTGGATAGTTTCCAACTGATGATTTGATATCGTTACTTAAGGAATTTATAGCATTAACTACATCTTCTCCATAAATAATGAAACTATGAAAATTATCCGAATTACGAATATGGTCATGAATATTAAAATTATCAGAATTAGGTTTAGCAAAAGTGCTTTGAAAGTAATTAGCGAAAAATTCATAAGACTCCTGATTAGCATTAGAAAATTAATCTCCAGAAAACATGTACTTGGGAATACTATCATTATCTTTCTTGTTCTAAACGAAATGCCAAAAATCGGAAGAATCTAAACGAAATGCCAAAAATCGGAAGAATCTTATTTTATTTTCCTTTCAATATTGGATATATACCGTTTATAAAGAATACTTTGAAAAAATCTAAACTCTTTCCTCAATAACTCAAATTACTTAGAGTCGTTATCTTTAACAGATTTTTTAAATATCTTTCAAGCTTTATTCTTCCTACTCTTCAGGTGATACGAAGCTGAATTGAACCATACAGGTTTATTACAGGATTATTAAATTTAATACAAACCCTTATTAAATTTATTATTCAATGTTACCATAGCTAAGAAAAACTGCAATTTTAAAACAATTGATTTTAATAACAGTATATTATATATAATAGTATCAGTATGATATAATAACAATATATTTAACAGTGTATTATTTTTATAATACGTTAAGTTATGTTTACTTTTCAATATCACCATAGTTAAAAATTAAAATTTTAAAACAAACTAGGATATTATTTAGTTTTTGTGTTATAATAACATCTTAATAATTTGTATATGTATTACGGTATTTATATGATTATTTTTATTTTCATTTAAACTTGCTACACTTAATTTTTACTTTTTTATTTTCAAAGTGAAATCTAGCTCTTTTAGTAATTTCTAGTAATTCTCGAGGGAGATATACTTGTAATATTAAATATATTAATAATATTAGATTCAATAAATAACCAACTAATATTATTAAATAGAAGTATGCAAAAAAGACAAGTGATTTTGCGAAAGGGATACCATTATATTATTTCAAAAAATGAATGAGACACTAGATATACTAGATCCTGGATTATTATAATTGTACATTACAAAACTTCATTTGTAATAAGCTTTCACTCATATAGTGAAAGGTCAATGTACGCGTCATGCGGCAACGAGCGGCAGCGTTATTATCAGCTTAAAAATCAATCATTTGTTTACAAAAATTGATAAAGCAAAATTTGTAAACACTGTCATAAATTTAGCCTGGCATCAAAGTTTAATATACTTCAACTTTTTTTATATGGACCGCGAGTACATGTGAGAAAACAAAATCAGCTGATTGCCGCTCGTCGTATGGAAAGTTTAAGCAAAGCAGCTCAGCAAAAACTTTGCTTGCCATATCATGAGTTAAGAAGCTAATATAATGGCTCTTCACTACTTACATTAGCTGAATAATTTAATTTTAATTTATTTAATTTATTTATTTGATTAAATCTATGGATATGAAACCTTACAGACTACTATATATTACAAGATTTTATATAAAGGAATTATTAAGGAAAAAAAAATTTTGTTAAGACATATTAAGTATTTAAAAACACGATAATATTGCATTTACATTAATAGAAAAATCGATTAAGCTATACAATTCGTCGGGTAAAACGTTACGAAGAAGGAAGTCGGAGAGGACATCACCATTAATCAAATTAATTAAAAATGCCACATTTAGCATAGTCCTTCGGCTTTTTAAGGTAGGTAGTTTAATTAATGATATCCTCGCAGTATACGAAGGAAGATTCCCAGAATAACGACCAAATGAGCTCTTCAGGCAGAATAAGAGAAACTTTTTTTTGAACAGATTCTAACCGGTCTATGTGCATATTAATTTGAGGATCCCAGACAATAGACCCATACTCCAAAATTGGTCTTACTAGGGATGTGTATAGTTGTTTCGTAACATTGGGATCTGTAAACTCTTTAGACCATCGTTTAATATAAACAAGCACATCACGAGCTTTACTTATCGTCATTGTAATATGCTTGCAGAAATGTAATTTAGGATCAAGTGGAATACCAAGATCCAGAAATTCTCCAACTAACTCTAGTTGATACCCGTCCAGGAAATAGTGTAGCATTGAAGTGCAATTTCTAGAAAATCGCATGTGCTTGTATTTTTTTAAGTTTAGCTCCATTTGGTTATATTTACACCATGCGTAAAAGCTATTTAAATCCTGCTGCAAATACGCCCCATCTGAAGATAATTTGTAGCTGAGAAACATCTTAACATCATCAGCGTATATTAAAGCATTACAATGCTTCATTACAAGCGGCAAATCGTTTATGAAAAGCGAAAATAGCAAAGGGCCTAGGTGACTTTCTTGGGGGACATCAGAGCTAACAAAAATTACTTTGGAGATGGTACTATCAAAAAGAATACACTGTGTCCTGCAGGTTAGATACGACCGTAACCAACAAAAAGCATTGCTAGTAAACCCTAATACATTCAGCTTAGTGAGAAGTAGGTTATGGTTAATTTTATCAAAAGCTTTGCTGAAGTCAGTATAAATAACGTCCATAAGTTGGCCATCCTTAAAAGCTCATTATTTTAACACGGTGATGGTATTAGAGGCAACTACTTACCCCATATTATTACAAGTAGGCTTTTTAGAATGTCATCACTTAGATGTCATTACAAGAACTAATTACATTCAAGCTGTTCAATAACTCATTAATTTTTAAGTATTACTGAAGTGATTATTTTTAAAAGCAATAGGAACTAGTTACATTTTAAATTACAAATAACTAACGAAATATCAGGCTATAAAAAGCAGTTTTCTTCATTTTATTTTAAACGTAAAAATAAATGTTAATTTCAAAAACAACAATAAATAAAAATTTATTATTTTAAAAACTACTTTAGGTTAAAATTAAATTCATACGTAAATTTTTACTTTTCATATATTTATCCTTTCTTTAAATATATGAATTATTAAACTGAATTAAAGAATCAATAAGAATTATTGTTTTCAAAAATCTGATCATAAATAAGTAATTACATACCGAGTTCTATGCAATGCAGATAATATGTTGTTATCATTAAAAAGTAGAGGTTGAATTTAGTTGGCATAGAAAACACTTATAATTTCATATGTATATATGCATATATATATATATATATATATATATATCTATATATATATATATATATATATATATATAATATATATATCTTTTTACATTATAGTAGTAAATAAATTAAATTATTCTTAGTCTTATCTTTTCCTATACAGTTCTAATTTTGACTATACACTTCTAATTTTGAGTAACAATATTACCATTTTATTGGAAATTGTATTTTTAAATTTTTTTTTTTCAAATTTACTTTTTTACCTAAAATTAATATGAAAATGATACGAAAATATTTTAGACCCGTCCTATTTGAAGTAAGCTAATTGCACAACAAAAGCTTGAATATGTCTGAAATGCTAAAGATATTGGCTTAAATTTAACATACTTTTCGTTTTTCGATTTCATTTTTTTTTTTACTTTTTCCCACTAGACAGTTCGTTGTGGGGCATCAAAAAATTTTTAAATGCAAAAATCTAACGCACTTTTTAAAATTTTCATAAAACTGTTTCGCATTTTTTTTAAGACTATATAATGTGAGCAAAAATTTAAGAAACATCATTTATACCGTTCTACAAACACATTTCGCTTGCTGACAAATATTGATGTCAAATGAAAGCATTTTATTTGTTTAATACTAAAATTCAAGGGGCTTCAAAATATTTTAAGGATTTATAATTGTAGGGACCAAAAAAGAATTTCATAACCTCAAAAGTCAGCCCCACATATTTCGCATTATAGTTCGAATTTTGAAATAATAAAAAATAAGATACATGTTTAAAATTTTGCGAAAATTCACTTTTAAAATATTATAAGTATCATAAGTAGTAATTTTTAAACGAGTATAGTTTTCAAACTAGTATCGATATTCACTTAAACTATCCAAAAATATGTCTTTTGGTACCCTTAATTTTTAGAGATTCTTAATCAATAAACATTTTTTGCTATTTACGAAAATGTGCAAAAACTAAAATTAAAATATTTTTTTTTTTTTTTTTTCAATATATTTCGATAAATATTGTAAATGCTGTAGCAGTTTTGATATGTGCTAATATTACCTTAGAAGTTCTATAAAAACGCTTTGGTTTGGTTATGATAAAACAAAACCTCTATTTTTAAGATTTTTTTTAAACTTCCAACTTTAAACCTGTAAATGATAAAAATGATTAACGCGAACAGACTATGAATGCACAAATATTCGTTAGTAAAACCACGTTAGTGTTAGAAGAAAAAATTTTGAAAATATTTTTATTCAAAATTTTTGAAATTCCTCATATAGATTTACTACACTATGGTTTATTTTTTTTTTTTTTTTTTTTTTTTGTTGTTGCAATTTACTCATAATGAAATTTTTAATGGTGACACCTTTCATTATAGATTTCATGTACACTTATACTTAATAAAATATTTTTATTCACAACCAAATTTTATACCTAAAGTACGTATAATATACACTACACTTGATAATTAAACCTTAACCATATAACTATATTAAGTAAGTATTAGTGCAAGTAAGTCTGAGTGTATTTAAAGCTTACAATTACATTTATGTAGATGATAGTATATTTATGTCAATGCATGTCATAATGGTGTCATAATACATATTCCAGAGTGTTTAAATAATGTTTTTTATAATTGTTGTTGTTACTGTAAATGTAGTATTGTTGTTGACTATAATTTTCTATTGGTTTATTTTACTCGTATTTGCAATTGTATTAAGTTTTTGTTGCTTTTATTTTCTGTTTGTCAATGTTTTGTTGTTTGTTATTTCTGCTATTATAGTGTGAAATATTTAATTCATTGTTGTTGCTATTGCTCCGTTTGTTAATTTCTGTATTGTGAGCGTGACAATTTTGAAAATAAAACCGATTAAATATTTAATGCCATTGTTAAGTATTTTTTAATGTTTTTCATTTTCTGTTGTAGTTATTTGTTGATTTTTACCACATAAATCTATCATAATTATAATTGTGGCATAATTTAATTGTTTAATGTAGTTGTTGGCATTTTTATTGTCGTCGGGATTATAATTACATAATATACAATAATATATTGTTTGCAAAAAATAAAAAAATAAATAAAAAATAATCTCAAATATATTATTAAATTAACTTTTTAAAAAAATGAAATAGTAATTTTATATCGAAGCCCTATATCGAAAACCCTCTATCTGGAAAAACACAACTTCTCAGGAGAGCAAAAAAAAAAAACTGTTCAATTCTCTTATTTTGCAAGTGTTCAAAAATGTTCTTTTACAATATTTATTTAAAACCGCGACTAAATCTTACATATAATTTCTTTTCAATATTGTAATTTGCACTTTAAAAATATTCAATGTGTATAAATATTATAACGATCTAGAGGGTTTTGCATTGAAAAAAATGCATTTAAGTTCCATTTAATGTATGATTTTTTAAGTTTTTAAACTAGTTAGTAATATAAAAAACCAACATAATTCAAATACGGTACTTTCCCAGCAAAAACTTTGCTTTCCTGGTAAGCTAGCAGGTATAATTGGAAACAAAAATAAGCTACTTATTTTTTGCCTGAATAACTAGTTATTTTTGTTCGACTTGTCCACAAGTTCATGTAGTTATTTTTTGACTCTAGGGGTACTAAAAAATATGTACCTAAACGAAAACAAAAGGAAAAAAAAAACAAACAAATTTTGCCGTCAGTGAGACTCGATCCTGGACACACACTAACCATTCGTTTTTACTGATTAACGTCTTACTCAGTACACCATCTCGCACATAGCATCCTAAGCGACAAAAACTCTATTTATTTTAAAATATCTTTTTAGACCAAAAACCTTCTTGTTGTTAATCCGGCGCTCTAGCCAACTCATCCACGTGATTGCAGTATTACTGTGCTATTATACTATTTAGTACTTATTAATGTAATACAGAGTAGGCAAATAATAATGACGCCTCATTACCAAGAAACTACTTTAATAAGTAGTTGCCATTACCGATAACCAAAAAGTTTTTGCTGGGTCGAGCATATATCGATTTTTTCATGTGTGAAAATAACTGTCACATGGTGACAGTAAGAACTGTACGAAACAGTTTATTTGAAAAACGTAAATAAAATGAAGTTCATAGTTATTCCAATCATAAAAGATATATGTTTAGTAGATAGATCAAACATATAAATGCAAAAAAAAATAATGACAGTGGCCAAAATGAAAATCGCATAACTTAAAATAGAATCGAATTTTGGAATAAGACACGTAAAAGACAAAATTCGATTGGCAAAAAATTCGGTTGTCATAACGAATCTATTGTCTTTGTGTATTATGAAATACATGTTTCATTTCAACTTATGATAAACTTTCAATAATTTATCGTTTTGCGGAGATTAAACGTTTTCCGTGGCTGCCATGAAGATTATTCAGATTTCTTTTCCTACATAGGCTCTTTGTTTGATATTTGGTTCTATGAATACACTCGTACTTTTCTTAATTTCGTCTGAGCGGACGAATAATTTCAGAAAGTTTCAGCCAGGACCACCTTTAATTAGATCTAAGCTGCATTTATACATATATAAAGTGTTATTGAAGTCACAGCTGAAAAATTTTTGGAGATACAAGCTGATATCACCTTATACACATATGCGCCTTGATTAGAGCTTTAACAATGAAAGCGATGTCAAGAGTTTTATTACTTTTAGAATTTAATACCATAAAATAGCACCATAATAGGATAAATTTTTTCCCTCCCTTATAAATGACTTATTTTTACAACCCTCCCACCCCCATCCAAAAAATTAATGAAATATATAAGTTTGTCATTTTATACGAAAGTTTTTAAATATATATCCAAAGACTCAAATTGTAAAATATTCGTGATTGTTATATCAAGTCCTTCTGTCCGTCTGTATATTTAAATTGATTTTTTGAAGCCCATAGTAAAATAAATACATTTTTTTTTTTCAACATATATGTAGCATATATGAAATTCAGCGAGATCCGTTTAGGAATGGCGGAGTTATGAACGATTTTCTAGAACAGCCTCAAACAGTTTCTCAATTTTTTTTCCCAAATTTAATATTTCCTATTTCACATACAATAATATATAAATATTTTACTATTGGAAAGTTGTGAGGCTGAATAGCCTCAGTTCGTATCCCCGGGACTCCTTATAAATTTCTGTTTTTCCTAAAAAAAATATGTATATAAAAATGTTCAGTTTAAAAAAAAAAAAAAAAAATTTGATAAGAATTTCTAGGAACCTTTGATGTGCTTTTTATAAAAAAAAGTATTACCTAGATTTGAGTTGCGTTTTAAGCTTTTTATGTAATAGTAAATTTCAACATATCGATGTAGTACGTCGCTTGGGTTTGTGACTGAAAAGCTTTAGGTCCTGAGTTCGATCCTTGGTCAAGACTTCTAAAAATTATTTTAAAATTTATATTCAAAATTAAAATTTTAATGTCAGATTAAGGAAACGTCAAATATATTTGTAATTAATTAAAAATGTTTCTTTGAAATTTATTAAATAAAAATTACATTTCTATACGCTAGAATTCGAACCCATGCGATTACTTTAAAACACCTAGCTTTGAATTCTTACTCCCTAGTACACATGATATTTTGAAAAATAGTTTTACTTCAATTTGTGTAAAAATAATAATTTTACAATATTGTTGAATTTTAAATATGCTCAAAATATAGTGTAGTAACTGTTCACATATATTAGGAACAGTGTTGCCAGGAGGTGAGAAAAAAGAGGCTAAAATGAACTTTAAAAAAGACCAAAAAGGCTAAATGATCCAAAAAAAAATAAGGTTAGAAAAAAGTTAGCTTCAATTTTCATATTTTTTTTAAGAAATTGTAACAAATTTATAAATGTACCATAAAATACTACCAGCATAATAGCTCAATTAAAAATCACCCAAAAAAATTTTAATACAAATTATTCAATAATTTCGAATTGCTTTTCGTCATTTTTGGATCATAATTACATTTTGATTAAATATTTCTAAATTTGTGTATGGTTTTTCACATTTATAAGATTTTTTTTGTAATTATATTCGTAAATAGTTTTTATGGTTAACGAAGTATATTAAAAAAATAATTATAATATTCGATATATAGTTAGTCCATAAAATTAGCTATTATTTTTGATTTGGAGAATGAAGAGCCGCAGGCGAAATTTTTTGACAAATGTAATGCTAACATTTTAGCCTTTTTAAGGCAATTATAAGAATAAAAAAAGGGCTAGAAAAAAGTCTAAAACGAAAATTTTGAGACTAAAAGCAAAATAATAAGGCTATATTTAGCCTTAAAAAGGCTAAACTAGCAACACTGATGAAATGTACATATATTTATTTTTAAACAAATTTCTATGGCTGTAGATAGTGCAAGTGTTCTAGATTACAAGTTTTCAAGCCATGGTTCGTATCCTCGAAGAAGCCATTTGAATTTTGTTTTAATATGAGCATATTTTTGTGAGAAAGTAAATTGTACAAGTAAATCTGGGTATGAGAAATTGTTTTTTCTTAAAAAAAAATATCACTTAACTGTAATTGTATTTTAGGTTTTTAAATGTAGATAATAAGATGGTATATCCCCAAAGTTAAAAATTCTGAAAAATTTTAAATAGCTAATTCAAGTCTAGAATACCCATTATAAGGTATATTGAAAAAACACAGATGGTGTGAGCGATCTTCTCTTTATGTTGCAAATTTCCGATGTCACGGTTAACACCAGCTTACAAATTTTAAGTATATTTCGCGATTAAAGCAAAAATTTTGATTAGAGATAATTTCTATATGTTTAAATATTTATGAGATATAGATTTTGTGATTAGTATAAAAGATTCGAACCAGCCGAATATAAATATAACTGAGCATGAGGTAAATTGGGCATGTTAAGGACTTTAACATGGATTTTTTTAGTGTTGACCTGTGACGTTACCGAAATAAATGGGTTTATTTTGCAAAACGTAAATTTTTTCAACATCTCTTCATAGTCCTACTCCATGAGAAGTTGGTGCTAATATATATTTTTATATAGTTTATTTGAATTGGAAGGTACATAGTTTTAAGTTTCATGTATATAAAAAAATCGGAAAAAGCGAATTTTGAAAAAAATTTGTATGGAAACATTTTTTTTAAAGTCATTTTAAATTTAAAAGTTTTTTGTGAATACGGGTGATAGGATATAAAAATTCTGTATTTTTTATGAATTTTAATTAAAAATAGATAAAAAAAATTTTACTGTTTTAAAATTTTATTCACGTTTTTAATAATAAACCTATTTTATTTTTAGTACTGGTATACCGATATCGATAAAATTTAAAATACTGTTATCGAAATAGAAAAAAGAATCGAAATAGATAGAAACTTACTTTGTTGATGACATGTACATTAAAAAAATTTGTTCTGTTGGCCTTTATAACAGCTCAGGCGCTTAAATTGTCATATCAATAAATACTAATTTTAGTGAGAAATTGGTATATGAGACTAGAACAAACAGAAAAAGATATTGATTTTTCCAGATTTTGAAATCCTATAAATTTTTGTAGTTCACTAATTAATAGAAAATCAATCTGCCAATATTTACCAAAAATAAAAAAAACACTCCTTAACTAAGACATTTGTTAAGAAATAAATGGTTTTTATGTTAATTTTCCAAAAAGACAAACTTTCAGATAAAAAATAAAGAGGCAAATATGTCAACATTTTTATTTAATTCTTTAAGTCCAGAATTCAGTAGATAATAATCAATAGAAAACTGCTGGAAGTTTTTTGTTATATTTGAGAAAATATGCTCTTTTGCAAAAGAGAAATTTTGTTAGAAAATCGATTTATTCTATGCAAATTTTCCAAAAGGAGCAAAATTTAAGCTTAAAAAAAGGAAGAAGTATTAAAATTTTCAAAAATATTTAAGTGTTTTTTTCATTATTGAAACTTAATAAATGATAATCAAAAGAAAACAGAGGTCAGTTTTTGTTATGATCGAAAAAATCGTTCTTTTGCAAAGACAATTTTTTGTTATAAAATAGAGTTACACTTTGCAAATTTTCCAAAAAAAAAAAGCAAACATTGAGGTAAGAAAAGAGGATAATGTCTTTAATTTTTTTTTTCAAACTTTTAAGTTTGTTTTCATTATTGGAAACCAATAAATAATAATCAAGAAAGAACAGCTGCCAGTTTTTTGCTTAAGTTGGGAAAAACGCTCTTTTGCAAAGGCGACTTTTTATAGAAAGTCAAGTTATTATATTAAAATTTTCCAAAAGAGGCAGACTTTAAGGAACAAAAAACAAAGCAAAACGTTTTATTTTCTGTTTTTTTTTTTAATTCTTTAGTTTCCTTTTATTAGTGAAAACCAATAAATGATAATCAAAAAAAGAACAAGAAATGTTTTATTAGAAAATCAAATTATTTTAAGCAAATTTACCAAAAGATGCAAACTTTGAGGACAGAAAATAGAAAAATGTGTTCATTTTTTAATTTTTTAAATTTTTATCATTATTGGGATTTACTAAATGACAATCAAAAAAGAACTGTTACCAGTTTTTTTTTTAAGTCCAGAAAAACACTCTTTTGCAAAGGCGAATTTTTGTTAGAAAATTGAGGTAGTCTATGCTAATTTTCTAAAAAAAAAAAACTCAAAATTTGACGCAAAAAGAGGAAAATATATTAATATTATTTTAGTTTTTAGGATTTTATTGAATATATTGATGCATTTATTCATAACCAAAAAATGACGACTGCCAGTTTTTTTTATAAAAGTAGCGAAAATGCTCTTTTGCAATGAAGTTTGCTGCTTTTAAGAAATTAAAATATTCTCATTTATTTACAGAAATAAAACTGTATTTTTAAAAAATTTTTAAAATACCAAAATAAAAAAATAAAAAATAAAAATTGCCAAAATTCTATAAAGGCACTTTGTTCCTTAGAAAGATTTATTTTAAATTTTTGTATTAATTGTTTAAAATAGACAAGCATTCAGATAAAAAAAATAGTAAAGCGTGTTAATTTCTGTTTTTAAATGTCTTTATTCTAGACGTTTATTAATTTATTCCCAAAAAAAGAAAACCCATCAAAATGTTTAACAAACAAATCTAAAATTTTTACATCAAGTCAATGAGTATTTGTATGCATTATACAATATCGAAATGGTTGCGTGGTCTTAAAATTAACATACTAAAGTTATGTTATTCATTATGATGATAGACATGATTGTGGAGATACATTTTTATGTATCATTTTATATGTTTCAGTCGAAGAATCCTAGGAAGTGTTTCGACGGCTGTCACAAGAAAAAATAAGCAATAATGGAAAATTCTAGGTCGAATTGAAAATCGAAGTTATCCAGCATGAATCCAAGAACAATAATCACATCTATTGAGAAAGTAAGCATTTAAAGTAAGAAGAGCTCAATGGAATATAAAATCTACGAGTCCGTAGCTATTTTTTCTCTCTATTTTATTCTATTTTATTCTCTCAAATCGTGCTACCGTACAAATTTAAAAAAATCCGAGTTTTCTGTTTACTTTTTTCATGTCCAGGTACATTCAGAAAATTATTAAAAGCATTGAAAATTATATGTGTATACCCGATCTTGACAAAGTTTCTTACTTTAAAGCTTCTTGTTCTAAAGTTAGGGATATATACATTTCAGCTAAGTAACTTTTCTTTCTTTTTCTGAGTTTGTTCATAAAATTATCCCGGAAATATATCCATATATCGGTAATATTCAATTTATCTTATTTTATAGAGAAAATTTCATGCATTTATTAAATGCATATTTTTAAATGCATTTTTTAAACCATGAAAAATATATTTTTAATTGACAAATATTTATTAAATGGATATTTTTAAATATTAATAATTGCTGTCACACTAGGAACTTCAGCAAAACCGTGCGTTTTTCAATTCCTAGTAATATATAATATACACATATATAAATTACACATAACAAAAAATATTCCTAAATAGTTTTGCCTTTTTTTTTAATTTACAAAGTAACTGTCTTAAAAGTCACACATATTTTTATGAGAGCGAAGTGGAACTACCTCCTTATATTTATATCATAAATTAAACTTTAATTTTTTAAAAGGTGTATTATATTGTGGTCTGCTAGAATACATTAAAAACGCGATTTTCAGAAAAAATCTAGATACGTCTTTTCTATATTAAGCCAACGATATATCTATGGATATTTTATACACTTCTCAATTTCTCTTTTTTTTCATTCGATTTTCATATTTCATTAAAATTATCTATGAATATGAATATTTGTTATTTAAAATAATAAAATTTAATAACATTACAGTTGAACTAAGATAAGCAATCAAGCAATTACTAAATAAGAAAATGCAAAATGCAAAAATGTGACCATTTTAATTTTGGTCATAAATTCCACAATTGTTCTGGGATTGAAAAGAGCCTGTAATATAAATTAGGTTATCGAGTTATTTTTATCAATTGAATTTAGAAAAATCATCCTATTTTATCATTGAGGTTTTCCAAAAACTCTGTCCTTTTTATCAGCCGTATTTAAACCTCTTACTTATTGTTTTTCTTTTTATTGTAGGTGCTAAAGTAAATAAATATCAATATTGTTCTATTTATCTATTGAGTTATTGAATGTCATAAACAATAAGTATAAGTAACAGCAACTATCAGCAGAAAACAATAATTTTCTGACACTCTGAGTTAAAGTTGAATGAAAAATACAACAATGAAATACACTAAAACACAAAAATAAACACACAATCCCCACAATAATTCAGACAGATAAAACAAAAACTTTAACTCACTTACACATAAACAAATACACACATATTCTAGCTCACAAATATCCTAATAAATTTATACATACAAATAGATATTGATCAGAAAATACTCGTAAGAAGGAACAAATAAAAACAAGTTGAATAAAAAAAAGCTTAAAGAGATGTAGAAGAGAATTATAGAAGATTTTTCTTTGGTATGATACAGTGGATATAGATGATATATATCCTAGGATAAATGAAAATAAGTCAGTTATTTTAATTGTTGAGAAAAAAATAAAAACATTATAAAAATTAATCAATTAATATTTCCGATAACCTATTGCACTTAAATACAGAAGTACTGTGCTAATTATTTGAAAGTTTATCTTCAGATAAGCAATATGTTCTTTACTTATTAAGAGTGTAACGAAACTTACATAAATAAATTTTTAAAACGAGTTTTTTAATTAAATAAAACTTCATCTTAAACTGAACTTTGGGAAATTTCTAGATTTATTTCCTTTTCCTTACCACTGTGCTACAGCAAGATATTTTCTTACTGACTGTTGTTATTGTTGTTATCAGGAAAACCAAAAATATGCTCTAAAAAAAGTGTTCTCTATGCATTACTCATAGATATGCAGTAAAATACAAAAAAATGCTTTTAAAATGCAAAAATATGCTTTCTAAAAACAAATAATTTATGAAATTTTTAAATAAAAAATACTTTTCCTAAACTAAAATAAAGTGTTTTGTTAAAACTCTAAAATTAAACAAAAATTTACATCGACAATTCCAAGAAAGATTGCCCAAAAATTTGTCGAGTATCTCTCGCAAATAGCCGATAGATATCTATAACGATTTTCGTTTTAAAGTTCGCGAAATTCCGAAAATTCACAATTTTCACTTTCCAAAAAAACCTACAAAATCTCAAAAGTATACAATCTTAAATGCCATCATTTTCAAATGAACATTTCACAAATGAAAAAGATTTTTCAAAAATGCATTTTAATGCAATTGCATTTTTCGTTAAATATGCTATAATTTGCACCTATATGAAAAAATATAAACAGGTTAAGAAAAAGCGGAATCTACTACGCACAATTTCACTTTTCGCCTCCAATATATGAGATTTTTATCTTAGTGTAAAGATTCCATTTTTAAAAATGCATAATATGCATTTCTTAAAAAATTTTCCTATTTTTGAAATGTTCGTGTTAAAGACGTCACAAGTAAAGCTCAGGCACCGCACAGTGGTTCTAAAATGCTTTTTTAGAAATAATTCTATAACTTCTGAACCACTGGATATATCTCAATAAAATTTTACTTGAAGTGAGTTTTGAGTTGATTTGAAAGAGTACAGATTCCCCAGCGGATCAGGGGGGGAGGGCGGTGTACTGAGTAGCCATCCAAAGTTGGTCACCTCAGGTATGCCAATTTTTTTTCTAATCGCCAAAAATTCATTTATAATATGACAGAAAAAATGTATACATAGATAGTTCTCGTAAATCACTACAAAAAAAATATTTTTACATGTGTAGGTTATCTCTTTTAGTATAAGAGACATTTAGGTCGAAATAAATTTTTTTCTCATTTTTAGTCTCGTTTTTTAGTTTTTTTAACTTAGCAGGCTTAGTATTGACCATAAATTTTAAATATTCACCAGACTACAAAATTCTAAATAATATTGCTGCTAGAATCATATAAATATATGAATCCGATGAAAACTTATATTAATCTGAAGTTGGAACTTTAAAAAAATATCATATTTTTTGAATTTTTTAAAAAAGCGTGGCAATATTTATTCACTTACACTGCCTGTCACTTGAATAAGGAATCACATTTTTTAACTTTAATTAAGTATATCTCCTAAACTAAAGTTCAGAAAAAAATAATTTTTTGCGCAACCAAATTTCAAAATGTTGGCTTTAGTTTCCTGAAGAAATAAAAACTATACATATTTTGTTATACTAAAATTTCTGTGGTACTATTTCGTGTGTTACTTGAATAAGGAATTCTTTTAATATTAATCAGGAAGGCTATGATTTGAATTTCTTTCAATACAAACGGCTAGAGAATTTTTAATTTGATAGTTTTTAAATAGTTTTTATTCAAAATGGGACGTGGTAAGGCTCTTAATAACTCTGAAAAAGAAAAAATTCTGATTTTGAAATCTCAGGGTCAGAATCCGGTCCAAATAGCCAAAAACATTAAATAGAGGAAAGACAGTTGTGTACAACTATTTAAATGGAAATAACATGAAAGAGCGGAAGAAAATGGCAACAACTCCAAAAGAAAGACGAAAAATTCTTGGAATTGCATCAAATTCTGCCATGTTGGTATCAAAAATACGTGAAAAAATTAGAGTCAGTGCCAGTCTAAGAACAGTGCACCGTATTTTAAAGTCGTGCCCATACATAGTTCGACGAAAACTGCAAACAAACCATCACTTAATGAAAAATGCAAACCACAACGTCTACAGTTTGCCAAAAATACAATGACATGGTCCGACAAATGGTTTAAAGTTGTATTTTCCGATGAAAAAAAGTTTAATATTGATGGTCTCGACGGGTATAACTATTATTTACATGACCTAAATAAGGAGGAATTATTTTTGAGCCGCAGACATAGCCGAGAGGGCGGAATAATGGTATGGGGTGCCATTTCGTATTATGGTACCATAGAGTTTGTTTTTGTATTTAACAAAATGACTGCAATGACTCACAAAAACATTCCGGAGGAAGCATTTCCAAAATTTTGTGATTTCTTTGGATCCATACCTTGGACGTACCAACACGACAACGCTCCGATTCATACCGCCAGAGCTGTAAAACAATGGATTATTCAACAAGGTGTTCAACTTTTGGATTGGCCCCCATATTCACCCGACCTGAATCCAATGGAAAATGTCTGGGGTTGGCTTGCAAGAAAAGTTTATAAAGGAGGAAAACAATTTGAAAAAAGGGATGCAATAACGAAAGCATGGAGTTTAATTTCGCTAAATTATTTAGTGTCATTATACAAGTCGATGCCAAATCGCATTTTTGAGGTTATTTCTAAAAATGGCAGTACTCATTACTAATTGAATGCTATAAGATAATAACTTTCATTTTTATAACCTAAAATTTAAAAATAAATTACAGTTTGCTTAGTTTTAAAATATTCCTTATTCAAGTGACATACGAAAAAGTTCCACAAAAATACATATCTTTAAATAAATGCATAATTTTAGTATAACAAAATATGTATATTTTTTATTTTTTGAGGAAACTAAATCCAACGCTTTGAAATTTGGTTGCGCAAAAAATTATTTTTTTCTGAACTTTAGTTTAGGAGATATACTTAATTAAAGTTAAAAAAATGTGATTCCTTATTCAAGTGGCAGGCAGTGTATAAAGTTTGTTTTTTGTTTTGTTCTATATCATTTTTTATGTTTTCAAAAGAAATCTTAATATAAATGCATTTAAAGTAAATCCGGAGGAGCTAGGGGCGAAGGTCTCCCCACAAGCGTTGTCAATTTTTAAATTTTTTTTTTATTATTTTTTTTTTTTTAAATTCTCAGATGGTAAAACTAGGATCAACATAAAATTTTTTTAATTATTTCCTCTATGTGTAAGGTAAACGCCCACAAAGTAATTTCTAACGGACGCCTCTTATAACGACAGAGTAACAATTTCAATGGAAGAAGTAAATTCTTGAAAGATGTTTTTCCCGGATTGAAATTTTGGGCATTTTGGCACCAAAAAGTGGAAGGTTTTTAATTCTTTAATTTTAGGACAAGTTTATCTATATATGTCAAAATTTTTATAGGATAGATTTTTTTGTTTAAATTTTATTTCAATTTATATATAAACTTTTTATCGGATTCATATATTCATATGATTCTTGCAGCAATATCATTTAGAATTTTGTAAGAAATAGTAATATTTATCTCGCCAAGTTAAAAAAAAAACGAGGCTAAAAATGAGAGAAAAACTTATTTCCACATTTTTACTAATACATTCTTAGACTTAGGATTTTTGGAAAATCGACTTAGGTTTTTGACAACAGAGCTTCATATCGATGTTAGTCTATGGATATTGCTATTTAAAGTTATATATTTTTGAAATTTTTTGGTTTTGAAGATAGTGAAAAAGCGAAAATAAATTTTCGAGTTTTAGCAATTTCGCGTAACTGAAAACGAAAATGAATGGTTTAATGGATTTTGTATATACAAATTTTTATGGAAATTGAAGGACAACAGGTAAAAACGAATTACCTTTTTCGGACGTTCTTTAATGGAATTGTCGATATATAAACGGTGTGCTCTTGAAGAGCCTCATTTATAATTCCACAAAATATTTTTATTACATCATATGATAACTGTATTGATCTACTATTTTCTTATTAAAATTTTTACTAGTTCCAAAGTTATCACATGTAAAATATCCTCTGCACCATATTTCAAAAATTACTTTGATGAAGATCTTTGTTGCTATAACTTATAGCCTATAAGTTAAGTTTCTCAGTGGTTTTTAACTGACTTATACAGTACATATCCAGATTAAATTAAAATATAAAATATTTCTTTATGCGATCACATAAAATGACAATTATCAGATTTTAAAAACGTTCCGTGAGGTATAAAAAATTAAGAAAAAATTACCTTCAAAATATAAAATTATGCCCTAAAATGACAAAATATGCTATAAAAATCCTAAATGCGATAATATAAAACTAAGGATGAAATATGAACTTACAAATCCATGCCAAAATGCTTTATTTGTTCCCAAACGGATAAATATTTTATCAATGGTTTCATTAAACGTACAGAAAAAAAAAACATGCAATTGCATATTTGTGGTTTCCCTGGTTATTATGTTTCCATTGTTTGATTGTATTTATTCATGCTACCCATAGTTGTAGCCATAGATATTCTTCTATTCCACCATTTTTTTTTTTTTTTTTTTTTTTTTCTTATACTTTTACAGATTTTTTTAGTTCATGTTCTCCACAGACAAGACAAATAGTTACAATTGTTTGTTAAAATATGTTGTTTTTCCTATTCCTACAGTATAATTTTTCTTTGCACCATCTCCCAACCATTTGGTTGTTAGCTGATACATTCAAATGAAATTCTATCGAGGTACGAAGAAATATATTTTATGGCAAATAATTTCTGAATTGTTCAATTGGGTGTTATATCATCATTGAGTTTTTTAAGTTGCTCGGTAAAATATGTGTAGGTATGAATATCATATCAAAGAAATTCTTTTTCAAATAAGTTTTTTAGCTTTTTTATGATTTTCCTTCATTTTAAAAATGTATCTATTTCTACTGTCACTTTTTTTTTTTTTTTTTTTTTTTTTTTTTGTTACCTAGTGTGTGTTTGAATTTATTTATCTTTGATTTTATTCACCATTATTACAGTTGTTGTTTTTGATTTAGTATGCATAGTTTATGTAAAGTTTTCTTAGTTTGAAAACTCAATATAGAATTACTTATTGAATAAAGGAAAAAGAAAATTTGATTGCAAATCAATGATAATAATAAAGGTAGGCAGATGGAAATTGTTGCAAAAAGGACAAGAAGAAAATTATTTAAAATATGGTTTTAATATGGTTGCAGGTGAATGGCACAGCAGAAGGAATTTTTTTAAAAAGATAGTTATAAATTTAAAAGCCCAAATACCTACGGATAACTCACAAAAATTTTTCAAGCGGTCAAGCATGAAAGAATATTATAGAAAAACAAAAATTTCAAAATGCACTCAATATTTTTTAAAACAAAGAAATATGAATTGAGATGAGCCAAAACCTAGTGTGAGTTTTTAATTTTTTACAAATTTAGTATGAAAAGTTTCGCACGAATTTCTTAATAACCCGAAAGTATTGAGCAGATTAAAAAAAAATGCTTACACAATTTAAAGGTAGTTTTAGTCAGCATATTTTGGTGTTTTATCAATCTATATATGTATCTACACGCAGGGAAAAAACATGGTTACAACAATATTATGTTCTCATTGTTTATTTTCTTGAATTTTAATAACACCTTGTTCATGATAATAAGATTTTCATTTAAATTTTGTCATTTAATGTTTACACTCAATAAAAATTTTAATATGGTTGACTGAAAAAATTATATGTTTTTAAATATTTTTACAAGAAACAAAACTTTATTAATGTTGAAAATATCACTACTTCTACAACAATTAAGTATTTGTTCTTAAACCATATTATGTTTTTAAACCATATTAATATTATTATTCTCATCACAATAAAATATTTCAAATAAATATAATATTTATCCTTTTCACAAACTTCAATACTTGTTTGGTTTTAAATATATATTGTTTTTAATATTTCCTTTCCAACTTCATTGTAATTCTCATTTAGTTTATATATGAATAAATATAAACAGAAAAGTTTGGTTATATTCGGTGTGATTCAAGAAATATAAAATATTGAATAACTACCATTAAGGGGTTTAGTTAAAAAAACATATCTTGCATTAGAACCACATATGGTGGTACAAATGAATATGATCAATGAACAAAGAATGTGCAAATATATATATATTTTTCTTTTTTTTTTTTTGCTAATCAACACTTCTTTTATTATTTTCAATAAAAAGTTTATAAAAATAATAATTTTTTATTATTATGTTTTCTTTTAATATATGATAAGATGGAATAATAATATGATAAGATTGGATAACTATATGATAACATGGAATTATAATATGATAAAATGGAATCACAATATGGCAATCTGGTATAATACAATAAGATAGAATAATATGAAAGCATCTAATCATAATCTGGTAGAATTTGATAATAATGTAGTTAAATTGTTTAATTATATGTAAAACTAAAAACATAACATGGAAAAACAAACTATAAAATCGAGCACAATATGAAAAATGGAATCATAATAATTATTACTTATAATCATTTCTACTTTCCACTATGATCATATGTTCCAATCATAATATGCTGCTCTTAGATTAAGGTAACTTTAACTATATTTATTCTCTGCGTGTATCTATCTATATATCTATCTAACTATTTATCTGTCTATCTATCTATATATCTATCTATCAGATAGGGAGCTATTGGAGCTTAAAATAGGGTACCTCTGATACAGAACATTTTTAAGTGATTCCCAAATTTTTGTTTCTTATCTGATTTCAAATGTTCATGTCCTTTAAGCTCTCAATAAGCCTATAAAAAATAACTTGCGTGCGCTATTTATCTCTTATAGTTTCCAAGTTATTTGCATTTTAATTTTCATCTATCTCAATTTTGCAAAACCTTGGTAAAAATTTTTTATTATATAGACCTATAGTTAAAAAACAAAATTATATATCGAATAAAATAATTTAATACAATATCTTTTCCAAGTTCAAAAATAAACGATTTCAAAATCGCAAACTGCAAAAATCATGATTATTTGTTTTTTTTTTCGAAAAAGTGTTTTTACTCTTTTTTCTCTAAAATAAAATTTTACTTAAGAAGATCTTATCCAGAGCTTTAGGAAGATGTAGAAATATTTTAAATCAAATAAGAAAAAAAAATGTGCAATACACAGTGAGGTAGAATAGAAAATTTTTGGAACTAAATCTGTAACTTCTAATCGGCTGAACCGATATACAAAAAGTTTCACATAGCAGTGGAACGTAAAATTTTAAGTATGGAAGAGGAACCCTATAGACCCCTCAGGTGCGGAGCTATTGTGGATCATAGTAATAAACAAGCTTTTGAATAAGCTATAAATATTTTATCTGTAATAAAATCTTTGTTAGTTAAGATATCTTAACAAAATTTTCGGTGATTTTATCAGTTATCAATTAAAATTATAGGATGTAAAACAGTTTAAAATATTTCTAAAACGAATCACACAATTCCCAAAAAACCGGCAAAAATTTAAAAAATTTGACCTTTTGGAATTTTTTCCATAAAGTCCATATTTGCTGTATATCCCATGAATCATGCTTGCAAACTTTTGAGAATACATTAGAGATTCCGAAACCGAATTCTGTTTGAAGATTCATGCTTTGGAACATATAAGCCAAAATCAAAATGTCTATACTAAATAGGTCTAATCGGGAGGCTCTTTTTTTTAAAGAAAAAAAAGAGTGTAGACACTTCTTTGGCAAAAAAAAAAAAAAAAAAGATATCGACTTTAAATTTCTTTTATGCGATAGATTATTTCGTTCCCCAAACTGAAAAAAAAAATATGTGTTGAAATATTGAAAACAAGAAATTGAGATTGTTGGAATTTCAAATACAAACAACTTGAAAACTATAAAGCGTCCATAGCAACATTTCAGGGGCTCCACGAGAGAGCCCCAAAATATGTATGGAATGAAATTATATATATATATATATATATATATACGTATATAATAATTTTTATTTTAATAGGAACAAATTTTTGTTTTAATTTATATTTTACTCACCATTGTAATACAATAACTTTGAATTGCCCAACAATAATCAAAAGATCAATTAATATTATGCGAAATACATTTGTTCATGAAGAGCCTGATTTAATAAAATTTGTATTGAATTTGTTTTTTTTTTTTTTCAATACTTACTTAGAAACAGATTTTCATTTTGTTTTGCAAAATGTGAGCCTCAATTTTAAAAACATTATATTTTTATTATTTAAAACAAATAACCGAAATTTGTACAGATGAGGCCGCATCAATGATAAGTTCGCGATCAAGGATCTTAAAGTTGGCGAAGGAAATTAATGAAAATATTATTGGCTCTCACTGCATAATTCACCGACAAGTAACTGATATATTTTAATCCTTACCTGTAGTGCGATTCAGTAACTTTTAACGATTCGACAATCATAAAACTTGTTAATAGCATTTGTTGTTTGCAGTAACGTACTCTTAAACGATTCCATATATAACAAAATTTTTTTAACAGTTTTAAGACGGTGATTGATTAAATTATGTCTTTGATATTGATTATGATGTGTTTCTGTTAATAGTTTTCTTCAAAATGACCACTACTCCTAAAAGAAAATTAGCAAACGTGGAAGCACGGACTTTAACACTGGAAGCACAGACTACTTGGGTAACTTTTTTCAATATAATAACAACACAAAAATTTCTGTCTTTAAGTTGACGAAAACAAAAATTACGTTAAAAGTGTTAGAGAATAACGAAATCGACAATTTTGTTGTTTACTATTTTTAAGGATTCGATTATTATTAAAAGAAGATACTGAATCGCACTACTGATATATTTTTAAAGCGCTCTTCAAATTACCATAGATGTAGTAAATTTTATGAAAACTAGTATCTTAAAAACCAGAATTATTGAAGTTCTAAGTACCGATTTAAATGAAGAATATAAGAATTTACTATTTAGTACCGATATCTATTGGTATTCAAAGGAAAATTAAAATCAGAAGTACACATTTTTTTTAGAAGAAATTATGATTATAGAAAAAAATTTTATATACAACTTTGCTTACATCGCTGGCCTTTTCGAGGCCTTAAACAATCTTAGCCCTAAACTACAAGTCAGACAAGTAAATAAATTAACTGCATTTGATTCAATAAGTGCTTTTTTGTACTATTCCCTCTACTAAAATTTTCCTCATTCCACTGCTGAATGATATTTTGGATTCATCTGATGTTCGAAAAGAACATATGAAAAATATTATAATAAGACACTACAATTCAATTCACGATGAATTTTCCCGATATTTTCCGGACTTAAAACCAATTCTTGGCAAACCAGTTTACTCCGTAATCCATTCAAAATTGTCATGGATATCATACCCGAATTTTCACAAAAAAAGCAGTAGAGCTAAAAAATAATTCATATAGCAAAGCTAACTTTAAGAATATGAAGGTCGAATATGTATTTTTGGTTAAAACATTACAGAGATAACGCATTGGTTGTGTATGCAGCATTAAAACTTTTGCTACAGTTTGTATCTTCATATTTATGCGAAACTAGTTTTTCTGACCTACAGTACATAAAATCCGAATTTAGATCACTTTTGGATGCGGAAAATGAAGGCGCTTTGTCATAAAATTTCCCCCAATGTTAAAGAGTTAGTGTAAACAAAGATATTTTACAACATTATTTAATAATTTTTTAATGAATTTTAATTTTTTTTTTTCCTGTTTTGTATAACGTTAATAATATTTTATTTAGTTTATGAACTCTAAAAAATTTAAATAATAAAAATATTATGTGTTTTTAAAATTGAGGCTCTCATTTTGCAAAAAAAAAAAATGAAAATCCTTTTATAAGTATGGAAAAATAAAAGCATAGTCAATTAAAATTTTATTAAATCATGCCCTTAATGAACAAATACTTATATTTCATATAATAGTAATTGTTCTGTTTCTCTATTTTTGTTATGTTTCTTTAAAACTATTATTATTTTTATATTAAAAAATAAATGAATTTTGGAAACGCATTTTTAATAAATACTTTTTGATTTTTTACTACTTTTCATTTCTACTATGCTAAAACAAAATGTGCCAAGAGATCTCGGAAAAAAATTTAAAAGGGTCCGCAAAGCATGAAACGTTGGGAACCCCTGCTATAAGGAATAAATAGCACATGCAAACATATTTTTCATAGGCATTACGGAAAGCTTTAATAAAATGTAAAAATGTAAATCGAATAATGCTCATCTACCATGGCTATTATTTCCAAAAGATTTCAAATCTGCCACACTGTGCATTGGTAATATGTCCATTTATACACTACACCACCATAGATGGTTGAAGTATTATGCGTTTGTGCCATATTTAAAACCAGTTAAAAAGCAATAAAATCGATTAGCCGAATTACTCGACTAATCGTTTCCATTAATTCAAAGTATTCCTTTTTTTATTTTATGGACCTGGCGACCGCTTTCATTATCGTTTAATAAAATAAATAGGAATAACAAACTTATACTTTATACAAATAATTATTTAACAAACATTTCACAAATGCCTTTAATATTGATTAAGTTTTCAATTTCCTAACAAGAATGAATAATGTATCTTTAAGCTAAGAAAACTATGAATCATCTTTCTCTACGAAATCTTCTCTAGTAAAACAAAATAACTCAAATATTTAAAATAATCCAACTTTCGTTTTTGTAATAAAACATAAACCTGTAAAAGCAAAAAAAAAAAAAAAAACTTATCGTCTAGATCTTATATAAACTTTAACTAATTTTACGCTCAATATACTTGTACCCTGTCAATGTTAAATTATGTAGAATGCAACACACGCAACCCAACCAAGCTAAACTAAATATACGAACAAACAATAAAAACTCTAGCTCAAAAATATGTGCATTCAATATTTGAAAAAAACTAAGATAGAAAAAAAGCGAAATAGAAAAGTTTCTTTTTGTTTTTGTTAAGTATAGTTTGTGTATCTTTTTTCGCTTTTTTATGGCATGCTCATAAAAAAAAGTAGAAATAAACACTAATACTTACACACGCATACACTTAATAGATTAAACAAGAAAGAAGCAACTTTTAATTAATTTCTCACACAAGCTTAACTTATGCATCTAATTACACCTGTAAGATATACAAACAGACACTATAGACAACAACAAAAACTTAACAATGCATAAAATATCGTATACTATCAAATGCCATCTTAAGATTGCAACCAGCTGCCGAACTGGTAGCACGAGCGTAAATAACTATGGCTGCAACTACAATATCTAGGAACGGTACCAAATAGAGAGAAAAAAACTAATGATTCCACATACATATGTAGACTTTTGTTTATATGTCGTGTACTATTAAAGGAAGTTTACGACAGGTTGTTGCAATATGTGGTAATTTTATAAATTCATTTTAATCTAATGTTGGCTTTTGAAATTTTTAATAATAATATAAGGATTATTGAAGTCTAAGATAAACGAATATATTATTACTTAGCAACATCTAAAACATCTGTTGCAGGAACAACAAACGCCGTCCAAAAACCTGGAGTGATATACATATTTCAGTTTAAATGTAATAGATTTCAAGAAAATATGAAGATAACACGATTCAGAGAACAATGTAAGGTTTATTTGTTTGAAATTATAGTACAACTAGTAAAAAACAAATAAGAAAGATGTAGTCGGTCAAGCCCGACTATATGATACCCCACACCATTGTGCATGTCCATTAAAATTCTTGGATGGGTCTTATATTAGACATGTGGACAATTGTGGACCGATACTTTTACTAGGTGTTAAATAAAGTATACGAATACAGAGTATTACGTTAATACTAACATTTATATGAATTTATTCACTTTAGGGTGATTCCCTAAAGTGAGCTTATATGGGAGCTATGGTAAATTTTGAAGCGATTCTCATAAAATTTGTCACTATGATTTCTATTTATCTAAAACTTATTTGTGTCGAATATAAATCTGATACTAACATGTGTATGTGATTTATGCACGTTAAAGTAAATTTCGGAAGAGGGTTTTATATGGGAGCTATGGTCAATTATGGATCGATCTTGAAATTTGGCCCAAAGATTGATACTTGTACAAAACTTCCTTAGACCGAACTTCATTAAAATATTGCTATATTTTGGGCTTTTATGATCGTTAAATCCCTATTCCGGGAAGACATTTGTATGAGGGCTAGGTGAAATAATGGACCGATTATAATCTATTTCAACAGATTTTATCCTTGTATCATAAAAATCCTACGTGCCAAAATTTCATTAAATTATCTTCAAAATTGCGATCTGTACTTTGTGCACAAAGTTTACATGGACAGCCAGCCAGCCAGCCAGACGGACGGACGGACAGCATTAGATCGACTCAAAAAGTGATTCTGAGTCAATCGGAACACTTTAAGGTGGGTGTTGATTAATTTTTTATGTGCGTTACAAACATCAGCACAGACGCATAATACCCCAACCACCTATAGTGGTGTGGGGTATAAATAGAAATTAAAAAATTAAAAAGTAAAAAAAGTAACAAAAATAATTAGAGCCGCAAGGGCTAAATATTTTTCTGAAAAATTTACTAATTTAATCGATACAAAGAACACTTGGAAACTATTAAAGAAATTGGTATAGGAAATAACAAAAGCAGCAGTGTAATAGTGGTATAGCAGATTAAAATAAATTAAATAGGATTTTAGTAAATATTCCAATGATTCGAGCTGACCACACATATTATACAGATCATAGTGTTGAGAATCATCCTCAAAATATGTTCAACTTTTAGTGCGTAAGTCATTTGGATGCTCTCAAAAGCTGTCTGTTCATAAAATCTAACGCCACTGGTGTTGATGACATTCATCCGACTTTCTTCAAAATTCTCTACCATCACTCTACCATTAATCACGTTTATTAAAAAAAAAAAAAAAATGTTATGACAAGCAAGTGAAAATACTTCCAATACCAAAATCGTTCACTAAATGTCGGCCCATAGCTATACTTTCATATCTATCAAAAGCATTTAAAAAACTTATACACAAAAAAAAACTCAGTATTTATGTAATAATAATCTTTTAACTCATAAACAATCTGGTTTCCGAGTGAAGCATAGTTTCAGTACTGCGAGGATATTAGACATGAAGTTGTTAATGGAAATGTTGTGTTGCTGGTGCTACTGTATTATCAAAAGCTTTTGATACAATAGATGATACGTTATTGAATCAAAAACTTATAAATTTATTTCTTTATATATTAAAATTAATGACTCAATAACATCACTTTTTCTTCCACTTATTAGAGGTGTATCATAGGGATTCATTTTTAAACCTCTTCTTTTTTTCAATTTACGCAAATAATCATCCTGAACAACTACTTTACTGTGACATAGGAATATACGCTGACTACGTCCAGCTTTATATTAGTAATAAAAATAAGGACTTTGAAGAATGTGTAACAAAACTAAATAAGGATTTAGAACGAGTTTCGGTATGGGCAAATATAAACGGGCTAAATTCAAATCCACAAAAACTAAATGTTTAGCAATACGTAAAAGATCACAAAAAAAATATTGACTCGTTTAACATATGCATCAAAAATCAGCCAATTGAAATTGTAAGCAAAGCAAAAAATCTTGGCGTAATTTTTAATGACACTCTAACCTGGTCAGATCAAGCTTATGGTAAAACTTACTCAACGCTAAGAACTTTGATTAGTGTGCAATAGTCAAAATAAGATTGTTAATTACAAAAACGTGAACCATACCTATTGTTTAATCGACTGAGATTTAGTAAACTTGAAAAAAATAAAAATTTTATTCAATTTCGACATCATATTTTAATATCGGACTGGCAAGACTTCATTAACGCTATACGTCTTTGTAGCAATATTCCTCCATCATTTCAAGTAATCAGCAACGCATTACAATTTAAGAGAAAATTACTCGAATACTACGAGAGCGGATCAATAAGTCCGTGACTTTTCGAACTTCCCTCATAGTTAAATGAAATGCAACACTATTCCACCTGTTAATAGACTACTGCCAAATTTTGAGCAAGTGCCGTCATTTACTTTGCGTTTAACAGCTGTTCAAAACATACAACCTCGTTTATTTTTCTAAAAATGGAAAAAAGTGAATTTTATTTTTTGCAAAAAAAAACCGTCAATCAAACCAAGGAAAAGCTTGATAAATGCTATAGGGACTCTGCACCATCGATTTCAATGGTAAAAAAGTGGTTTACTGACATTTGTTGTGGTCGCACAAGTACAAATGACTCTGAACGTTCTGGACGGCCAATTGAGGTCAGTACGCACGAAAATGTAGTATTGGCCGACCGAAGAGTAAAAGTGCGTGAGATTGATGATGCCATCGGCATTTCATACAGTGTGGCTTCGATTTTAAATGATCAGCTGGGTTTAAGAAAGTTGTCTGCAAGATGGGTGCCGTGTTTGCTCCCAATTGACCATAAACGTGTTACAACTTCAAAGGATTGTTTCGAGTTTTTTAACCGCAATCCGAATGAGTTTTTGAGGCGTTTTGTAACTGCGAATGAAACATGGATCCATTACTATATTCCGGAGACCAAGCAGCAGTCTAAACAATGGGTTTCTCCGGGTGAACCTGCTCCGAAGAAGGCCAAGGTAAGTTTATCAGCCAATAAGGTGATGGCAACAGTTTTTTAGGATGCACGCGGGATAATACCTTCAAGAGGGAAAAACAATAAACGGCGAATATTATGCCAACTTATTAGACCGATTTAATGAGGATTTAAAAAGAAAACGACCCCATATGGCCAAGAAAAATTTTCTTTTTCATCAAGATAATGCACGGGTGCACTCGTGTGCAGTATCAATGGCAAAACTCAATGAATTGGACTATGAATTGGTGCCTCTTCCGCCATATTCTCCGGATTTAGCCCCTAGTGACTACTTCCTATTTCCAAACCTAAAAAAATGGGTCGATGGAAAGAGATTCAGCTCCAACGATGAAATTGTTTACCAAACAAATGCCTATTTTAGGGACCTCGAAAAATCCTATTTTTTACGCAAAGTAAATGACGACACTTGCTCAAAATTTGACAGTAGTCTATTAACAGGTGGTACTTGATGGGAATAGCGTTGCATTTCATATAACTACAAGGGAAGTTCGAAAAGTCACGGACTTATTGATCCGCCTCGTATTCATAACAAACTTTTTTTTTAACTTTTATTAATATACCAACAAATTTTACATTACTTTAAAACAAAATTCATAATACTCTAAATAGAAAATTCGTATAACTAATAACTTATGTTTTTTTAATATTTAATGTTGCTTTGCTTAAATATATCCATATTTCTCTGTAAGTAATAACATCATACGATTTCTACTTTTTAAGACGAAAGTTTTGTTATAGAAGTTACAAATAAAATAAAAAATAAATAAATAAACTTCGGCTTGAAAAAGTAAGAAAACGGAAAATAGTAAAATAAATTTTAGTATCAGTAAAAAAACAGATTAAAGTTTTATTAAATGGAAACTTGAAAATATTATATGTCTTGAAGACGGGCATGTATATTTACCAAGGTTGGAAACTGATAACATTATAAATACCAATACTGATCAAATGCGATTTAGAATGGGTTACAGCAAGTGATACCATTTCAAATAACGTTTCAAATACTGTTTCAAATACCGCTTCCTATTTTTTTTTTTTATTATTTTAGTTTCGGTATTTTTACTACGTAATATATTTTGTAAAAAATAGTTTCTCATATAATTAACTTGCTTTAAAAAAGATGGAATTATTTATAGTTTTATTGAATCTTGTTTTATTATTTGTGTCTTTGTTCCAATAGACTTCCTAAAACGATTTGCATTGATCAGCGTTAAGCTGAACAAATTAAGAATATTGAAAAATACAAATTTATCTTCAGTTCTCCACCAACGATTAAAAATCTAGCTCTTAGTACATTTCGTTTATCTTTTCGTTATAAATAGATTTCTAAAAATTCTTAACATAAGTCAACAAAGTGGTAGGGAAAATTGTATTGCAAATAATTTTACGCAATTCATATCGCTTGTTCTATACATAGTATGTTTATTCTACGAACTTACCAAAGTTATCCAAAGTCACACAAACATGATCGAACAGTCCTAATTCTGAAATATATTTGGCCCATAAATTTGATTTTTTTACGCTCTCATTTGTTCAAAATTTTCCCCAAAAAAAATTATATTTATATATATAAAAATTTTATATGACGTCAAAATATATTACCTCCTTTTTGAAAAAAAACAAAAAATGTGAAATGTTTTAAAGTTAAATATAACTTATTACTGAAACAATTTATTTATATAATTCTTGCTGCAATATTGTTAAGAACTCCGAAAGAAATACAGAGGATATTAAAAAAAGAAATTAGGACCTAAAGTCTACCAAGTTAAAAACAATCACAAAACACTAGGCCAAAAATGAGGGAGAAATTTTGTTTTGACCTAAAATGTATATTTTAAACTAAAAGAGAGATCCTACAAATTAAGCATATATTTTTTTGTAAAGTTTTACAAGGACCATTTATATATGATATATTTTTACACTCAAATCATAACCTTTCATTTTGATATTTTTTAACAAGTTCTAAACGTTGACTACTTATGTATATCAAAGCTTAAAAGCTATTGCGTTATTCAAGCTTCTTCTTCTACATTATTTATATTTGGTTATTTTGCTAATATTCTCTAAAAGGATGTAACATTTTTACAGTTACAGTCAGCGCTATATTTAATTAGATTAGGTGTCTAGGGTTGTCTTGCAACCTAAATACTCTTAATTATTAAATAATTCAAATAAATTGAAAATTTATTTGACGATCATAAATTTTCTAACAAAGCGATTTCAAAATTTGAATTACATTTGGAATCGGCAACTCTTCTTTTTTCTTCTCCTTTTTTTAATAATAGTGTATAGACATTTTTTACAGTGTAATTCTTTTTGTTTTGTTTTTTTTTTTTTTAAGTAAATTTTTTCAACATTCTCTCAAGGTACCATTCCATTAGGATTTCTCCTAAAGCCTTTCTGCATATTTGTGAGAAAAATTATAAACTTTTATTGAGTTTATTTGAATTTAAACTAACTCTGAAAGTACGAGTATATCGAGCCCTAAACACCAAAATATCGTAACCAATATTTTGAAATTCTTTTTTGATGTAAATATATTACTCTATCGTTTAGGGTATATCGAAGTAAATCTTAAGTGACGCTTTTCAGGCACAAAAATGCTTCTCCTAAAAGATATGGTTTAGAATTTTACTTAATTAAAAAATCGGAAAAAGTGAACTTTGAAAAAAATTAATCTGCAAAGAATTTTAATGTAACATAAACTATAAAAATAAATATGTAATTCAGAATTTCTTTCAATGAATTTTAATTAAAAACAAATAAACGAAAAAATCAATTTCATGGGAATCCCTGGGATTACCGAGACTATTTTAAAACTTTAGTTGTAAGAAAAAGACCATGATTTCTTATGGAAGAATTTTTTTTTTATTAAATAAAATAAAACATTATTTTATCAAATAAAACAAAAAATTATAAATCATACTGAACTAACGAAAATGAAATAATATAAAAGTATAACGCCATTTCTAAGATTAAAAAAACTTTAAATATTTTATACAAATAAAATTAGTACCTTTCTTAACTTATGTTAAAAACTGTGTCTCTGATTTTTATGTTCTTGCGTTTTTAATGCTAAAACTCTTTTAAAAAATATACCCCAATCTATTAAATAAATGTCATTACAAATAGCCCCTCACTTATTTCCGTTTTATTTCTTTAACTTACATTATTTTTCTTTTAATAATTCTTACTAAATTAAACATAAATCTGGGAAATACTTAAAATTGGTTCACATCAATCATAGAAATCTGATGAAAATGATCTCATATATGTCTGAATACAACATGAGATTAGATTTTTCTATAATTACTTCGAAGTTATAGGATTTATATTTAACATTTACAGATCCATTCTTTGGATAAGAGATGCTGTTTCAAAAAAAAAAAAAAAAAAAAAAAAAAAAAATGTGTTAGAATCAGTGTTGCCAGTTTAGCCTTTTTAAGGTTAAGTCTAGCCTTTTTATTTTGTTTTTGGCAAATCTAGCATTTTTATTTTTATAGATGATGTAGCCTTTTTACTTTGCTTTTAGCCTCGTTTTAGCTTCTAGCTTTTTTCATTCTTTAAATTGTCTTAAAAAGGTTAAAATTTTAGTATTTAAACAAAGAAGAAGAACATTTCTTATTTGCTTTTAACAATTTTAATTTTACAGAATCATTGATTTAAGAATTTTTGTGTATTAATTTGCCAAAAACAAAATCGATTATTTTTACTTTCGCTTCCAAATTAATTATAACAACTCATTATATGGACCTACTTAACAAATTATTTATTATAATTATTTTTTAATACACTACTAAATATAGAAACTAAAACAATATATAAAAATAAATATAATTAAAACAAAAAAAATCGTATGATAGCGCAAAATCACCCAAAAATTTGAAAATTATTAATTAAAAAGGAATTATAATTCAAAATTGACGAATCCCTTCAAAACATTGAGACATCTTTCATATGAAATATAATCCAAATGTGTGTGGAAATTTTGTAGTCGGTTTTTCATTAAGTCATTTTGCTAACAGCGATTTTATGTTTTATTTATAAATTTTTAACAATATGTTTAAAAAATATCAAAAATTAATGAAAACAAAAAAAATTTAAAAATGTGAGTTTTTTGTGGGCTTATTTTTTGGAATTATTATTTGGAATTTTCTGACCTTTTTTTAGAATGAAAAAATCTCCCAGCCAAGTAATTTGTTTTTTTTTTTTTTATAATAGTGAGTATTTTCGAAGTTCAACTTATTCAATATTCATTTCCACAAATCTATAATATAATAAAATTTGAACATGACAAAAATCAAGTTGATTTAAAATTTCATGTGAAAAAACTTATAAGTAAATTCGTTAAACCATAGATAAATAAATACATAGATATCTGATGGAAAAAAAACCTAATTCAATAGTCTCAAACTCAATTCATACAACATTAACGTTCCTCTCAGATAACGTTCTAGTTTTATTATATGCATTAGACTCTTGCAAGTACCATGATTAGAGTAACGTCAATCTTTCATTGATATAAGGAGTTAAAAATAGTAAAATATTTGCTATAGAATTTTAAAATAAACAGAATATTTAATTTCCCATTTTCCCGAGAAAATTAAAAAGAAAAATTTCTAGAAATTCCCGAAAGTATTTTGACGGGAATTGACGGGAATTCCCGGACCCCAAACGCTAGATATTTATGATGATAATTAGTGAAAAAAATAAATATTAACGGTTTTTATCCTTGCTGAATATCATCAATAGTTCAGTTTTTTGATTTGCTTGTAAATCATCCTGTCGTGAGGATTTTAAAGAAATAATAGAAGTATTCACTTGAATCGATTGCATTATTGCACTGTTAATTTTTATACTCTACTGATGCCGATAAAAACTAGGATAAAAACTAATTTATACCACTCAGCTTGAATCACTAAATGAATCGACTTAATTTTGTTCGTACGTACGTATGTCCGTCCATGTAAATTACAGTTAGATTTGCAGGATAATGTAACGAAATCTGGTACATTGGAATTTGTATAATCCAGGCATGAAGCCTATTGTTCAAAATCTGTCCATTATTTCTCCTAGATTCCATACAAATGTCTTCACATAATAGGATTTGACCCCTATAAATCTATTAAATGTGGCATAATTCAACATAAATGAAATCCTTTTAACCTTAAACAACTACATCAACTTTTATAGTATTGGTCTATAATTGACGATAAGCCTTATGCAAAGATTTTCCGTAAATTATTTAAACGAAAATTAATCAGGTAAAAATGTCAGTATTTGGGCAAATGTAGACGAACTGGCACATCTTATTTAAATACAAATCAATATAACAAATTTTAAAAGGATCAGTCCATAATTGACCACGGCTCACATAAAAAGACCATTTCTGAAAATCACTTAAAGGTGCATAAATTATATTATATTTTGTAGTTATTCTTTTTCAAAATAAAATTCAATAGGAATTTAAAAATAGTATAAAAATAGTATAAAATATATATAAAATAGTATAAAATATATATATAATATAGCAAAAGAGAGAAACACTTTTCGTGTAAAATACTTGTAAAAATAGTAAAAATAATAAAAACAAACAAACAAACAGACCTGGTTCAATAAACGAAAATAACCAACAACTCCAGTCTACAAAAATATTACGTTTACAATGCACAGTGGGACCGATCGCAAACATTTTGATAATAAATCTGCATCACCAAAACTACTGGTCAGATCGAATTGAAATGTATAGAAAAGTTATGGAGGACGAGCAAAGATTTCACAAAAATTATATGTAGTCACCATTCTACAAAACAAGTCCGATTTAAAAGGAAAAATATGCTTACTTACCTAAGTTTCCTCTTATAGTTAAAAAGATATTTAGCTTGACTTTTGAATTTTTTTTAATTTTTATTTATTTTTTTTTTTTGTCGATACCTTATTTTATTTTGCAAAAATAAGTCCCAAGTTATATGAGTGAACAATTTTATATTTATATTTTGCAACTTCTAATATACAGGCAAAAAAGCACATCATTTAAAATTTAACTAAATATTTTTTCGGACTTTTTTTTTTCTTGGCATATTAACAGCGCTTTGTAAGAATAAAAATCAATACTTCGGCGTTAAAAAACCGTTGGCGTGAACAAATTTCACGAAGCGACCCAGATGTTATAGCGGCTTAAAAATAAAAGTTAAAAAAAAAATTCACAAAATTTCAAATTTCAATTATTTAAATTATTTAAATTACAATTGCACACATTCATACATCCTGCGAAGAACTATCACTGCATCCCAACATTTTTGCAAAATATATCACGTGCAAATTTAAATAAAAAAATTACAAACCGTTAATTTTTATTAAGCTTTTTTCAAATATTTTTTTATAACTTAAATACGAATATTTTTTACTTAATTACGACAGGATCTATATCATTTCTGACATTTTATCGTGTTTTTTTTTTTTTTTTTTTTTTTAGCATGCTAAATTTGACCGAAAACCACCTGTTAGAATTTCTACTAAATATACGATATACGCCGAATTTTTTATTTTTAAAAGTATTTTCTGACTAAACTATAGAAACATATGCAAAAACTTTTTAGATCACTCAATAACCTATTTTAATGAAGATTTTATAACGCCATTATATTTTTTACACCGGGCCTTGGATGTGTCTAAGCAAAATGCGTTTAGATAAAAGTATTTCATTTTCCTCTATAACTGATTTATTTTGACATTTAAAAATAATAATCATTAAAACAAGCAACAAGTCTCCCAATGTGCTTTTTAATTAATTCTATAAAATCTTTTGGTACCAAAATATTATGAAGTAAAATCTGAAAATTTTCAAAAAGCCCTTAAAATGATTGAAATTAAAAACTTTGATATGCCCCTCCAATCATGCGATGTTAAATAGAAATATTTCTGAAAGTATTCCTGAGAATGTGCCTGGCGAAAAACTGTACTCTTTTCAAAATTCACGCTTATATTTTCAAGATTTATTATTCACGAGGCACGAGGGGCCAATTGCAAAATTTTGGTTATAAATCTGTATCTCCTAAACTACTGGTTATTATAGAAGAGTTGTAGAGGAGGACCTAGGATTTCAGAATAATTATCTTGTACTTACCCCGTATTAACACAAGATAGGCTACGTGACTCTGGTACTTAAAAATTTCAAAAAATCTTAGCTTCTATAAATCAAGTTCGATTTTAAAGATTTTTATATTTCTGTAAAGTACTCGGCAAGATAAAAAATCTGATGTTTATCGATTAATTTAAAAAAAAATCACTCGAGCTTTTGTAAATTTATTGACGGTTTTTCATTAAAACATTCACTAAACTGCTTCCGGTCAGGCCAAAAACGTACTCAGGAATGCAGGTTTTATGAAAAATGTCAACTTTTCAAGACTTTTTTAAGTGTTGTATAAAAGAAACATCTGACTTTCATTCTTCAAAAATCATTCACTTCAACAACCAATTTTTGGTATTTATTTTCAAAAATAAATAATATTTTAAAAAGGTAAAAAACTGAAAAATAATAATTTTTTTTTCAAGCAAAACTCCGTCTACTTTCCAAAAACTTATAAAATATTAAAAATACAAATTTACTGATATATAAAATGTCTATATAGGTCATTAAAAAAAAAAGAAAAAATTAATGTCTCAAAACCGACAACTAGTGTCAAAACTCACCAAATTCACTATTTTATAATATTTTATTGAGTATTGTTTGTATATGTATCACACTGTACTGGCGCGTCTTATTTGTGTAACGATATTCATGATAATCGGTTAAATTTATTAAATATTATTTATATTTTTGAAAAATTGCCAAAAATTGGTTGATAAGGCTATATAAATAACTTTCAGAGAAATAAAAGACTGACATTTATTTTACACAATACATAAGAAATAATAGTAATTATATAATTCTAACGAGTTTTTTTTGCAATTTAAGAAATTTCTTTTGAAAAGTGGACTCTTTTTTGTACACTCTGGGTGTAGGGCGCAAATCTAAATCAATTTAAAATTTCTTTATTAACCATTGGCTTTGCCTTTTGAAATATGTAAAGAAAAAAAATTTATTAACAAAACTTTGAGAAAAAATTGAAAAAATTCTACTATATTTTTGTAGAACAAGTTAGAATGCTATAATCGGTTGTGCCGAATTTTTTATATTCTTCACCACCTTATCGACAAATAATAAAATCTACGCCTCAAAGTATGCTTTCATATTTTCACACCTTTGTATTTGCGTCTCTCAGCTACCAAATCGGTGGACAATCAGCCAACGTCCACAAATTAAAACAGCAAAGACCTCAAGGAACGCAAAATCGATTTTCCAGTTTTTTTTTTTTTTGCCAAAGAAGTGGTCACATTCTTTTTCTGTTATATAAAAATTTTCTTAAGTTACATATCGTCACCTCAAATGCAAAAAACCGTAACTACTGAAAAATTTAATCTTGGTTTTTTATTGGATTATGATGTACTAATTCAAAGTATATCTACACAAAAAATGTCATGTTCATATCTTCAATAAACATTAACAAAAGCCAAAAGGTCGTAACATAAAGTTCAGAAACGAAACAGCAATAAAATCGGTTTCATTTAAGAAAATATGGCTAAAATAGGATTTTATGCTTTATCTATTTTTGTTTTAAGTGAACTATTCAAATTTTTTTAATTACTTAATTTTAAATTAAAAAATTTTAAATTGAGGTTACAGCTTTTTGCATTTTATAATGTTTTTTGTTTCCGTTGCAAAAGACTAAAAGTGTGGTAACGGCCATTTGCATTTTAGGTAACGATATATAGTATTTAGATTTTTAACTAAATGTAAAATGTTTATTTATTTATTGAATAATTACAATACAAATACAAATTATATTCTAATTCTAACCGAGCGGAGTAACGAAGACTATTGCTCTTTGGGAATCAAACCCACAACCCCCAAACTGACAGACTAGCTCACTACCAACTAGACCATAGGGGCACCCTAAATGTAAAATATTTTAAAGAAAAAAAATGTTAACAAATTATTTCATGCGAGGACCAACACCAACTATTTTTCCTACAAATTTCCAATTTGAAAATTAAAAATTTGCCTTACTGGATCCGTTCCTTCATGTGAAGCCACAGCGGACATTTGAATGATTTCTTATTAGATCCTTAATGGCATATATGGCCTCTCAAATAAAAAATGTAATATTTGACATTTGGAAATAACCATTTCAACATCTATGCGTTGCTTTTGAAAAACCTCTTGCATTAAACGATTATCTAAAATAATCTTTTCTTTTTTATACTCTACACCACTATAGAGAGTTGTGATATTATACGTTTGTGCTAATGTTTGTAACGTACAGAAAAAATATTCAGAACCCCACCTTAAAGTATACCTTTCGGTTTAACGATGTCGGCTGGCTGCACATGTCGCAATTTTAAAGTTATTTTAATGCAATTTTATATTAGTGATCATGCGAAGCACGAAATCTATTGAAATTAGTTGTGATCGTTCTAGATTTCACCTAGCCTCCATAAAAATGTCCTCTCGCTCATAAATGTCTTAAATAAAGAAATATTTTGATGAAATTTGCCACTAATAAAACTATGTAAGTATAAATCTTTTATGCCAAATTTCATGAAGATCGGTCCATAATAGACTATAGCTACAATAAAAGCCTTTCGAAAATCACTACCAAAAAAAATAATTTTGCATGCATACCCACTGGTGTTGAGTATCATATGGTCGGACTTGACCGACTATAACTTTCTTACTTGTTTTATTATTAATTATAATCACAAATAGGGAAGCCACAAATATGCAATGACATGTTTTTTTGTGTACATTAAATGAAATCACCTATAAAATATTTATCCATTTCCGAATAACTAAAGAATTTTGTCATAGATTTGTAAGTGCATATTTTTGCATATAATGATTTTTAGAGCATATTTATAGCATATTTTGTTAATTTTAGAGTACATTTCACCCCTCTTAGAGCATATTTTGACATTTTGAAGATAATTTTTTTATATGTCATCGGAAGTGTTTAAAACTTGATTTGGAATGTATAGAATAAAACAAGAGAGCCTTAAAATTAATTTTAATTGATATCACTAAAGTTCGTTAAAAATTCCAGAGGAGCTTGATTTGTAGTAACAAATCATGAAGTTATAAAAATAGACTAATTGATCTTTATTAAAGCCATTTTTGAAATATGATATAGATGATGTTTTAGCTTTTTATTTTTTTTATTTTTTTTATAAAAGCCATGATGTAAATTTACATATGAATGTTTTTGATAATATCTGAAACTGTTTTTAAGAGCATATTTGATCATACATTATAATATTCAAAAACTCGGTGCGTATATAATTATCTCTAAATATTACGATGCGTATACTTAATATTTCACTATCAAGTTAAATATATAAAAGCTGAGGCAGGAAGTTCATACATTTAAAAATTGTGTTTTAGGCTCCAAAAACATTAAAATATGCCGTAAAAACAAGTACAATTTGCGATTACTTCTTAACTTTTATAAAACCTAAAATTTTAATTCAGTACCATATTAAATTAAAAACAAATATACAGTAAAAGCATTAGACTGCCGTACCACATCAACAGATGTGATGGAGATGCATTTTTAAATGATATGGAAAGATTTTATCATTTGAATCTAAAAGTGTATCAATTGTATTGGTAAAACTTCTTCTGATGGCTGTGGTTTCAATGATAGTTCGATTTTCAATTTTCAATTAATCAATTCTCACACAGAAAAAATTATGGCTAAAATTTTTCTAAATAAATCATTATTTGGATTTTATTTTATTAAAAAATTTGTTTGATTTTAATATCTTATTTTATTGCTTATAAATTCATTCCAAACTAATACGAAAAACAACATTGTTTTTTGACATTTAAAAATACAAAAATAAATAAAATTATGAAAATGTTGACACAAAAAAATATCAAATCCATCATTTGCAGGATTCCAGAGGTAAGTTACCTTCATTTTCGTATATATTTCATTACCAAAAATGTACAGTGATTTATTTTTATTTTTTTTTTTTTTGTATCTTCTAGTTGAATCAAAGGCATATGAAATATGCATGAATGTATGTATCGCATAAATGATGAGGTCTATTGTATATTGTTGTATAATCCCCAAGCCGATTAAACTATGTCCTTTTAATTGTGTACCTGAACATGTAGCTTCCTCTCGTGATATAATTATGCGAAAGTAACTGGACTTCTTGAAGATAATTTAATGTGTTTTAAGTTTTGTATTTCAAATCATTTAAAAGTATTTTGCAAAAATGGTCTTTATTAGAAGTGATCCTTAACAATATGATACATGTCTGCAATCATAAATTGCCCTGTTGTACGGTTTTGGCGGTACTAAAGCAGAGTTTGTTTGCACTTTTGTTATATCCTAGATACGAGGGCGGATCAATATTTTAGTGACTTTTCGAACTTCCCTCGTAGTTATATGAAATGCAATACTATCCCCATCAAGTACCTCCTGTTAGTAGATTACTGTCAAATTTTGAGCAAGTGTCGTCATTTACTTTGCGTTTAACAGCTGTTCAAAACATGCAACCTCGTGTATTTTTTCTAAAAATGGAAAAAGTGAATTTCGAGTGCTCATTAAACCTTATTTGTTGCGAAAAAAAACGTCAATCAAACTAAGGAAAAGTTTGATAAATACTATGGGGATTCTGCACCATCGATTTCAATGGTAAAAAAGTGGTTTACTGACCTTCGTTGTGGTCGCACAAATGACGCTGAACGAAAATGTTGAAAAAATCCAAGATATGGTGTTGGCCGACCGAAGAGTGAAAGTGCGTGAGATTGTTGATGCCATAGGCATTTCATATAGAAGTGTGGTTTCGATTTTAAATTATCAGCTGGGTTTAAAAAAGTTGTCTGCAAGATGGGTGCCGCTTTTGCTCTCAATTGACCATAAACGTAAACGTGTGACAACTTCAAAGCATTATTTGGAGATGTTTAACCGCAATCCGGATGAGTTTTTGCAGCTTTTTGTAACTGTGGATGAAACATGGATCCATTACTGTATTCCGGAGACCAAGCAGCAGTCTAAACAATTGGTTTCTCCGGGTGAACCTGCTCCGAAGAAGGCCAAGGTACGTTTGTCGGCCAATAGGGTGATGGCAACAGTTACAAAAACTGGAGAAACGTTTTTATTTTGCAAAAAAAAACTGTGTTTCACGGACTTATTGATCCGCCCTCGTAGATATTTCACTGCATTAAAAGGTATGTAATTTGAATTCATTTAGAAAATGCTTCAATTGATAACGATTGCGTTTCCGTTTTAGATGGTTTTAGCCACTAATGAGATTTGGAAATAGTATCGTGTCTTCTTTTATTTCATATATATCTTTTTATTCATATATATATATACTATATATTTTATATACTACTATGTATGAATACATAAACTATTAGTTATGGCACCATTATTTTTTACCAGCATAATTTCTAAATTATTTAAATACTATACACTGTGTATTACCGTTAAACTATATTTCATGTAAAAAGTCTTTCGCATTTCTATACCAAATTTTCATACATGTCTTTACATGATAAAATACAATACTAACATTCGATCCGAATTATTGTATATATTATAGAAAATGTAAAAAAAAAAAATATTAAACAAAAAAAATAAAAATTGTTTGAAAATCTGCAAAAAATTTAATATTATTTTTATTGATTTTAATAAACCATATTATTGAATTTCTTAATAATTTTCAAATATTCAAATTTATAAATAGTAAAAATATTTTAATAAGAAAAAAATAAAAATTTTTTCAATAAAATATTTACGAATTTGAATATTTAATTTTACTAATTCAATGATAGGTCCGATTTCAGTAAAAAGTATAAATGTTTCATATACATAAATTGATATCAAATGAACTTCTTCTGCCTTCAGATAAATAACTTGAAATTTGATCCAGAAAGTCTGTATTCTATGCTTTAGGCTTTCCGAGGGCTGATATACCAAAAACATTTTTCAGTGATATTGTTTTGCCAAATATTTTAGGAAAATATTTCTCCGAAACGAAATTACTTACTCTGTGTAATTTTGCATCTTAATACGAGATAAACAAAGAACCTTCTGATGGCGCACCTTTTACAATAATCAACGTCCTTCTTTGATTGTCAGTTTTGGAGAAATGGCTTACCACAATTAATTTTTCCATGATATCTTTAATATTTTAAAACATTTTTTAGCTCTTCTGAAAATTTTTAAATGTAAACTTAAGTCGTTTTATCAAAGCTAAACATAATTAATTTTTTTTAAAGAAAAATAATTTTAAATTGCAATATTGCACTAAATATGATACAAAAATATTGCATTTATGGCAAAATATGCAAGAACTTGCATTTTCAACAAAATATGCATAAATATGCGCTAACAAATCGATGTTATTTTAAAACAAATTCTCTAATTTGCAAGAATATTTAGTTTACTCTGTTCAAGGGGGAAAGGCAAAAACATACATTTGCATGAACTTCCGGTCTTTAATAATAAGTTTTCAAGTTTTCTATTATTTCTTAAACAAAATTGAAAATTCTTTTAGTAATTTTTTGGTAAAGAATCATGTTTCATAAAAAAAAATTACATATACAAATAACACCTTTTTTAAAACCACCCTTTTTTCGACTACACATCCCAATGGCAAAACAAAATTTATCGCTTTAACTTTACATCTGACAAAGACAATACCCCTAGCACATAAGAAAACTTTCAATTGTAGCAAATTTTTGTACAATTGTACCCATTGGATCAACACTAAGGCACAGGTGTAAAAATGTTAAATTCTATGCAGCTATGAAGCAAAAAAAAAAAAAATAAAATAAAATAATTTTTTTCTTTTTTGTTTTGGTGTACGACAAAAACGAGTATAATCATCATATAATACGAAACGTGAAAGGAGTACAAAATTTTATGATTTGACTAGAGAAAAAAGAAAATAACAACATAAAATAAAATGCGTTATACCGGAAATAGATTTTCAGGTGGCTGTTTATATGTATGTTATATAAACTTAAGTAAAGATGTGCAGCATATTTAAGATAATGAAATTGTTGTTCGTGCTGCAATATTAGCAGCAATATGTAGTTAAAATTTCACACAAACAAAAATTCTTGTCTAGATTAAAATATTAAAAATTAACAACAAGAAGAAACAAAATATAAAGTCAAGCTTAAGTTAAAATTAACTAAAGAAATTTAAAATTTAATTTTGTTTAAATTTCATAAAATACTTTAAAAATATTGTTTTTTTTAATTTAAACCAAATTCTTTCATGTTTCAACAAACTGTAGGTATTTGCACTCACTTAATATTTTAACTTTATAATTTCCAAAGTCTTGTGTTTTCTGTCAATAAATTACATTTAATCCAACCACTTACAAACTCTACTCTACAACTTCTACTTTAGCTACTTGAGTTCTTTAGCTAAAAGATATAAGACTGACAAAAAATGGTAACCAACAAATTTTATCTGTTGATTACATTTACCAAAACTACGAGTAGATACGAGTAATTCTATTATATTTTTGTACTAAAACTAATTCAATTTTCTGGCAAAACTTTTCAAAGCTTCATAAGCCTGTAACAAATACTTGCTTTCCTTTTCAAATACATATATATATGCAATATTTTCAGTTCTTAATATCTGTACTAAATGTGTGTATAAGCGTGTGAGGTAGGTATCCTTATTGCTCTTTTTTGTTTCTGTATTCTGTAATTAAGAACAAATAAAATAATATGACAATTGTTAAGGTAGTTACTAGACACATACAAACATATATGTTGAATTTTATATTGGTTTAACTTGAATATACATTTAAATAAAATCTTATACTTGTAGGAGTATGGACAAACACATTTGGATATGTATCCTTGGATAGGTTTTGCTAATCTATGGACAATTTTCAAAAAACTAACAACCAACCGACATATAGTGGCGTCAATTGCAAAATTTTTGGTAATAAATCTGTATATCCTACAATGCTGGTCGGATCGAATTGAAATGTATGGAAAAGTTATAGAGGAGGACTTGGGATTTCAGAAAAATAATTTTTTAGTCACCCTGTAATAACACCAGCTAAGCTACAGGGTGTCAAGCATGTAAAAGATTTCAAAAATCGTAAGTTCCGCAAATCAAGTCCGATTTCAAAGATATTTGTATTCCAGTAAAGTGCATGGTGAGATAAAGAAAAACATTCTAACTCATTTAAGTTATATCTAATAGTAAAAAAGATATTTACGCTTGAATTTTCAATTTTTGAATTTTTGCCTCGAATATATTTTGTTTTTCGGGAATAAGTCTTGAGGTATATGAGGGAAAAATTCTTTAAAAAATATTGTGTAATTTCTAATATATTTTAAAATAATATACAAAAAAAGTTTTTTAATGATCTCAATTCATCTAGCCGTAAAATATTTTTAAAGTCAGCAGTCTGAAATTGGCATGAAAAATAGTATTTTTACCAGAAATATAATACAATTCTTTCACTTTTTTCTAAAAGTTAAAAAAAAAATTCTTTACATATTTCAAAAGACAAGGCTTCATGAATGGTTAACAAAAAAAAATTTTAAATAAATTTAGATATGCACCCTACATCCAGCATTGGTCGAAAATTTTGCATTTTAGAAAAAAATCATATTTATCGATTAATAAAAAATATGTCTAGGTAGTTTTTTTTTTAATTAATTGACACTGTTTAAATTAGAAATATATTTCAATCAATTTTGCACTAAAGCAGGAGTGCAGATTTTATGAAATTAGTCAACTTTTCAAAATAATTTTTTAAATTGCACAAAAAACATATTAGTGCAACATTTTTACCATTATTTCTTACATATTATATAAAGAAAATATTAAACTTTCATTCCCCAAAATTTTTTTCAAATAGCTTCAACAGTAAATTTGTTTGAATTTTTAAAAATAAGTAATATAAAAAAAATTAAAAACTAAAATAATAATAATTTTTTTAAGCAAAACTCCATATACTTTAAAAAAAACTCAAGAGATGTTAATATAATATAAAAATAGACTTTCTTACAAATTCACTGATATATAATATGTATTTATAGGTTGTTTTAAAAAGATAATATAATGACCTTATCAAAACTCAGTAAATTTTCACTATTTTATTGTCTATTTCCATATGTGCGTTTACGTGACACGTGTGTTACGTGTATGATGAGATAATATTCGTAATAATCGGTTAAATTTATTAAATATTGTTTATTTTTGAAAAATTGCCAAAAATTGCTTGTTAAAAAATCATTCAAAATGATTCTTGGAAAAATAAAAATAAAAGAATGATATTTATATATTTCATACAACATATAAGAAATAGTAGTAAAAATGTAATGCTAAATTGTTTTTCTATTCAATTTAAAAAATTTCTTTTGAAAGTTTACTTCTTTCATAAAATCTATACGTCTGCTTTCGTTTTTGGTCGTGCGGAAAGGAGTTTAGATCCAAAATGATCCAAATATATTTTTAAAATAAATAGCGTCAATAAACTAAAAAAAAAACTCTCATGACATTATTAATTAATAAACACAAATCTTGTTTCTAAAATTCAACATTTTCGACTAATGCTGGATGTAGGATGCAAATCTACACCGATTTAGAATTTCTTTACTAATCATTTGTGAAGCCTTGTCTTTTAAAATATGCTAAGAAAAAAAAACTTTAAGAAAAAAGTGAAAGATTTGTATTATATTTTTGATAAAACATTTTTTAAAATTTTACATATTCGTGGTGGTCAATTTTGGCACCCTGTAGTTTATATCATATTATTACAGGGTAACTAAAAAATTATTTTTCTGAAAGCCAAGGTCGTCCTCTACAACTTTCCTATACCTGGACCTTTTTAAAACAAAATATTTACATATAATATTTAGAGATTTAAAACTACTTTTTGCTGGATTGCTATTACTAACAACTGCATATATTGATAAGCTCATAGCCTCAATGGTACATATATACCATCGCAATGGTATCGGAAAGGCAATTGAATAATCATGTTAAAAATTTTGTTTGATAAAACATTCATAATACTGAATCCCATATCACGAAGACAAATTTATGTCAATGTTTTCTTTAGGCTAGTCTCTTTCTAGGAAGATGACATGAAAACTAACAAACCAGACAAGGGAATATGATATCAAGCTCATAATCAGATTCCATGATCAAGTTTCCCCCTTCTTTTTTTTAGTGGAACTGGTCTATACAGTGGAAAATCAAAGGAGGTTATCCATCCCAATTCCAGACATTTATGTCCATAACTGTTCTAACAGCATGTCCCTAACACCTATATTCTTTATTGTACTTCTCGCTCATTCATTCAGTCCTCGGTACCTAGACCATGGTTATAAATTTTGAATAGAGTCAGTATGGCTTAAATTTCAAAAGAGCAGAAGAAACCCATACATGTTTTTGCAATTGGTGTTCGTCTTAAGATGGTGGTAGGCTGTGTCGCTCAATATTTACTGGATGCCTTTTTCGCTATTCAGACATACAGAACCAGAATGCCGCTGATATTTACCTTTATCATAGGTAACATAAGAGGAAACAGATACTACTGAATTAGATCGTTGTCACAAAAGTGATAGCCACACAGTGTCATATTTGGCAGTTTTTTTAGAAAAACGGGAAAAATCCAGTTTTGGAGATATTGGACTGAAATTTTATATTGTAAAATGGAGATAAGCGGGTACAATCAGTGTGGCTTCCATACTGAAAAAATATTTGTTCTGTGTGAATTTTGGACATATTTTTATAAATTTTGTTATAATAAAAAATATTTTAAAAGTAGGCGTGGCAGAATCTAATCACACCAGTTTTAGTGTAATTTTTGGACAAAAAATTTTTAGCATGTACCTTAAAATTTTGAAATTATTCTTAAAGAATTTCTATTATGAGGTACCGCACATCTTTTTCTAATATTTTGAAAGATTGTAAAAAATCGTAGCTAATATTCTCAAATATATTTTTATGAATATACTTTCATATACCAATTATATTTTTAAATTGCAACTCATTGGAGCTTTTTAGTTCAAGTCCTTTAAAAATAGAATTAAAAAAATATATATTCGTTAATATTAGGATTTTTTTAATAAAAAAAAGTAATTTCAATATTGATTTTTTAACCTAACAAATTACAATAAAATTATTTGGATACATTTATTATTATATACCAAAAAATCATATCAATATCTGCAGTATTTTCTGATATATATATGCAGTTAAAATTAAAGTAAAATTAAAATGTTTTTAAAAGCAGCAACTTTGAAAATCCACAATTCGCACTATAGACATTTTCCAATAATATTATTATTTTTTAATATGATATGATTTCTAGTAAATATGAGAAAAATTACTGCAATTAATAAGTTTTTATTTTCATATTTTTATTTGTAATTGGGAAAATGTGACACTATGAACCGGGAGACTTTGTTTGGTATCGGATAGCAAATTCTTCGATTACGTTCTTAGAATACTAAATCATTTTATTTTGTACTAAATAATATTATTCAATCCCAATTCACTTATCTTAGTCCTTACTTATAAATTCGTACACAGATATTTTGAAATACTCATGAATTTAAACGCATTCATAAAAAAAATGTGCTCTTTGTAAGCTCCGCAAAGCATATGTCTGTTTTGGATTTAAAATGTTTCTTTTTAATGACTTAAAGTGATATACAACAAGAAATACTCATAGAATTTTAAGGTCAGAAGCAATCATGTGTATTAATAGTTGACTATTGGTATAACACTAATCAACCAAAAGCAAAAAAAAATTAAATAAAGTTTTTGTATTCTCATAAAATAAAAATACTCTTATATTGTCTATCTTAATTAGATAGACAATAGATAGGCGAAATTAGCTGTTATTTTTCAAATAAATTACTATGTAAATAAATATTTACTTGTCATACGAAAGATATTACGTGCATATAACTTAATCCTTTTTTGAATCAAATAATTTTCAAATAAATTTTATTAAGGGTATGATCTGTTTGCTAGTGTTAACATTTAAGTATTCGTATGGTTAACTTAAGGTGTAAAATGGAAGAACAAACATATTTTACACCTCAATACAAGTACATTAGAGTCACCCCAAAATGAAAAGTATCAATGTTCCCAGCTCAAATGAAAATTTATTTAAATAAAAAAGGTCCTTTTTTGGGTTTTTCGGACTTTTTTTGTATTTCTGCCAAAGAAATTAAATTTGGAACCAGATACAAATAAGAAAGAAATTTTGCAAATTTTTCACAAAAAATTTGAATATTTGAATTGTTTTCGCATAAATAAGACCAAAGTAATACAATACAACCATCTAGCACTTATACCGAAAAGGTTTTTTGTTTTGTTTTTTTTTTTTTTTTTTTTTTTTAATTCGAACTTGTTTGTATTTTATTCGAATTTCTCGAAACGTATTTTTTTTTTTCAAATACAAATGTTTCTATGCGATAAGGAATTAAATGAATGTAACATCAAAATGTGCATATTTTTATAAGCTTTTTAATAATATATAAATAACACTTCATACTTCTATTTACAAACAACGAAATAAATAAAGTAAATACTCGAAAAATATTACAGCATACATTTTTTGAAGGGTATTTTTTTATAACTATACCAGTTAAGTAACAAACAGAAAGCGATTTTTTCGTGTGACTCACAGTCAGGGCTGTCAGATGTGGCGATTTTTCGCCAAACATGGTGATTTTTAATTGCTTTTTTTCGACAGAATTTTGCAAAGGTGTCGATTTTTTGGCTAATTTAAAAAAATTTATTAAAATATATAAAAATAACTTCTTGTATATAATCGATATCTAACATAATTTTTACAAAATGTTCTATGGGAAATTGATGACGTTTTCTTACCAGCAATCGATTTTTTTTTTTTATTTTTGTATTTGCCTATCTAACAAAATTAAGATTTACAAATAGCTTCAACTTCCCTACAAAAACTTTTTTGGTTCTCGGTAATCGCAACTTGGAATACGGATCTGTTTTTTGGGATCCGGATGCGGATTATCTTAAAAACTTTATAGAATCAGTCCAAAAACAATTCCTTCTTTTTTGCTTGGGTAATTCAACATGGAATCCTAACGTCATTATTCCTCCTTACACTACAACCTAATAAATGGTGCAGTCTGTTCCGACTTCCTACTCAGCAACATAAATTTTAATGTTCCTTTTGGATCAACTCGTTTCTACATTCCAATTTATTTACAAGTTTTCCAAACTAATTATGCTAATTCTGATCCTTTAAGTAAATTGCGTAAACATTATAATGATTTTTATTTTCTTATTGATTATTCTGCTAATATTAATGTCATTAAACGTAATATTATTTTGTACCTAAATCAGTGTAATTAAATGGATGTCTTAATCTTTATTTTTGTATATTACATTATTATATTTTATATTGTATATATTATATATTGTATATTATGTAAATTTTTTATAATTGGACTGTAAGGATTTATTCCGTAGACCTTAAATAAATAAATAAAAAACTACTTATTGAAGTAGTTTCTTGGTAATGAGTCGTCATTATTATTTGTCTACTCCATATTACATAAATAAGCACATTTTAATAGCACAGTAATATTACAATCACGTGGTCAGTTGGCTAGAACACTGGACTAGCAACCAGAAGGCTCCTGCTTCAACCCCATTCTGAAACTGTTAGTTTTTTTTTTTTTTTTAATATCTAAAAAGGTATTTTATACTAAGAAAAAAGTTTTTGTCACTTAGAAAATTAAGTGCGAAATGGTGTACTGAGTAAGACGTTAGTCATTAAAAACTAATAGCTAATTTGTGAACAAGTTCAAAACTCACTGATGGCAAAATTTTTTTTGTTTTTTTTTTTACTTTTATTTTCGTTTAAGTACATATTTTTGACTACCCCTAGTGTCTAGAAATAACTACATGAATTTGTGGACAGTGCGAACAAAAATAACTAGTAGTTATTCAGGCAAAACATACATATATATATATATATATATATATATAATAATAATAATAATAATAATTATTATTATTATTGTTAATAATACATAATAAATTTAAATACTATTATTTAAAATTGTTGATTCAAAATGAAGCTTTATGTCAAAAAAGCATATTGGGTGATTCCATATGAAAACAGGCAGAAACAGTCTTTCTCGGATATGGCATCTCCAATTTCAAATTTTAAAGTGTTTTTTTAAATTGAAACATTTTTGGTTCAAAAATATGACGTTTTAAAAAATGTAAAAAAGCTAAAAACTTCATAAAGGTGTACTTGTTTAATTGCTAATAACTTCTAAACTATACATGGTAGATCTCTAGTTTCACATTAAAGGCAAAGATATAACATTTGTAGCGATATGTATAAAGTTTATTTATATCAAAATTTCAAAGGTCAAAATTGAGATCCTAAAGTACATCAATCAGAATATTATATCTCAAAAAATAGAATTTAAAAAATTCTTAAAAAAGTATATAATGTTGATATAATTTTAAGGTGGACATTTACTTAGTTTAGAAGTTATTTTAAGTTATAATTTTATTTTTTATTCAATTACTATTAGCTACTGCAATTATCATTGGCTTTATTGAAGCTGAATTTATATTTAATAAATATTAATTACATTTTTTCTTTGAAGAACCAAATAAATTTGAAATTTGGCGATTTTTGGCGATTTCTGATTAACGATTTGGCGACAGAGGTTCAAAAAAATTTGACAATCCTGCTCACAATAAGAACTTACTCTCTGTGTATATCAAATTGTAAATAAATACACTTCTTAGCATAATTTGTATGGGTATTTCACTTAAGTATTATTTATTTCGTTATTAGTTAATAGATATATGAAGGGTTATATATCATTAAAAAGCTTATAAAAATACAAGCATTCATTAAATTTCTTTTGATATGGAAACATTTGTATATGAAGTAAATTATGTTTCGAAAAATTCGAATAAAATACGAACAAATTCGCATTTTAATAAACGGAAGAAAGCGTTACGGTATAACTGCTAGGGAATTATATTGTATTATTTTGGCCATATTTTTTTTTTTAAATTTATATGTAAAAATTCAAATTTTTTGTTCCTGGTTCCAAATTTTTATTACGTCATTAAATGCGCTTCCCAAAATCCTTTCTTGTGATGCCAAATTTTCATATTATTCTTTGGCAAAAATACGACAATGATCCGAAAAACTCAGAAGAACGTTTTTCATTTTGATCCAGCTCACGAAACGATAATAAAATTTTAAAATAATATAAAAATTTTGAGAAACGGTATCTTAGGAGAATGTAAATTTACATTTAAGCTAGGAACATCGATATCTTATTTTTTCTCTCCTTACAAACGGGGTCATCCTAAATTTCATACGCACATACATACATACATACATGCATGCATATATATAAACTAACAATACAACTATGAATGTTGAACAATAATACTATTGTGCTACTATTGTAGAGTTCGGTAAAATAATTTTTGTCAAATAGGTTAGACGACTGAGGGAATCTCCCTACAGATAAACGAATTTAATATAAATACGTATGAAATATTTGAAATTAAAAAATTAATGATAAAATCAATCTGAAAATGCAATTCAATCAATTTCAGCGAAATGAAAACGAGATAAATCTAAATTACAAAAATACATAAAATAAATTTTCAAATTCAAAGAAAAGATGAAACCTCTGAAACCTTTAACTACAAACACCTAAGTGCTAATTGTGGGCTAAGAAACTCCGAATAGCAACATGGATTTTTAAACTACCCTCCCACAAAAATAAAATATCACTTTCTACAAGTATATTGTCGCATTTAAATAAAAAATTTAAATAAAGTTCTTACGAAAAATCCAGTGTCCTTTCCTCAGTGAACTGATGCCGATAGTCATACGAACAAACCAAAGGAATTATCAGACCTTTCTACATAAATCTAAAAAAAAACTAAGGGTTTTCAAGTCCCCAAGATTTTTCAAAAATATCTAACAATTCATGAATCTACCATCATTGATCTAACATAAGAGATTTAAACATTATTTTTTCACGTAAATACATCAAGTAAAATTTAGTTATTTGGGAACCATTCCTAGATTCCAACTAAAACTATATCAACTCAAATCATAATTGAAAATACAGAAAATAGATTATTTGAGTAAGGTATTCATAACCAGGGAGATTAAGAATTCTGATCAAAGAATTTTTAAAAAGCTTTTTGAACCCGAATCAAGAGGATATTAAATTCACCATTTATAGCATTCTAGTCCAGAATAGAATCGATCTACTTCAGCAAAGATAGCCGAATTGAGAATAATTTGATTGATTTTTTTTTTCAAAGGGTTATAAAGCGTTTTTTTAATTCCAACCAAAAGGACGTTAATGTCAATATTTTCTTTTTGGACAATATGATCGATTTATCAGGCTTGGCTATTCAAAGATATTCTTAAGTCGTAGGGATAGCTTAGTAAATTCCAATGAGTAACTTACAAATGAGTTTCCTGATTTCACCAGATGGTTGTCCTGTAATAGAGAATTGTTAAACATGATTTGGAAAGGTTCGAACAAGCTCAACATATCTCCTCCTAAGTGTAGGACAATTAGTTCACAGAAGAAACAATCAACATAATAGAAAAATTCGTCTACAATTATGGATTTTTTTTCATTTCACGTTCACTAGCAACACTCAAAGGTATAATGAAGCTTACGAGGCACAAATGTGTACATGCATGGAATTGCATTTGTTCTATCTTTCCCTAGCCTAAACTCACTACCGTGTACAGCAGCAACTACACCAACAATGCAATAGCATTATAACCAGGAATAACAAATATCAACAAGCAAACAAATGAGGCAACTAACTTTTAAACTGAAAAATAACACTTCGGCTACATACTTTACAAAACCCAAGAGATCAAAATTTTGCCAACAGACACAGAAGATACTCATATAAGCTGATAACAACACACAACTACACATACACAATGGTTATAAACAAAAGAAGAATATCTCAAATATTTTGAGGATTGCCCACTAAAAACGTAATGAATACCAAACAAACAATCAACAAAAATTGTCAGCAGCCAGCCACCAAGTAAGAAAGCATGCAAACAAACAACAATTGTCAAGGATTAAACAGTGTCTAATACCACTAGATAAACAAGTTACGTGTTCGCGTAACCAATGTATTGTATTTGATGTTGTAGTTCTAATAAATCCACCAAGATGTAAACTGCTTAATAGAGGAATGAAACTCAAATATAAATGCAGACAAAACTCGCTGCATGGGCTGCAACATTAGAAAACGCATGGATATAAAGATATCAAATGCTTGTTGACAGTTGAAATGTTTAGGACTTTCGCTGGCATATGTGAGTGTTTGTGTCTTTACTCCACTTAAACGCAAATTGGCTTTTAAATATTTGCGTATGTATGTATAGTGGTATCTGATTGTTTTATATTACAGTAAAGTGGACAAAATAAGGCAGATACCAAGAGTAGTTTCTCTAATGGTCAAAAGTGAACATTTTTTCACCAATGAAAATAGCAACTTTGACTTTTAGCCATCACTTAAGGAGTGAGAAAATAATTTTTTAAAGACTTGACGGCTAAGATAAAGAAGTTAGTGTACTTCTAGAGGAATAATCTACAAATCCATAGAATAAAGGGTGTCGCCCTGACCACATACTGGGCTTGTAGAATTATATATATATATATATATATATATATATATATCAGATAAATTATTGCGCCCATCAATCACTTCATGCGATTTTTTCAGACATGAGTTGCACTTCGACTTTCTCGCTGTCTTGCAAAAGGATCTACCTATGGCTTAAGTAATAGAGACCATCTAAACTCTGGCTACTGCTGGCTACTTGTGTTGCAGTACAATAACGCTCCCCCCACCCCCCCCCCCATTATTCCATAGGGAGCTCAAACATTTTGAAGACACCGAAGATTGTTCCCTTGCAAAATGCACTCCAGAAAATTTCTGGAACTGGTAAACCTGCTGAATTTTTTTTTATACCACAGCTATCTATCATGTTGGGGATTTCACCAAACATGAAAGCCACAGTAGAGTCTATACAAGAGTAATAAGCATAATAGACCATTTCCCGACCGTAACTGTACCTACTGCATATTCTTCCCGTTGTTTGGGACAGTCGGTATTTATATATATATATATATATATATATATATATAAATATATATATATATATATATAAATATATATAATATATATATATAAATATATATAATATATATATATATATATATATATATATAAATATATATAATATATATATATATATATATATATATATAAATATATATAATATATATATATATATATATATATATATAGAGAGAGAGAGAGAGAGAGAGAGAGAAAGAGAGAGCGTGTATATATACTGCTCCTCCTAAACGCACATCGAAAATGGGGCTAAAAATAATTAAGGTTCTACAAATTTATTATTAATTAAATATTAATAACAAAAAACTTAAAATGTACTTTTAATTCTTTCATTATAATCTTAGCAGTTTAATGTTTTTTATGGCATTTTCCTACATACGCACTTAAACTAATTAACCAATTTAGCATTATTAATAATGTGTTGATGAAAATTTGTTTTGGATAACTTCAAAAATTCGGTCTGGTATTGATTCGACTTATTTTTGAAGAAAATCGCTTCCCAGGCTTGCTTAGTTTTTAATTTTAACTCATTCATTCTGTGCATTTCTCGCGTAAACTTTATGGGCCATGTATCCCCACAGATTCTTCATTAGATTTAAAACCGGATTGCAAGCAGGTCAGTCCAATATTGGAATAGTATGTTCATTAAAAAACGATTTAAATTAGTTCGCGACATGCATTGCAACGTTATCCCATTGGAATATGCTATCTTCATCCATTTTTTCATCCATAAATAGGAAAAGAACATCTTCCAACAGTTCAGTATAAATTTTTACTGTTCATTTTGATTACACCAAAATATGTTTTTAATTTTCCTGCAGGAGAAAAGGCTGCCCAAATCATAACACTGCCTCCAACGAAATTGCGTTTCCGCACACGAATTTCGTTCGACCTTAAATCATGTTAATAGCAAGAATGTGAATCCGGACCGTCCAAATTGAATTTTTTTTTTTCATCACAAAAGTTTGCTTTATTCCACTTATTTATCCGTTTCATGTATTTGAAATGATTTTCCTTATGATGCTGTTTTAACATTCCATTTTATGTTACCATCTGTTTGAAAAAAATGTGTAACGTGTTTGGAAGTGCCAGGAAGATCAAGTTTATTTTTTATTTGTGTAGCATTTAATTTATTGGGAGTGGCTTCTCCTTTTATTTTATTAATTTGACTGTTTTGTTAATTTTTTGTTACCTTTTGTTGGTTTCCTCACTCCATATTTCTGCCCTTTCTTAAGAAAACTTGAAATAACTCCTTCCGAACGATTAATTTTTCATCCCATTTATATGTTAGAACAGTCTTGATCACGAAAAAATTAAATTTGAATTTTTTCCTGGTTTATAAGAGTAGTTCCTTTGGGCATCCTTTAAGTTGTTTAAATTTCCCAATTAAAACAAAAATATTTCCAATTTGTCATAAGACATTTACCTTAAGTGAAACAAACGACTAAAACTGTTAAAATGTTTTAATATTATTATTATTATTATTTTTTTTTCTTTTTTTTTTTTTTTTTTTTTTTAGTAACCTTTCAGATAAATTTTTGTCGACTGCGGAATATTCCACTGAAATGATCACCAATATATTCTAATTCCTAAATTAAAGGAAATAACAAAAGCAGGAAACAAATATTTCTTATATATAAAAAAAGTACCATTATATCGCAAGTTATTGTAATAACACAATATTGTTTTTGGTTAAGAGAAACAAATATACCTCAAAGAAAAACAAAAATTGTAAATGTGCTTATAGGAATATGCACCAGTGTATATTCTCTACAGTTTCATTGCTTGTATAAGACATGTGTCTCAAAAAAACTGTTGTGTTTTCATGAATGAAAAAACTATTAACTTAATAATTTTTTTATAATAGTAAATATTTTGAAGCCACAAACCAATAATACTATTAAAAAATTTTAACTTGCCAAAAGTAAAATTGTTTTGGAATTTCTTTAAATTTTTAAGATATTCTAATACTTTTAAAAAATAAAATATTTCGTATTTTATCAGTATGTCAAAAGATTCATTAGGGAATAGTTCGGACAATGGTTTTATATTAAATTTAGTTTTTATTTTTCTTTTCATATTTATTCTTTTTAGATCTTTTTTATTATTATTTTTTTTTTTTTTTTTTTCTTTTTTTAAAACTTTTGTATAACCTTATTTTTGATAATGTAAAAAAATACCTTGTTGATAAATATGAAAATCAAATATTTTTGAATAATTTTAAATATCACTTTTGAGCGTGTGCCAAACGGTAGCAAACTTTTGTGGTGAATTAAAATTTTCCCATAGTGAACAAATTTTATACTTTTGCAATGCTAAATGAAATCTTTTCCCTATGTTAAATTTTGACATATTTTTTTTTTTAATAAACTTCAAAAACTTTTAGAAAATTTAATATATTTTTTTAACAATTATTTGTCTTTATGAAAAAATAACACTTTTATAAAATCAACATTAAACTGTGCAACGATTTTAAAATATTTCACTTATTTTATACTTGTTAAAAATTTCTATTCATTTTTCAATAATTTGCGTAGCCCTATGGGCTAATGAAACTTTATTCACCTCAAAACTGTCAAAAATTTACTTTGCTACATACTTTGTCATCGTTTGACACATCCTCTTTGTATTGAATTTTTGAGAAATCTTAATATTCAGTATTACCATCTAAAAATGCCTTCAGAAAGTAGCATGTGTAAAATAATGTACATTTTTCATTGAGGCGTTAAAAACAGTAATATTTTTGATATAGGATTTTAAAACTACATATTAAATTACTATTAAATTTTCCATTTTCCCGGGAATTCCCGACGACATTTTGCCCGTGAATTCCCGGACCTCAAACCATATTCTTGAGTCATAGTTCATTGCGTTTGGTTGTAAAATATTACGCAATAAAAATATTAATTAAATTCTTCATAATTTTTATTAAAAAACATTATAATAAAGTTTTAGAAAAAGTGGTAAGTAAAGTTGGTACTTGTCTAAAGATATTTGCAAAATAGCATATTTATCTAAATATCTAATTTATTTTTTTTTTTCATTTTTTTTTTTTTTTAGTTCAGAAAATTTTGTCCTAAAATATATGGATTTGAGTAACAAAAAAAAAATAATATTATTTAAATGAAAAGCATTGATGACTCCTCTGTGCGAAGTTGAAATTTGTACAAAATGCTTCCATTATTTACCACTCCTGAATTATTATCTTTGAGATATAATTTATTATTTTATGTATTTTTTATTATTTTATATATTTTGTTAAGTTTGAAATAAAATAAAGCGTGATCCATTTCGAGGTTCCCTACTTTTTTAAAGAAAAAAACACAGAATATTCAAAATTAATGGGGAATTTTTATTATCATTTGAAAAAACATTCTTTGGCATTTATATTTTGAAGATTATGTCTATCAAATGTTGGCCGTTGAGTCCAATTTTCGATGAATCGTTCGAGCATTTCGACTGGCGAATGACACGAGTGATGTTTTCTTCCAAGGCCTGAATCGAAGCGAGTTTGTCCACATTAACTTTAGACTTTACATATCCCCACAGGAAAAAGTCTAACGGTGTGATATCACACGATCTTGGTGACCAATCGACCGGCCAAAAACGTGAAATTATGTGCTCACCGAAGTGTTCTCTCAATAAATCCATTGATTGATGCGATGTGTTGGAAGTGGCGTCGTCTTGCTGAAACCAAATGTCGCCGATATCACGAGCTTCAATTTCAGGCATCAAATAGTCGGTTATCATGGCACGATAACGGTCGCCATTGACGGTTATGTTCGCGACGACATCATTTTTAAAGAAATTTGGACCGATGATTCCACCGGCCCACAAACCACACCAAACCGTTGTTTTTTTTCTGGATGAAGTGGCAGTTCTTGAATCTCTTCAGGTTGCTCTTCGTCCCAAATATGGCAATTTTGTTTGTTTACATACCCATTGAGCCAAAAAGTGGGCCTCATCGCTGAACAAAATTTGATAGAGCGGTTTCAGTTGTTGCACAAGCTGTATTTTGTACGCTTTCAATTTAAGATCTCGACGTAAAATGCGCCAAGTCGTTCCATACGCCAGTCCGAGTTGCTGCGAATGGCGCCCAATTGACTCTCCACGGTCTTTGTGTACACTCTCAGCTACGGCCGCTATATTTTCTTCACAGCATGCTGGACATGGTCTATTCGGTCGAATATTATCCAATAATGAATGCTGGGTCTCAAAATGGGTGATGGTGTTGCGAATAGTACGCTCAGTAGACCGATTATGTTTACCAAAAGTTGAGCGAAGTGCACGAAACACATTCCTCACAGAACGTGAATTTTTGTAATAAAGTTGAACGATTTGTAAACGTTATTCAGGCGTAAGTCTTTCCATTATGAAATGCCAAACAATACTAAACAAAAATAGCATGACAGCACGACACAACTCTACTTGAATCACCCTTTATAACTTTAAAATTAAATCAGCTTTCAATTTAAAGCTGGAACAAAATAGAAATGAAACAAAATAGAAAACTATCGCTTTCGAACTATTGTAAACGATAATAATCACAAATCATTAGCAATACCAATTTCGAATAATTTTCAATATATTTTTTTTTTAGTATTGAAAACAAATTATTAACGAACATTCTTATGTTTCTTTATTGATATCGCTAAAAATTCACTACTAATAAGTTAACCGAACCTTCGATAACGAAAGATTTACTGGCACAAAGTGAGCGACAGGTGTGCTCAGGGAGCTTATATTTGGATCGCCAAGGATAGTAGTTGTCAATTGTTTTGTTAGGGAAATGATTATGAAATGTTTTAAGGCGATATCAGTATCGAATTTTGTATTCAGCCGGAAAGCTTTAAAAGTTATTCTTTTTGTGTTAGTGAGTAGCTAGGCTGCTATATATTACTAGATGATTGTACAGAGTAATAAATTGACCTTTGTGTTGTAAAGTTGCCATTGTGTATAAATTTTAAAATAGTTAAATTTTGAGAGTTTTAAGACGTAAAATAAAGAGCTGTATTTAAGTTTAAAAGCAAATTGAAGCAGCACTAATATTTGCAAGTAAAAGAACCTCCGGTTTATTTAAAGGAAATAAACTCAAAGTTTTTAAATTGCACTGTTAAAAACGTAGCAATCAACCTGTTTATAGAATCCAACAAGGATTGGTTTTACAACATTTTCTCAACAAAACTAATAATCTGGGTTTATGTATACGAGTTCTGTTTATGAAAACCAATAATTAGATTTGAAAATTTAAATATTTTCGTCATCAGTTTATAAGAAAAATTTCATAGTTCATTATTTATTTAAGAACATGGAAGTATTTTCTAGAGTGGAAATATCAATCCTTTAACAAATTGTACTCATTGCGATTTCATAAACTCATTTCAAGTTGAAAGTGGAATTTTGTTTCCAATCTAATTCCGTTGACGATTTCATAAGCAGACTGAATAAAAATTGTTTTCAATGAAAAACTTAGCATGAAACATGCAAAACTTTAAAACAAACTAAACTAACGCTTTTTGTAAGAAATATCTATAAAATTAATATTAAAATCATCATATTTCTTAAACCACAAAATATATGTACATATCTATCATTATCCACAATTTTTCGAAATTTTCAGCCAAAAAAATTTGTTTGTTATTTAAGAAATCGTACAGAAAATATAGTAAACATATTTATTTTCTGGGTGTTTCGAAAATTTTAAAGAGGCAGTAATAGTTTTGCCATGTCCTGATAGCAATTTAGAAGTTCTATAAATTCACTTTTTTTAGTTTCGATAAAAAACTTTAAAAGAAATTTTGTGTGCATGGATAAAAATGATTAACGCGAACAGACTTTACATGACTAATATTGGTTAATATAATCACTCGAAGTTCGTGTGAAACGAAAAGAAAAAATTGAATCTTTACTCATAAATATATCTGTCTATCTATCTATCTATCTATCTATTTGTCTATCTATCTATTTATCTATTTATCTATTTATCTATTTATCTATTTATCTATTTATCTATTTATCTATTTATCTATTTATCTATTTATCTATTTATCTATTTATCTATTTATCTATTTATCTATTTATCTATCTATCTATCTATCTCTCTATCGATAAAGTAAAAAACAAACTCCATCTTTTTATTAAATTCCTTATTCATTTATTCCACTTTGCAAACCAGTTAATTGTTTAATAAATTTATTTTGTAATTTAATTACATTTTTACGCATATTTGACCTTTGTAAAATGAAACAAAAAATAACATAAAAACTAAAATCTGCATAATTTATAAATAAATAATTTAATATTCTACATTTTAATAATTTACTCATAATTCACAACACAAACATTATTATTGTAATTACAACTGTATCGTATAACAAAATTATGTTGTTTAATAAACAGTAATAGAAGCAAAAACAACAATAATAAAATCAATTAAACAATTTTCTATTGCCACGCACAATAATTATTGAGTGAATGACAAAGCTATTTAGATAGTACATCAGCAAAATAGGAAAAAAATCAAAAAAAAAAAAACTAAAATAAACATAAATATAATTTGTCGTATAAACTAATTTTCAAATGTGCTAATTAAATTTCCAAAATGCGATTAAAGTATATGGACACAAATATTAGGGTAGTGTTGGATTAAATCTTAAAAAAATATAAAAATTAAAAAATATAAATGAAAATTATTAAAAAGTTACGGATTATTAAGAAATATGAACAAAATATTTTGTTGCTTAACAACGCATGAACTGTGCTATTACAAAATTTAATACCTCCTTAATAAAAAATTCTTAAATACTCTGTTAACTATACTACATACCAACACACTCATAAATTTACCTAGTAAACTTAGATAGCGGACAGGAAGCGGATATAAATACCTGGTCTCGCTAACATTTACTTATGTCAAATATTTGTTTTCATACATGGAATGTTATTTGTTTTTTAACTAAATCAACCAAAACACATACTCTCATACAATTATACACTCACACACATACACACATATACTTAGATATTTATCGTACATTAATATTATAGAAATGTTATCAAACCATAACAACATTTGTACAAACTTTTAGTACAATACGAGTATTTATTTATTTAATTTTAATTTCAAAATCATATTCATATTGGCTAACACTCGGTATAACGTTAAGTGGAAAGACTGTAATTTTAAATGCAGTTATGGAAACCACTAAAATGGCTAATTTTCAGTTTTGTTTTGGTATTAAAATTTCAATCGTTAGAATAAAAAAAAAAGAAAATCTCATCAGTATTTTGACATAATTTGTGAAAGGAATAATTTTGATATTAAAACTGCATGCAATATTAGTGTTTTTTTAAATACAAATATTTTCAAATTTATCATTTTGATGTCAATATAAAGATCAGAAGTTTTTTAATATTGACTGTAGTGCTCTGCAAAGAAATCCTCATTATAACAAAAATTGGTGGAATATGATGATTTTGATATACTGAATAAGAATCTGTTCTCAGTTTTTTTCTATTACATACAGATATATTTTTATGGGCATGACTAATACGACCCCCTTAATAAGGCCGACTCACGAGTATAATTAATGATTCATTATTAACTTATTTATTTATTTAATTATTTATTTTTCTTTCTTAGCCGCTCAATAGTTTCAGAGCTATTCGAAAATTTGTGTCGAAAAATACAATTTTTCATGTCAAATTAAAAAATATTTTGAGGCTAGCAAGGAATTAAGCCAATTTTTTAAAATTGGCAAAAATAAAAGGAGTTGTTCTAGACTTATTTTATATTGGATATACAGTTAAAGATTGAAACCATTATGTAAGAAGCAAAGATTGGGAAAAATCGATGCAAGGTTTCACGTACTTCCCATATATTGTGAAATTCAAAATTACAATACTTTCTATAAACTTCGGCTTGTTAAAAAAGTCACACATATTATTTTGTTTATATATATATATATATATATATATATATATATTGAATGTGAAATTAATATTAGCAGATTTACAACAGTTTAAAAAATAATATATATATATATATAAAAATATATATATATATATATATATATATATATATATTATTTTAACTATTCAAATAACGGTTTTAACGGCTGGTTTAAATATTAATTAAATAATGCTTCTCAACCGTTCTCAATGCTTCCAGACCTTTCTGTTTATGTTAACAGCTGTTAACATATCTGTAGAAATCATTAACATAGTTGTAAACATACAACATTGAATATAAAGCTTTCGCCATTGTTCGTAAGTATGGCAACACTAAATGTTAAAACTGCTATCATTAACATCGAAAGCTCTAAAATTCGAGTATACTTGTTTGTCCGTTAAGAAAATTGTAGAAAGACATAGAGTTTTCGAGAAACAACTAGATGGCAGTGCAGTGTATATAAATTTGCCGTGAGAACACCATTGAGTCAGTCTAATTGGAAGTGTCGTTAACTAAAGACAAATTAACTCCCTTGGCTGTATATTATTAAAGTGTGCCGTATAAAGTGTGTAATTTAAGTGCGTGTGTATTAGAACACATAGTGACTATTTAAACTGTTATTGTTGTACATTTTTTAAATAAAATAAAGAGTCGTTACAACTTTTAAACCAATAAACTGCTTTCATTTGCAATCAAAGTATACGGGTTATTTAAGGGAAATAAACCACCGTTTTTAAAAGGTTAAAACGTAACAATACGAATATTTTGGACTGAGATTTAGCAGAGTTAGGTGTTTGGGGCGTATACTTGTTCTAATTGATTAAAAATCACATGAAAAATCGATATGTGCATGAAATTAGAGACCACACATAGTAAACCTAGTAAAAACTTGATAACGACATATAGTTACCAAACGACATACTTTTCAACGCAACGCCAACATTGACACCCCAACAATACCTAGAGGTTGTTTTGTGTCAACAGTTAACTATTTTAACTATTGCCTCTAATAAAATAATAAAGTGTAAGTAGTGCAGTGTTATATTTTATGCATTTCAATTTATTATCAATCTTATTATCAATCTCATTGTCTGTTCCCCTGTGGGCCCGTTGTCTGCTCCACTCTATTGCTGTTTTGGTAATGTCTCCATCAGGCTTTCTCAATGTGTAAATCCACTCATCTCAGGTAGTAGTGATAAAACGTTCTCCAGACATTGGTTGTTGATGTGAAGACTATTGGTATTTTTTGTATTGTGGTTCGTATGTTCTTTGTTTTGGCAATATTTATCTTGAGATTTGCCCTGAATGCTGTACTGTACATCATTTAATTTTTTCTGCATATCATCGAAGCTGTGTGATAAGAGAGAGATATCACAACTTTGTCTAACTCCAGCTTTGATATTGATCGGGTCACTGATATTCCCGTCGTGGAAGATGCATTATCTTGCGTTCGTGTACAGAGTTTTTATAATATCAGTAATCTTGTTGGATGTTTCTTCATAAGCCAGTGCGTTCCATATTGCTAAAAAGCTTTTTTATAATCTTTGAGAGTCAGATAGAGTGATGAATGCGTTTCTACGTGCGTTCAGTGAATCCAGCCTGCTCATTGCGAAGAACTGGATTTAAAGCATCCACATTGTATTTGTTAAGTATCTGATATATATTAGAGTAATACTTCGCCAGTTTTTACAGGTCTCCTTTTTTAGTTATTTTTAGTTTTTTAGTATTTAGTCCTCTTTGAGCTCGATACACAACTTGTTGGAGTTGTATTAAATAGTAATTTTGCTCTAATTTCCGGAGATGCCTTCAATAATTCGTATGTTATCCAGTCCTGGCGCCTTGTTATTCTGTTGATTCGAATATTTCTGGAATTTCCGATGGGTGAATGATGAGTAATGTTCAACCCATATTTCCATCCGTTCGCTCATCGAAGTAGTAAATTCCTCATTATATTTTCGAAGTGGTTTGCCGCCGGTGAAACTCCTAAATTGTTAAGAGTGGCTGCAGATTCTGCTTCCCTTGCTAATTTGTTGTATCATCCTTTTGTTCTCATATGCATTTTTCAATTTCAATTTCAGTTTATTTCTTCATAACTTTTCTTGGCCTGTTCGTTCATTTCATAATATTTAATTTGTATTGTATTTCTTATTTCGTGTTTTGGCCATGTTTAGGCGATTCATGAGTTGCTTTCTCTTGATTATCGTTTCCCGTTTTAGATCGAAAATCCATTACTTTCTGCTTGTTACTTTATATTCTAGGTGTTCATCGGCAATTTTTGTAAAGCAGTATTTAATGATATCCCTAGATTGGTCAGAACCATTGCTTTGCAAATAGGTTTCTATTCAGACATTAGTAGAAGATTTCTGCAGCTTCTCCAGAAAGAATCTTATTTACACGACGTTTCCTTTCTTGATGGCTGTGACCTTGAGACGGTGGTGATCATTTGCACATATTGACTAAAGACTCTCTCTATTTTTACTGATTACTGTGTAATCTGTTTGGCTCTCAGTATTATTATCTGGTGACATCCACTTCACTTTGTGTATGTTTTTATGGAGAAAAATGCTTCCGTCTACTGCCAAGTTATCGCTAAGGCGGATTTCGATGAATAATTCTCTATTCAGAGTCATTCTTCTAGCGCCATGTCGTCACATTGCGTTTTCTCGTTGCAAGTTATCTGATCCCAGTTTAACGTGAACAGCTCCCTTTAACAAAAGCTTCTTGATACAATAACAGTTGCAAGGTGTTTGTAGAAGTCTTCCTTGGTAGCAATATTTGCATTTTCAGTTGGGGCATAACGTTGTATAACAGTACGTATTTCTCGCGCCTCGTTCTGAAGAGTGCTATTTTTACCCTGACTTTCATTCAATGAAAGCATTTCTAGCTTCCATTGATAACACCACTTATTATTAGTTGCCCTGCTGGTCTGCCTAAGTATAAAAGAGTTGTTTTGCAAGATGTTGTGAACTCTCCACTTTCCGGTTTCATATAGTCCCATTAAGAGCAAGTTATATCTTCGGAATTCGCTGCAGGATATACCATGTGCAGATGAGGTTGTGATTTGGACATTTTGGTAATTTTTCCATAAGGGGCAATATCTGAGCTATATAGCGAGTAGGGTCAAACTTTCCATAGCACAGTGTGCGATACAAAAAATGAAATGGATATAATTATGCAATCTTGGAACGGGTGGACCGATTTCAATGAAGTTTCACATAGTGGGAGTAAAGATATAGGTGAATTTAAATCTTGGGCTTGGGCTATATAGGTTTACCGGAGCAAGTCCACAGGGTTCCAAAGTTGGACACCTTGGTCATGAATAATTTTAAAGACGATCCTGATTTTATATCTGAAAAAATATCGAAAAAGGATTGATTTGAGATTTTATGCATATTATTACCTTTTAGTTATGCAATAAAATTTTTGTTAGTGGATATTTTTTAATGAAATTTTAAACCTTAGTAGACTTTTGGGTGTTTAACTTCAAGTGTTATTAATCTTTTTAAATTTGCCAAAGAAAACCCGAAATTCCCAAAAGAAAAGGCTTTCAAGAATCTCCAAACATTTTTTTTTACTTTTTTGCTACATCATCTCAACCGATATCGGGGAGCAAAAATTTCTATTAATAAAAAATTAAAAACATATTAGATATTATAAAAAATATTAAAAATTTCTGCTTCCAGCTTTGCGATTTGAGAAACTAAGGCGAAAATTGGAAATTTGTTAAAAAAATTAGGTCAAATTTGGGAAACCCTGGCTCTCGCCGGAATCCATTTTTTGATTTTATTTCTTTCAGAATATTTTTTCTTTAGTTATGTTTCAGAAAAATATACTGTATACTTAAGAAAATTTTTATATAACAGAAGAAGAATGCGACCACTTTTTTGGCAAAAAAAAAAAAACGGCAAAGAATTGAAAATTTTTTAGAGTTCAAAGTTCCGTAAATATTTTTTTTTTCAAAATTCCTTTACACTATTTTTTATTATTATTTCTTTGTAATAAAAAAATAAATAAATAAATAAATAAATCGCATGAAAATTGGACCCGCTATAACGAAAAACTTCACCAAGCTGCGTTAAAAAGTAAAAAATTTAATATTTGAAGCCCAATATCTCGTAAACTAAAAGAGATAATATATGCATAGATCTCTATAATTAAAATCCTCTCATATAAAAATCTTTCAAATAGATTCGAATATAACGAATCAGGATCGTTTTTAAAAATGTTCATAGTTTGGAACACTGTGGACCCGCTCCCGGTAAGTTTATATAGTTCAACTTCAAAATTAAAAAAAAAAAAAATTAAACTCGGCTGCACCTTTACTAACACTGTATGAAATTTCATTGATATTGTACCAGCTGTTTCGAAACTGCATAATTATTTTCATTTAATTTTCTGGGTCGCTCACTTTTCATTCCTTATTTTTTAAATATTCTTGCACGACTACTTAGCAACATAAGGCCAAGCATTGTCAAAATAGAAAATTATAGAATTGTGGCTGGTAGCATATTCTGGCAATTTTTTCCTTTAATACTCTCTATGGATCATGAAATTTCCTTGCTTTTGGATGTATACAAATGCCTTTAGAAATCCTTGACCTATTCTAAATCATTTTTCAAGCATTTCTTGCGTTTACTACGAATATTATTATTCATCTTCAAACTCTATCGAATAGCTCCTTATTATGTACATCGAAAATGGGAAAAACTTTGATATCAAATTTTTTCCAATTGAAAATACAAATTGTTGCAAAAAATGTAGCCGTTCAAAGACGCACTAACTCGAAATTACAATCTGCTAATATACTGGTACATATGTGTGTACATTTCAAAACTTGAAAATAAAACTCTCAAAATTATCTAACACATTTTTAATAGTTTCTTTAACAGTTAATCAAAATGATATACTCAAAAATAAATTTCCCTCTTATGTGAAATATAACATGTGGTATAAATCCATAAAAAATAAAATAATAAAAAATCGCATTAATGAATTAAAATCAATTTTCAGAAATAAAAAAAAACACCAAAAACTGCTACAATAATGGCTAAATGAAAATATAAAGGAGTTATAACATAAATTACCTACGTTCACATATGGACAATATTAATAAAAACTATAATCCTTATAAAAGATTACAACCAACACTCATTCAAATACAGCTACTTCATCAACAACAACAATAACTATAACAGAGACTATATAGTTAAACAAAATAAGATTCACAAAAAAAAAAGAAAATAATGCAGGACTATTGAAGCATGGTGTTATTTAAAATAAAATACCGAGTAAAATTGTTCTACTGCAATAGGATTAAATAATAAATCCCCCACACATACGCATGAATACATCTATGCTTGCATAACGGAAACGGAAGTATTCATATCGAACAACATCATCAACACAACATCAGTTTTATGCAACTACTTTTATTGAATTCAATAGACAATTGTATTTTAAGTTTGTCCCTATCGTTGAGTACTTATATTCTAGTGAGTTTTTGTGTAAGTTATTAAATGGAACCATTTTTTTTTTTCTTTTTTTTTTTTCTTACAACCTACGAGTGGCATTTGACAACATGTGGACAGTTTTTGGCAACTGAACACATTTATTTATACATATATTACATATATTTTAACTTCATTTATGAAAATGAAAGGAATTGTTTTTACTCAAAGCAAAATAAACTGGGAAAATTCATAGAGGTTTTGTGTTTAACATTTAAAATGTTTTTCACAGTATGTCTTCCTTTTATTTGATCGTCAAATTTATCATCAGGGACAGGAAGTTCATGCACTTAAAAAGTGTGTTTTAGCACCTAAAACATGCATTAAAAAATATGCTCTGAAAGAAATAAAATATGCACTTATTTTTTAACTTTTATTAAGTAAAAAATATCAAATTTCCAAAAATTTTTAAATGTAAAATTTACCCTATTCGACATCAACATTTTTAAATGATTAAACAAGTTTGCAATCGCAAAATTGCCTTGTTGTTTCTGTTTGACTGTACCAAAGCAGAGTTTGTGGACTATAATTAGACACCAGCAGAATGGAATACGTATTTTCTCTACCGCTACATACTTCGTCAGTGTCTTATCCATTTTGGTTTCATTGAAACCTAGATTTTATTATGGAAAGCGTTTATTGAGTCTTCGTCTGAATCTAAAATTGCAACAACTGCATTGACAACAGACTTCTCTCTATAGCTGTTGTCTACATGATAAATCGATTTTTCTAAAATAATATTAAGCTCTATACAGCTTATTGTTCTCTCAGACAGAATAGTAACATTGGCAGCTTCTTTAAAAAAAATCAAAGCATGGTTGATTTATAAAAAACAACGACCGATATTGAACGAACTTTTCAGCCTTCAGATAGATGATTGGAAATTTTACCTGAGAGCACACTGTGACATTTGACTAAATTTGATTGAAAAAAGTAAAAAATTTGTGATAAAGAGTTGAAATTTTATACATTTCATAAATATTTATTTTTTATTTTAAATTAAAATTAATGTATTAATGTGTTAACATAACTACAGCCGGTTTTCTATCTGTATATGTGAAACTGCATAGAAAAAATTATTAGATAGAATGTTTCAATTAATTTTATAATTCATATTATTTTAAAATTTAATTAAGTTAATAATTGATTTTAATTTTGTTTTTCATAAAAATTGACAATTCCGAAACGAAAAAAAAAACAAAAAAGAAAAATATTCGGAAAATAATAAAAATAATTCCATTTTATGAGCAACAAAATTACTGCAACGACTTACAAAAACATTCTGGAGAAAGCATTTCCAAAAGTTAATGATTTATTTGGACCCATACCTTGGACCTACCAACACGACAACGCTTCTTTTCATACCGCCGGAGCAGTAAAACAAAGGATTAATGAACAAGATGTTCAACTTTTGGATTGGCCCCCATATTCACCATACCTGAATTCAATGGAAAATGTCTAGGGTTGGCTTGCAAGAAAAGTTTATGAAGGAGGAAAACAATTTGAAAAAAGGATGCAATAACGGAAGCATGGAGTTCAATTTCGCTAAATAACTTAGAGCCATTATAAGAGTCGATGCCAAATCGTATTTTTGAGGTTATTTCTAAAAATGGTGGCAGTACTCATTACTAATTGAATGCTAGAAGATAATAACTTTCATTTTTATAACCTAAAATTTAAAAATAAATTACAGTTGGCTTAGTTTTAAAATATTCCTTATTCAAGTGACACAAGAAAAAGTACCACTGAAATACATGTCTTTAAATAAATGCATAATTTTAGTATAACAAAATATGTATATTTTTTATTTCTTCAGGAAACTAAAGCCAACACTTTGAAATTTGGTTGTACAAGAAATTATTTGTTTATGAACTTTAGTTTAGGAGATATACTTAATTAAAGTTAAAAAAATGTGATTCCTTATTCAAGTGGCAGGCAGTGTATTTTTAAAAAAATATGCGAAACTTTAGTATTTTTATTGTGAGAGGACTTTTTAGAGCAAAGGTTAATTTTTTAATTGTTTCAATAAGAATTTATTTATTTAATTAAAAAAAATAATTGAAATTTTTAAAAATGTCTATAATTTTCTCTTAATTAATATTATCATTTTGATAACTGGAGCAAATTCAATTAAAATTTTAATTAATATTAGCAATTTGGTAATTGAAATTAATTTTTTTTTTCTGTGTGTACATAAAAGTACAATTTGCAGTTTTGAAAATATGTTGTTGTTATTACGCGTGAATAATTATTTTTATTAAGGTAGGAAGCCTGTTAAAATTGCTTATTTTACCTAGACATCATACAAATATCGCTCCTGAATATAATTTAATGCCGATAAATTTTTTTTAAATATTCCAATATGTTTTGCCGAATTTTTATCGAATGTTTATCATTGTGCTAAATTTTATAAATATTGCTCTATATTGACTATAGTTTCAATACAAGCCCCACTTCCGAAAATCTCTCCCATATAAATGTAACTATTAAGATGATATTTGAGACCGATCAATAAACATTTTTGTATATTTTAAAATTGAAAACACAATTCCTTCTTAATAAAAATGCAATTCAAAAAAGAGCAGAAACGCTTCTGTTTACAGACCATACTAAAATGACTTTAACAGAGTTTGTTTTTTTTTTTTTTTTTTTTTTTTCTTCAGCATTTTTAAGTACCTATGTAAGCTAGAGACTTCATTCTTTCACAGATAATTCTGACTTTTTCGATATTAACCGAATTTTAGGTCAAAACACGTTGTTAGACCTTTTGAAGCTCCTATATAAGCTATGGACCTTGTTCTTGCATAGATCTCTAACAAATATTTTTTTTAATTTTTAGAATTTTTAAACTTTATGTTTAGAACCAAAAATTTATAATCATTCTTATATCCAACATACCTGGGTATATCTTAAATTTTATACGAAATATTTGATACGTTAACGTTTTCAAGTAAAAAACGTTTTTTTCATTCATTGATTTTTTAAGTACCTTTGAGTTTTTCTCATTCCCATTTAAAAAGCATCTGAAGTTGATTTATCTATCATTCAAAACTTTACTTTTATTTGATCTTCATATTTACAAATCTTAAATATGGTTTCCCATTCATTAATCTTTGCAAAGTACCAGTAGATTTGATCCATTCAAATATTTCCTATTCCTGTATGAAAATTTTGATGGTAATATTTTCAAGCGTCTTTTATGATAACAATAAAAACACGTTTTTCAGGTTTTTAAATTGTTATGCTAACAATATAACAATTTTTGCCTAATCATAACTGAATTATAATAAAAATACCAACACAATTATCTGAAAGGTTTTTCCATTGTTCTTTTACTTCTTCTTCTTCTTCTTCCATGTAGACATAACTTTTATTGGGTCCTCACTTAAAGACTTTTATATTGTACCTGCATTTCTGACGTGTCTTTTGCTAATTATAAATTTTTACCTATTGCTAAATATTTTTAGTTAAATAATAAAAATGTATTCATAAATGTATTGTAATCTTGAAGTGAGTTTATTTATTGTGCAACGCTTGGATTCTAAACAAGCTTTTATTTTCTTCCGCACTAATTTAAATTTTAAAATTATCATGGCTGATAGAGAATAGTAAACTCTCCGACAATTGTGAAGTCTCAATGTTGAAGACAAAGAAGAGTACATAAATGTAATGCTGGATAAACTTATGTATGCCGATAGTAAGAATGAGATTTGATGCAGAGAAAATACAGTTACCATAATATGATCACACATATGACATTGATTCCAATAAAGAAATTGATGTATATACACTTGAAGCTTCAACGAACACATGAACTGCAAAAGATGGAACAATTTGTTCAGATAAACTACCACAGCTTTAAAACTAAACTATTTGCCGCACAGCATACTTCAATGCTCAAATGCCAGACTAACTAGGAAAGCATAAGTACTTAGTATTATACAGACAAGTTTCCACATGACATTATAAGAGACTGAGACTGAAACACCAAAAAGGAAAGCGCGAATGATATTAGATTACAACAGAAGCAAAGGAGGAGTGGACAACATGGATAAATTTCTTGGCGAACATGCCGCAAAAAGGGATACAAAGCGATGGTCTTTAGCTTTTTTACAACATTTTTGATGCGATTGCACTTATTATTTATATACATTATATATATGGAAGGTTATTTCTGCAGAAGCTGAGCGAAGAAATTCGAAAAAGGTCGGAGAATGTAAAATGTATGCTATATTTTTCAATGGATGACTACCTTCCAAGAAATTCGTGAAATTAGTGCAAGAATAAAGCATAAAGTTCATTATTTTATGTATTCTAGAAGAAGACCAACACGAAAAGTATGCAGCAAATGTCATAAAATAGTATGTGCTGAACATTCAGAAGATATTACGGAATGTAAATACTGTAGTCTAAAATATTTATAAAAAATAATAACGAAATAAAGATTTTACTTATATTATATATAATGATTTCCATAAATTGTTCTATACATACTCAGGTATATTAAATATAGACTTCTCAAGAAGACATAACTTTGACTATAAAAACTTTTTTAAATTTTTCCATTGGAACATCATAGCTAATAATACTATTGACAAACATCAAAATATTCAAGTCAATATGACAATAAAAACTCTGAATATGTTATATTAAAAATAAACAACATACCGGGTATACAGTTGTAAACATAACAGGGTTAAATCAGTTTAAACGGTCCATAAATTTTCCACCATATCTTTTTTTAGTTTAATATTGTCTTACATGTATAAGATATTTTTTCTGCACCGAAGTGATTATAAGTTTAGTGTTTAGTGTTTACAGAAAAAAATCACCAATCACCAAATATATTGGTAAGTAATTCACTCAATTAAAACCTTTTATATCACTTACTGAAAACTGTAAAAAATGAAAAATTGAAAAATATTTAAATTTAAAAATTTATCAAATCAAACAAGTAGATGATTGAATGAATTAAAAATTTAAATGAGAAATAAAATGTTACTTAAATTTTATTTTTATTTTATATTTACTTGAATATATTTATTAAATTTAAATGCAAAATGAAGCAACTGTGTTAATTGGAAATTATATGGTAATATTTTTTTCTGTGTAGACATATAAGTAGAAATATTTGTAATTGAATCCATTGCATTTTTGATTTATTTATATTTTACATTCAAAATGTTTACTAAATACTAAAAGCATTAAAATATATTACCTTTTTATACAACATTACAACCAGCATTATCATTGAGAATTTTTAAAAGTGTACAAAAAAGGGGATTTCAAAAAACATAAAGTCGCCAAAAAAGGGGATTTTTTGAAGAAAAGGGGCCAACTGCTTCAATACCTAAAAAGCTACTTAAAAACTTGTTTATTTCATAAAAATAAAAACTGTTGTACTTTAAGAAAAACCATTGAATTAAATTTTATTAATAACAAAATAATCTATTTATAAGATAACTTAGAAAAAAGACGTTCCGCCGAGGCACTGTTATGAGAGAAAGTAGAAATATAAATTGGGATATAAGTATTCATCGAATCTGTTTTAATTTTTTTTTTAATTTTCCCAATCCGATCCTATAAGATTTGGCATTTGCTATTTAAATAGTTGTTCATAAATGTTATCATTAGCTTTAATTTTCTAAAGTTTAATTTTATTTATAATTTATCCGGGATTTTTTATGGCATCACTATTATTTTATTTGTTGCAATTAATATAAAATGTGTCGAGGTATTTCAAATAACTTAATTTCTCTTCATTTACCATATAGCCTCAAAAAGTCGCCATTTAGTTCCATTTTAAAAAAGAGGCCAAAAATGTGGCCAGGTGTTTGAAGAAGGGGCAATTGGCGACTAAAGTCGCCCAACGGTAACGCTGATTACAACACGTGCGAAGAGTATATAAGATTCGGCATTGACGAATATAACACTCTAACTTGTTTAGTTGTAACTTTATTCTGCCGGGAATCGTATATATAGAGCAAAAAGTATGAAAATCGATAATCATTTATATTTCTCACCAAAAATCAATTTTTTATACACAGAAAAAAATGAAAATGGGCTTCAATTACGAAATTATTTATATTAATTAAATTTTTGTTTGATTTTCCTTCAATCACTAAAATGATAATATTAATTAAATATAATAATTGATTTCGGCTTAAATTTTAATTAAATTTTTTGATCAAATAAATTATAATTATGATTGAATGTTTACATAAAATCAACAAAGATTTGTATTAATTCAAATCTACAATTAATTAAACCCTTCTTTTAATAAAAACGCACGGATTTTAATATAGCTACTTATTTAATTATTTTAAATATTTAAATAACACAATACAAGTAAAATTAGGCGACAAAAATATGAAAACTCCAAAAGTTAGTATGTAGTTTCGTCTTAGCGTTATATACTCCCTATTAAATCACCAATAATCACGAGTAAATCCGATTTTTTGTAACCTTTGACCTCGAATTTCTCATGTAGCTCACATGTAATTATCTGTGAATTTCAATAGAATATATAAAATGTCAAGATGAAAATATATATAATTTTTCTTTCCCCTCTACCCAATTTTGGTGTTATACCTTTATTTAAGTGGAACTTATAACAATACACTAATGTTTGTGTATGTATAAAATACATTAATTGTGTTTAATCTTCCTGTAAGAGTGTTTTTTTTTTTATTATATAGTATACTTATATTTAATTCCCGAAAATATATCATAGAAGCCTTCATTTCTACGGGACGTCCCAATAAAGATTTTCATATTTGAGTGGCTTTATGACCTAGGATTATATACCAATAAAAACATTAAAGAATATGACAGATGTCTGAAGAAATCGTCAAAACAATAAATATGAACTGAGCTTTTACATATAAATAAACTGCAATAGAATAGCTTTAAAACAAAAATAGATCTAGAAATTGAATCAAGTCCCCGGTACCAATGATCGAAACATCTACAAAAATATTAAAATTCGTACATACCAAATGATTATTATTAAACACGTCTCCGAACACTAAGAAATTATGCACATATTTCGTATTACTGTTTTTTAATATTTTATAATGAGCGCAAACAGTTAAAAATTGATTTAAAGCTATTTTATTTCTATATTTTTTATTGAAAAGGTTTTCGTTTTTTTTTATATTTTTTTAAGAACTGTCAATTTTTATCAAAAAAAATTAAACCAATTAAAAAGTTAATTACAATAATTATTATTATAATTAAATTTCAATATAAAGTTAATAAATCATTTTATAAAAAAATTATTTGGTAATTTTTTTTTTTTCTCTGTATGAAAATCTAAAATTTCCTTTCAATTAGAAAAATCGATTTTTTATATGAAAATCTAAAATCTCATTTTATAATGAAACTGGAAACACTATAGCAAAAAGTATGAAGATCAATGATCACTTATATTTCTCATCAAAGATCGATTTTTTATATGAAAATTTAAAATTACATTTTATAAGGAAACAAGAGGCGCTAGATCAAATTTGTCATCACTTATATTTCTCACCAAAGATTAACTTTTATATGAAAATCTAAATTTTATGATCATTAAATTTTTCCCCAAAAATCGATTTTTTATATGAAAATTTAAAATCTCATTTTGTAAAGAAACTAGAGACACTAGAATATAAATGATGAAAATCTGTGATAACATATATTCTCACCAAAATGTAGACATAATTAAGAACAATAAACAGTTTAAAAAATTTAATTATATTTTTAGATACACTTATGAAAAACTTCTTCCACTTCGATTTTTATTTTTCTTTTTTTTTTCATTTCTTTTTTAGGTAGAAAATTTCTTTTTAAATTTTGCGGGAAATATAATTTCTTTCGCCACTAATTTTCGAATAACTCTGAAATTTTTGAGTGACTAAAAAGATAATGTTAAGATAACTTGAAGGTAATTTTAGTCAGCATTTATCTAAATTAGACAAAAAATTCTTATTTGTTCATGGAGAAACTTACACCTAAAATTCATCATTTCATTCATTATTTTTCTTTATTTTTTATTACTCAATAAAACGTCCTTGTTCTTAAAGCTGAATAGGTGTTGTGAGAATAGGTGTAATTACACTTTAACATTGGCTTATGAATATGTATCTGTCTGAATATTCATTGTTAGTCTAAGTTCAGATTACGCAAATATTTGCACGAAATATTTCATCGTATTGATTTTTTGTTCACATTACGTTCATTTATTTGACGTTTTTTGTTTGATGAAATATTTATCAAATATTGTAAAATACGAGTAGGAGAAAAATATTTTAAACTTGTTCAGACTAGATACAAATTATTTACTCAAAATTATTTGATTAAACACAAAACTGCCATAAATTTATTTGACATTAATTATTAAATAAATTTGTAGGAAAATCTTATTATACCCCACACCACCATACGTGGTTGGGGTATTATGCGTTTGTGCTGAAGTTCGTAGTGCTGAGAAAAAATCATCCAACACCCACCTTAAAGAACATTAATCGACTCAGAATCACTTTTTGAGTCGATCTAACGATGTCCGTCCATCCGTCTGGCAGGCTGGACGGATGGCTGGCTGGCTGTCCATGTATACCTTGTGCACAAAGTACAGGTCGCAATTTTGAAGATAATTCAATGAAATTTGCTATGTAGGACTTTCATGATACGGTGACGAAGCCTATTGAAATTGGTTAGGATCGGTCCATTATTTCACCCAGCCGCCATACAAATCTCTTCCCGGAATAAGAGTTTAACGATTATAAATTATAATATAAATTATAAATGCCTTAAATATAGCAATATTTTAATGACACTCGGTGTAAGGAAATTTTGTATAAGTATCAATCTTTGTGCTAAATTTGATGAAGATCGGTCCATAATTGACGATAGCTCCCATATAAAACCCTCTTCCGAAAATCACTCAAACGTGTATAAATCACATACGCATGAAAGTATCAGAATTATATTTGGCACAAAGAAGTTCTATATATAACTTCTATATAAGAAATCAAATGACAAAGTTTATGAAAATCACTTCATAATTTACCATAGCTCCCATATAAGCCCACTTTCGGGAATCACCATAAACTGCATAAATTCATATAAATGTTAGTGCTACCGTAATATTCTGCATTCGTATATTTTATTTTACATTTATTAAACGTATCGGTCCACAATTATCCACATGTATAATATAAGATCCCTCCACGAATTTTGATGGACATACACAATGGTGTGGGGTATCATATGGTCGGGCTTGACCGTTTATATCTTTCTTACTTGTTTTTTATTTTGCATTAAACAATTTAGAACAATTTCCTGAGAGAATTTCGGAATATATGGATCTCAAAGTAATGCTTGTAGCATTTTTGTTTAATGTAAAGTAATTTACGTTTATATACAAGAGCAACCCTGTTTATTTTCCTTGTCATTTGCAAAACATCCCTGTTTTCACAAAGAAGCACTGTTTTTTTTCACGCTACTTTCAGATGTATAAAAAATAAGAAGTATTATTATGGTTAAATAATAAAAAATATTAATATATTGAAAGTTTTCTTTAAAAAAAAAAAAAAAAAAAAAAAAAAAAAAATATATTTTAATATATAAAATATAAACTCATAATTTCTTTTTTGTTTATTTAAAGTTTGTGTACATAAAAGTAACATTTTTCAACTCAAGCCATCCATCGGTTCAGCTGTTTTTTGACGCTGTTTGCTCTTACATTTATTTAGTAAGATCAAACAAAAATTCGCTCAAAATAGTGACAAAATTATGTTCACACCAGCGGCATTTTTAGGGCAAATAGTTTTCTTTGTCCAAAATCAGCTGTTCTCTTGTCTGAATCGTAAAATTATCTCGTGTTCACATTACGCAAAGCAAATATTTGTAAAAATCGTCAAATATTAACGTAGTGTGAACTTAACTTTATTGTGTGTATCAATGACACATAAGTACATGTTATCCTGTTGTTTACACCAACTAACCAACAATAATACCACCAACATGCCAATACAATAATATTACAACAGCAACAACAAAATTAACGTAACAACACAACATTATTTACATACATTCTCACACGTACTAGAAACTTTTTATCCATTTAAGTCTCTTGGACAAAAAAATCGATCATAATATTTTATACTCGTAGGTACTTTTTTTTCTTTTTTTTTTTTTTTTTTGCTCCAGTGTTATTTTCCTTTAGACTTACAACAAACTGTCAATGTAAAATGCACATTGAAGTTGTGTGTTTATTATGTTTTTTTTTTTTTTTTTTTCATTTTATTTGTTTCATTTCTTTTGTCAACTACTGCAATGAAACGTGATGTTGAATTTTACATCGTACAATGGATTATTAGATTTTATTCTAGTCCAGTTTGAGGAGCAAAGAAATAACCACATTCAGGCAATAACCGCAAAAACGTAGTCAATATCTTTATTGTGGTTTGACTATGGCAGAAGGTAAAGAGAGTGAAAGTATTAATTCTTTCAATGAAAACTAAAATAAATGGAAGGACATGTTCATCATGATTATCATCTAATATTTAAATCAATTGAAAAAGATGTGAATTTAAAATATATAAAATAAACTTTTATTTAAAAAAAAAAACATAATATTGCAAACGATTTTGATCAATACCAACGATCAAATATGAAAGCACTTTTTCAATCTTTTTAATTTGAATATATAGTTCGCACATTTCTATCTCTTTTATCACATTTATGAAACATTTTTTCTTACATTAAAATGTTTAATTGTGTTGTTTTTTTATTTCAATTTAATTAATAAACTCCTTTAGTTTTCTGTTTGATTAGTATCCTCTATTCATTTCTGTATATTTATTTATGTTACGTTGTTGTTTCGTTGTTGTATTTTGCTTGATTGGCTTTGGCATTTATTCACTATTTTTGCTACATTTTTAACTACTACTTTTGAGGTGTAAATTCAATCATCACTTTTGGTGTTTGAAATATGTTTTGAAAATTAATATAATAAATTGACGATGTCAGCAAAAACAAAAGGTAACAATGTCAACAGTATGCACTTTATAAGAAATAAGTTTAAATGAAGTGTCAACATTTTCAATAAATATTTGTTAAAATCTTCTTGCACTTAATATTTTGTATTGCAAATATTTATTTAAGATGGCGCATTATTTTTTCAAAGTAAATATGATTAATATTTCTAGATAGAGTTTTGAATTTTTACAATACACTAAGTAAAAAATGTATTGAAAGAAAGGAAACGAAAAAGAAAACATCACGATAAAGCGTTAAATATATTTTAACTTGAGCTTATTAATATGTTCTCTTTCTTCAAAACAAGGGTTTCACAATAACTGACGTCGCGGACCCTTTCAGGAATTATTCATTTTCCCGCGGATCCCCAAATATATTTGAATTTCTTAATAATACAAATCACCACCTAAAATGTAAAAGGCCGTAAGCACTGAAAAATCAAATGTTGGTTTTTTTATTTGATTATTATGTACTGATCCAAACCACATCTGAGTAATTCCATTTTAATTTAAAAATTTTAGCCTCTCTGAAATTTTCTCTGTATCAACTATACCGATAAAGCTTTCTACCAAAAAAATATAAAAAATTAAAGATAGACCTTTTTAGATACAAGTCACTAAAGAAAATTCTTACAAAAAAATATTTTCAAAATTTTTATATGGCACCTTAAAATACAAGCTTTGACAAATCCACTGCAAAAAATTATTTTTAAATATCTTTTATACACCAAAAGTTATGGACATTTAATGTTAAGCACTTTCGAAGCTATAGAGTTGCCATAGTGCTAAAAATAAGAATAATAAAAATCCATTTCCATATCCTCCTCTACACATGCACCAAATTTTATCTAAATCGGTAACCAAGGGTCAAAATTTTTTTAAATTAAATTGGAATTACTCATCTACACAAAAAATTTCATACTAATATTTTCAAAAATGACTTTTTTTACTTAATTACTTTATTTAAAAAATAGTGGTTACAGCTCTTTGCATTGTAGGTGACTAAATGAAAAATGGGTAAAAAAATGTTTTCAGTGTCGCCAAGAAAATATATTTGTATATGCATTAATTAAAAAAAAAAAAAATCCCAACCACTTTTTAACTGATCGCGCAACATGAAACCGAGCATGATCATAAGGGAAAGTCATGGACTAGCATTTGGTCGAAAATTATGGCACTTTTTCGTTTAAAGCTCTTTTCATACTGATCACTTGTGTTCAGCATTTTGGAATATCATAGTAGTTCCCTTTTTAATCGCCCACAACCATTCCATGCTTTTGGATAAATCCAAGTGCTTTAAAACCTGTAAATTGTTCTTTGATCTAATCCCAATTAAGCTTTTCTTGCATTTGGCATGAACCATTATTAGGGTTTTTGGTTTCCCACAATATTTATTTTCCCGGAAACGGGAACGAAAAAATCCCGGGAATTTTTCAAAACTATAGTTATAAAAAAGGGCCATGATTTCTTATAAATAAATTTATTTTTTATTAAATAAAACAAAACGAAACATTATAAATTATAACGCCATTTTTAAGATTAAAAATATTTTAAATATTTTGTTCAAATAAAATTAGTATCTTTTGTAATTTATGTTAAAAACTGTGATTCAGGTTTTTACGTTATTGTATTTTTGATGCTAAAACTTTTTAAAAATATACAATAATCTATTGAATAAATTTCATTATAAACAGCTTGCCGTTTATTTCCACTTTATTTCTCTAACATTATTTATTTTATTTTACTTCAATAATTCTTAATAAATTAAATATAAATCTGGAAAATACTAAAAATTGTTTCACAATAATGTTCTTTGGATCAATCATAAAATTCATAAATCTGATAAAAATAATCTTATATACATTTGAATACAATAAGAAATTAGTTTTTTTAAGTATTTTGAACATTTAGAGATCCATTACTTGGATAAGAGGTGCTGTTTCAAGAAAAAACGTGTCAGAATGAAAAATCTCCCAACCAAGGAATTTTTTTTTTTATAATAGTGAGTATTTTCGAAGTTCAACTTATTTAGTATTTATTTTCACAAATCTATAGAAAAAACTAAACTATCTACATATCTGAGAAAAAAACCGAATTCAATAGAGATATTGAATTAGGTTTTCTCTATTATATAGAGAATTTGAGAACAATTTGAAATAATTTTTTTCTCAAATATAGACGTTTGCCAATGATTTGATAATGCTTTGAGAATAATAGCATTCTCAAGCAAAAGGGAATTTTTTTCTCCAAATTTGATGCAGATTTCAATTAATGTTTTAATTAACCTTTGATATCAAAGGAAAAACACATCGTTTTTCAAATATTTGATATATGATGACTCTGTGGTTGATGAGAATCTACTAATTTAGTTTTTCACTAACACATATAAGCAATCGTTTATAATTGTCGGCCCGAAATAACAGGACAGTGACACAATTTTTTCTTTCCAATCCAAAAAAAAAAAAAAAAAACGAAAGACATCTTTATACAAAACACACCAAATTAAATAAATAAAGCTTTTTTAATGATAAAATATTAATTAATAAAAAAACAATTGAAATTATGCTTGATAAAGGCAGCAATGACCAAATAAAGAAAGTTATTCTCTTCAATGACACAATATAGAGAAAACTTTCTCATGTGAAAAAGATAAATAAATATTTCACTTTATTTTGATGAAACTGTCTACTTTTCATATGAAATCCTACTTTTATTTATTTTTTTATTATTTACTTTTTTTTTTATAAAGTTGTTTCAGTGTTTTTTCCGAATTTTAACCATAGAATAATATCAAAATTTGCTCGAATGGTGCGACATCTCAATGCTGAGTAAACTAAACTTTTATTTCGGGATATAAAAAGAAAATTTGCTTAAACTACTTTATAATTTAAATACGAAACAATTTTTTCAATATGATTATCAAAAAGAGTTGAAATGTAATTTATGTGTTTAATTTAATTTTGAATCAACAGATTCAAAGTTTATCCGCTTATTGGCTCCAAAGCCTTAAAACTATTAGTACAATTTTCATCAACATACATTTTTATGTGACCTTTGTTCATCAAACAAAAAAAAAGGATAGATCTTTTGTAGACGCATATAATGATAGCAGTATTATTCGAAAAACTCTCTTAATATTAAAGATATAATGAAGCAAAAACATTGTCGCAATTATTAATATTATTTTTAAATTATTTTATCTTTACATAACATTTTATAAAATTTTTAAACAAGTCAAAGTTGCAGTGGATCGTGCTTCCATTAAAATCTCAAAAGGGGATCGCGAAGCTAAATGTTGTGAGAACCCTTGCTATGAATATTTTACGTTATATCAAAAAAATTAAAGTTTGAAAAACAAATAATGATTTATTCTTAAAGTAAAAAGTTTTTAAATGTGCAGTAGTTACATAACGACCCAGCAAAAAAATAACTGAAAAAGAAAAAGTCATGCAGGAAGTCCTGCAGAAGTTCTTCTTTTTAACCCATTGTTGTCTTCTTTTATGCTTCTCTTTCATTGCTTTTGAAGTACTTATCATAAAATTATATTTATAAAATTTTTTAATAAAAATGTGCATTTACCTTTGATAATAGATAATAAAAATACTTTTCAATTTGTGAAATTGTTATTATATTGGAAATTATTCACTTTTTCCCACTAAAAATTAATTTATTACTTTAGAAGTAATTTTTATCAACTTCTAAAAATTAAAATATTCGCACTTAGTTCAACTTTTGAAGTGATGAAAAAATTCTTTTTTGGAAGCACTTACTAGTTTTTTTACTGGGTACTGCATGTTTATATTGTTCAGAATATGAAAATTATCATAACTTATCATTATCATAACATAAATTATCATTATCATAACAAACAACGTCTGAGAAACAAGAATTTCATTCAGTCGTTTGTTAGCTTTCAACAAACTAGGTGGTACACTGGTACACTGAGAAGAATTAACCAAACACAGAAACTCTGTATTTGCGTATAAATAAATAAAGATATAAATAAATTAATTAATAAATAAATAAATATTAAACCAGCAAGCTTTACATTTTTATTTTGTAAATTTTTTTCATCTATAAATAGATTTTATTTTGAATAAAAATATTGTTTCTTTTTTTTGGGAATATTGCAACACGAATCCTTATTATATGTTATTTCTTTTATATTTTCATAAGCACAAACAATTTCGTATATCAATCTATTCCATTTTATTTTTTTAAATTACATAAACATTCTCAATTGTAAGAAAATAATAAAAATTTCTTATAGTGCAAACGCACCAAGTTATTATCTTAAGAAGTAAGGACTCACAAATACATGCACGTATGAAGTGTATTCTCAATTTATCTAGCCCTCTCACTAATACTAAAGCAATGACAGCTTCTATAATACAAGTTTTTACTAACACTTATACAAGTTAACATAAATATATATATATATACTGAGTGATTGACTGACTGATTGACTAATTTATCATCGCTCAGCCTAAAAACCTGAAGATAGAAAAATTAAATTTGAACTGTAGATTAGCCTACTGCCATATAGATTCACTAAGGTGGGATTTTTGGAAATTCGAATGTTAGGGGGTAAAAAAGTGTAAAAACGGGTAATAAATTCGGTAACCTGATATCTTCAAAACTGATATAAATACGAACAAAATTTAATATCTATCGTTATTCATTAAAAAAAAATCGATCTTTTGTGTACGCAGATAATGATAGCAGTATTATTGGAAAAAGTCTCTTAATTTTAAAGATATCATGAAGTAAAAGCAATGTTGCAATTATTAATATTATTTTTAAATTATTTTATCTTTAGATAACATTTTATCAAATTTTTAAACTTTAAGCGGAAAGGTGTCTGGTGCTTTTTTGAAATTCATTCTTTCTTGGGAGAAAACAGGTAAAAAGTGTATTTTCGTACTTTTTTGGCACCATACGTATCTTCTAAACCAGTAAACATAGAAATAAATTTTACTTCATAACCGTAACTAATCGAAAAATAACAAATACAAATTTGGCACTTTTTAATTAAAATATTTGTTTCCATTTATTGGCATATAAATATGAATATTTTATTATGGGACTCCACTAGCGAAGTTGCCATGCTCGCTGAAACACTGGGTCAGGAAGAAGTCAAGTTCCCCATGTTTTCTACATACCCAATATTTTATATTGGTTATAAGAACATGGGCCCATCTCCCCTTAACCATTCCATCCAATAGCATTTGCCATGTCTGAAATGGCCTCTCTTGCATTTTCCTTTATACGAATTATCACCCTGTCTTCATTACTAACAGTAAGTGTAATGGATACTCGTGCATCGTATTTTCCTTTCTTTACTGGAATAAAATATCCACTGGGGTCACTTCAGCGAGAACGGATGTAGCCACAGTTGATATCATTCGATATGCTGATGTCACACGTAGTGCACATGTTCTAAGCACTTTTTCCAGAAGATTCCTAAGTTTTCTGCTATCCGAAATAGCTTCACTTAAAACCGGCGTTACATATAATACTTGAGAGTATGCAACAGTAGCAATCAAATGTCTGGTCGTTTGCCCTGGACCTTTTATATTTGCTATAATGTTAGTCAATTTTTGATGCCGTACTTAAGGCCTTCTAATATACCATCTTAATATGAGATTCTAAAGACAGTTTGCTTCTAATTAGCCCATATTCATCCACCTTCAATTTCAGATACTCCTAGTTAGTCGTTTGCAACTATCTCAATTATCGGTGCAGACGGTTGTTCTACCACTAATGCCACATCATCTGCATTTTGGGTTCAATAGTCCATCGTATATTAGTCTCCATAGTTATAAACCCAATATGGAATTCGTATTCGTATTGATTTATTCTCTCTTCAATCTCATATTCCTTCATCTTTCAGATAGTTGTCAGCCATTCCGATTAGGTATCCTAAGAAACAACACTCTCGCATTGTCTGACGAATTACAAACCAATGCACAGGGCTTAATACATTCTTAATGTCGAAAGTGACAATATAGCAAAATCTAATGTGTTCCATAGCTCCTTTTGCGGATAGCACCTAACGTTGAAGTGAATAATCCTCCACTTCTATTACTTCCATTTCGAGTCAGTTTAATATAAGTTTCTCTAAGAATTTACCGCAAGTGTCTGGTAGACATATTGGTCTGTATTATGATGGGTTTTTCAAGAATTTCTCGCTATTTCGTAGCAAAACGAGAAATTTCGTCTTCAATATCTTCGGACCGAAAAAGCTCCTGCCGATGCTCACTAGCTATAGTAAAGATCGCCCGAGCGGGATCTCAAATGTTCTTTAAAATATTGGATATTTTAACACAGTCCCCTACACTTTATAATAGGAGAAAATTTCTGGTGGTTCCACCCTTGTTGGGAAAAAGTATGCCTACTATAGTATATGCCCAACTTGGTTAAATTCTTCCTGATTTTTATCTCTGTGGCATGCCTTCCTTAATCAATGAACTTCTTTCTATCTTTCTATATATATATATATCGTTTATTTCACATATCATAACAAATATTTCACATCATTATAAGTTCAATTGTTATTTATATCCTATTGTAATATATACAGATTTTTACTACCAAATGGTGACATACATACTATAATAATGTATCAAGAATTACTTATTTCAATATGATAATTTTATAAAAAAAAAAGAAAAAAATAATATCAACTACGGCGCCAGGAATGCATAAATAAACAAATATATCCCTACCAACTTATTTATTTACAAAACATCATATAAATAACTTTGGCAATGCATTCATGTCCTTGCAAAAATAAAAAACATTCTATAATATTCATATAGTATAGTAATATATGAAGTAAAATACCAAATTGTTTGTGTGAATAAAAATGTATGATGATCACATAAAAAATTTGTAAATGTTAAAGATTTTTTTCTTATATAATATTACTTTCTCTCCATTCGAAGTAGGAAGCACCCAGAAATTTATTGGGTAATTTAAGTGTAAAATTTTATCTATTAATATTGTGTGAAATGCTACAACCCTCGTTGTTTTTGATTCCTTTGATTCCCATACTTTTCAAAAACTAACTATAATGATTGCCTGAGTATGTGGTCTTGTGGTCAATATAAACAAATGTAATTGTCCAACATAAATGACCATATGATACCCTAATATCCTTTACAACTAACTGTCAAAACATTCTTAACGAGACAAGGTTCCTGTATTCACATGTCACATTACAAGATTGACATAACTCACGTTGGCAGTGTGAGTGAGTTGGTAGGGACATAAGGGCGGACATTATAGAAACATTACACTTTCTTACAGTCGCTTGTAAGAATAACAAAACTGGCACATAGAAGTACTTACATAAGCACCTATACTACAAGACTCATTTAAGTATTTGATAGTTAATATGTAGATTTTTTTTTTTTTTTTTTTGTAGGAAAGATTAAGCAGTACGGACCGACTTGAATGAGTAACAAATTTTTTTTTTTTTTTTTTTTTGATATGTGGGAAAGAGAGTTAAAGAAGCCAGAATGAAGGAATAAGCAAAAGAGTTCAAGTAATAATGGACTTATCCAACTTTTGCATATTTACATACACGGAATAAAGTCAATGTAAGAGAATAATCTGAAAACGCATTTAATAATATAAGAAAGAAAATTCTTTCTGTGGTATCGGATTTCCCAAACAATTTGGATTTACGGGATCGTGTAGTTCTAAGCCTATAAATCACTTATTTTTTAATTGACTCTAGTTCTCAATATAAACCTTTAAAAACAAAATTAATAAGGTAGCATATTCCAACTTATCTCAAGAACTTTTTGTCAGATATGATTTAATAAAACAGTTAAAAATTCTAATTGAAATTACCTTCAAGTCGTACTAACATAACTTTTTAAACCGATCAATGGTTTTTGAAATATTAAAAAAAAAAATAAAATATATAGTTGGGAAAAACTCATACATTTTTAAATAAATGAAACCGAGTTAATGTTACAATAATTTTGAACATACAAAGAAAGAAAAACTGCATTTTAAAATCAAATTTATTTTTCTCAAAAAATTTACTTAAAAATTTAAATATTACTCGTACCTAGGTATACTTAAAACAGGTATAAAGCGGGATTGGTTTAAAAATTAAGAATGAAATACTTAACTTAAGTATGAAAATTCTAATACTAAGTAAAAACTTAAATTTAAATTAAGTCTAATTTGACTTAAATTAAGAGGAAAGATATTATATTTATCTGTGAGAAAATGTGATCGGAATGAAATCGGTTGCTTTCAAGTTTCCTCATGCAATTCTCATTCGTCTTTTATTGTATGTCGTTTAAATATTGTACCATTCGTTTTTAATTTTTTAAATGATGTTTTTTTATAATATGTGACCAAAAAATGAAATTAACTTCTATTGAAGCCAGCTCCAGCTCCTTAAAGAGTTCAATTTGGAAGCTGATTTTGAAACCGCCAGCTAACAAATGTTTCAGCCAAAAAAAAAATACTTAGCGGTTTTGTGTGTAAAGTATTGGCTAGATTCAGCAATATATCGCCAGATCTAGTGGGAAATCTGCCGTTTTGGCAACAATGTGTTGGTAGGGAACTAAATTTATAGATTATGGGCTGATATGTTGTTCTTGAGATTGCTAGAGACCTCTAGAGAATAATTATTGTCTCGGTCACTAGTATATAGGCAGGTGTTATTCGTCAGTCGATCAGAGTCAGTAGTCAATCGATGAGTAGTAAATTTTTCGTGTTGTAATTTTTGCAGACATTGTAGTTCAGTTGTGTAGTATAATGTGTGTGTTTTAAAGTATAAATAGCTGCATTTGGATTTAGAAGCAAGTTGTACTGATTTCTTATTAATATCAGGAAAAAGGACTCAAGCAACGTTTGTGAAAAAGGCAAAAACGTAATAATAAGTTTTTTTTTTGCATTCGGTAAAAAGCTATACGATGGTAAACTTTGAAACCAAAATTTTAGCTATTTTAATATTTTCTACTTTTTGGTCACTATATGTGCGCCGCTCTATGAAGATGCGATTTGATGACATATATTTAAAAACTATGTAACTCTGCCTCGTGCAAAATGTATCCCATTAATATGCCCTCGTGAATAACAGAGTGAATTAAAAAAAAAAAAAATAAATAAAAAATAAATAAATGAAAAATAAATTCTAAAAGTATCTCTGTGAAGATAACTTACAGAAGAGTGTTAAATTATAAAATGGTCTTAAATAAAATTTTATTTTAAAGAGAAAATTGTGTAGAAACTATTTTGGCAAAAAAAGAAAACAAAAAACATAATTTTTGCACTTTTCAATTTCAAAATCGTTTATTTTTGAACTCAGTAAAGATATCAACTTCTAGTTTTTCTCATTCGATAGATAATTTTGTTTTTTAATAAATTGAGTAAAAGTTTATAAAATCGGACAAAAATATTGGTTTATATATTAAAAAAAAAACTGGACCAAGATTTCTTGTAAATTAAGAAAGTTGGAATTTCAAATGCAAATAACTTGAAAACTATAAGAGATACATAGCATATGCACACACATAGGTCTTATTGAGGGCTTTAAGAAAATATTTCAAATCAGATAAGAAACAAAAATTTTTCAAGCGATGAAAATTTTCTATGTAAGAGGTACACTATTTTGAGCCTCCTCCGCTACTAAAGGATGTGTAACCTCCCTTCTACTATGCCTATGTGTAATGTTAAATAAATCCGATTAGCCCATTAAAAGTTACAGATTTATTAAAAAAAATCGATTCTGCTCCACTGTGTCACTCTCATGACTACCTTTAGAAAATCGGCTTCTTGCGTGAATTGAGTTTTTTGGCTTTAACACCGAATAATCGGAGAAGCCCATCAAAATATTTAACTGTAAAAATTTTAAAGACTAAAGAGTGGTTACGAAAAAATGTTTACATCTTCAAATGTAAATATTTAAGTAATAATATGCCTTTTTTAAAGCTTTTAATAATTATATAAAATATAAAAAAATACAAAAATTAAGAAAAACTAATTTTGCATACTTTTTCCACAACATTTTTCAAAAAGTTTGTAAATTTCTTATAATATATTATCAATGTTTACAATTTTCTCGATTGCTCGAAAGTCGTACAAGAAATCAGGTAGAATTACCATTCTGAATGTGCAACCAATATATGTAAATATAGAGTTGATTCACAATAGATTCTCAGTCGGGTATAGAGGATATGATGATTGGATAAAACTTGTAATACAGAGTGAATTTCGACTTGAAATAGAGTTAAGCAAGTAAACTTATACTTTATGTTAAGAATCGCCTTTATATAAAATAATTCAAAATTTTGTTTGAATTCATAAATGTACTTTTCAGACTTTCTATGCCTATTTATTTAACTTTTAAAGAATTTATCAAATATAGAGAAACAATGACTTTATAAAAACAAAAGAGAAAAATGCTCACAAATTTCAATTACATATTATTTTGGAAAAACTATCTCAGAAGGATTATTTAAGACTTTCTTGTAAATTAAATGATCTCAATTAATGAAGGCATATTTTTTATGATTTAAACTATTGTTTTTGTTTTCTTTTTAAATAAAAAACTAAGATAATACAGAATGCTCGTTTTATTTTTTAATTAGCATTGAAAAAACTATTAAAATTTTAAGGTATAATCTACTCAAATAACTCGAGTAATTTAAAAGATTTACTCGATTATTCGTGTAATTTAAAAACTTCATTTTCGAGTATTTGATTAATCGAATAATGAAAAAGTAGAGTAAACTGAATACCCTAGTATTTTTGCATATGGTGATAGTTATTCACAAGATTTATAAATGTGTGAATTATAATATAATTAAATGAAATTTAAAATTTTGAGCATTTTTTAAAATCTTCATCCTTGAACTGCGATAACTTAATATGCCAAGAAAAAGTTTGTAATTTAAATTTCTTATAAAATTAAAAAATATTGGCTTTTCAAAAAATTAAAAAAAAATCGATAATAAGCAAATAAGTTCCTTCTTCTCTTTTATCATAAAACTGGATTTGTTACAAATAAAATAAACCATAATCGATGCGTAAATGCTGACTTTATTCACAAATAACTGATTATATCTCATTAAGAGATATCAAAAAACTTTTCATACTACCACCTCATACACTCACACATAACTAACATATTCATAACGTAGCATAGGATGAAGATAAACAATTCCATTGGAATTCTTCATTTTTGCCAATTGTCTGTGACAAACTTTGGCAAATAATTGAACTATTATTTGATGGTTACTTTGGAATTAAATAAAAAAAAAGGGAACAATCCAACGGCAAAAGCAATGACCTTATTGATCTCAAACAATAATAATGCGAAAAAAAAACACAAAAGTCCACAAACCATGTAAATATTATGTTCATCTTGCCTTTCTTTATTATTTGTCTGTATAAAAAGAAAAACTGAAAAGAAGTTGGCCGAAACCTTTTGTTTGTTTACTAGAAAATGAAAATGACTGAAAACCCCAGAAAAAAAAAATGTGAAATAAAAACCGATAAAAATGCAAATTATATCAATAGTTGTCCAAATGACAATAAATTTGCTTAAGAACAAAATGGGATAAGGATACTACTTCTCGAGTGGTTATAAGAAAATGTAAATAATACGAAAAAGTTACCATGTCAGTTAAAACCAGAAGGACCAAGCAGATAAACAGACAGACCAACAAACAGACAGATATATGAACATGACATTGAGTCTACCGCAATCAATTCTTGCCTTTGTAACTGGTAATACAAATAGTAAGACAATAACGCAGGAAATGTATGTTAACACAAATATGTACTTATATGTGTATGAGTATGAGTATAATATTATGACTTTGGGAAGATGTGGGTAAAGATGAAATGTGTAGCTTTATATCTTCAAACAATATGTTTTGAGGTGTTAAAAGGGAGAGTTTTATAATTTTGCATAGGTTTTGAAGCTATTTCCAAAGTACTTTTATATATGTGCAATTTTAAAATTTTGTGGGAAACAAATGGTTCTAAAATGTTCTGACATCCACGGTTACTAACTTTTATTTTGATTTAATCCCTTAACAGTAATCCTACATAGCACAGTGGGGCAGAATCAAAATTTTTTGGAAATAAATCTGTAACTTCAAATTGGTTGGTTTGATCTACATAAAATTTTACATAGGCGCAGCAGAGAAGTCTAAAATTTTAACTTTGGAAGGAGGAATCTACAGACCCCTCAAGAGTGAAGCTATAAAAAGTGAATATATTTTATAAATTATAACAAACTAAGTAATCAAGAACATATATTAAAAAATATGATATGACAAAATTGACAGTGCATTAAAGTTGGTATGTTAATATTATTTTTTAAAATTTTTTAGTCAAATGGAGTTAGAATTAAAAAAGCTATATTTCATTACCAGAAAAATATATAATGTAAATTTCAGCCTAGGAGATGTATTTAAGACCTTTGTTTTAAATTGTATAAAGTCGTATATTTGTCATCATTTTAGAGTTTTGTGGTCAAATGAGTTATTATAATTTTTAAAGATGAAATCTTATTTTTGAGCATGAACTATTTGATGCAATAATTTAGACAGTACCAGTATTTTTCAGCTAACTCTTGCAATCGTCAATTTCCTTCAAGTTATAACCAACAAAGATTTTATATTAAATTTTGAAGATATATTAAAATTTGAAATAGCACAGTTATGATTCTGCAAAATATATTGACTTCAGTGTTTTTGGTTACAATTAAGAATTATGTCACCTAGACAACATAATTTAGCTTAGAAAATTCGAATTCATACTTTTTCCGATTTTTGGAATTAAAGTAAAATTTTTGAAAAAAATTGTTTGTGGAAAAAACTACAAATATTTTATTTGTAATAAGATCTTTATTCGTTAAGATATCTTAATGAAAATTTTCTGATTTTAAACTTTATCATTTAAAATGATAAAGTGTAAAAAATTTAAGATTTTTGTAAAACGAATCCCACAATTCCCAAAAAATCGACGAAAATACCAAAAATGGAATTTTTAGGAATTTTCTCCATAAAGTCTACATTTGTTTTATGTCCCATGAATCAGGCTTGCAACATTTTTAGAATATATTCCGAAACAGAACTCTGTTTCGATATTTCAATTTAAAATAGGTGAAATTAGCGAAGGTTTGTACTTAGCCCTATTATCCAAATCATCTACGTGAAAATATATTTTGAAAAAGTACAGAATTATTATACGTTTTCAAAGAAAATTTTATTTTACGGAAAAAAAAGTTGTTCGTCAAAAAAAACTCAAAATCGTTTATTTTTGGACTCGGAAAAGATATTGACTTCAGATTTCCTTTATCAGGTAGATAATTTTGTTCTTTAAATAAATGGAGAAAACCTACAAAAATTGGATGAAAATATTAGGCTATATATTTAAAAAAACTGAACAAAATTTTGCAAAATAACTTAAAAACTGTAAGCATATTTTCCATACATAGAAAAAATCACCAATCACCAAATATATTAGTAAATAATTCATTCAATTAAAAACGTTTTTAAATTTGTACCTCGCAACAAAATGATTATATCAATTACTAAAAACTGTAAAACATGAAAAACAGAAAAATTTTTCCAATTAAAAAATTTATCAAATCAATCAAGTTGATGATCAATCAAGTTAATGATGATGATTAAAAATTTAGTTGAAAAATAAAATTTTATATAAAATAAAATTGTACATAAATTTTATTTTAATTTTATATTTATTTGAATATATTTATGAAATTTAGATGCAAAATGAAACAACTGTTTTAATTATAAAATATACGGTAATCATTTTTTTTTATGAAGTAGATGTAAAAATATTTAAAATCGGATAAGAAACAAAAATTTGGCAAAAAATTTTCTATGTCGGAGGTATCCTAATTTGAGCACCAATAGCTCCGCTCCTGAGCGGTCTGTAAGTTCCTCCATCAAAACTTAAACTTGTACGCTCCTCTTCTACTCCTATGTGAAATTTTATGTAGATCCAATCAGCCGATTAGATTTATTTTAAAAAACTTTCGATTCTGCCCACTGTACTTAGGTATATGAAACTTCCTCTTAGATAACTCCAAAATATGGTCAAATCGCCCAATTCTAATAACAGGCAAAAGTGTCACTGTAAACTCTGCACTATGGTTTCATTCTTGGGCAATATTATCAAAGTGAAAATTTCTTTTCTCGTTTGAAATATGGTTTGGATGAAAATCAAAGAAATTTAAAATATAATAGAAGAGGAAGTGTTCGCCATAGGGACACATCTGACGTTGCCAATTATGCCATAACAGAGTAAATAGCATTTTAAAAAATAATAAAAATAAAATTTTGATTTAACAAAAAAATTACCAAAATGGAAAAAATGTCACCATCTCCACATTGGAAAATAAAATAACCAAGTTTGGTTAAAAAACAACCAAAACGGCAACACTGACTACGAACTCATAGTAGAATACTCATAGTATAACAAAATATAACACATTTCAGGTAACGGTACAACTTAACGAAACAAAGATCAAAGTTAAAAGCAACAACAAAGTATATAAGAATTCATGAACAAACAAGTATGTAAGACAAAGTAAAATAACATTAGGGTGGCTCAAAAGCAAAATGAATTCAAAGAAAAATAAATTGAATTAGTTCACACACACATATTAAATGATATAAAGACAAATAAAAAAATATTACTAAATAAATAAACAAATCAAATAAATTCACAGCTTCTTTATGAGCCATTTGGCGACAACTTTAATATTTTTTGTATTTTCAATAGTACTCGTATTTAGGGATCGCAATTTCCCGGCATTTTTGATTTTCCAGGATAACGAGGAAAAATTTTTAGACTTCCCGGGATGACGGATTGAAAACTATAATTATCACTACTCTCATTAGTTGAACAACTGAAACCCAAATAGCATATAAATCTTTACATTAGCAGATTTAAAACAGAATTGTAAACATTTTTTGTACTAAGTACTTTTGTACATTTACTTGCATCCGTGGATGAATTTATAGATTTAGGGGTATTATTTGATAAAAAATTATCATTTAATAATCACTTAAATTATATTATACCTAAAGCTTATTCAATGTTAAGTTTTTTATGCCGTAATTCTAAAAATTTTGATCATTACACAAAAAAAGTTCTGTATACATCCTTTGTGAGATTTAGATTAGAATATGCTTCATTTATTTGGAGTCCTTGTACTCAATTATATACAAATAGAATTGAAAAAATTCAAGTAAAATTTATAAAGTTTGCTCTTTCATTTTTAAACTTTTCATTTGTAAACCCTCAAATTTCGATTCCTACATACCCTGATAAATGTGGCTTGATTTCTATGAAAACTTTAGAAACAAGACGTAAAATATCTTCTGTATATTTCCTATATGCTATAATTCGTGGATTAATTGATTGTCCTGATTTGCTTCATACCATAAAACTATATGTACCTCCTAGGCCTCTAAGGCAAAATAATTATATCTTTTATATAGATATTCATAGAACAACATATGCTTTGAATGAACCTTTACTAAAGGCTATGAGATTATTCAATAAATATTGTAATGAATTAGACTTAATTATATCAAATCTTGAATTTAAAAATTTGTTAAACAGTTTGTTTAAATAATTAATTTAATTATGTATATTAAATTATCATTGATGTCTGTAAGGATAATATTGTATCCATAGACTGAAACTAATAAATAAATAAATACTTAGATATAATGACTTTAATTTAAGTCCTTTTAATTCTGACTATCTTTCCGTTTTGTTATTTTTTTATGAATTTTTGAGTGACCAAAAACGGCGAAACTACCCCAACCAATGGTTTAAATTCGCCAAGTAATGGAAGCAGAAAGAAAAAGAAACTTGATCAATTGCTTAATCTGCTAATTAATCAACTCGAATGAAAACAGACATGCCATATCTGTCATGAAAGAGTTTTGTGGATATCGACACAATTAAGAAAACGTACATAAAATTATGAAACAGGATGTTTGACAGTCACTTATGTTATTGATATTTTTCTGGAATTTTTGGCCTTTAATATTAATGATATATAAATAAAACGATAGCTAAATAAATAATGCCGCAGGTAGTTAATTTTCCAAAAAAGTTTAAGTGGACAAAAAAAATATATTTTTTTAATATTTTTATACTATTTTCAAAAGATTATAAAATATGAGTAAAAGTATGTAAAAACTAATTTACTTAACTATCGTTTAATGTACATATCATTAATATTTGTGGGAGAAAAAAATTAGGATTTGCTTTGGGATTATCAACATAAATGACCGTATAGTTTAAATATAGCACGCAAAAGAGTATTTTGAACCAACCCAACCTTTTGTCAGTTGTCAATCAAATTTCCTTACAATATCCCTTATAAAACGTACTTTTTTAACTTTCTTAATATTTTGTAAAAATTCTATGAGACAAATTCCACATGTCCACATTACTGAGAAAGTTTTAACATATTGTATATATAAAATGTCTACAAGATGCTTTCAATTAGTTATGCTTTTCCACATGCTGGTTTTAAGCCCTGATATCATTGTCATTAAGATATACGTACATAGTTCCCAGCTAGATTTTTAGCTAAATTTTCTTTAAAAAATTAATGAAATATAAAATTTTTTGTTAAAGTTCACCAAGTTCTCTTCCATTTAAGTGCTTTTAAAATTCCCGGGAATCCTGGACGAAATTCCCGGGATGCATTCTCTAATTGTATTATTAAAAAAAAACACCATATATATAAGCAAACGATTCTGGCCCCATTATTTGGCGAATTTAATCCATTTGTTAGGGTGGTTCCGCCATTTTTGGTCACTCAGAAATTCATAAAAAATAACATAACTGAAAGATAGTCAGGATTAAAAGGACTCAAATTAAAGACATTATATCTAAGTTTTTAGTACACAGGAAAGTTTATAGGAATAGTTTACGGTTATGGCAATAGGGTACTTCAAACAAAAAAGTGGTGAATGCACTCCCTTCTACCTTCTTTATTTTGTATCACAAACCTTTAATTAATTTTTGCACTTTTTATGCGTTAAAAGAAAAAATTTTTCTTTTTTGGTTAAAAATTCATTCCAAGGGAAATTTGCATATATTTCACTTATACCTCCACCCAAAGGCCTACATTTAGAATTGGCATCAATAATTTGATACACAAAGGAATTACATTAACACTTGTTAGTTTAATTTCTATCTATATATTTTTATTCTTTGATTCGAACATTGTAAATGATAAGAATTGTCAAAGCTTACTAATTTGGAAAAAAATTGATTTTCTCGAAAAATACAAAAAATCGCAAAACCAGACAATATGGAAAATATGGTCCAGATATCAGTCTATTTGTTTCTATTGAGTTATTGCTTACCAATTTTCATCAAAAACTTGTAAGTTTTTTAAATTTGTTACGAACGCAATTTTTTCTGGGTTGCGTTACAGTTTTTCCCATGATGCCAACAACATCTTATTATTTTCGCATTCAATAATAAATTTACTTATCCTCAGAAATATTCTCCATAATAAAATTTTATAAAAAATTGGTAAAAATTATAAAAAATTTTTGTAAAAATTAATTTTGAAAATTAATAAGAATACAATAAATTACATAAATTTTAGATCGTAACACTGTAACACCTTTTTTATGTTTATAATAGAAACCAACGTCAAGGAGTTACAAAAGTTAGAAGCAATCAATATACAATATTCCAAATTCTCAATCCAAGTTAGGAAATTTTCAGTATTAACTTCCGCAATTTGACTTTGCCTGAACAGCGATAATATTTAACGATAACCCAACAAACATTTGGAAGATATCTTTCTGGAAGAAATTTACACAATATCTTCTGTTTGTTATTTAGACGAAAATCATCAAAGCAATATTTTTCTTATACTGTATTTGTATCAGTTTAAAGAAAATTAGCAGTGTATTCAAAAAACCTACATTTTCAGAAAACCAGTTTTCGAGTTATTCGAAAAATAGCTTTTTTACTTAAAAAAAAATACAAATACTTTAAAAATATTTATTATTTTTGTTAAAGAAAATACACTTATAATAAATTTCATTAGTAATATAAAAATAAAAAGTCATATCGCTCTTTTGCAATAAAAATTTATATTTTTATTGAATTCTAATAATGTTTCTTCTAATCTATATAGAGGCCTATTTACTGAAATTCGCTCTAATTTTGGATGGGAGAAAGATTTCTTGTGGCAAGCAAGAAAACTAAAATTGACTTTTTATCTAGATTTTGTTAAAAAAAAATTGTTTTAATCAATTAAAAATTATACAAATCTCGGTTCTTAGTAGACTGAGGTTACTCAAGTCTCAAATTAGAAATTTTAAAGAACTTACTTAAAGCTTCATTAGATCATAATGTAAATGAGAAATACTTTTAAATAATAATGGAACTGATTCAGTACAAGAAGCAAATTGTTCAAAAATAACATTTGCATGAAAACTACTTAAAAAAATTCTAATTTTTATGCAGATTTTATTCTCAAATAATTTAATAAAAACCGGTTAACCGACTGAAAAACCGGCCTGTCAAATTATTCGAAAATAAAAATTATTCGAAAACGATCAGTTTTTGAATACACTAAAAATTAGGAAATAAACAACAGAAAATACATAAAATATTATTATTTTTTATTATTTTTATCCTCAAAATATCGCCCTTTTTTCAGTCAGGTGTTTATCACTTCCGAAAAATTGTTCAAAAATGAAAAAATATAGAAGAAATATGTTTGTTTTTAGCAAAAAAAATATACATTTTATGTGAGCGTTTCAGTTTTCGTGCTTTATGAAGTTAAAATTTATGACGCAAATATTAAAGTCTTCTTTATCATATTATTTCAAGATTTATTTAGTGATAATTTTTCTATATAATTATTACTTCCTCCAGAAGATTATCTGCCGGTATCTTCTTATTTCACCTAAATGATTACCTAGTAATATTGCCTATTTTTCTTACTGTTTAGATGTATCGCCTCCCGGATGGAGGAAACTTACGCAATACGAATATGATATTCACTTTCGAATTGGAATCACTTTCGCTTGTAGGGAAGTACTTTTATAATGTTTATTGAATAAACTATGAATTTAAGTTAATTCAATTATAATTATTTTCTATCGAATAATTTCTAATTTTGTTCTCAAGAAATTTTTATATTGTTTTTTTTTTTTATTACAGGAATGAAAGAAATATAGTAGAAGATGAAAATGCCAAGGTAGAAGATAATGCAAAATTTTAAGAATTCTAAGAAATAATGTTTTAAGTTATGCAAAATTTAAAACAAGATCAAATAATAAATAAATAAAAATTTTGCTAAATTTCATTCATATAAAAAGGATTTATTAATACAGAAATTTTAATATTATTTTTATTGATCCAAAAAACAAAATTTTTTGAATTTTTGTAAAAAAAAACAAAACAAATTCTTTATGGTTTTCATAAACGAAATTATAGAAATTAGTTTTAAATTTCAAATAAATTCATTTAATAATAGAGTGAATTTTTTAATAAAAAAAAAATTTAAGTTTTTTCAATAACAAATTTACGAATTGTTTTGCTTGGTTTTACAATTTTTGCAATAGGTCCAATTTCAGTAAAAAATATATTTGGTTTTCTAAATTTTATAATAGAATACGAATTTTAATTTTTCCGCGTACTAAAGATTTACATATGTTGACTTTAGTTGAAGTCCTTTTGATGCTGACTATCTCATCGTTACGTTAATTTTTGTTATGAATTTCTGAAGTGACCAAACACGGTAAAACTACCCCAACTCATGGGGTAAATTCGCCATGTGATTGGGGCAGAATCGCTTGTCTATATATGTTGTTTTTTATTTTAATACTGCAATTGAAAAAAAAAAACAAAATATAAGGTATTTAAATGAACTTTGTGTAAAATATATAAAAATTTAATTAATAACGTAAATCCAAAATCACTTCATTGCTTCATTCAGTGTGGTACCTCGTAGCTGGTTGCAACGTTCCAAGCAGCGTTACCACTGAAAATTTTTAAAAAGTGTCCAAAAGAGGGGATTTTTTGAAAAAGAGGCTATCTGCTTCAGTTTCCAAAAAAGCTCCATAAAATTTGGTTATTTGATAAAAACAAAAGTATTGTATTTTAAGAGAAACTATTAAATTCAATTTTATTAATTAAAAAATAATTTATTTATAGTAATTTTTATTATTGCAAAAATAAAAAAAAAATAAAAATAGTTAACATAAAATTCTATTTTTATTAATTAAAGACCTCGTACTTCTGTACGAGGTTTTCACTCGAACTTCAGTCTTACAAATTCCCGTCTAACAAATTTAGAACTGAAAATATGAATTCATAAGGGTTGACCTAAGTCTTTTGGACAATTTATTTTTCGTTAGTGATAATATAGAAAAAAAAACATTCCGCCGATACAGCGCTATGAGCCAAAGTTCATCAAATCAATTTTTTTTTTTTTAATTTTACCAATGCGGACCAAAAAGATTCGGCATTTGATGTTTTAAATAAAAACTTTAGCATTAGCTTTAGTTTTTAACAATTTCATTTCATTTATAAATTCTTCATGGTCATGTTTTACATCACTACATTTAAAAAAAAATCTTAAAATAATTAATTTGTTCGTTAGTTTCATCTCATTTAACACAAAGTCTTAAAAAGCCGCTAGTTAGTTCCATTTTAACAAAGAGACCAAAAAAGTGGCCGGTTATTTGAAAAAGGGGTAATTGGCGACTAAAGTCGCCAACGGTAACGTTGATTCTAGGAGAATAAGTTGGATCGGCCTACCAGCAGTCTAGCGAATGCTCACCAGAAGAAGTCTTATGCACCAGTGTTAATTTTGTTTTTCACATTCCAAATTAATTTATTAAAACACCTCTTGTCAACTTTTTCTTACTATTGTCAATTTAATAAGAATTAATAAAATCTTTATTAAATCCCAAAAACTAAGAAAGTTATTACTGCAAATACCCATAGCAAAATATTTGGTAGAGTATTAATTTTCAAATGTAAATTAAAAATATCAAAATTCTGCCACAAAAAAATATTACTTCATTTTCAAAGCAATGGCAGATATGATCGTATTTCAAATACTCCCACCCCTTCTATCCTATATATTTCTTTATTTTTAGTGTATATTGTAAGTGGCTAAAATATAATTTTTAAGTGCATAAACTTCATGTGCCTAAAATTTGTTGATAATGACTCAATTAGTCTCTAAAATACATCCTTGCAAAAATTTAACGTATCTCTAAATGATAACAATTTACCCGCTTGTTTTACGTGTAGTTACAAATATTACTTCGCCAACTTATTAACATATTGTAAATAGTTTAGTAGTTACAAAACAATAAGAGAATTTATAATTCTCATTTAGTTTATATAAATTTAAACATAAATAATCGAGATTGAGATGATACATTAGAACAAGACCCGAAGTACCGATCTTGTTATACTTTGCTCTTAGAAATCAAAGTATCACCAGACACGACCAAAGTTCATCTTAGTTAGTCGATTGAGAGCTGAAGAATTTATCTCATCGGATCGTATTTGGAAGCCAAACGTTGTAGTTAGCCGACCAAGCGCCTAAGAATTTATCTCGTCGGATTGTATTTAGTTTATAGAGTAGCTTATACAGTTCTAGCTAACCGATTGAAAGCCGAAGTATTTATCTCATCGGATTGTATTTTGAGGACGAAACCTGTATTTAGCCGACTAAAAGAAGTACAATTTATCGCGTAGAAATGTATCCAGGATTTAGCGTAGCTCACACGATCTTAGTTAGCCGATTGAGAGCCAAAGCATTTATCTCATTAGATTGTATTCGTAGTTAGCCGACCGATAGTCGAAGTATTTATCTCGTGGCATTATATTTTGAGACAAAAACATGTAGCTTACCGAACGAGAACCGAAACATTTATCTCACCGAATAGTTTTTAGTATTAGCATAGCACTGAGAGTTAAAGCACCTAACCCATCGAATTATATTTTGTTTTCAGAAACCTATAGTTAAATTTAGCACAAGCATTTGTAAATAAACTTAGTCATAAAATCGTAAATATCCGGCCGAGAGCAAAGGAATTTACTTCGTCGGATTGTCATTTTCTATCGTAGTTCGGTATCTCTTCGGTGCTGTTCGTGTCACGAAGGAACAAGGTAACAGTCAAAGGAAGCAGACTTTTAATGAAACTGGACAGATTGAATATACTCCAGCTGGTAACAAAAACTCCATTACAAACTATATAACCTTACTTCACAAACGACATCGCAACAGACATGCGGACCGACATCATTATTTCGAACGGAAACTCATATACATATGTTCTTGACACCTGTGGTGAAGAGTATAACAATTTAATGGGAACGTTATATTTTTAGTTTGTTGGTGTTCTTGAGGACATCACATAAGAACACTGATTCAAAACACTCTCTATATTTTGAGACATTCCGAAAAAAAATGTAAGTATTGAAATAATTTTAGTATTACTTTAAGCTCTTTTCTAGATTTGGTGAGAAGGGGCTAATTTAATTGTCAATCTATAGTTGAGACAATAATTATAATTACTCAAAGGATAATTATAATTATTGGGATATGGGAAAAAATAAACAATGGGAATTAGAATTTTCTTCATATAAACAAGTTTATTAAATAGGGTTGAGATGCTCACCGTATAGAGTACAATTCAAATTATAACAGAGTGTTTTTTGTTGATTTAGTTAACATTTAGCATCGGTTATGCTATTAACCTTAAGCTGAATAAACCCGACATTTTATTACGAGTTAATTATAACTAGTACTAAATATAAGTATTTACAATTTTAATTTTTTATAAATTCAAGTAATTTTAATAATATGTAGAATATAATTAATATTTATAAATTTGTTTGGGCAAGTGCATTTTCCGTACTAAAAATTTGAAGTCAATTTAAAATTTTTAATTTAGCTCAGCGAGCAGATTAACGTAGTTTTTTAATTATATTAAAATTGCTTTGTATTGGAAAAAAGTAACAACCAGGGCTAAAATATCCAAAATCAAAATTTTTCCTGGGCTTCAAATAAACCAAACTTTTAGGTATTTGTCATAGGAAATCCTTATTTTAAAGTATAGTTTAACAATTTAAATAGCATAATTTTGCATATTTCATAATTAAGAGCATATTTTTACGTATACACTTAAGAGAAAAATTTTACGCCCAATGGAATTTTTTACATAATTTGCCATTAGTAAAATTTTCTTGTTACTGACATTCATGTTTTTTAAATCCGATTCCCTAATAATTTTTATCCTATGCACACGTTGGTACAAATTTTATAATTTCCTGAAATTTTGTAATCCTGACTTTTTAGCTTTGAATGTTTTTAAGTGCAAAAAGAAAATATTTTTTAACAGTTGCTAATAAAAATCAAGTAGATAATTTAAAATTTCGCCAAAAAAAATTTTAAGAGAATATTATTTTTATTTTAATGTCTTATTTTCCGCTTGTAATACCTTTTTTATGGCCGTAAAACACTTTTTTAGAGAATACTTTTGGTCACCCTGGTATTGACCTAATCAATATTTTGTAAATTTAATTTTTATTTAGTTATTTTTTTTTCAGGTAATTTTTTAAAGTGATTTTCCTACTGTAACACAATGTAATTAATTTTAATACTTTAGTTTTTAATTACTTTGAGTAAATATCAATTATCAAATCTCCAAATTCAGCAATTTCCTTCCTTAAAGAATAATTCAACTTCTGCAGTCTGTAATAATCAAATAAATTCTATTGTAATAAGTTAATTGTCTTATGCATAAGTCACACACTTAATCTGTGGCCACCAACTTTTAATAAGCTAATAAATTATTAATATTTGTATGTGTGTATGTAAGTGTGCCTAAGTATATTACAGCATAAAATGACCCCATGACTTTACAGCAACAAAATGGGTTCAACAAATGTCAAAAGTGTTGAAAGCTGAAAACAAAACAAAAAATTTACACACACAAAAATTTCTGTACTCAAACTATTTAAAGGCAGACGAACAGAAAACCCGGCAAAAAACAAACTTCAAATATCATGTCTGACGCAATGTCTAGTCGAAATCTCCTGCCGGGGGGTTTTATTTAAATAGACATTCATATTTATTTTGTAATTATTTTTCCAACTCCCTACCAGTCCATTACAAAACGATTTTCTCCTATACAATGAGTGTTATAATATGAAAATTTTATTTAACTCTCTGGCTAGTTGTTATACCCACTCTCACTCTCTGTTGAAAAATCATTATTATTACATTTGTTGTAAAAAGAAGAAGAACAAGAATTTCAAGAGAATATTGTAATTTTACTTTATCTTGAACTTCATTTGTAACCAAATCTCAAATCTCTGTAACTATGTATTTACTCACTCTCCCTAAAACTATTATACTCAATTCCTTAATTCTCTTCCCTAAAGTTTACAGTTAGTTCTTACATTTTATTTCTGATTTAGTTTCTTTGTTTTGTTTTCTTTGCTGAATTATATACACATTTGTATTGGGGAGATAAAAGCCTAAATCTCTAACTCTCTAACCGTCTCCCCTTTTTAAAACTTTTATGCTAACATGACTTTTTTTTCCTTTTGGTTGGATTTATATTTTTTATATTTATTTTTCTTTTGATTTTATAAAAATAGTCGTAAACACTTGAGTGTGTGTGTGTGTATGTGTGTTAGAGAGAGTGAAGTGTATTAATGTCTAGGGAATGAGTTGTAAAGACCGGCTGTGTTAAAATGAGTTGGGTGGTAAGTTGCATGCTAGTTGGTTTTAATTTTTTTCCTTTTTATTTGCAAGTATGCATGTGTATGTGAGTGAGTGTTTGAGTATAGCTTTTGTTTTATTTTTTACCTTTGATATTTTATTTCTTTTTGTAGTTGTTGTTTTTGTTGTTGCTGTTTTTAATAACACTTCCTTATTCGTCTGTTTGTCTAAACTCATACAAAGTGTTGACTATAGCTGCCACTACCACTGCTACTACAACTACTTGCCACCACTCATACTCATACAATAACAACAGCAACAACAACAACATCATCATCAACTAAAAAATAATCCTTTGATGTTTATTGTGTAAAGTGCAGTTTGAAGGTTTAAAACTATATGTTCGTATGTGTGTAAAAGAGAAAGAGAGTGAGTGAGTGTAGCAATAATTTCTGTGTTTTTTTTTTTTTTTTTTTTGTAAATGCTTATACAAATGTATAAAACACACTCTTGCACATAAAAACATTCAAAAAGGCGTGTGCGACCTTGACCTTATTATTTTATACTTTTTTTATATTTCTATTTTTCTCCTCCTTCTTCGTCTTCTCTTTTAAAATAAAATATTTACTAGTATGTATGTTTGTGTATATGTTTATGAGTGTATTAAATACTCTGCAACATTTACATTTCTCTACAACATTTACATTTACTGTTAATCGTATGTATTGTTATTGTTTTGATGATTTTACAGTAGTTTTTATACTCATACACTTAAAATTCTTTAACAGAAAACCATTACATATAATATGTATGTTTGTGTATGGTTTGTAACTGTAAAACTATATTTCAAACAGTTAACTGTAAGATGAATCAATATTACAATGTGGAAAACTAAAAACTTGGTTAAACAAATATACAAGACATATTTATGAATATCTGTCTAAATGCATGTACATATATTCATATGAAAATTAACATACATATAATTTCTTTGATGTTAAACAATACTTACTTTGTAATAAAAACACAAACACAAACGCGTAAAGAAAACTCTAGTGTGTATATTATATAAATTGAATGTGTGTAAGCCTTTATAAATATACAGATAGGCTGAAAAGATTTATAAAAATTTTTTATTTAACTCAAATAATATATAATACGCAGTGGCATGAGATTTTTCTATCAATTTAGATACACATCAACCTTGAGTTCTAAATCTATAAATCACTTTTTTTAAAATAACTTTAGTTTTCGAGATAAACGGTTATATAGAAAATTATAAAGATTGCACCATACAGCAACATATTTTGAGGACGAATTGTCGATTTGGTTTAATAAAAATCCAAGAGATTATAATTCAAATTATCTTCGAGACATCACTATATAATTTTTTATCTACTCAATAGTTTCGGATATTACAAAATTATGTGAAAAAAATCTTACAAAATTGAAAAATTTAAGTTTTTCAAAAAAATCGTTAAAAAACGAAAATTTCCTAAAATACTCATTTATTTCCTTGAACATAAAACTATATATATTATAAATAAAACGAAGTTTATTACTTTAAAGGTGATGAATAAATGTGAACTTTATTCACAATTCAATGAAGGTAAAAATGACACATAAAATAATAAAATTATTTGTAAGAAGAACAAAAACATAGAATTTAATAATAAAATATATCTCGTTTCATTTGAAAAATAACCGTCGATAAAGGATATATACGTGTATATATATATCATGAGTTCCACGAGACATCAAAAATGAAATAAACTTAGGTCTTTCAATTTGGTTCATATTTGGCACTTTATACCACCAATAAAACATAACTGTTTTAGTTTTTTTTAATCACATAAAATTCGCGGTTTTATTCACGATTCTATAACGAAATCAAAATATTTCACAATGTCGTATTTTTAACTATCCATAACGTTTGAAGCGAAATTCTGATTTCATTCATTCATTCATTATAAAGGAAACGTATACCTCTTTAAATATTACAACAAAAGAAAAATTAACACAGATGCATTTTTTGATGCACCTTTGAAAGCGATCTCTGAATTTTTTATTATTATTATTATTTTTTTTTTAATAAATATAAAAATTGGTAAATTGACCAACAGTTTAAGTTTTATTTGTGTCGGAATGTTTTAGTATTTTTAATAATACTTTATAAAAAACAACCATTAATAATTTTTTCCATACAAGAACTTATTTACTTTCAAAAAGTTAAATTTTATGACTAAAAGTATAAAATTTATCTATGTTTTCTTATTTTTAAAAAAATGCTGAAAATGTATGCCGAAACGAAAATATATGTGAGAAATTAGAAAATTTTTCAAATTAGTGCCATATCTTCTTTAATTTTTTTATGAACAAATCCTTAAAAAAAATTCACTTAAAATAAGTGAGAAAAATATAGTCGATCAAGCAAAACTATATCATACCCTACGCTATTCTGTTTGTACATCAAAGTTCGGGGAACGGTCCTATACGTATTAAGAGTATTGTATATTTCTATGAGACTTATGTATGCTTTATATTTTGTTATTATGCGTTTTGTATTATTTCTGTCAAATATCAAGTTGAAACTATCACTTTTATGGAATATGTGCACGTTAAATAGTTTTTCAGAAGTAGGGTTTATATGGGAGCTATGGTATGGTTATATACCGATCCTCATGAAATTTGACATATAGATTTTTACCTATATAAAACCTATATCTACTAAATTTCATTTAAATATTGCTATATTTTTTTTAATTCAATTATTTATTATTTAATTGTGACCTATAGTGTGATTATAAAGTTTACATGAATGGACGGACAGACGGGCACACGGACATCGCTAAATCGACTCAGAAAATTACTCTAAGCCGATTGGTATACATTTAGGCGGTTCGTAGAGCAATATTTTTGGATGTTACAAATAATAAATAGCACAAACGCATAATACCCCAACCACCTATGGTGGTTTAGGGTATAAATATTCAAATGCATCTAATGCAATTTCTAACTAATTTTGCATTTTTACTAACTTAGCTTAAAGTGTATAAAAACGCAGTTTAAATATTTTATAAATCAATAAAATCGGACATCTTTGAGATTTATATGCTTAAAGTTGCACACTCTTTGCGTAAACCTACAAAAACTAAAATATTAAAAAATAAAATTGTGTATTGGAAAATATTTTGGTATTTTTTACTAAAAATTTTTAAAAATAGTAAACATTTCCGTCACCAAAAGCACAAATTCCGTCACCAAAAAAACAAAATCACTTTTTAAGATGTAATAAAAAAATCGAAAGGAGAGAACGTTTTCAAAATTGCATTTGAAAATTGCTATTGCATCTAAAATGCATTTAAAAAACTAAAATTATTTAATAACTTTATTATAAGAAATGACAACTGTGGAAATCTAATGCATTTTAAATAATGAAAATCCGATAAAAATATAGAAAATATGGTCTTTTAAAGTAACATACTTTTTTGATTTTTTAAATTTTTAATAATTTTAAATTGAAAAAAAGCACGGTTTTTGATTTTTTAAAGCAAAAGTTGGATAAATTTTGTTAGCTTCAGAGAGAACATATTTAGGGAATATGAAGAAAATTGATAGACATAAGATCAACAATTTTACTATTTTATGTACACTTTCATGGAATTCATGATATAGCTTTATTATGTAATAGAAAACATGTTTTCTTTTATTTTTAAATTTCGTAAATTCATTAAATTTTGTAAAATTCAATTTTTGTTCACACATTTTCTCTAATATATTAGAAGCTATTGAACAGATAATATATACATAGATATAGATACATAGATATAAATTGTAGATAATACAAAGTAGAATTTTTTGCAAATTTATTAAACCAAATCAAATAAATCGTTCTTGAGAAATTATCAAACAACACATAATTTAATATGTTCGATTATAAATCGATATAATGATTTTATAATGTTCGTCTGAATGTCTTTCTGAGTGGTGTTCAAACAAACTGACTGCATATACAAAAAAGCAACAACAGCAATAATCATCATTAATCATTATAATACTGCTGTTTTCAACTAAACTGCTTGCTTATATAAAAGACAACAACACTAATGTCATTGCAATGCTTCATATAAATGTTTGTGGGTATATACAAACGACAACCTCTGCTTGCTTATACAAAAAATTACTACTCAGTTAATATACCTACATATGTTTGTTGTATGCTTATACAAAAAGAAAATAACAACAACACAAAGTCATTGCAATACTTTCAGTTTCGGTTATTATTTAATCGACTTTGTTCATTTCTTCAGCATAAAAATTCAGAAAAAAATGTCCTAATCTTCTTCGCAAAATTGAAGTCCCTAGATTATGTAGAGGATTCTGAAAATAGGAATCCGATTTTAAAAAGGTTTTTTAATTTATTTCCGCCATTTGTGAACCAATCTTGCTGAATTTCAATACCAAAATTTTCGAAATGATTTCCGATGGTTTTATCGGTGAGATTTATAAACACCATTTCAACCAATATTATCAAAAAATATCTACAGAAAGAAAATTTTACGAAAATTTTCTATACAAAAAAATTAACGAAAAACTTCTATAAAAATAAAATTTAAAAAAAATCTTTATAAAAAGAGAACAACGAAAATTTTCTATAAAAATAAAATATTATATAAAAGCTAATTTAACGAAAATGTCTATCAGAAGCAAATTTAACGAACATATTCTATAAAAAGAGAATTTATTAAAAATTCTCTATAAGAAGCAGATTTAACGATAATTTATCGAAACTTTTCTATAAAAAGAAAATTTTCTATATAAAAAAAAATTTATCTAAACTTTTCCATAAAAAGAAAACTTATTGAAAATCCTCTATAAAAAGAAATTTTATTTAAAATTCTCTATAAAAAGCAAAATTATTTTTTTAAAAAAGAATATTTAATAATTTTTTTATAAAAAGAAAACAATGAAAGATATCTATAAAAAATTCAGTGATTTAAAAAAAAAAAAGAAACAATGAAAATTTTTAATAAAAAGAAAATTCAACGATACTGTTCTATAAAAGCAAGAAAAAGAAATATTAACAAAAGATTTCTATAAAAAGAAAATTCCCTATAAAAACAAAATTTATTAAAAATTTTCTGTAGGAAGAAAATTTATGTAAACTTTTCTATAAAAATAAAAATTATTGAAAATTTTCTACGAAAATAAAATTTATCGAAAATTTTCTATAAAAAGAAAATATAACGAAAATTTTATGTAAAAGTAAAATTTAACAAAAATTTTCTATAAGAATAAGATTTTACAAAAAATTTTACACAAAAACAAAATTAAAGCAAAATTTACCATTAAAGGTAATATTAACGATAATTTTCTATAAAGAGAAACATTTTTTAAATATTCTGTAAAATCAAAATTTATCAAAAATTTTCTATAAAAAAAAATTAGCAAAAAATTATCTATAAATAAAAAAAAAATTTATGTAAAAAGTAAACAACGTAAATTTTTTTGTTCTATATTATTAATATTCTAAATTCATTACTCAAACTTCCCTCTTATTTCAAAAAGACTGCCTACAAATATATAGTCATATTAAAATGTTATGTTCACTACTAACAACAATTATTTAACTACTCCTTGCATTCTCAAACGTGGGTCATAAAATATTCTTCTTTTTTATGTTATTTGTTTTTCTTTCACGCATCGCCTCAAGACAATTTTTAGCTGCTACTTTTTACTGATGTAATTAGAATATTGTTGCGGGGAAACATAGTTGTACAAAAAGATTATACACATAATGCTTTTACGAATATTTACATGTGAAATATTAAAAAAAAAAAACTTAAACAATAAAGGGGGTTTTTATATATAAAGTTACAAAGAAGCCAATTAGTTTTATATCTTTTTAGTAAAAACTAATTTCTTAAGGCTTTTAAAAGAGAGTATTGGGGTATTATGTTAGTAAAAATAATTTATACAAAAAATATTAATAGCAAATTGTTAATTGTTATTAAGATAGTTATAATAAAATTATTCGTTGTATTAAATAATCTTAACGTATGAGTAATATTTTTGTAATTAATATCAATCATACGCATTTTGAATTCAAAAACTTTGTTATATGTATGTATGTCTGTATGTATTGGGGTTGTTATTCGAACAGAAATTATTCCATTATTCGAGGAACAAATTTTTTATTATTTTCGAGCGAACAAAATTTTTAAGTTTTAATTAATCGAATAATTATTCAAAACGAGCTTTTGTTAATTTATTATATCGTACACAAACGCCTTTTCGAAATTATAAGTGTAAAAGGTTTTGTTTAGTTGGAAAACCCTATCGAAAATGATGGACACCACATGTTAATAGATTTCGGGTTAACGCCTTTTAAGGATACTGAAGTCACAGTATTATTTACAAATCTAAAGATTTAATGCAACGTTTTAAAGTTAGAATAAACTGGAGACGTAATAGTTATTCTTAAATTATGAAAAATTTCCAGCAAATATAATTTCTTTTTTTTTTATATATTTAACAAAAAGTGTAAAAAAAGTATGTGCATATACTTTTGTTTTTGTTTTACTTTTGAGATTTTTAATTTATTATTTATTTCAAAAATGATTTTAATTATTCAAGTGATGTAGAAATAACCGAAGATTCTGAAATGTATAACAGCTGCTTTTATTAATAGAAAAAAAACAACATCGTTTAAAGCCAAAATGCTTAATTATAATAATTAATTATATTATTTGACTTTAATTTGAATATGGTCTCAATTTTTGTATATTTTTTTGTTCTATGTTAATGAATTGTTGTTTTTAGGATTGTTTTTTCGCCAAAAATTGATTTAAAAATACTAGCTTTTATATTTTTTAAACTTGCAATTAATTATTCGAACAATACATTTTATTCTTTATTCGTTCGATTAATCGAAGAAAATTCAAATTTTATTCGTTCAACTTCAACGTCTAATAATTGACAACCCAAGTATGTATCCTACTTGACCTGAATTTCATTACTAGCGAACGTTCGCTAAAAACGAACATTAGAAAATTTAAAAAATATCGATATCGAATATTAAACTTTTCCCAGCAAGATATCAAAACTAAATATTTCGAGAAATTGTTTAATTTCTGAATTTCTTGTAAAATTCTTATGTAAATAAAAAAGTAAAGTATTTTCTTGTTTGTGCATTCAAGAGACTAAAATAAAGAGAATGTAACGTCATTCTTGAGTTATACTTTATAGCAATCGGTTGTAAAATATTGCGCTTTAAAATTTAAGAAGTTAATTAAATTTTCGAAAATTTTTAATAAAAAAATAATATAATAAAATTTTAGAATAAACGGATAGTAATATCGCTACTAAATTGATTTGCAAAAGAGCATATTTATCTAAATATCTAATATAATTTCTTATAGATTAATTCAGCAAATTTTGCACTAAAATATGTGGATTCGACCAACAGAAAAATTAATAATATAGAAAGAAAAAAGATTGATGAGTCCTCTGGGTTTGAAATTTGAACAAAATGCTTCAAATATTATCATTCTTATTATGTAACTTTAAACATTAAATCAGCTATTAATTTTATATTTGCCACAAAATGAAAATGAAACAAAATGATAATAATCACAAGTCGTTAGTGATATCAATATCGAATAATTTTCATAATTTTTTGATAACGAAAACATATCTCTAATGAATATTTTTAGGTTTCGCTAATAATATCGCTAAAAGTTCACTATTAATACGATAGACGGACCTCCAAAATCGAAAGATTTGCTGCCACAAAATGAGCGACGGGTGAGTTCAAATAGCTTATATTCGAATCGCCAACGATAATATTTCTCGAATGTTTTAGCAGAGAAATGTTTGCGAAATATTCAAACGAGATATCATTAACGAAGTTTGTGGTTAGCTGCGTTAAAAAAAATACTTTTTGTACATATAATGTATTATGACTTTTAACATGCAGTCATGTCAAAGAACACAAATTACATACATGAAATTATCGAAACTGTGTGATTCTATCGACGCATTTTGTTGAGACAAACCAACAGAAAAGTACCATTTTTACTTTTTTAATTCGGTCTTAATCTTTAATTTTCGAGGTAACTTATGTAAGCTAAGTTAAACGTCCTCCTGCTGAACTATTTTGGTTCCTGGATCACCTGCAATTGTCAGTCAACTTACTTTTTTCGCATTCGTCCTATCAGACAATGGAAATAAAATTAAGCAAAGAAAGCTCTACAAAAAGGAACTTTTTTAATACTTTAACAAATTTGGATAAGAACATTATACTTTTTTATATAAAAAGAGAAAAATATTTTCTCAATTTAAAATTATATGGATATAACATAATTAGTTTTGCTTAATTCAATTTAAGCATATTTAAATATATTCTACCTTTACTATAGTACACTGAGCACATTGTAATTGTTTCAGTAGCCTATTTACAACAGAAATTATTAGAAAATATTTTCTTGAAGGTTTTATATTTATTTATTATTTATTTTTTAAGCAAATATTGTATTGTTTAAAATTAGTAGATAATTTTTTATATCCCACACACATGTTTGTGACGCACAGAAAAAAATCATCCAACTCCCACCTTAAAGTATATCAATCGACTCAGAATCACTTTTTGAGTCGATCTGATAACGTCCTTCCGTCCGTCCATGTAAACTTTGTGCACAAAGTACAGGTCGCAATTTTGAAGATAATTCAATGAAATTTGGCACGTAGGAATTTCATGAGACAAGGACGAAGAAGAAGCCTATTGGAATTGGTTGTGATCGGTCCAGTATTTCACTTAGCCCCTATACAAATGTCCTCCCGGAATAGGGGCTTAACGATCATAAATGCCTTAAATTTAACAATATTTTATTGAAATAATTGTGTAAGAAAGTTTTGTATAAGTTTCAATCTTTGTGCCAAATTTCGTGAAGATCGGTCCACAATCAACCATAGCTACCATATAAAATCATATTCCGAAAATAACTCAAACGTGTATAAATCACAGACACATGTTAGTATCAGGTTTATATTTGACACAAATTAGTTTAATATAAGTATTAATCATAATGACAAATTTTATGAGTATCACTCCATAATTTACCATGGCTCCCATATAAGCCCACTTTCGGAAATCACCCTAAAGTATATAAATTCATATAAATGTTAGTATTTACGTAATATTCTGTATTCGTATATTTTATTTTACACTTAGTAAAAGTATCGGTCCACAATTGCCTACATGTCTAATATAAGACCCCTCCATGAATTTTGATGGACATGCACAATGATGTGGAGTATCATATGGTCGGGCTTGACCGACTATATCTTTCTTACTTGTTTTAAATTTATTTTATTTTATATTTTGGAAATTCGTAGTTTTTAATTTTTTAAGAATTGCCTCCCAGTATTAATAGGCTAAGATAATTATAAAACAAAGGTACGGTTTTGTAATAGTTTAGGGCAGTTTTCCATACTTAAGTGTAGATGCGATTTACTACCTATTAGCATTGTGTGCTAGGAAAATTTTCTTGTACTATTCCCTAAAATTTTACCAGTTCCTAGGAATATAAACTTAAATCTAAAGACAAGTCCTTACTTATTCAAACTTGTCGAAAACTCGCTTAAATACGTTATGGAGGGATCCGAGAAAACTGCAACTCATTTAGAAATGTCTGATTCGCATTAAAAATGAGATTGGTATACGTGGAACTGTAGACACGTAGTATAAAGATACAATAGAATGAAATTGCTTTTAGTCATTGTGAACAATTTTTGGAGGCTATGACAATCATATTATGGATTTTAAAAAATGTATTTTTTTATTTTTATTTTTAAGAGGGGCAAAACTGAACACTTTTATATTTTAATAATAGCTTTGTTCCCGTACTCTAAATTGGAAGCACGCGGGATCCCAATGTTACCAAAAAGTCTTCCCGTACTCGAGAATTAGGCATATGTAAGCTATTTTGAGAGAATAGTGTTATTTTCTTCTTGCACAAAACAGAACAGAATATCTCTTCGGGTAGATTATGAAATTGTCAAATAAATAAAAATAAAAATATACAATAAGAAATTAGAATGAAAATGAAAAAAAAATATTTCTTTTTGTCACTAATAGGAAAGTTTCATTCTAAAAAAAAAAAGTTAAAAACGCTCAAATATGTTGAAAAATAAAATTGTATTCACATATGAATTTTTAAAATAGTTTAATGTTTTATTTCTGGGTAAACAATTTTTCTATGTTCTCATACTTTTGTACATTGTGGGGAAAAAATTAGCTTTTTTCATTTTACCCTGGAAAAGCTTCGATATTTTTACCCTTCTAAGGGCATCGTTAGTCGAAACGTCTAACACTAACTTTATTTAAAAATATTTCAAGATTAAATATCACTAAAATTAAAAATAAAACAAATGATTTTTAATTAATGCATTCATTTGAACAACATAACAGCAAAAGTTCCTAAATATTTATCGTTATTTTCAAAATTTTAGACAAAAACTGAAAAGACCTTAATATTTGTACTTTTTCAGAGATGGTGTTACATAAGTACCTTTTATACTAATTATATGAAAAATTTTGATATGTGCTTTCAAATTTATGTATCCTAAAATTAATGTAACCAAAAAAAAGTTTAAAAACAAATATTTTTGCATACTCAGTGCATATTTCAAATTTGTGATACTTTTGATATTTTTTTGAAAATTCGTAATTTTTAATACTTTATTATTTTTTAAATTATTGGTAAAGTTTTTTAAAATTGTTTGATTCTTTCTTCGGCTATTGTTTCTAATTTTAAAAAATGGTACTTTTTTAATCACTTTTTTGGCATTTGTATTTTTTTTAGTACTTTTTTGGTATTTTTATTTTAATTGTTGGTTTTTATAACCTAAACCAGTTGTTAGGGTATTACACGTTTGTACTGATGTTTATAACGCACAGAGAGAATTATCCAACACCCACCTTAAAGTACACCAATCGACTCAGATTCACTTTCTAAATCGATCCATCCTTCCGTCACAAAGTACCTGAGACTTTTATCGTTCTAGAACGATTAGTTATGATCGATTCACTACACATTCGTCAAAAATCCGCTTTTTCTGGCATAAATTCAAAAAGCATTGTAAGATTGTAAGTGCCTTTTTGAGGTACAGGCATAGCAGAGGAGTGTACAATATTATTTTTGGAAGGGGGGCACAACAGTCCCTCCAGGGGCGGAGCTAAGGGGGCTCAAAGTTAGGTACCTCTGACATAAAAAATTTTTAATCGCTTGCAAAATTTTTACTTCTCGTCCGATTTCAAATAGTTTTATATATTGTTGTAGGTCCTGATAAGACTTATAAAAAACATGCTTACATGTCCTATTTATATCTTATAGTTTTCGAGTTATTTGCGTTTGAATTTTTAAGCACCATAATTTTGCATGTTCTTGGTCCAGTTTTTTTTCATATATATCCTAGTATTTCCGACCGATTTAACTAGTTAAAGAACAAAATTATCTACTGAATAAAAAATTTGAAGTCGATATCTTTACTGAGTCCAAAAATAAAAGATTTTGAATTTGAAAATTACAAAAAATACAATTTTTTTTTTTTGTTTTTTTAGCCGAAAAGGTATCTACACTCTTTTTTATCTAAAATAAAATGTTCTTTAGCAATATATAATAATTTTGCACTTTTCTGAAAGTTAACTTCACAGAGATGACTTTAAGATAAAAAACAAGCCCAATAACTCAATTAGTCATGGTACATACCCTCCCGAATTCGACCCATTTTATATGAAAGTTTTGATTTTAGAACATATTTTCTCAAAGCCCAAAGCACGAATCGACAAGCGAAATATATTTTAAGAATCTCCAATATGTTGTTAAAAGTTTTGAATCAAAATCTACGGGACTTCGGAAAAATGTGGATTCTATAGCCAAAAATGTAAAAAAATCCCATTTTTGGGAATTTTGATTAGTTTATTTGGGAATTCAAGAAAACCCTACCCCTGATTGAAATTTGGTTAAAGCGCTTTTATTTATATTAATAAGATCCATATTATCTGAAAATTTCCTTAAGATATCTTTATAAACAAATATTTTATTACAATTAAAAAATTTTTATTTTCTCCAAAAACCCCAAATTGGGCCTTTGTTTGGTTTATTTCTAAGTAGCGAAAGAAATTTTAAAAATATGTATTCCAAATTAAACATATCCTTTAGCACATATAATTTCCGATCTTTTGCAAAAAGATTCAAATCAATATCATGCCTCATTTCAGAAATATGCGCCTTTAAACTTTTATATTTCCACAGAACACAACACAATTGTTCATATTACAATGTAATCACCATGGTAATCAACTTCGTTATGATGATGACAAGGATTAGCTGCGCATTTATATATATCTATTCGATATATCCCTCTTCCAAACATAACATTGTACACTCCTCTGCTACCGGCCGATCACAAGTCACAGATTTATTTACAAAAAAATGTCGATTCTGCCCCATTGTGCGTTGGACGATTAATTGAATTTTAAAAATGAACTTTTCGTAATAAAATTGGGTATCGAATAAAAAAAGAGAAAATTATGTATCAATAGCAATAAAAATCATTGGTCTAGATTGCATTGTTTTTTTGTACTGAGTAGTTAAGTTAAGTTTAGTTAAGTTTAGTTCAGTTTGAAAGAAGGATCCTACATAGAAAATTTTGAACCACTAGACAAATCTTTTATTTTTTATCATTTTAAACATCTTTAAGATATTGACAAGACCTTTGAATAACATGCTCGCATATACGATTTATCTCTTATAGGTTTTGAATTATTTGCATTTAAAATTGTCACTATCCCAATTTTTCAAGATCTTGGTGCATACATATATATATATATATATATATATATATATATATATATATATATATATATATATATATATATATATATATATATATACATATTTATATATATTTACTTAGTTAAAGAACAAAATTATTTTTTGAGTAATGGAAATTTGAAGGCGATATCTTTTCCGAGTCCAAAAATAAACCACTTTTAATTTGAAGATTGTAAAAATTACGATTTTTTCTGAAGAAGTGTCCAAACTCTTTCTTCTCTGAGATAAATTTTTCCTTAAATAGATATAATGATTTCATGCTTTACTGAAAGATATCTTCACGTAAATAATTTGAAGATTAAAAACGAGCCCAATTACCCAATAGAGCTAAATACACATCCTGACGGATTTGACCTATTTTTTAACGAATTTTTGAATTTATCTTATATGTTTTGGAAACTATGATGTGTTCCAAAGAGTTTGTATATGACTTTTTCCAGATCTGCATTAAATGTGGCATTTATAGGCAACATTAAAAGAAAAAATCAATTTTTGGGATTTTTACCGATTTTTTTTTCCGGAATTTTGAGATTCCTTTTACCAAAGCCTCAAATTTTTTTTTTATACTTCGTTATTTTAAATTATAAAGTTGACAATCATCGAAAATTTTATTGCGATATCATAAATAACAACATTTTTATTACAGCTACAATATTTATACTTTCACCAAAAATCAATTTATTACCAAAAATTTTACTTTAATTCCAAAAATCAAAAAAAATATATACATTTTTGAAATAAATTCTGTTGTCTAGCTGACGTAATTTTTAATTATATACAAAAAGATTGAAGTCAATATCTTCTACAGAACGCGCACATCAGATTATCCCCAAATAGCATAATGTCATTCCGAAAAATCTCCAAATAACTGCCTATATTATCCCCAAAATCCTCACTAAAATGATAATTTTATTTTAGAGATCAATATGAACTACATTACTTTCTATTCATACAGAAATTCATATCCTTTGTAGATATGCAGGTTTGGTTATATAAATTACCTAAGAAAGCAATATTGAAAATATAGGTTTTCAAAAAAATTAGATTATATGGAAATCATTTCAACATTTGTATTAATAAACTAAAAAATAAATAATTTACGTCATTTTTATAGTTAATGCAAATACCGAAGATAAAATTTTTATTTCTTCAAAGGTATAAAAGCATGATGAATTAAGTTCCATTGATTAATTTTTTTTTTTTTTTTTTTTGATACATTTTATTCATCTTTTAAATAACTAATTAGAATATACTGGCTGAATGCTCCTACGTTGCATGGAATACTAAAAGTTAATAAAAAAACGAAAAGTTAATAAGAAGAAAACGTAAAATACAGCGTAAAGTACAACTTCTACTTCTATATAAAATTTTGTTAAAATTGCTTGATCGGTTTAGGTGTGATTTCGTCACACATTTGATTTTATAACAATAATACCCTACAAACAAAATAATATGAAAGTGATTCGAATTCGAATTGCTTAGTTTCTTCCATCGGGACAGATTATGTTTCACAGGTGATACATCTAAGAAATAAGAAATCGTATGGAAGAAAAAAAGGCAATATTGCTAGATAATCATCTAGGCGAAAAAAGAAGATAGCGCCAGATAATCTTCAGGAGGATGTAATAATTATATAAAAAAAATTATCACTAAATAAATATTGAAATAAAGAAAGCTTTAACATACATGCATTCACATAAATCTTAACATCATAAAGCACGAAAACTAAAACGCTCACATAAAATATAGCTTTTTTTTTTTTTTTTGCTAAAAACAAATTTCTTCTACATTTTTTTCACTTTTGTGTACAATTTTTCGGCAACTGAAAAAATTGTGACTAAAAAAAAAAAGTTTTGTATTAATTTCTTCCAGATGATCTCAATGGGATATCATTAATTTCTTGTGGAGATGATAATAACCTTATTGAATAAAGGATGATATTTTGATTATAAAAAAAATAAAAATTTAAAATTTTATATATTTTTTGTTGCCCAATTTTCTTTAAACAGATAAAAATACAATTAAAGTATTTTTTAAATTTTATTAAATAAAATTAGAAAAATATTGCTTTGATGATTTTTCGTTCAAATAATAAAAAGAAGATATTGCGTAAATTTCTTCCAGGAAAATATCTTTCAAATGTTTGTAGGATTGTACTCTATTTATTCAAAGCACCAAAAGTCCAAGAAATGGATGATACCTTCCTAGAAAAAAGTTACACAATATCTTCTTTGGACGAAAATCAACAAGGCAATATATTTTTCTAATATTGTATTTTTATCACTTTAAAGAAAATTGGGCAATAAACGAGAAAAAATATATAAATTTTTTATTATTTTTATCATCAAAACATCGCCCTTTTTTCAGTAAGATTATTACCACGCAATAATCAACATCTGGAAGAAATTAATACAATACTTTTATTTTTCAGTCACAACTTTTTCAGTTGTCGAAAAATTGTTAAAAAATTGAAAAATATTGAAGAAATTTCTGTTTTCTTTTAGCTTTATAATGTTAAGATTTTTGTACATACTTTACAAGATGTAAACGTTTTCTTTAATATATTATTTCAAAATTTATTTAGTGATAATTTTTCTATATATGTTTACTACATCCTCCAGAAGATTATCTGGCGGTAACTTCTTTTTTTCACCTACATGATTATCTAGCAATATTGTATTTTTTCTTCCAGGTTTCTTATTGCTTAGATGTATCGCCTGTTACGCACATCTCTCCCGATGGGGGAAACTTCCGCAATACGAATATGATTATTGCATCAATAAAATATTTATTCTAAGCAATACGAATTCGAATCATTTTGCTTGTAGGAATTGAAAACATAGGCAAATGTAGTACAAGTGCTTTTTTTGAGTAATTAAAAAAAATTTAAGATTCATATCTATGTTAATGATTTATGATCTGAGAGATCTTCTTAAGTCGGTAAATCTTTATGTTACAAATTTCCGATATCGTGGTTAACACCAGTTTACAAATATTAAATATATTTCCAGATTAAAGCAAAAATATAAAAATATAAGAGATAATTCGAATATGTATGTATATTTATGAAATATAGATTTTGTGAAGGGTATAAAAGATTCCGCCCAGCCGAATCGTTAGTATTAAAATCGGGTCCTTGTTTATAGTTATATCGACTCAGAATCACTTTTTAAATCGATCTAACAATTTCCGTCTGTCCGTCTGCCTTTGCTAGGTGTAGCACCCCTTGACTTGGAGGTAATACGTCGTGCTATTGCTTTCAAGGTTAAGAAGAGACTACCGCTTCTTGCTCGTGATTGCATTTCTGCTTCTGATCTGGTAGATGGGCATGTTGGTCGGGATAGGGCACTCTTAGATGAGTGTCTTGTGGATAGGTGGAGGACGAGATGGACGAACAGCGACAAAGGGAGGGTAACGTATGAATTCATACGTGACGCGGACTTTGTACGGCAACGTCCAGACTTCGGCTTCGGCTTGAGTTTGGAGTTTATACTGACGGGGCATGGCTCACACAATGCATTTTTGCATAAGAGAGGTCTGTCTGATACTCCGGACTGTGGGTGGTGTAGCAGTTTGTTGCATCTGGGGGCGCTGGTGGGCGCATTGTACTCACCCGGTGTTGAGAGCACCGTGGGGTAAGGCCGTCGTGGCAGATACCCACGTTAATCTGCAACACATCTGTCCGTCTGCCTAGCTGTATGGCTGGGTGGCTGGCTGACTGGTTGTCCATGTAAACCTTGTGCACAGTTTCGCAGTTTTAAAGATAATTCAATGAAATTTGGCACGTAAAACTTTTATGATACAAGGACGAAGCCTATTGAAATTGGATTGGTTGTGATCTATCCATTATTTCACCTAGCCCCCATACAAATGTCCCCCCGGAATAGAGTTTAAACAATCAAAAATGCCTTACAAATAATAATATATTAATGAAATTCGGTGCAAAAAAGTTCTGTACAAGTATCAATTATTTTATCAAATTTTATGAGGATCGATTCACAATTGACCATAATAGCTTCCATATACACCTCTCTTCCGAAAAGGTGCATAAATCGACACAAATAAGTTTTATGTAAGTAAAAGTAATATTGCCAAATTTTATGAGAATTGATCCATAATTTACCATAGCTTCCATATAAACCCACTTCCGGGAATCGCTCCTAAAGTGTATAAAATCATCTAGATATTAGTATCAATGCATTATTCTGTATGTGTATATTTTATTTTACATTTAGTAAAATTGGCCACAGATGTAATATAAGTCCTCTTCCCGAATTTTTATGCTAGTACACAATGGTGTAGAGTATCATATCGTCGATCTTGACCGACTATATCTGTCTTTCTTGTTTATTATTAGTTTTTTCTCATTTTTTTTAAATTAGTAATTTGGTACCTTTCTAAATTATTAACACTTTTATTGAAATTTGGTACTTGAAAATTGCTACTTTTTATTAAAAAGGCTTCTTTCGCATTTGTTTATCGAACTTGCTAGATATAAAATAATGGGCTTTATTTTAATATAATTTTTTTTTTTACCATTTATGTACCGATTTTAACAAATTTCAAGATCAAAAATTATATTAATACATAAAACATGTCCCTTAGATCTTCTAAATACTAATTTCAATAGACTAAACGATTCTTCTTTAATATATATTTATAGGGTCTCAGATTATTTTTAAATATTGTAGAAATTACAAATTGTATGACAAACTAATATACCCTTGTCATTTTTAGTGAAGGGTTTATTTTTTTTTTAACTTTCCTTAAAAATCATGTTTAAATTCTTTTACAACTATATTACCATTAAAACAACTACATTCAAATTAATTATTCTTTTAATAGCTTTAAAAATATGTATGCAAAAATAATTTAGAACCATAAGTAGGCATTGAAATTTTGTAAATTATTGAAATCAAAAAAAATATATATATTTTCAAATACCAGAAAAAAGTTGCACAAACAAGACAGTAGTGAAACGCGAAACACCAAAACGAATATTAAAATATTAAATAAAAATTTTTTTAAACAACATTGAAAAAACAAATAAAATAAATAACCAAGAGCTAAAAAAAACCATGGTGCGTAGTATATTTTCCCAACGTTATAATTATGCAAAAATAAGAGTAAATGAAGCTTTGGATGGTGGGTACAAATGTTAATTATGTTTTTGCTATTTTTTTTTTTTATATACAATTCCCATTGGTTTTTTTTTCCTTTAGATGTTTTTCGTCGCATTTCAATATTTCCTAAAATTACCAAATTGCCACGTTTGAAACGTACTTACTACATTGCTACACCCAAACCTATGGCAGCAGAGAAAAAGAAAGCTAAAAACAAAATTAAAGAGAAAAAACTTTTAAGATCAACAGATTGGTAAGTTAAAGAATGCAGAATTATTTCAAACATAAAAAAGAACGTAAAATATTTATTTAAAAATAATTATAGGTATGACAGCGATTTTATACCCATGACAACTAGACTAGAATTGGAAATGATTTTAGATATTCCTCTAATGGAACGTCATACAGAAGAAAATTCTAAAGGTACTTTTAGTCATGTTTATTGGAAAACTCCAGAAGATGAGAGTACAGACAGTGAAGTAAAATCGAATTCACGTTTGGAGAGTTGTAGTAAGGAACAAGTAAATTCTAATACTTCAGAAATCAAAGAATTGTGTTTGCCTTTAAATAATGAAATAAATATTAAACCTGTCTTGCCTGTATTGCCAAAAATAACTCCCCAAATTCCAGCAATAACTATGCAACCACAACCTGTTATTTTAACTGCCACTTCTACCGCCATTACCCACACTCCTCTATCTTCTGTTACTAACTCTAATAACACACCAAATTTTGAATTTGTCTTACCCGAACTAACCAAACGACGACGTGGCAAACATTTGGAAAAAAATTATGAATGTGAACAGTGTCATAAGAAATTCGATCGTCCTTGGGTTTTACATGGCCACATGCGTCTACATACCGGAGAGAAACCTTTTGTTTGTCCTGTTCAATCATGTCAAAAGAAATTTGCTGATAGGTAATATTTATTTTTGATAAGTTATTTTAGATTTTAATAAACTTATTTGATTTTTATTTCAGATCCAATTTAAGAGCCCATCAACGTACTAAGGGCCATCATAATTGGAGTTATCAGTGTCCCCAGTGTACCAAAGCTTTTAGCCAGGAAAACTATTTGAGTCGCCACAGCTTAGAAGCTTGTCGTAAATTTTTGGCAACTCATAAGAATGTTTAAATGGTTTTTAATTATTAATCTTTAAATTATTTAAATGAATTTTTTTAAATACATAAATATTTAATAGTTTGCTGAATAAATTTCGAAACGCTAATTTTATAACAAAAGTATCTATTTCGAGATTTTACTATTTTAAAAAAAATGGAATTTTCTTGAACACTTTTAGCCCTTTTAATTTCACCTGTTAAAAAAAATTTAAAGGTACCTTTTTTACTATTGGTAAGTTTTTTAATATTCATACCACCTAGGGGGACGAAATTTGGCTCAAATATTTATCTTATATAAGGTTTGTTTGATATTGAAAATTGGTATTGAAAATTGATATTGAAAATTAGTTCATAAACTAAAAAGTTATGAACCAAATATTAGAAATACAGGGTGTGTGCCTTAACTTGAGTTCATATTGTTCCGCCGATATCTTTTATAAAAAGCAAGTACGTCAGTGAAATTTTGTATAAATAGTTCAAGGGACCTATTAAACTCAGAAACCAAAAGTAGGCGTGATCCGCCCTTCTACCATATAAGGTAAAATTTTAAATTAGGGTGGCGCAAAAAATTGCAGATGGTTCTTTGCCATTCCATGTGTAGCATGTCCAAATATTCGTCTAAGATCCCATAAAGTATATATATTGTGGGTCCTCGATTCCGAGTGGATCTAGCTATATCCGTCCGTCTGTTGAAAGCAGGTTAGGGCTAGTAGAATGAAATTTAACAAAATTTGTTTCAATACTGTAAAATTTATTAAATTTTTCAAAATTTGTAACTTACAAAATTTCATACATTTTTAGGAATTCATATATTTTGTTTGAAATTTGGATTTTTTTAATTAATACCTTCTACTGTTGGTACTTTTTTAAAGAATTGTTAGATTTTTTTTTTCAATTAAATTTTTTTGAAAATTGTAATTTTTTTCTAAGTTTAAAACTTTTTTTAAAATTTTTACATTTTAAATAATAGTAGTTTAAAAGATTTATCTAGTTTATTAATTGGTATTTTTATAATAACTGAGTTTTTTTCTGAAATTTTTTATATATTTGGACATTTTTTAAAAATTGGTACCTTTTTGTCAACATTGTTAAAAATTACTTCTTTTTTCAAATTTGAAAATTGTTTCTTTTTTTAATGAACTTTTGTTTTTTTTTTTTTGTGAAAATTGATATTTTTTAAAAATTGTTTTCTTTTTTGTAAATTAAATTGCTTCGCAAATTATTTTTTTTTCGAAACTTGGTACTGTTTTCAGTTAGTAGAGGCACTTTAAAAAAATAAACTTTTTTGGAAATTTTTTTAAAAAATTTGATCCTTTTCGGAAAATAAGTACTTATTTTTTATTATGGCACTTCTTTTGAAAATGTACTTTTTTTGAAAAAAAAATACTTTTTTAATTTGATAGTTTTTTCGAAAATTTTTATTTTTTTAATATCAACTTTCTTCCCATACTTTAAATTGGGAGCAAGCGTGATCCCAATGTACCGAAAAGCTTTCCCGTACTCGACAATTGGGTAAATGAGAGATATTTTGAGAGAATAATGTTCTACCACTTCTTGCACGAAACAGCCCCGAATACTTCTTCGGGTAGATTATGTAAATTATCAAATAATTAAAAAATAAAAATATATAATAAAAAACTTGAACGAAAATTAATAAAAAAATATTTGTTTTTGTTACTAACAGGAAAGTTTCATTTAAAAAAATTAAAAACATTCAAATATGCTGAAAAATAAAATTACATTCACATACGAATTTTGAAAACAGTTTGATGCATAGAATACAACTAGAGGTTTATGTGAGAGGCATTTTGAACTAAATTTTCAAAAAATTACTCATTTTTTTCAAAACACAAAAACCAAATATATGTGACTACATGTATTTTGTTGTTGCATGAATTAGGTTTTTAACAATTGAATCATGTTTTTTTCTCTCACGTAAATATCTAGTTATTAAACTATGGTTTGATATTTTATTTCTGTATAATCAGTTTAGATTTTTGTGTTCCCGTACTTTTGTACATTGTTGTATTTTTGTGGGAGAAAAATTAGCTTTTTCTTATTTTACCGCACTTTACCCCAAAAGGTACGGAAAAAAACCTATTAATTTTTCGTATATTGAAATTTTTACTTTTTCTCGAATATTGGTATTCAAAAAATCTTTTTAATTAAACTGATTTTTTTTATAATTGGAATTTTTATTGAAAATTTATACTCTACTACAGACGACACATAACAATTCGAAAAACCCACCAAATTTTAAGATATTCCGAAAAAGGAAATGTTTTGAAGTTAATTTCTGTACTAAAGATCTCGCAGCTGCATAAATTTTAAGACAATTTTAAATATCGACAATTCCATGAAAAAACTCCCGTAAAAGGGCTTTTTTTATATACACAAACTTCATTAAGCCATTTATCAAATTCAGTTTTTTGCGCGATTTTATTAGACTTTTTCACTTTCTTAAAAACCAAAAAATAGAATAGAATAGAATAGAATAGAATAGAATAGAATAGAATAGAATAGAATAGAATAGAATAGAATAGAATAGAATAGAATAGAACAGAATAGAACAGAATAGAACAGAATAGAACAGAATAGAACAGAATAGAACAGAATAGAACAGAATAGAACAGAATAGAACAGAATAGAACAGAATAGAACAGAATAGAACAGAATAGAACAGAATAGAACAGAATAGAACATAATAGAACATAATAGAACAGAATAGAACAGAATAGAACAGAATAGAACAGAATAGAACAGAATAGAACAGAATAGAACTGAATAGAACAGGATAGAACAGAATAGAACAAAATAGAACAAAATAGAACAGAATAGAACAGAATAGAACAGAACAGAACAGAATAGAACAGAACAAAATAGAATAGAATAGAATAGAATAGAATAGAATAGAATAGAATAGAATAGAATAGAATAGAATAGAATAGAATAGAATAGAATAGAATAGAATAGAATAGAATAGAATAGAATAGAATAGAATAGAATAGAATAGAATAGAATAGAGTAGAATAGATTAGAATAGAATAGAATAGAATAGAATAGAATAGAATAGAATAGAATAGAATAGAATAGAATAGAATAGAATAGATTAGAATAGATTAGAATAGATTAGAATAGATTAGAATAGATTAGAATAGATTAGAATAGATTAGAATAGAATAGAATAGAATAGAATAGAATAGAATAGAATAGAATAGAATAGAATAGAATAGAATAGAATAGAATAGAATAGAATAGAATAGAATAGAATAGAATAGATTAGAATAGAACAGAATAGAACAGAATAGAACAGAACAGAATAGAACAGAATAGATTAGAATAGAATAGAATAGAATAGATTAGAATAGAACAGAATAGAACAGAATAGAACAGAATAGAATAGAATAGAACAAAATAGAACAGAATAGAACAGAATAGAACAGAATAGAACAGAATAGAACAGAATAGAACAGAACAGAATAGAACAGAATAGAACAGAATAGAATAGAATAGAATAGAATAGAATAGAATAGAATAGAATAGAATAGAATAGAATAGAATAGAATAGAATAGAATAGAATAGAATAGATTAGAATAGATTAGAATAGATTAGAATAGATTAGAATAGATTAGAATAGATTAGAATAGATTAGAATAGATTAGAATAGATTAGAATAGATTAGAATAGATTAGAATAGATTAGAATAGATTAGAATAGATTAGAATAGATTAGAATAGATTAGAATAGATTAGAAAAGATTAGAATAGATTAGAAAAGATTAGAATAGATTAGAAAAGATTAGAATAGATTAGAAAAGATTAGAATAGATTAGAATAGATTAGAATAGATTAGAATAGATTAGAATAGATTAGAATAGATTAGAATAGATTAGAATAGAATAGAATATAATAGAATATAATAGAATAGAATAGAATAGAATAGAATAGAATAGAATAGAATAGAATAGAATAGAATAGAATAGAATAGAATAGAATAGAACAGAATAGAACAGAATAGAACAGAATAGAACAGAATAGAACAGAATAGAACAAAATAGAACAGAATAGAACAGAATAGAACAGAATAGAACAGAACAGAATAGAACAGAATAGAACAGAATAGAACAGAATAGAATAGAATAGAATAGAATAGAATAGAATAGAATAGAATAGAATAGAATAGAATAGAATAGAATAGAATAGAATAGAATAGAATATAATAGAATAGAATAGATTAGAATAGATTAGAATAGATTAGAATAGATTAGAATAGATTAGAATAGATTAGAATAGATTAGAATAGATTAGAATAGATTAGAAAAGATTAGAATAGATTAGAAAAGATTAGAATAGATTAGAATAGATTAGAATAGATTAGAATAGAATAGAATAGAATAGAATAGAATAGAATAGAATAGAATAGAATATAATAGAATAGAATAGAATAGAATAGAATAGAATAGAATAGAATAGAATAGAATAGAATAGAATAGAATAGAATAGAATAGAATAGAATAGAATAGAATAGAATAGAATAGAATAGAATAGAATAGAATAGAATAGAATAGAATAGAATAGAATAGAATAGAATAGAATAGAATAGAATAGAATAGAATAGAATAGAATAGAATAGAATAGAATAGAATAGAATAGAATAGAATAGAATAGAATAGAATAGAATAGAATAGAATAGAATAGAATAGAATAGAATAGAATAGAATAGAATAGAATAGAATAGAATAGAATAGAATAGAATAGAATAGAATAGAATAGAATAGAATAGAATAGAATAGAATAGAATAGAATAGAATAGAATAGAATAGAATAGAATAGAATAGAATAGAATAGAATAAAATAGAATGTTTCTTCCAATAATCCTCCTTCGTACCAATAAATAAAATATATTGCAATTTGTTACTTTTCCCACACTCATTCAAAAAATATTAAAAATCTCATTATATTAAATTGCAAAAAAATTCTTCCCCAAAAAACAACTCATTATTAACATAAATTTATGAAATCTACATATTCCTTGGTGGCCACCAACCAACGAAATTAAGCAAAAAGAGGAAGAATAAAACCAAATGTAAATATATCATACTACCTTATACTAGTTTCAAATAAAGACCAAGCAAATCTAATTAAAGCAATCATTATAAAAATAAATCATAGGAAAAGAAAACATATTTTTTAAAGGAATAACTACGGTTAGGAATGTTTTAAAAAATAATGATATGAAAATATGATCTATAAATCGCTCATTTACTGCAAGAACGTCATAACTAAAAAAACAAGACTTTTGAATTACTGATGAAGAAATATTTGAGAAGATAATGCATACACATATGGACAATGAAATGGTTGTGAATTTCTTCAGTTAAAAAAATCATAGATTTGTTGTTTTAAAATTGTTTACAGTTATATTTATGTTTAATTTATTAAATGCGCCTATCTAAGAAATAAAATAATATTTTGGAATTTATCTACACTGAGATTTGAACATCGGAAGAAGCTTTTTTATTTTATTGTCCACATGTGTATGTATGTCATTAATTTCTCTGTTATGAAAATACACATATACGGAAGTTCGTTTGTATATATGAATGTGTATTTTTGCAATTACTTAAATATTTTTTTTATTTATTTATTTTATTTTTTTTTTTTTTTGTAAAATTATTTTAATGGTTATTTTACATTAAAAAAATATATATATTTTTTAATTGTGCTAAAAAATATGAATTTCTTAAATAAAAAGTACATGTTTATACATATGAGTAATTGAAAATACTCTTATAAATGATATCTTTTAAGATTTATTAGAATACATTTACACCTCAGTTAAGATTTAACATAATAATAGTAACTCTCTTCTGCCGGCACACGGTGGCTCGATTTCATTGACCAAAAGTCCAATTTTTTGTTAACACCGATTTTCAAAAATTGTAATGGCATTCAATAGTAAACATATTGAAACTAAGGTGGCCAAAAAATTAAATCAAAATATTGGTAATTGTGAGCGTGGCATACTGTTAAAGGCAAATATTTTATGCTATTTTATAAAAAAAAAATGATTTTTTTTTAAATTTATATATATATATATATATATATATATATATTTTTTTTTTTTTTGTTATGTTTGTACGGTAATAGTCTTTAAGAAATGATATGATGTGCCACTGTACCGTTTATACCTAATGTGTTATTAAATGTCTTCTCTGGTACTATATTTTAGTCAAATTGGAATTTTAGTGAAATAAAAGTTTTGAGAGTCAAAAAGGGTTAAACCAGTAGAAAGGCGAAAGTTTCCTCTTTAACCCCATATATACTTTTATACCTGTCTGGTTTCGTCTGCAGAATACTATTTCCATTTGAATGAAATTACACGCGAAATGTTTTAATTCAATAGGGAATTAAGAAGTTTAAAAAAGAAACATGTTCAAGACGAATTTCTCAAATATTTGTTGATTATAGATGAACCAAAACAATGATTAGGCAACACGAATGATGGGAACACAGCAAGAAGATTTTTTTCAAATCCCGAAAGAGCATCTGAAGTAACAGTTGTTGATATAAATCTTTCTTAAATATTTAAAACAATTATCGACGTACTAGTGTGCAATCAACAAATTGATGCTAGAAATTTGGTGATTATGCGAAGAAAACTGTACGAATATATGCTACCAAATATCCACGGCGAAATATTTCTACAGCAATTTACAAAATCCTTTATCATGTAGAAAATCAGGGGAATCCCAGGAAAAAAGGAATAAGAAGATAGAGCACAATACCAGAAAATATTACGAAATTCTACAAATGAAGATCTATTTAATATATTACTGGCAACGTCAGATTCGCTCATCTCTAGTATTCGAAATCAATGGAAGGTAGAACATCGGGACTTAGATGAAGAAGCAAAAGGGCTGCTAGAGGACAGAACAAATATTGATGTTGTTTATTTGTAGGCTTATTTAGATTGTTTGTAGATTGTGTAATATTTGTAGGCTATTTTTACTTAATGTTGTTTAAATAAAAAACAAAATAAATATTAAATAAATGGTCATTGTTTTGTCCGAAAACAAACGATTCTAGTGGAACGGGTTCTAATGGAACCTGGTCTGGAATTAATATTTATATTGATATTGTTAATTTTCTTTCATATGCTTATAACTTTTTTTATAAGCAAATCTGATTCAAAAAATAAACAAGTAAGAAAGATATTGTCGGTCAAGCCCGACCCCACACCAATGTGCATGTCCATCAAAATTCGTGGACGGTGGCCCGGTACTTTTACTAAGTGTAAAATAAAATATACGAATACCAAATATTACATAAATACTAACATTTATATGAATTTATGCACTTTAAGGTGATTCCCGAAAGTGGGCTTATATGGGAGCTATGGTAAATTATGGAGCGATCCACTTAAAATTTGTCACTATGATTTCTACTTTTATAAAACTTATTTGTGTCGAATATAAACCTGATATTAACATGTGTATGTGATTTATGCACTTTAAAGTGATTTTCGAAAGAGGGTTTTATATGGCAGCTATGGTCAATTATGGACCGATCATGAAATTTGGCACAAGGATTAATACTTATACAAAACTTCCATACACCGAATTTCATTAAAATATTGCAATATTTAAGGCATTTATGATCGTTAAACCCCTATTTCGGGAGGACATTTATATGGGACTATGTGTAATAATGGACCGATCATAACCAATTTCTATAGGCTTTGTCCTTGTGTCATGAAAGTCCTATATGCCAAATTTTATTGAATTACCTTCAAAATTGCGAACTGTACTTTGTGCACAATGGATGTTGGATGATTTTTTTCTGTGCTTTACAAACATCACGTCCAATCTGTAACCACTTCCGGCAATGGTACTATCTGTGTGTCAAATTTTGTGAAAATAGGTTCAGTCGTTTAAACGTGCTTGATACACAAACAAACAAATAAACAAACTTACAGCTAATTTTTATATTATAAAGGATTTATAAAATCTTGATTCTATTATATGAAAATGCAAATTATCTAAAGTTCTTAGTATTTACATAGATATAGTATAGATAAATATTGTATCCAATATAATCCCAGCAAAAACTTTGCTTTCCTGGTAACCTAGCAGGTATAATTGGAAACAAAAATAAATTACTAATTTTTTGCCTGTATAACTAGTTATTTTTGTTCGACTTGTCCACAAATTCACATAGTTATTTTTTTTGACTCTAGGGGTACTCAAAAATATGTACCTAAACGAAAAAAAAAAAAAATAACAAAAAAAAAAAAAAATTTGCCGTCAGTGAGTCTCGAACTTGGACACACACTAACCATTCGTTTTTACTGACTAACGTCTTACTCAGTACCCCATCTCGCACATAGCATCCTAAGCGACAAAAACTCTATTTAGTTTAAAATATCTTTTTAGACATTTTGTTATAAAAAAACTAACAGCTTCAGAATGGGTTGAACCAACAACCTTCTGGTTGTTAATTCGGCGCTCTAGCCAACTCATCCATGTGATTGCAGTATTACTGCGCTATTATACTATTGAATATTTATTAATGTAATACAGAGTAGGCAAATAATAATGACGCCTCATTACCAAGAAACTACTTTAATAAGTAGTTGTTATTTGCTGGGATGTATTTCATTTTCCTATAACACATCTTAGCACGGGTGAAGAGTATATAAGATAAGGCATAGCCGAACATAGCACTCTAACTTATTTAATTTAATCTTGATCTAGCTCACGAAAGGATAATGTCAGGATGAAATTTTTGAGAAGCGGAAAATTTCCTATAAAAAGAAAATTTATTAAAAATTTTAAAAGAAAAAATCCTATAAATAAACAATTTATCTAAACTTTTCAATAACAAGAAAATTTATAGAAAATATCGTAAAAAAGAGAATATTGCGCATATTTGCTATAAAAAGAGGTTATCGAAATTTTTATAAACATAAATATAAAAATAAAAATAAATATAAATATAAACTATATCGAAAATTTCTTTTAAAAGGAGAATTTATTAAAAGTTTCCCATAAAAGAAAATTTATTAAAAATCTCCCATAAAAGAAAATTATCGAAAATTTTCTATAAAATGAAAACTGATCACAAATTTTCAATAAATTGAAAATAATGAATACGCCATATTGTAGTTTTTGTGCAACTGGTGCCACCTTCCAAAAATTCGCGTTTAGTCTTGATAAAAAATCTCTAATGTAGACAATATGGTAAAGAAAAACGTTTCATTCAATTTGTAGAAGAATAGAAAGAAGAAAATAATAGAAATAATTTTTCGTTCATTTTGTAATAGAATAAATTTAAATAAAAATTTAATCATTCAAATTTAATTTTCATTCTATAAGAAATTAATTCTCTAGAGAATTAATTCAATGCAATATTTAGGCTAAAGAATAAAGCCTGCGAATTATTTTCTAAGGAATGGTTTTAAAGCTGAATTAAATTTATATGAGAATTAATTCTAAATATAATTAATTCTTTCGAAGCTCCTCAATTTTTATTCGTCATTTCGAAACATTTTATAAGAAATACTTATATTTTATGTTCAAAACAAACGATCTTCGCAACCCCTTTACAACAAAGGGAACGTAGACCATCAATTTAGGAACCATTGCTTTATAAGACGAGGAAATAAAAAGTTCTTATGTTTACTTTTGTCTGCCGCCGAAAATTTTTACAAAAACCGCCGTCGAAAAAATTGTTGGCCGCAGATCTCTAATAGCGAGCTTTCAAGCAAATCGTTATATTTTGACAACAAAAATAAACATCTGTCACCGTTGAACATAACGAAAACGAAACATCAAAAGAAAAGAAACAAACTGAAACGAGAAAAAAATACGTCAACTTGTAGTTGTTTCGTGCGGTGTTTGCTAATCACAAAAAAATTTATTTGTCGTTTTTTAATCGAAAGAAAATCCCAAATATTAATTTGTAAAATTTATGAATAAATACATTTTCAGCTATAATAAATTTGAGAAAAAACGTAAATAAATTACAAAAAGTGTTTCGGCAAATAAAGCAAATTAATTAAAAAATCCCAAAAGAAAAATCGCTTCAGTTTTAAAGAACAAGCAAAAAGCAAGTAAGTGTTAAGTGTAAGTGCATATGAATATGTATTAGCAAATAATGATGAAATTATTCGGAAGAGGGGACATGGAAAATATAAGTAACAATTTGGTAACGTTTTTTTGGAATGCAATAATTTCTTGGCTTGTTTGACGCTTATGTCTAAGTTGCCGTGCTTTAATAAGATATTAGCGTGTATTATAAATATTTTTTATATCAGGATTTTTTATAATGAAAAGGGATAATAGCTAAAAAAAAACAATATTGGTTATATGGAAGTGTTGCTTTAGGTAAAGAAAATCATTATTTTTATCAATTACATAGCCAGTGTGTGTGTATTTTCTACAAAAACTGCATTAGCCATGGTAAAGTTTGTGTGTTTGTATATTTGGTAAAATTGATTTTTCCACAATTTTTTTTTTTTGCTGCGGCCTTCCTCTATCTAAGTCATCAACGTTGTTGCTGTGGTAATTGCAATTCTATTTTAGTCTACAATTTGTTTTTTCTTTTCGTTTTTCCTACATAAACTTTTTTACTGCTTTTCCCTGGATTTTGTTGCTTTTTTATTGTATAAACAGGTTGGTAACACCCATTAATTGTTTTTCTCTTGATTAGTTTTTTCGTTTGTGTTTTGTTTTCAGGGCATTAAAAGAAATTTAATTTTATGTCATTGAAATTTTTTTGTTTTTTATAATATTTGCAAATTATTCAAATTATTTCTATTTGTCTCCTCATGTATTTTATCTTTTATGTTTTTTTTTATTAATTCAGTGATGTTGCAAAAAAAAAAACGAAAGCAATAGAAAAAGCAAAACCAAGAGAAAACTTAAATATAATAGATGTGAAAAATAGGGCTGCCAGATTTGGGGTTTTGGCCTTAAAATTGAGGAATTTATGTTGCTGAAAAAGATGAGAATTTTGGATTGGGGAATTTGCTGGGGATATCAAAAATATTTTGGTAATTTTTTTCGGAAAAATTATGTAATAGCTTCTTTTGTTTAGTTAATAAAATTGGATTTTGCAAAAAAGTATATAATTTTAAAGATGCTGCAAATACATGTCATTTAAAGAATTTTTCCAAGTCCTTAATATCCAACGATCCCTACAAGCAACGAATGTGTATTTTTGGTCACGAATTTAACAAAAGCCAAACTTCGAGATGGCATGCACTAACAGTTAGATTAAAACGGCAACCACATTTAAACAGAGAATTTATGCTGCAAAGAAGCGTCCTCCGCAAAACATCTACTCGATCTACACCTTCATGTAGAAAGCTAGAGTTTCGAATTCAGATCCGTGAGATTAATGGTCTCAAACGAGTTAGGTTAACAAAATCGATTTCATGTGACAAATGTAAGCTTCGAAAAACCGTAACAGTTAGGCGACATCAAACACTTAGTCAATGAGTTTTTTTTTTTTTTGGTGTTGTAGATTTGTTGTTACCTTACTTTTTGTACCATGATTCAGTGTAAACTTCAGGAGGCATCTTAACTCATTAAAAGCACCTGATATTTAAAGAGTAATTTTTTTGAATGATAAAACGACTTTTTGTTGAGTGGGGATCTTTTGGGGAAGTTTTTTTTTATATTTGGGGTTGGCCAAAAAAGTGTATCTGACAGCCCTGGTGAGAAAAAGCCATAAAATGTAAAAAAAATACCGGCATGTGTTTGTCATCTGTTTCTTGTTTTGTTTTTTAGGCCATTGGATTGAGTTGAATATTATAGGGTGAGGTTATGGTACTTTCATAAAGGAATGGAGCGGTAATGAAACAGTAAACAGTGACGTGTTTTGCGATTTTTTCTGTTGATGGGGTGATATTTTTATTATAGCTTTTTGGAACAAATTAAGATCACCTGCCAAGTTGAAATAAAAATATTTTCTTTTTAAAGTTAATAAAAACATTTTCCATGTAGTCGGCCTTCAGCCGGGCTCAGGGACTATCTCCTCTATGTATGTCGAACACCGGCTTCGCTGAATAAACTTTTTTGAAAATAAATAAAAAAAATTTGTAAATTCCGTTATATCAATAAAAAAAAAAAAATGCAATTTCTCTCAAGGGTTTAATAAATATGGTCAAATTATATATCATTCGAAAGGTATTTGAACGTACTTTTAAACAGTATCGAAAACTTTAAAAAAAAAATTTTTACATTGTTTTAATCACGAGTAAAAGTACTACTGAATCAAAAAATTTGTTTAAAAAGAAGTGGACCGTTGAACTTAGTTAAAGCCGAAAACGCATTCGGAAATCAATGTATTTTAAATAGAATTTCGATTCGTAAATTTGTAAAAACGCTTAAATAAAATTTTAAATATTAAATGTAGCTTTTTTAACAATTGTGTTAGTTATAGACTATGGTACACAAAGTAAGGCAATCTACAACAACTACAACACCAAAAAACCCATGTATTTTCTATTACGTACCTATGGTCTACACGAAAAATTTTTCTATCATGACAAACGTCAAATTCTTATCATGATAAGAATTTATCGCGTGTAGATTAAATTTATGTATATTATTGCAGCGTTATGATATAATTGTTAGAGCTGTTTGTTTTGTTATCAAAAGTCATTTTGTGTTGTTTTTTACGTTTATTTTTTTTTTTTTTTAATATTAAGAAGCGTAATTCTTAGTGGTAATCTCAATTAATTATTTGGTGAAAAAATAACATAAAATACAATAAAATTAAAAAAAAAAAAAATGAAAAAAGTTATAACAAAATTTTATCTACGTGTTTCCATATATGCTATATATATATATATATATATATATATATATATATATTTAAGTGCTTTCGACAATCGCTTTTAATGGTAAAAAAAAGTGGTTTACTTACTTTCGTTGTGGTCGCAAAAGAACAAATGAAGCTGAACGTTCTGGATGGCCAATTTAGGTCAGTACACCCGAAAATGTCGAAAAAATCCACGATATGGTATTGGCCGACCGAAGGGTAAAAGTGCGAAAGATTTTTGATGCCATAGACATTTCATATGGCAGTTTGGTTTCGATTTGAAATGATCAGCTGGATTTAAGAAAGTTGTCTGCAAGATGGATGCCGCGTTTGCTCTCAATTGACCATAAACACATGTGCAGTCTCAATAGCAAAACTGAATTGGGCTACGAATTGTTACCTCATCCGGATTTAGCCCCTAGCGACTACTTTCTATTTCAAAACTTAAAGAAATGGTTCTGTGGAAAGATATTCAGCTCCAACGATGAAATTATTGACCAAACAAATGCCTATTTTAAGGACCTCGAAAAATCCTATTTTTACGCAAAGTAAATGACGGCACTTGCTCAATATTTGACAGTAGTCTATTAACAGGTGGTGCTTGATGGGAATAGTGTTGCATTTCATATAACTACGAGGGAAGTTCGAAAAGTCACGGATTTATTGATACGCCCTCGTATATACCAATTAATTTCAACTTTTGAATTTATCATGATAAAAAGTGATAATTTAATTAGAAGACTATCTGATGATGATCACACAGTCCTCATGTTAATAAATATTTAAATGTAATTAAAAGAAACGCTTGGATCCATCAAAACCCCTTTTACGTTTGTTACCTCAAAATACAAAAACTACAAAAAGAGTGTAAATTGGCAATAGGGGATAGTAATTGATAAAAATTTTCAATTAAATACATATATGATAGATGCTCGTCTCAGGACCAGGACAGCTTGTCTATTGCTAAATAAAAAGTTTTCTATAGGAACTTCTATTATATCAAAGTCAGTTTTACAGTCCTTTTTTATAAAAGATACTTCAGCCAGCAAAATACTTACTCTGAGAGCTCTAATGGTATAAATGCGTAAACTGTATATTATTTTTATTCCAGTTATAAGAAAATTGTCTCTTCAAGGGATTCACTCATAGTTTATTATAAATATCTTTTTTTTATCTACTTTATATCTTTATTAATATCTACATTTGCTAATTCAAACGTAATAAATTTCCTTATTTTAATATAGGGTATAAAAGAATTGTAAGCATTAATATTAATAATTATATATATGTCACCATCAATCACATCACGTTTTTAGGATATAATATTGACACATATTTTTTATTACATCTTATGTTTATTTTATAATTTTTACACCATTTCTAGGAATAACTTAAGAAAACTTATTTTAAATCTTACATGAATTCAATAAATTACTTTAAAATATCGGTAGAATGTTGACAAAACATCTTTAGTCGAGATAGCCTAATTAACAGTTTTTTAGCTATCCTGAAGATTTTAAGCACTTGATTTAATTTTTTTTTTTTTTTTTTAAGAAGCAAATTTTGTTGAATGCAAATTTCTCCTGAGAGATATTGGGCCAAAATGTGAATGAAATAGATTTGTTATACTCTTAAAATAATAGAAATTATAAAATATTTTCCGTTATTTTTAATAAATTACTTTAAAATATCGGTAGAATGTTGACAAAACATCTTTAGTCGAGATAGCCTAATTAACAGTTTTTTAGCTATCCTGAAGATTTTAAGCACTTGATTTAATTTTTTTTTTTTTTTTTTAAGAAGCAAATTTTGTTGAATGCAAATTTCTCCTGAGAGATATTGGGCCAAAATGTGAATGAAATAGATTTGTTATACTCTTAAAATAATAGAAATTATAAAATATTTTCCGTTATTTTTAAAAGCAATAATTATGATTTTTATTTTAAATTCAAAATTTTTGCTACCTTTATTTTAAAACCCTTTCATTTTTATTTCCATCAAAAAACTGCAGTAATCATCAACTTTTATTTATAATAATCATCATTATCTATACAAACAATAAGAATAGCAAAAAAGGTTGATATTGTTTATTAAGTCACTACCGGCCATTGTTTTTTTTTTTTTTTTTTTTTTTTTTTTTTTACTCAAAAAACAGTATCATCGATATTACTTGATTGCTCGTGTGCAAGCAACTTTTGTTGATAGTTAAGTCATTTCCGAAAGATTACTTTGGTTGGCTGATTATTTTTCTTCTTTTCCTTTGTAGTTGCTGAAACTGTGATTAAAATATTGTTTTGAATACATTATTCAAAATTTGTATGTACTTGAATCTTGTAGGACGTTTTGCTGTCAATTTCTATATTTGATTTATGTTTTATAATGTTGAAAAGTTAAAAATAGAATTTATTGTTTGCATAGGTTGATACGAACGTATGCCATTTATTATGATGCAAATATGTATAAATAAATATTAGTATAAAATGTGCGAGATTTGTATGATAAGACATTACATATATTTTTTTTTTTAATTGAATAAGTATTTCTAGATAAAGAAAATACCTTACAGTTAAGATATAAATACATGAAGTGATGATCATAATGTGATTATTGCTCTCTAGAGTGTCTCTTCGACATCCTAAGTCGTGTGTAAATGTCGAATATTTCTGGATTTAAGCTTAGGTTAGTTTATTAGTTTTACGCCTTTAACACATAGTTACTTCTCCTCTTTTTTCCGATGACCTCATAATCGTCCTTTACTTGTTCCTTACTTTATAAATGTTTTCCTAGCCCTTCTATGATCTTTTATGTTTTGAAAGAAAAGAACAAAACTAACTTTTAAAATGCTTCCATTGACAGAAAAATTGTTTAGTGTCTTCTTTTTCCTCAACAAAAAATCTTCAGCCCAGCTGAATTTTCTTCAAGAAATACTTATCTCATTTCATTGGAAACAGTTCAAGAAAACTTAAATATTTTACATTTTAATGCGCAAAGTCTTGTACCCCGTGAAAATAACTCTAAATTTGATGAAATTCGCTGTTTGGTATAAGGATTACTTGTTAGATTTGGCAGTTGAAATCTCCAGTTACAGGCTGTTTAGAATGGATCGTGTGGAAGGTAGAGGTGGTAGAGAATGCCTTTATATCCGTAATAATTTGAAGATTGGTCAGGTTTTGAACACCCAGGATACTAGCAATGTTGAATCTCTTTTTGTGGAACTTGTATTAGGTAATAATTTAGTTGTTCTTTTGGGTGTTATATATCTTCCAAATGGTCAATTTTCTTACTGTGAGGAAGTACTTGGCGATTTCTTTACTAGATATGATAATGTTATGATTATGGGAGATTTTAATACCAATATGTTTGTGAGGTGCGATTTTGTGAGGAAGATTTGTAGCAGACTATCAGTGTTTGTTGTTCATGCCTCTTTGCTTACCCACTGTTCTCCTCAGCAGGAGTTTTCTACTCTAATAGATCATTTCCTTGTTTCGAACATTGATAGATCGGAAGTAACAATTTCAAATTTCAGTATTAAACTCCTATCATTCTGCAATTTTAATGTCTTATAAGGTACGTAAAGAGTTTGTTTATAATACTTTTGAATACAGCGATTATAGGCAATTTAACATGGATAATTGTATTTCGCAGTTTGAGACTATGGATTTGTCTGGTTTATACAATACTATTGATGTGGACGATAGCGTTGACTATTTAATTCTATTATATTCCCTTTATTTGACAACAACGTTCCAGGGCGCCGCGTACTTTTAGTCTGCTGGAAGGTTCTAGAAATTATGAAACAGCAAATGATGATTCATCTTACGACTAGGGGTATTATTAATGATCACCAGTCTGGGTTTATGTTTGGTCTGTTGTTGGACGTCACTGAGTCTATTAGGTAGAACTATGATAGAGGTGGAATTAGTATAATGATATTTTTGGACTTTAGTAAATGCTTTTGACTCAATTGAGCATGGAGTTTTGGTTGAAAAATTAATTAGTTTATTTGGCATTAGTAACAGCGGTTGTAAACTCATATCTTCCTTCCTGACGGATCGTTTTCAGTATATTCAGACTGATTGTTTGGTCTCTGATATGATCCAGATTCCTACGGGTGTCCTTAAGGGTCAGTTTTGGGACCTTTATTATTTATGTTGTATTTAAATGATATTTATTCGAAATCATCTTTTTTGACTGCATATATGTACATATGCCGATGATGTACAACTTTTAGCCACTTTTGACACTCTATCAATTCAAAAGTCTCAGGAAAGAATTAATGCAAAACTGAGCTGTGTCGTAGGCTGGTCTAGGGCGAACCTTTTAAATTTGAATCCTGTCAAATGTAAATTGTAAAGGACAATGTGGTTTTAGACATTGTCCCCCAGTATAAAACATTAGGTATCATTTTGGGTGATAGATTGTCATTTGATGGTCATGTTAATTTAGTAATTTCTAGGGTATCTTGGACACTTCGTAGACTTTATAATACAGCTTATTATCTACCGTATAATTGTGTCTGCCTCTTATTATATATGGTATTGAAGTTTATTCGTGTAGCTCTGAAATTAATTTACATAGACTAAGATTTTGTTTTTACCGTATTATACGTTACATTTTTAGTCTTCGAATTAGAGATCACGTTTCGGGTTATTGTATAACTTTATTGGGCTGCAGTTTCGATCAATACGTAAAATTAAGACTAGTGCTGTTAAATATGGAAATCCTAGCTATCTAGTAACCAGAACATTTTCACTGGTCTACCCTAGACATACATCGTTGTTGATGGCACGGTCTTACTTTCTGAGGGTTTGTAGATTGTGGAACACTGATATACCATATAATGAGCGTCACTAATCATTCTTTGAATTCATTTGCCAACATTTTCCTAGAACATTTATAAATTAATTTATTTTGTATGGTGCAATTTCTATTTGTATAAAGTGGATTACCTACATAACACATGTAATATATCAACACAATTAGTACCATAAGGATAATCTATTTGGAAGATATTTATATTTGCAAATTTGTTTTGATGAGCTTTGACCTAACTTTAGATATTTTTATTTCTTGTATTCTTTAGACGCTCAAGTGGCATTTAAGAGTTTGCCATATTTAAGTATGGACGAGGCTGTGCCACTGTTAGGCCTGAAAGTGGATTTCAGATTTTTTTTTTTTGGAAAAAGAGATAAAATTATAATTATATTTTATTTAATAATATTTGTATATAATAAATATGGCAACAAATAAAAATATATATATTTGTTTTAATTTATTTTAAACATTGGTATGATCAAGAAACAGGCGGTGTGAACTCGATACAGACTCGTTTTCAAGTCCGTACCGTTGCTGCATCAAGTCCAATCACTTTCGTGTTCATTTCGAATCAAATTTAATTTCAATTTGATACTAGTGCGTTAACAAATTTCAGTTGCAGATTTGAACACGCCGTTTTCAAATTTAACACATACGTGTCTGATATTTAACACTTACTATTGTCACTGAATGCTATCATTTTGAACATGATTGTGATCGTTATTTCTAATGTGTATCGTAATTAAAGGCAGTCCAACGCAGAAAGCAAGAAGAACTTGTGGCAAGAGTAATTGCGGGGCAACAGATCTGGATGATACCACATACAAGATTTATACTCAACTTGTGTTCAGGCTTCGTATAATTTTCACATATTCAACTGTTCGGCCAACCATTCACTTCGTCCGACAGAACTATGTCTTAAAATTCATTAAACAACCAACTTGGAGTTACGTAGCATGATATAGGTGTGGAATTTTAGGGTTTCAAATGTGTGCATACTCTTAGTGCACAATATTTTGCTTTTATTCGCAAGGAATGAAGGTGTAAAAGAGTTATCTGCACAACCTTTATTTGACAAAATTAACTAAAATATCTTAAAAGATTGATTGTGTTGTCATTGGAAGGAAGCACTTAGTGCTTCCTTTTTTTGGAAGTTTGGAGTTAGCCAACGATTTGTAAGAACAAATAGTTTTCCTTTTTGTAGTACTTCATAGTGAACAAAAATAATTATTTATTAATGCGGACCAGTAAGTAATTTTGTTATATAGTTTTTTTTTGCAAAATTGCTTCCAGGAAAACAGTATTTTTTGCATAAATAATTTTATTATCCAAATGTTGTGGCATCAGATTTTCATATTTTTTTTTTAATTCATATATTTTTATTTATAACTTAATCTCTATTTTAAAAACATGCTTATTTTAAAGACATTGAAATATTTTTCTCACATTTTCGTTTTTATGATTACAATTTATTCTATTAAATTATTTATTTATTTATTTATTTTTTTTTTTTTTACAATAATTTCTTTAAAATTGTTTCTATGTCCTCATGAAAGAAAAATTTACATAAATTATATAAAAACTAAGATTAAAAACCGTGTGATATTTATGCTAAGACTTAAAACACCAGAAATACTGTAAATAAACTAAATCTCACATGAACTAAAGAAAAACTGTAGAAAATTCAGGCACTGCGTCTGACATCAACATAGGTTAGGAAAGAAATGTTTTAATGTGAACACAGTTTGCTTGGCTTATGAAAAGATCAAATGTTTAAAATTTTCTATTATTTTCAAAGTGCATCCAAACAAAAATAATAAATACAATAAGAGCTTAGAGAAATGTGTACCACAAAACAATAACTAGAACTAATAAAAATACCCAGAAAATTTTTGAAAAAAATATAGAAGAAAATGTGATTTTAAGGGCTTGATTTCGTTTCGTTTTACAAAATCAGGTCCTAAAATAAAAAAAATCGTAGAACTTACAAATCAATAAAAAAACAAATCAATTGTAAACAATTTTAAATTATTTAGAAGAAATATTCTTAAATTTTTTCTTTTTAATTTTTTATTTAAAACTTTTGCTGGGTTATATAAATTTTGCTTACAACAATTTCATAATACGAATACTTACTTGCACTGAAGGTTATTAGTAAAATATGTATATTTTAAATCTGTAATAAAAAGGTATCATTATCATTTTGTTACAGACACCGACATCACGTAGACATTGACAGAGCCATTGCTAACACTAACAAAAGCAGGACTAAAAAATCAACACTACAAATGAGTCATCTATTATAAAAACGTTTTGCTTTTTTATTAGAAAATTAGGTTGAATTATTTTTATTTGTATTATAAATCTTTAGTTTGTTATAACCGCAATAAATTAAATGACAAAAAAAATATATATATAAGGATTTTTATTGTCACAACAACATCAAATCTCTCTATTTCTGAAAGGCGATTATCTCCCTTTTTCTGGTGTATGATTCATTGTCTGTTATATAGAGGAAGGAAATAATTTAACCATGTTTATGGAAATTGTGTAACCTTGAAATTGTTTATTTTTTTATATATTTTGCTCTAAATAAAATTATTTTTCACACAAATCAAGATAAAGAATTTCATAAATATTGCAAACTTCATTTAAAAAAGTAATATATTTTATAGCTACATATATATTAATTATATTCCATAAAATGTCAGTGTTCCCATTAGCCTCAATTACTTTAGGGAAGAACTTTAAAGGAGTTTATTGATTGCAAAAGTTTAGAATACTTTAAGTTACGTATCTTTATTTAAAAACTTTAAAATATAAGTTTTTTTTTCGAGTAAATTTAAGTACGAGTTTTAGGTTAATTATGTTAATAATGTCTTATATTGATTATAAGATCTGTACATACACTAGGAAACCTATTGGTTCATTGTGAGTCCCTTTGAGAGAGTAATGGAAAGAATAGTGAAATTAGAGAAGTTACTAGAGAAGTTCAAATAAATTCACATAAAAAGAGATTGCGAGTTAAAATAGAAAAAGGAAACCTCATCGAAAAATTTAGCAACTATTCCTCAGACATATAATTTTCTATACGATAGCAATCAACGACTCCACTCATAATTATCTCAAGCAAATTCATAATTTCTTTACAAGAAGGTACAGCTTGATCTTCAAATCTTAGTCAAGTGGCTGAGGATCACCTGAAGGGGCCTTTTTATTTATTGCGAAGTGGAAATAAGGTCTTAAGGTATGGATAAAGAAACAAGTTTTTCCACATATAAAACGACTGATCGACCCATTATTAACTACGCTGCACTATTGTACAAAACTTCGTTGAGGGACATTACATTCGTGAAAACGCACAAGGATAACAGGAATCCCTTGTGGGTGGCCCATAAATATGACATTCATGCAGATTTGATAGTCTAATTATTATAATTACAATAATTAGACCAATAGTGACCTACACTGTTTTAACTTGGTGGTCAAGAAAGGAGCAGTACAATCCGCGAGCTTTATTAGACAAGATTTATCGCCTCACTTGTGTTTTAATTACAGATTCTTCTCCTTGGAGCCATCTTGCATATTTCGGTGATGGAGGAGGCTCCAGAAGTGCTATTAGAATACCAGACATTTCCAATTTTAAGGCTGGTGACCTGGTGGGACATATAAGGATATTGAGTTTATTCGAAGACGTTTTATGATATGATAATGATATTGAAAAAGTGATTAGATCAATATAGTGCCATAATATTGCAGATTAAGTCTGGTTCGCCGATGGCCGACGGATATTCTTGAAACGAAACGGGCTGACTGCTTATCAAACTTGGAAGATAAACGTGTTTTCATTGGGCCTGAACCATTTTTCGGTATCCCCAAAAAAATATCAACTTCCAAGTTGTGGAAGAATTAGTTCAACTATGGGAAAATATCTCTGTACGTAGGCAGGTTAAGAGGTTTGTTTCATTATACCGGCGAAGATTCCAGAAGTTGCTCGATAAGAGAAAATTCAAAGTACTAATGCGATTATTTACCGGGAACTTTGGTCTTATATGCCATCAGTACATCTTAAGGAATATTGAAAATAGTTAATATAAAATTTGCATGATGGGATAGCTGCGCATGTACTATGTGAATGCCTCGTTATTGGATCTCTTAGGATAAAGCTTCTAGAAGAATACATAGTACTTCCAAAAGAGGTATTTTTTTCTCTCATTAATGAGATGCGATTAAATGGATCTTGTTATCCTTGTATATACGAAGGACTTTTCTTAAATTTAAATGTCTCTGGTGAGTCTACAACTTTGGTATTCATTTAATTTCCGCTATTGAATTCTCGTGTGATTGCAATACTGCTACAGCCGATTCTATATATTGAAACGACCCATGAGTATTCGGTGGAAGGCTATCAACCCAACTACAATTACTGTAACTACTGATTCGTATTGTTATATGGTACTCCTATCATGATTGTACGTGTTAAGAATTGGGTCCAAATTGTCGTTCCTCAGTACTGGATACAGCAAGATAACTTTGTGCTCAAGGTTTAATTTCGGCAGATAAGAGGCTTTCAGTTTCATGTCAGTTCTGACATGATCGGATTGTGGGATCATGTGGACTGTAACAGATAAGAATCACATTGTTTGAGTGGAAAATGTTCTTTTGAGTTCATTTACATTTTTTATAGCCATCTCTCCACAAATCTGATATAATTATCAATTTCAACATTTTCGCGTTTGAACATATTCAGTTCCGATGGCATATCTGTTCAGATTTAGTCGTTCAGATAGTCTCCAATTTGCATTTCGGCTGCAGGATATTCTGAAAAAGTGTGGTATGTAAATATCAAACTTCTTCCAACTCCACAAAGACTATCTTCTCACAAGCACTCTGATGTATTTGGAATTAAATTGGATCTAATATTATAGTGGTGACAAGAATCGTTCGCATATTATACTTGTGATATATATATATATATATATATATATATATATATATATTCGTGTTCGCTTTAAGGCTTATAACTTTGATTGTATGTGAAAACATTAGTACCGTTAATTTGTTTACATTTGTTATTATTCTCAGTATGTGCTAAATGAAATGACAATTTAACAAAATTCATGTAAACGCGTAATTCAAATTTATAATCAAAACCCATGCCGACCATCTAATCAATTGCAAGGAGTGCAGATGAGTTGTGAAATAAAGAGATGAAATTTCTTCGATCGAGATTAATTTTCTTCAAAAATATGAATAAAATATAAAGTACGTACTGTTGAAATTTCTACAACATCCTGGCCAGGAATTTCATATCACATATATTATGGGAAATCTTTCAGATAAATATCATGTTAAAAAAAAAATCAAAAGTGTCAAACAAAATTTTGGTCTGGCAAGCCATTTGTACGAAAAATAGCAGAAAATCATGATTTTATCATTATGTTATTATTGTAAGGAAGTACTTAGTTCTGAAAAAGAGATGTAGAAGTTTTTTTAACCATTTTTTTTTTTCATTGGTAGGATGCTCTTCTTTTAGGCTCCTTTTTCATTGCTTTTAAAGTATTTCTTTTAAAACTATATTTATAAAATTTTTAATAAAAATATGATGTTAGTTGTAAATAGATAATAAAAACACTTTAATTTGTGAAATTTTTATTTTCTTAGAAATTATTCACTTTTTCATTTCTTTTTTTAAGTAATTTTTATTAACCCTTCTTTGCATGATTTTTTTTTTTTTTTTTTTTTTTTAAATCAGGGTGATGTAATTAATGTTGCCAGCAACAACAAATTTACAGTACAAGGGTTTTGAGTACCTTTTTTTGTTGACTAAATATTATGATGGAAATTTCCATCATCATGCAAAGAAGGGTTAACTTCAAAAAAAAAAAAGATCTACTTTTGAAATGATGAAAAAGTTCTTAATTGGAAGTACGTACTCGTTTTTTTGCACAGAAATATACGCAAATGTGTGATCTCGGAAAAGATTCCTTTCTATCATTAGAAAACTCAACGAATTAGTATTTTGATGGCCTGAGCACACATCTTATCATTACGACAAAAAAGTAGCTGAGTCGTAAAAATGGTGCTGCTATGTTCACCATTTCATATATATTTGGTCCCTTTCATATATATTTGGTCATAGTAACAAAATATTTAAAGCATACCAAAAAATGAAATAAAGTTTGAAAAAAGTGGACCCAGTCCAAGAAAAAAGTAACCGAAAACACAATGAAACTTTTATTTAGGGTATTCCATAAAATATTAAATATTTTATAAGAAAAAAAAGAAACTAATTTTTCTTTAAAATTAACAAAATTTCAAAAAGATTAACCATTGGTTACATTTTTATAAGCTGAATTAATGCACTAATTTTTTTGCACTGAGTATGCACCACCTTTCGTTGTATAAGTCGTTGAAATTCGTTGCAGAAGTCTAGGAAAACCAAGGTGGAATTAAAAAACTAGCAACACGATGACTTGGAATGCTGATTCATTAAAAAATGTCGATGAAGGTTGTTCGGTTCTCTTTAAAGATTCATTGAATTAATTCCTTTAAACAACTGATTTTCCCTCTATTTATTGCAATTATTATTTATATTCATATATTATCGATTTTTTCTTTTTTGCTGTTTAGATGTATTACTCATTTAATTTAAATAAAATGTTTTCCTTTGATGCATTTTAATGTTTATTTCATTTTGTTTACTTTTTGCCTTTTAATGCTTAATCTTTTATATGTCACTCTGTCTGTCTGTCCGTCTTTCATTTCAATCCCAAATTGTATGGAAATAAAACATTTTTTTTTTGTTACTATGAACCTGAATTTACGTAGGTGGCATTTCAATCTAAAATCCGCAGTCAATGAGAATTGTCTTGTAGATTAGTGTCTTTCCAAGAAATCAAAACAATTTGCAATACATATTTAATAAAACAAAGATTAACTCTCAAAAACGTTTCAACGGTTTCTAGGATTAATAAGTTGTGGGAATTTTAGATCAATGTTATAGCGTCCGATATGTAACCTCATTCCCGAAGTCTTTCCAACAACCCTCGTATTATTTTCTTTACTATATTTCCCATCATACCTGAGTCTTTCTACATACTTTTGTTTGATCCATTTCCCTATAAAACAAATGACTAGGTAAATAAAGAAAGGTGCAAAAAGATAGTAGTAAAAGAAATGATATCGTCAAGAATAAAAGAAAATTTTCATGTATTTTATATTGTTGTCAACTATTTTGCAATAAAAACCAAAAGTATAAAACAAAAGAATTAGTTCAAATGTACATATATACTATAATACACATATAACTATTGTATTTGTCCTCCTAACGTTTGCATTTAGTATTCTTTAGTTTTATATTATATGGAATAAAACCACAGTTTCATTTTAACGAAATCAGTTGTAAACGCGATTTTCAAGCTACAAGATGTACAAGAGAAATCTATGTTTTCGTCATTATAGTCTAGTTGATATTATTCTACAAAATTGTGCAATTTCTTGTAAATTATTTAAATTTATAAAATTTAAATTTAACAATTAATTTTAATTTAAAATAAATAATAAAATAAAAAACATCAACAACAACTATTAAAAATTCATAACAAAGATTTAAACATAAAATATAGTTTTGGCTGCTTGAGTGCAATAAATTTTCATAAATTATTGTTTTTTACCGATACTGAGGGAAAGTGAAAAAGTGTGAGAGTATCAGAGGGAGAAAGAAAGAGAGAATTGGAGTGATATAAAAAAGTAACCATTAAAACAGTAATAAATATCGTACAGGTTAATTAAAAAAGGTGACCATAACCAAACCAACCAACCAATCTATATTAATTTCAAGCACAGGTTAATTATTCAAATAAATATTAAATTCATATGATTTTTATTATCATTATTTTTTTTTTTCAATTTTTAATTAAAGCAAATTATTAAATTGTGCGTATGTGAGGGTAGTATAGTGTGTGTATTTAAATTGTAATTGTTAGTTTCGAGAAAAAGTAAATTGAAAATATTTGTTATATAAATTTTTATCAATATTTTCATAGCTATTTTTTTTTTTTTTTTTAATTCAAAAAACATGGAATATTGTATAAACTATGTTGGAACTGATACCTAAATGATCTTGCATTTATATATAGTGGTGTTCAGAACATTAAAATTTAAATCCAATTAAAAACCAACTTAAATCCAATTTTTAGTAATAACAAATTTCTTTGCTAAAAACTTTATTTTAAACAACTACTTTAATTATTTACAATGTTTATTTTATTAACTAATTAAAAGAAATATTTCTTTACTAAAAATTATTGAAAAAAAAACTAAGTATAATAAAACAAGTCAACATTTCAAGTCAAAGTCAAAACATTTGCAACTCTTAAAAGCATTAAGAGAAAATATAAATATTTTGCATTTTTCATTAACAATAGATTTTTATCGTCTCTGATGATATACTATTCACTATAGTCATTGGTATTAGCATTCTACTGCTTGTACGAAATACTCATCGCAACTTGTGATTGCTTAATTGTCGATATTTGGTTATGCAAAAATTGGGAGATTGTGGTAGCCACGATATTATATTTATTTGTTTTTCTTTCAGTTAAGCTTTTACAATCAGCTTCGTATGTTTAGGATCATTATTGTATTGGAATGTCAAAGAAAGTGGCATTCCACATTCAGCGTATGGAGGCGTTACCGAACTAAAAAGATATCTGTATACTGGAACCATAATTTTATCAATAATATGATAAATTGGACCAAATATTGTCCTCAAGAAAATGTTCATACCATTATATTTCCATTTACGTGCTTTACTCTTACAGTTGTGTACTTGGGATTAAATTTTTCGCCTATAAGACGTCGAACACTGACCATTGCCTTTGATTTCCAAAGGTTGAATTTGGACTTATAAAACAATAAGACATTATTATATTATATTATGGACAACAAAAAATATGTGAAATATATTCACAGTTGTGAATGTTTTGTCCACTCTCTTCAACTAGAAACTTTAGAAATTGAGCATTTCGTGAAAAGTTCTATAGGTGGTAGCTCGCTACATGTAGGTAATTAAGTTGAATATAAAGGACGACACCATTCAAAATACTTCTGCATATATATTTTGTATATCTGCTTGTAAGCAGCGAATTTATGCTCTCATTCCAAACTTAGATCGGAGAACGAACCAATGTGACTGATTACAATTATGATATTGACCAAAATTAATTCAGTAAAATCATTCTTGTTATTACAACTCTCTAGATAACATCTGAAAAATATAGTAGCAGCGGGCGACTCACTTCCTATGAAAGGAAAAATAAACCTTAGTATGTTTTATAATGTTTCTCAAAATATTACGGTTGTACTGATCACCGGTCGAGAGCCGGACCGTTTTTAAAAAAGGCATTTTATTACTTTTTATAAAATATTTTTATTTTCTTATAAAGCAATGCATCATAGAAAATGTGGTATCATTTTTAAGGTATTCCGACGCCACGTTCCTGGGGGTATGAAACATATGCAAGAGTTACCTCAATATTTTTATGTTCCACAAAATATCCTATTTTTCAAGGTTTTTTCAAAATATTGTTTGTTATTTTTAACGAAAATTTAAATTTTAAAATTTCACTTGCTTTTAAACAAGGACCGGAAGTTCATGTAAATGTATTTTTTGCCTTTGCTAAATATCTTTGCGAATTATGGAATTGGCTTTAAAATGGCATCGGTTAGTTAGTGCATATTTATGCATATATATTTTTTTTTGCCATAATTGCATATTTTTGTATCATATTTAGTGCAATAATCCAGTTTAAAATTATTTTTTGTGTAGAAAAAATAATTTTGTGGACTTTTGATAAAACAGCTTAAGTCTACATTTCAAAAATTTCAGAAGATCTAAAAAAAGTTTTAAAATATTAAAAATGCCCTGGAAAAATTAATAAATATTAATAAATCCAAAACCAGCAATCAGAGACGTTGATTATTGTAAAAGGTACGTCATCAGAATGTTCCTAATTTATCTCGTATTAAAATGCGAAATTACACAGAATAAATAATTTCGTTTCGGAGAAGTATTGTCTTAAAATATTCGACAAAACAATATCATTGAAAAAAGTTTTTGATATATCAGACCTTGGTTAGGATAAAACATAGAAATAAATACAGACTTTCAGGTTCAAATTTCCAATCATTTATCTGAAGGCAGTACAAGTTCGTTTAATATCGATTTATGTATATGAAACATTTGTTTTGGTTGTCATACGTTTTTGTAAAACATCGAAAATTGATTAATTCCTTATAAAGAAGCTACCAATGAGATTTTTCTGTCTAAGAGCACAATAAGCTATATCTATCATTAAGACCACAGCCATCGAAAGAAGTGTTGCCAACACAGTTTTTACAATTTTAGATTCAAACGAAGAAACAATAAAATCTTTCCACATCATTTAAAAATGCATCCATCACATCTGTTGATGTCGAACGATAATTTTCTATGTTCAAAAACTATCTAAGATATTTACTGTATATTTATTTTTAATTCAGGAGGTCCTATGTATGAAATTGCTTTTGCTCTTACCTTATAAATATTACGAAATAGTTAAATTGAATCAAACTAATAACAAAAAATAAATAAAAATATTGTCTAACTTAAAACAAACATACATAAATACATTGACATTCTAGTAGAACCATAGAACACCAACAACCGCCCACAAATTGAATGTGACAACTATTTGTTGTTCGCACTCTTTCTGCTTCTCTATTTGTAACGGTCATCTATTTTATTTGTCCCACGCTACTAATTTGATAATGGCATGTGCAATATTAAATAAAAAATGGTCCGTGCAATCATTCCACCACCGTCGTAAATTTTTCCTTATCAAATCTTTCATTTTCATGCCCACCTTCCGCCAATCAACTATTTTCAATAAAATAACAATTTTTATTTTAAGTTGCTTGTTTGTGAAGTACATAGTAGAGAGGTTAGACAGCAGCAACAGCAGTACGGGAAGGAAGAGGTTACATTTAGGAGAGGCGCCTCTAAATATCATTAGTATTATTATTACTATTTCTGTGCTTTTTTATATTTATTTTTTAATTGTTTCTAAATGTATGAATGAACGTACAAATGTGCAATATTTTTAATTTATTTAATTTTTTTTATATACGTATATTATAAATTTTGTTACAGATCTTTACGAGAGATTGTAAATGTATTTGTATTTATAATATGAAGCTGCTAGTAGTAGTTTTAGTATGATGCAGTGAGGTGTACTGTAGTAGTATATATTCTACTTAGGGTATTCATTTTACTCGATTTTTCATTTTTCGATTAATCAAGTAACTCAAAAATGCAGTTTTTAAATTACTCGAATATTCCAGCAAATCTTTTAAATTATTCAATGCTTATTAAAAAATAAAACAAAAACAATATTAAAACTAATTTAAGTAAAATATAAAAATAGTTTAAAACATTAATTGAGATTACTTAATTGACAAATAGTCTTTCCAAAATAATTGCCCAATTCAGAACCTCTGTCGTCGTATTGTTGTATCGATATATGTTGTAAATATTTTTCAATCTAAATTTTATAAAGCAAAAACAAATTAGTTTATACATTTTTACGATATACAACAATACAACAGAGATTGTGAATTGGGCAAATATGTAATTAAAATTTTTGTACATTTTTCTCTTTTGTTTTCATAAAGCTATTATTTCTTTATATTTACTAAATTATTTTATAATTAAATAAATAGGCCTAAGAGTATCACATAAACTTGATCTAATTCGAACAAAAGTCTGAATTATTTTAGATAAAAAAGTTTAGCGATTCTAAACATCATGATCATATCCTCTACACCAGGCTGAGAGTCTATTTGTAAATCATTTCCATATAAATACATAATCGGCTGCACTATCATTCGTAGAACCAATAATATGTTTTTCCAAATCAAGTTTAAAATCCTCTAATTTTATTTCTTACACAAAAATTTTATATAAAAAGGTGAATATTTTTTTCGTTATCACCTCAAAAAATTATAAAAATTAAATTATTTAAATTTTACATGAACATTTTATATTTTTTAAAGTGACGTTTATATATTTATTTGATTTTTGTGATTGAAAAACTACCTTCAACTACGCGTTGTAATTTAGACATATATTCGGTTCTTTCTTCCAAATACAATTTTTTAATACACATATACATCATTAAATCTAGTTAAAAAAGGTCATCTTTAAAGTATTTTTTACTCGAATTATTGGATTAATGGTCATAATTTACTCGAAATTTTTGATTTTAATTTAAGCGAACAATTATTTGATTTTAATTTGTCGATTAATAGTACAAACAACATTCGAGTGAAATCCCTAATTCTACTATATATATATATATATATATATATATATATATATATATATATATATATATATATATATATATATATATATATATATATATGTATGTATGTATGTATGTATAGTATTTAGCACGCTACTTTTGTATTTATAAAATATTCGGAAAATAAAAACTATTTTTAGTGTCTGAGATCAATGTACAAAAAATTTGTTCGTTCATTCATTATTTTATCCAGCATTAATAAAAGTTTTTATTGTTATATTTTATTTTTTCGTGTTCACAATATAGAATTGTTAGTTTAAATTTAAACATAAAATTAAACTAATGAACAAATGAATTTAAAATAAAAGGTTGCTTTATAGATGTGGTGAAAGAAATAGCAATAAAGTTCATAATATTATTTTTCAAATTCAGATAAAATGGTTATTCTAAAAGAAGCTATAAACTTAAGAGGGGACTAGTTATCACCCGTGTATTGAATTTGTGAGACTTGCTTCGTTTTAAGCTAAAATCGACTGAAATCTGTCAAAAGAAAGGTAGTCAGAGTTATTCCTTTATTTCTCCAAATCTGCTGTAATGTATGCAGTTTTAAAATTAACATTCAGATTTGGATTACAATAAAAAATTCATCATTCTTTGCATTTCTGGTAATCGTTAAAAATTCTTTATAATTTACAGTATTTCATTTTAAATCTACTCTAAGTTATTTTTTTTAAATTTAATGGTTTGTTTTTGAAAACACAAAAATTATAGACTTTCTTTCATCCATGCATTCTATATAGGGTTTGAGGTCCGGGAATCCCGTGATTTCCAGGCAAAATGTCAGGAATTCCCTGATATTTATTTTAATTTTCCCGATAAAACCAGAAATTTAATATTAAATTAACATGTAGTTTTAAAATCCTATAGCAAAAGTATTACCGTTTTTAACGCCTCAATGAAAATTTCATTTCAAAGTGTATCGCACATTTAAACGTACCTCATATTATGAAAGGGGACATCCTTCCAAATTTCAACTTCCTACGATGATTGAAAAAGGATCCTACACTGCCATTTAAATTCCTGAATCATGAACAAATGGTCAACAATTTTTTCTCACCAAAATTAATGATGTATACATCAAACTATAGCTATATATATATATTTCGTAATTTTCCAAAAAAGGTAGTAGGATCGAAATTTTTTAGTAAAGTTTTGTTTTTATTTCTTCGTAATTTTTATTAAAATTAGGTTTCTAATTTTCCTATTAACTTTTTTAAAAAATTACAAAATATGGGTATATTTATTTTTCTTTAGCTATCTTTTGATGTATATGTAAATAAAATTGGTGAGATTTTTTTAAAGATTTGTTCTAGGATCTTCAACATAAATGGCATCCTGTTCCAATCAAGTTGAAATTTGGTCAAGATGTAGCTCGCAAAAAAGAATTTTGGACCACTCTATTGTACACACACTGCTTAATAAAGGCATTTTTAGATGGCAATATTGAATATCAATATTTGTCAAAAATTCGATACCAAAGTGATATTTTTTAATTATTTTTAATTATACTTTTTCTATATTATCAAAAATAAGATTATACAAAAAAAAAAAAAAAAAAATTTAATATAAAACCATTGTATTACCATCTGAAGTATTCTCTATCGAATTTTTTGACATACTGATAATAAAATACGATTTTTCTCTTCATAAAATGTCTTAAGAATTTAATGAAATTTCAAAACAATTTTACTTTTGGCAAGTTTTTTAATTGTTTGTGGAAATGAATATTAAATATGTTGAGCTTCGAAAATATTCTCTATATAATAGTGAATATTATTAAGTTGAAAGTTTTTGCGCTGAAAACGCATTAAGTTTCAGTTCTTTTGAGACACATGTTTTATGCAAGCAATGAATTTTAAAGATTTTTCAGAATTGTGTTTTATATCTCTAAATTAGAAAGAATTATTTATTAATGTAAGATGAAGATAAAATAAAACGATAAGAAAAATTATTTGTATTGAAACTTATATATAGTACCATAGATTAGGGTTTTTTTTTAAATTTTTGGCATGAAAAACTAATTAACCTTAGTTTTTAATATAACTTACAATAGGTGCTGATTTTGTTTGTTTGTATGAAATATTTAAAATTGTTTAAATCTTGAAAGATGCATTATACTTTAATATTACTTTATTTCTTTTTAAATAATTATGATTATAATATTGTTTAATATTCTTTATAAGAAATCAGTGCTTTTTTCTTACAATTTAAGTTTTTAAAAAATTTTTCATTTCCGTTTCCCGGGAAAAAAAATGTCACAAGCAACCCTAAACCCTAATTCTATATAAACAAAATAAATAACATTGTTGCCTATTGTTTGAGTTCTTGTTTAATGTCATGTTCTTATTTCTACTTTATTTGTTTATTTATTATTTTTTTATATTTTTGATTATTTTTGTTTTTTTTTTTCTATTTCTTGTTGGCATTAAGTGGTGCATATCGCCAGCAATTATTTATTTTGAACACGACCATATAAATAAAACATTTCAATTCATTATGAATACATTTTATAGTTTTCTATTTACTAGGGTATCCAAATATTCGTGCTTTCACGTTAATCGGTTAATTCGACAAATAATTATTCGAGTTTAAAAGTTGTTCGGCTAATGACCGATTAATGGCAAATTATTTGGTAAACCGAATTGTCTTATAAATACATGTAAAACATATAAATAGTACTAATTATAGTATTTATTCTAATTATAGTATTTATTCTATTGAAAAAGTTATTTAAAAGAATCAGTTCTTTCGCTCATTTGTATGAAAAAATTGCATTTTTTGTTATAATACTACAAAATATTCTCCTAATTTAGTTTTATTTAATAAATCGTCTTTTTAATGTAACTTTCTTTATTTTCTGTGTAAGAATGACACACATTGATATTGTTGTATTTACGTACATTTTGTTGACGAAAATTAAAATGTATTTGACTTTATTGTCTTTTAGTTACTTTACTCAAAACTACCCAGCAAAATTTATTGTAAGTTATTTAAAAGTCACAGGTCTTCCATTGAATGCCAAGTAGCTAATGTTCTGACTTTATCATTCTAAATCAGTTCTTTTCCAAAAGATCTAAACGAATTACAAAAAAGTAACTATTTGATATAAATATAAAATGATTTGAATATAATTTTCACAAGTATTGAAAATGTGTATTTTTTTTTTTTTTTACTTATTTTAATGAAACAATAAATATGTACATAGGTTCTAACGAATAGCTAAAACAAAAAATACAGTATTTTATAACATGCTGTTCAGTAACTTGGATCACTTCCCTCCTATGACAACCACGTCACACTGGACATAAATCCACTTTTTTGGCATAAATTCAAAAAGCATTGTTAGTGCTTTTTTAAGGTTGTATCAAAGTCATTTTATCTAAAATTAACAATAATATTTGTTAAAACCAATTTTAAGTGTTTTTGTTAAAAACCTCTATAATAAATTTTACTACAGTAGATATATTTTAAAATATGATATTTACTTATTTCCTTTTGGTTTTATTTTAATTATTTTGCAAGTTTTTATATTTTCTACCCAATTGATTAGAACATAATATTTTCTCCTACTTGCTTGTAGGAATTTTCGTGCGGGTTTACCAACATTTAACTGAAAGACAATTTACAATTGCAAGAGTTTGCCGAAAAATGCTGGCGCTATCTAAATTGTTATATAAAATAGTCACTTTGGCAAACACTTTCACGTTTTTATATTCGTGCAAGTTCATGCCCAAACATAAATTTTTGTCCTTCAAGGTTACAGGTTATCTTGATAAACAATATATATGACCACAAAACTCAAAAATAGCGACAAATACACGACAATATAAAATTTAAAACAATGGTCTCTTGTATCTTAGGATGCAATTTACATTATACAACTTAAATGCCTTGTCTGTCAGAATCTCAAGAACATATTTATTTATTTATGAAACACATTCACTTTATACCATTTGTAAAATTATTATTATCGAATTTCTTCTCCCAAAAAAAAAAAAAAAAAAAAAAAAAAAAAAAAATGGTTTTTCGACCAGTGTGCAAGTGTTAAATTCTAATTTTACCGTGTATGTTTTCAGAATTTAAATTGTCACAAGTTTAAGCACTTATTAAGTTGTACTACACTGGTGCATATTCCTATAAACGCATTTAAAATTTTTTTTTTCTTTGTTATATTCGTTTTTCTTAGCCAAGAACAATGTTGTGTTGTTACAATAACTGGCGATATAACGGTACTTTTTTATGTAAGAAATGTTTGTTTCTTGCTTTTCTTGTTTTCTTTAATTAATTTAATTAATTTAGCAATCAAAACATATTGATGATCATTTCGGTGAAATATTCCTATTGACGCAGTTGAGAAAAATTTGTCAGCTTGAAAGATGCAAAAAGGAACTTTTTTACAGACCAGGAAAAAATTCAAATTCAATTTTTTTGTGATCAAGGCTGTTCTAACATAGAAATTGGACGAAAAATAAACAAATTAATAAAATAAAAGAAGAAGCCACCCGCAATAAATTAAATGCTACAAATATAAAAATAAACTTCCTCTCACATTTTGCGAATAGATGGTAACATAAAATTGAAGAAACCAAAATGTAAGCCAATGTTAAAACAGCATCATAAGGAAAATCGTTTAAAATTTTACGCGCAAATACATGAAATGGATAGATGAATGGAATAAAGTAATCTTTTCTGATGAAAAAAAAAATTCAATTTGGACGGTCCCGATTCATACTTTCTGCTATTGGCATGATTTGAAGTCGAACGAAATTCGTATGTCGAAACGTGGAGATAGTGTTGTGGTTTGAGCAGCCTTTTCTGTTGCAGAAAAATCAAAAATATGTTGGAAGATACTCTTCTCTCATTTATGGATGAAAAAATGGATGAAGATTGTATATTCCAACAGGATAACGCTGTAATCCATGTCTCGAACCAATCTTCAAAAATTAGTCGAATCAATGCCAGACCGAATTTTTAAAGTTATCCAAAACAAAGCTTCATCAACACATTATTAATAATGCTAAATTGGCATTGAACTATTAAATTACAATGAGAAATAATTTTATGTACATTTTAAGTTTTTTGTTATTAATTTTTTAAGTGAATTCAATAAATAATTTAAAAAAATATGCACCGGTGTGTTATAATATCTTCATGTCGCATTCCATTCTAGTAAAAAAAATAACATCTAAAGAAGTCATTAAGATCCTGAACTTATGATCCAAAAGTTGTGCAAATTCGGATCATTGGAGGATGTTCTCTTTTTTGATAACTATTCACTAGCGTTGCCAGTTTAGCCTTTTTAAGGCTAAAGATAGCCTTTTTATTTTGCTATTTAGCCTTTTTTGATTATTAAAATTGCCTTTAAAAAGGCTAAAATTTTAGTATTTCAACAAAGAAGAAAATATTTTGTTATTTGCTTTTAACAATTTTATTTTTACATAATAACCCTTTTAAGCATTTTCGTGTATTTATTCCAAAAAAAAAAAAAAAATCAATACTATTTATACATAACAAAAATTTTACCTGCGGCTATGTTCTATTTGTTGTAAACTTTACAATATCTTAAAAAAAATATCAAAAACTAATGAGAACCAGAAAATAAAAAAAGTAAATAAATAAAATAAGCTTCTAAATAAAAAAATATTAGCTTTTTTGGCCTTATTTATAGGGACATTTAGCTTGTACAACAACTGAAGCCGCTCGACCTTCCCAAGCGACATCGCTTCGCTCTATAGGCTCTTAAAAAGTTCCAAGAAGATCCGACGTTTTCGAGGCAAATTTTGTTCAGCGATGAGGATCATTTCTGGCGCAATGGGTATGTAAACAAACAAAATTGCCACATTTGGGACGAAGAGCAACCTGAAGAGATTCAAGAACTGCCACTTCATCCAGAAAAAACAACGGTTTGGTGTGGTTTGTGGGCCGGTGAAATCACCGGTCCATATTTCTTTAAAAATGATGCCGGTTCGAACGTAACCGTCAATGGCGACCGTTATCGTGCCATGATAACCGACTATTTGATGCCTGAAATTGAAGCTCGTGATCTCGGCGACATTTGGTTTCAGCAAGACGACGCCACTTCCACACATTGCATCAATCAACGGATTTATTGAGAGAACACTTCGGTGAGCACATAATTTCACGTTTTGGGCCGGTCGATTGGCCACCAAGATCGTGTGATATCACACCGTTAGACTTTTTCCTGTGGGATATGTAAAGTCTAAAGTTTATGCGGACAAACCCGCTGCGATTCAGGCCTTGGAGGAAAACGTCACGCGTGTCTTTCACCAGTTACCAGTCCAAATGCTCGAACGAGTCATCGAAAATTGGACTCAACGGATGGACCATCTTTGACGTAGCAACGGACAACATTTGAGGCATAATCTTCAAAAATTAAATATAATAATAAACATTTCCCATTAAATTTGAATTTTCTGTGTTTTTTTCTTTAAAAAAGTATATATATATATATATATATATATATATATATATATATATATATATAAGGGCATATAAACCATAAAGAAAATTTTACAAGGGACGATAAAAACTTTATAAAATTATAAAACTTAAATTTTTTCAATATTTGGTAAAATTTATTAAACATTTATCAGTATGGAAAGTGTCGCTAAAAAATTCGGATTAGAACATGCAAAATTTTACGGTTGAAAATAGCCTAAAATTGAATAAGGGCTTATATACATATAATTATTTTTGTAAAACAATAGTAGTAATAAATGTTTATAAATGCTTTATATTAATCACGATTTCATTGAAATTCGGACCAAAACTTGTTTATTTTTATGATTCGAAAAAATTATATTTTTTTTTAATGGCACATCAACGCTATTTAGTATCAATATTAGCTTCTAGCAAGCGGCGTTAGTGTTATGAAGGTTTAAGACAAAAAGTTTAAAAAAATTGTCAAAATTCCTTTTTCAACAACATTTAAAAAATTACCTCACGTATATAATTCATATCAATATGTCTAAAATACAAATTAAAAGTAATACGATATTGTTAATGTCCCCGAAGATAATCGCTATCATAGCGATTTTTTAACATTTCATTAAACAATTTTTAGTCAACAAAGTATGCATAGATTTTCATGTTTTTTTCTTTTTTTTTTCATTTTATAATTTTTTTTTAATATATTTTTAATATTTGACAATCAAAAAATGTTTTTAATGATATTAATGGACAAGAAATGACCGTTTATGTTATGGTAGTTAAAAACCAAAAATGAAAAAAATTAAAAAAATTCCATTTTAAGTTTGATATCAAAAATAAATAAACAAAAAGGTATACAAAATACAAATTAAAGGAGCATCGATACGTTTTATAATAGTGAATAATTCTGATTTAACCTACGTTTAGAAAATCGAGTAAAAAACAAAGTAAGCATAAATTTTTGATAATTTTATTTAATTCATTGATGTATTTTTCACATCTAAACACAAAAAACAAAAATCTTTAAATGATGTTAATAAATAAAAAGTTACACATATTAATTACATAACTATAAAATAAATTTTTCAATGACAGAAATACATACCCAAAAATGTTAAAAGTTGCATTAAATTCAAACGCTGCAGATTGGTATACATTTTCAGAGATTTCAAGGCGCTAAGCCTTGGGTGTGTCTCGACACCGCGATCTCAGGTAATGAATAATTTTTATGCACTTTTTTTTTTTGCTGAAACCTATTTTTCGCTTTACTAAAACAGAATAGATGTTCTTATTATAAATATAATTTCACATAAAATATAAAAAACTGCTAATATAAAGTATAAAAAATCGATATAAAAATTTTATATCGATTTTAAAGTGTTATAACGTTTTTGCAATAATTTTAAAATGTAATTTTGAAAACTTTTTTGATCATGCGATACTTTAGCTTAATTAAAATTACGCTGTGAGTGTGCCTAGTAAAAAAGGCACCTCTTAGAATCATTCACGATTTTCCTCCTCAAATTTGGGCACCCTTATAGCGCTACTATTGATGACACATAAACGAGAAGTATCCCAAACGATTCATAATTACAAGATCAATAAAAATCCATTATTTATTTTTATTTTACACTCGAAACGGCGCAAATTTTCTAATCGAAAAACTGCAAAAAATTAAAATTTTGAAAATTTTGGTTTCATCACGTTTCCACAATATAATTTAACACTGGTCAACGACACATTGATTGAATACCTGTTGTTCTATTTCTGCAAGTGTTTGTAGTTTACATTAAAGAAATTGTACACATATGCTAAAATCCGAGATTATAGGAATCAAAAGGAAGAAAAAAACTTGTTATTTTCAAACACTTTTTTTGGATTTTTTAAGTTTGAGATTTAAGGTCGGTTTCGTAAAGGTAAACGTAAAAAGGGAATTCCCCAATTCCCCATATATGCATAAATCAGTGTGCCAAATTTCATGAAGATAAGTGGAAAACAGACCATGGCTATAATATAAGCCCTTCTTCCTAAAATCACTTTAAAGTGTATAAGTCCAATATAATTGCTAGCATGACAGTAAGTTTTATATGAGTAGAAAACCTAGTGCAATGTCGGACCATAATTAACCGTAGCTCCCATATAAAACTTACTTTTGGGAATCAGGCGCATAATAAATAACCGGTCGACAATTGACCATAGATCACATGAAAGGCCGCCTCCACAAATGTTAAAAACACATATTGTAGGGCATCAAACGATCGAATCTACCGACAGGTTTTTTGCTTGTTTTTTCGAATAAATTTGCTGAAATTGTTGACTAAATCATATCAAAATATCATCTTATTATATTATTTAAATTATGGATATAAGTGTTTTCTTCATATTCTGAAGTTTATGTGTCAGTCTAATACTGGGTTGTACTCTATTTATGTAAAACACTTAAAAGTCCCAGAAAAGAATTAGTTTAAAAAAATAAAAAATAAAAAAAGCAATTTTTTGATGACGTTGACAGATTTCAAAATTATTTTTATATCAATAAATATAAATTGGTTACTAAAGCATAATTATGCCAAAAAACACATTTTGAAAAAATAGGTTTATACGCCTTATATGCGTCCATGCTTCATTCGTTTAAATCAGTTGATTTTAGTAAAAAATATTTTCATTTGAATCTCCTTTTAATAATGTTTTTGGATGCTCTTTGTATTACTTTGTAAGCAAAAGAAGACTTACACTTATTGATACTTTAGATTTAATGAACAAATACTTCCAAAAAAATGACTTATTTATTTTTGCTGGGATATAAAGCATTTTAAAAAAGATGTAATTGACATAAATTTATATTTAAAATAAAAGATATTCTAAATTTATAAGTCCAAAAAAATAAATTTCGGTTGTTCGACACAAATTATTCAGTTTATTCTTTATTCGAAAATAAACCATTTAAATTATTCGAACAGTTAATCTACCAAAATGAATCGGATAATCGAAAGACAGTTAATCAATTGGATACCCTACTATTTACTATAGAAAAAATTGTTTGATTTCACTTCTACGTATAAATCAGTTATTAGCTTGTACAATGCGTATGAAAGTTTTCATTAACAAATATTCAACTCTCCCCCCATTTGTTTCCAGATTGGTAAAAGTCTGTCTGGCCACAATTTAATTAAAAAAGCACCACATCTTTAGGAAATTTTTTTCACTTTTCGAATAAGATTGTTGCATGGCATTACCTCAAAAACTGACCAGAGATAGGTAGGAAATCTTTTGTGTCACCTTTATATTTACCACAACGTCAAATTACTGTTTTATTATAATAACAAATTAATGTTTATTTCAAGATAAAGGCTCAACGTATGTATTTTTTAAAAAAACTTTCCATCGGATGCCATACCAAAAGCACTTCTCGTCTTTTGATCCTGGACTCGTGTATGGTCGCATATTCGTTATTCGTTCAATGCTCTCTTTAAGCCGATCAATTGTGTTCGTAATCAAGGTCTCCCGTGATCATTTCACCCGATTTTAATAGCTCATAATCCTGATCCTACCAGGGAGAATATGAATGTTAGGTTTTGCAGTCTATTTTTTGGGCTTTGGATTATCATGGGAGCACTACAATTCACAAACCTAGGTCTCAACAAAAGTAATCTATCCCCTTGGGAAGACGTCTACTATATCTTATGATCCCCAAAAAACGTTGCTTTATAAGATCCCAAAACCGGGACAGTTAATCAGCACATGTGCAAATGTCTTATCATGTATCTCGTTTTAACAGTACTTAAAATATGTTAGGACCATAACTCCAAACTATTTTTCAGCTACATGAGGGCAAAAAATTATTTACAATTAAATTTATTTCGTTGATTTTAAACCAAACTTATTTTCTTTTAAATACTTCTCAGTCAAGTTTGCTCTTCAGCTCCTCAGAATCGGACTCAGCATGATTTTTTTTCTCTTCAATTTTATTTTCACAAGATCCCAATGTCTCTCCACTGGTCTTAGCTCCGGACAATTTAAAAGATTGACATTTCTTAGTAAAAAAAATTATGTTATTTTTTTGGTACCACTCCAGAGCTTTCTTACCGTAGTGACATGATGCCAAATCGGGCCAAAAATTTATGGACACATTGTGTTCTCTTATGAAAGGAAGAAGCCTTTTTTGCAAACATTCTTTGATGTATATTTCGGTATTTATAGAGCCCACTGTAACAAATGACATGCTTCTTTTTCCGCAACTGCATAAAGCTTTTAGGAAATTTTGTCCGCTTTTGGGTCCTAAACTTATTTTCAGCACTTCCTCGAGCAATAGCAAGATAAAAATGTTGACCCGGAAGCTGCGAAAAATCTGCCAGTACATACGTTTCGCCGTCCATTATACAACATGAGTATTTTTGTATGAAAAATAATCAGAGAACTGAGCTAGCCCGTTTGCTTTTCTATCAGCTGTGTTTGGAGCTATTTTTAATATGATTTAAATTTTTTTGGCCTTCCCAATATCATGTGGACCTTTTTTTTCTCTTCCCAAACCAGGTTTCCTATCAATGGCCAAATTCTCCTGATACTGTTTAATAACATTGGAAACAGTTTGACGGCAGACCTTTAATTCTTTGGCAATTTTTTGAAAATTTGTAATAATTTTAGCACGTACTTTATTTTTGTCACTCATTTTGATCAAACTCACATACAAATCAACATGGTTGTCACTAAAAGTAATAAATGACATATTTTCTAAGATAACTAAATCAAAAAAAAAAAAAAAAAAAAAAAAAAATAAGTATTGCTTAAGATTTTTTTGATCTCACTCCTTAGTAGGGGAACTAGATGAGCAATCCACTGGCTTTTATACCAAAGTGATGATAATTCTGTAAAAATGGCCTCCGAGTATAGGCTATTATTTTGTTGAGTAAAAGATTCATTTAAATTAAAATTTGATTTTAAGTGTAAAGTAAATCCGTTAATTCACATAATTCGCATATTTCCGCTTAGTTTGCTTATTATTTTTTATTATTATTTTTATTTTATTATTATTTTTTGATTTCCGAAGAGGATTTGAATTCAACAAACTGATGGAGTTCTCACTGAAAATTAGTCGCATTAGAGGTTCTCACACTCTTGGAAGATACAATTCTCCAGTATCCTCGAACAATTAAATGGAACTAAGTGCAAAATTTAAAATAAATTCAACGTTCGATGTTCCCACAAGATTATTTTTAAAAATTAAGAAAATTTATTATTTTATTAACTAACACTTCCCTCCCAAACCAATTTTGTAAGGACTTATATCGTTACTATATTTCATCAAATTCCTCATTCAATTAGAACTTAAATTGAGAAGCAGTGAACGAATATTTGTGAAAACTTTATACCAAATTCTTATTACACTATGTGCTGAAATGTTAATTTATTCCTCAGTTATTAAAGTTTTGTCCAAAACGTTATCTTGCCTGCCATTGCCATCGATTTTAGTCTTAATTAAATATTATTATTTTAGGTGTAAACAACTTAAAATTCTAAGGTTAAAACATTTACAAAATGTATTATTTAAATTTATAGTTTTTACCATATCACTTGCCAATATTTTATCTATTGTACATTTTTTTATTTATGTATATTGTTATGTTATTTTCTTTACTCCAAAGTCAAGGTAAATTGAATTATAGTTTGTTAAATATTGAAATTGTTTCTTTATCGTTGTGATTATTTTCAGGTTCATTGGTGTTTACAACTACAAATTAATTAAAAAATATATTTAAAAACTAAAAAAAGAAATTCATGTCTATATAAGGTTTTTATTTTTATTTTACAAAAAACAAAAATAATGTTAAAACCATTAAATACGTTTTAGTCATAATTTACGTTTTAAATTTAAGTATTTTTTATTTTTTGTGGTATTTTTTATTTAATTTTCTTTACAAATATCAACAAAATGTTATTAAAAATTATTTTAAAAGCACGTGCCCGCCTCTCTCTTATGATTTTTAAACAAAAACACTCTAGTGTTTTTACATTTATAAAGCAACGACACAATAATACAAAATATTTGAATAATATTCAATGAATACAATATATGAATGTATAATGAAAGCTAAAATGTCAAAACAGTTAGTCATAAAAAAATAGGTTATGAGAATGATGATTTTGCAAAATAGGTTCTTTAATATCATCAATCTTATGACATTAACATAAGAACTTTCAAGTGTTTGATAATATTTCAAAGGAAAGATCTAATTAAGAGATTGTATGTGCAAGAAACCGCTTCCTAAAAGTTCCCTTCTGGGAATATCGATGTTATTTCAAATATATTTAATGTCATTGTTGTTATTTCTTTACAAAAATAAACTAGACAAGTTGTAATGAAATAATAACTAATATTAATTTAGAGAGTTGTAAGAGAAGAGTGTTGAACATCATAGAAAAAGAGTTTAATACTCTGAATTGCTTTGTTTAAAGCAATTTTATTTACTTTGTTTATTTTAATTTTTGAAAGGTGAAAATAAGCTTATTTTATTCCTTTTATTTTTGGATATTTAAATTCAGGGTGCGTAACCTTTATGAATTTGATCATAAATTTCAGAGGAAAACTTTTATATTTTTGTTACAAAACAGTTATTTTATGATTTATATTTTTTTATGTAATAACATCAGAAAATCGCCAAAATGAGAGAAAGAAAAAATAGCCAAAATGGGAAAAAATCGTCAAAACGAAAAAAATGCTAAAAATTAAAAAAAAAATACTAAACGCCAAAAAGAAAAAAAAAATCGTAAAAACCTGGTAAACGGAAAAAAGCCAAAACAAAAAAATGTCAAAATGAAAAAAATCGATAAAACGGAAAAAACGACAAAACCAAAAAAACTGTCAAAATAAAAAATAGTCTAAAAATAGGCAACAAAAATAAAACGCCAAAACAGTTACTCAGAGTTCTATTCGCTCTCTCTACTTCAAACAAATATTTTTTTTTATTTTATTTAACGATTATTTTTATTTTGGTTGATACAATTCTTTACATACTTTGAAGGTTTTGAATTTTTTGTTGAAAACTTAGGATCTATAACATTTTAAAATTGGTAAAAAGTATTAAAAAAAAAAACTAGAATTGGTTCAATATTTGATTATTTATATTCCTTAAATGTTTCTATTAACTTTTTTATTAATTTGTTGTACTAAATATTGTATATCAAAGTTTATTTACATTGCTCTTGTTTCTTAAGATGAATTATCAGCAATTCATTGCAATGTAAATTAGATCATCGCTAAAGAATGATCCGATTAACAATCGGCCAAGGGTTGAAAAAATAACTTGACTGAAGCGGAACTGTTAAAATTTTATGCATCTTTGCCTAATCGCACAATTGGTCACTTCATCGTTCTCAACATTTCACATACTAGCCCCATCAAATATTACATGCCAATTCTACCAAGTGATTTCACTTAGACATCAGGTTTGGAATACCTGACGTCGTTTATTGTTTTTAAAAACTAATATTCATAGGTGGATTAAAAGCACTACTTTGAGAATTTTACTATTAATGTGACAACAGCATTACTGATGCCAATAGTAAAAGAAAAAAGACCGGCAAGGAAGGACGAGGAAATTTTTTTTAATTACAATAATTTGTGTTAGAAAATATGGTTTAACGTTATGGGTTTCACTAGACAGAATGTGACACCTTTGATTGAGTGTTTGAGTCTAGTATCATCGCACGCCCAACATAACACCTCAACATTTCGCCATTTGGTTCTCTCAGCAATACAATCATCATTCCGGAACAGTTGAAATCCCAATTGGCTATGGATTACCAATTCAACGTACATATATCAACCGGACTACCACAAACAGAAGTTTGTTTACAAGAATATACATATTCCCGCAAAAAAAAAAAAAATGTTGCACGACCGAATTCAGAAACATCGACTCTTCATCGGTATTAAAGAACTCAACATCTCACATAACGTGTGCGTTCAAATAAAACGTAGGATGCTTTTTTTTATAAAAGATGAACGGAATAAGTTAGGATAGTAACATTTTCTAGTAAGTTTAAAAAAATTTAAAAAAACAAATTTTATTTTGTACACTCTCTTTGCCATTTGCATGTGGACAAACGACCGGATTTTAAGAATTCGATCTGCTGTTAAATCTGACATGTATCTATAAGATATTGTAATCAAGAAAAATATTTAAAATTAACATCACTAAGAGTTATTACGAAAATTTTGTGTTATGTTTTATTCGAACGCACACTTTATCCCGATATAAAACTTGCTTCCTGGAATATATTTCGGCAAAAAAATTTATCATACGACCGAATTCTCCTACACCGTATTTTCATTGGTCAACAATTTCGTAATATCCTGAGTCAGATTCAACCTTTGGCAAAGTACTGATTTCCCGATTAGAATTTTCCAGTTATAGAGTACGCCCTATCGAAGATCATTTTTCTCAACTACTCAATATCTTATCCCGATTGTGTTTGACTGATCTGTCAACGAATACTTCGCAGAAAGATTGATCGCACAGAGGAGAATGAGTCTTGGTCCGATCTGAAGACTGTTAACTGAAGTGTGTTTTGACAATGTCGATTCCACTGACATTTAACAATGAATGGATGTACTCTTATGGATGTATTGCACAGAATCAAATGGGTATCAAGAAAAAATTACACAATTTCATGAAACATTTATAGAACAAAACTAGAACTGAACTAGAGGACTAGAGTTGATAATGTGATGGGTGATGTGCGTATGCTTCTGCTTAAACTTAACTATAGTTGAGCAAATTACATAGAGTAGAAGTCAACTTTCCTCTTTGTTGCAGTTTGTGTGTCATCCAAATCGATTTCATAACCAATACTATCTTCCTTTGAGTTTCAATGAATTAGAACTTAACTAAAACTGAACTAGAACTAAACTAGTACTAAACTAGAACTGATCTGGAACTAAAATAGAACTGAAGTAGAATTATAGCTGTTACCGATAAAGGCTCTCCTCAAGCGGTCGAGAAGATCCAAAATGGACTTTAAATCTTAGGTCTATATATTAGAGTTATATTTTCCGTCGAAAATAGATATATAAAAAGGATGAAGATCAGATGGATAAATTATCTGTTACATCAATTTATAAATGTCAACACTTGAATACTTTTGACATTAAAGACCAATCACGATGGTATGAAGACAATTTGAAGATAATCCTAACACTTGGGGCGAAACTATAAACATGGAAAATGTAGTTAATAAAATGTTTCGTTTAGGCCTAATTTACGCTCCTTTTTGCTAGAAATGAAGGAAATAATTCGATTTATAGGTTTATTTTTTGTCGTCAGCTGTATAATTTCTATTACGTCGATTAATTTTATTTTAGACGTATTATCTTGCTGTGGCGGCTGCTGCTTCTGTTATAGTCAATTTGTTATCAGAATTATTTTTTTTTTTGCTAAAAATAAATTTCAGATTAAACTAACAGCAGCAACAACAACAGCAATATTTTAAATCGTAATTTAATGTAAATGTCTATCTTCATAATTATTAAATTTCATTTCATACAACCTGTTATTTATGCGATCCTAAAAGTCAATAGACGAGATTACAAACACGAGACAAGGTTTACAATAACAACAATAACTAACAAATATTTTCTCTCACTAGATGATCATGGTGTAATAGATACGAAGTGATCAATAACAAAATTTAATAATTGGCATGATTTTTCAACACTAACGCCACTTATGAAATAAAAATTATTAGAGACCGACCTAATGTTCGTTTTCGGATTAGGCCAAAAAATCGGTTTCGGCCAATATTCGGTTTTCGCGAAATTTTGGCCGAATACCGAAAATTTTTAGATAAGTACGTTAAAATCTTTTTAAATTAATAATGTGGTAAAACTGTTTTTTTTTTTTTGTGTGTTTCTTTCCATTTATATCATTTTATAAAAATTGCTGAATAGTAATTAATTATAATTCGACACATACTAATATATTTGTGTGAGTAAAAAACAAAACGTACTGTTAAAATTTAAGTTAGTCGGGGTTCACACAAAGCAATAGAATGTAAAATTTTATTATCTCTTCTCCTCTCTCTTCTACGAATATGGGATAGCGACAAGAAAAATTGCTGTATCAACCCCAACTTAAAAACGTTGAAGCTGATAGTTTTTTTTTTAATAAATAATAAAAAATGTAAGAAATGTCCGACATTCCATTTTGATTGTATTTTGAAAGATGTGGACTAAAAGCTAAATGCATGTTATGCTCCTCGAAGATCATACTTATTTGTATTATTTTAAGTTTATTCATAGAAATCTCCATAAAAAACAAAAATATTTGGTTGAATATTAGAATTGGTTCGGTTTTGGCGTAATAAAATTCGGTGGGACTATAAAAATGTTTTGATGTAAATTTTTAAATGATTTATGATTGAAGGTTATTGTTTTTAATAATTTACGAGAAGATAAATTAGTTGCAAATTATTTCAAAATTATATATATATATATATATATATATATATATAATAAAAAAAATATCAATAATACTTTCTAATTTAATAATTTCCTTAAAATATATACATATATATATATATATATATATATATAGGCAAAGTGGCGCACATGTGCAAACGTTCTCTTTGTTTTTCACACCAACATGCTCTTATAGATTACAAAATCAATTAGTCTAGTTTGAGCTCTCAAACTTTAAGGTTATGTAACACTGAAGGAAATCTTTAATGAGATATGGCAGAATGATTATTTTATAGATTTCTTATATTATTTTTAAGAAAATATCTTTAATAACTACTTATAGTTTTCATTATACAAAATAAATTATTTAAGTACAATAAATCTTTTTTCTTTTTTTTATGTTTTTATTTAAATATTTTGCGTTTTTATAATTTTTTTTTATTTTTTTTTTTTTCAAAATTTTCAAATCGTTAATTACTTGCTTCGTTTCGAAATGCTCACCATTCATTACGAATCCCACCATAAATGCGTCGTTGCCGCCACCTGGTTATGTCACTCAACAGCCTACTAACGCACAAATTATTTTCACAAAAACATTTTTTATTAAACTTAATTAAATTCTTTTCTTTGGCATTTAAAACATTTTTACACTTATGTTTAAAAAAAAAATTATATATATATGTGATATATATATATATATATATATATATATATATATATATATATATATATATTTATAACCAATGCCAAATCGCATTTCTGAGGATATTTCTAAAAATGGTGGCAGTACTCATTACTAATTGAATGCTAGAAGATAATAACTTTCATTTTTATAACCTAAAATTTAAAAATAAATTACAGTTTGCTTAGTTTTAAAATATTCCTTATTCAAATGACACACGAAAAAGTACCACAGAAATACATGTCTTTAAATAAATGCATAATTTTAGTATAACAAAATATGTATATTTTTCATTTCTTCAGGAAACTAAAGCCAACACTTTGAAATTTGGTTGCGCAAAAAATTATTTTTTTCTGAACTTTAGTTTAGGAGATATACTTAATTAAAGTTAAAAAAATGTGATTCCTTATTCAAGAGGCAGGCCCTAATATATATATATATATATATATATATATATATAGGGCGGGTCGATTTAAAGATCAAAATAAGAAACTCCTCTAAAATGAATTCTGATGTTCCTTATTTTGACCCAAAGGTCAAATTTTGAAAAATCCCACTTTGACCCATTTAAAGTGCCCCACTATCTACCCATGCTAGTGGCACACCTTATGAAACCCTCCTGGATGGGTTCCCATACAAAAATTTAGAAAAATCACCATTTTTGGCACTTTAAATGAAACAATCAGCGAAATGGCTATGTTTGTTTTGTTTTGAAGTTTTTTTTTTAATACAACTTAATTATAGAAAAGAAACTAAAAAATTATTGTTTGAAATCTTTTTTGCCTATAAGTCTGAAAAATTTCGCACGACTCTCTGATGTCGTCGCCATAACAGCGTCTACATTTTCTGGTATAACTCGTTTCGAACACGGGGGTTCCAGGGGGGGGGGGGGGGGGGTGCCACTAGCATATGTGGGTCGGCCCTCCAAAGTTAGTGGGATTTTTCAAAATTTGACCTTTGGGTCAAAATAAGGAACATCAGAATTTATTTTAGAGGTATGGTTCCTTGGGCAAAGTTTCTTATTTTGATCCCTAGAATATGATTTTTTATATATATATATATATATATATATATATATATATGTAACTAGTTAAAATACAAACATTTCTTAGACATTTAGGAAAATAAAAACGGAAATCAAATTTGTACCAAAATTTATTGAATAATTAACTGAAATATTTACAATACATTCCATTCAATTTGTTTTCTGTTAATTTATGTGTTCATTTCGCTTAAATTTGTCTCTTTTTTTGCAGAGATTTTGCTTAATTTGCAACAGGTGCTATCTATCCTAACCAAAAAAAAAAAAAAAAAAAAATGCACTTGTTTACCTAAAAATGTCAAATTGTACAAATGAAATAACGACAATATTAATTTCAATAAATTTGTGTTTGAACCATTTTTCAATTTGACTGTCTGTTTGTCCGTCTGACTGCATAAAAGTTTTTAAAAGTAAATCCCATTTTTATAAATAAACCTGTGAAATTAAAAAGAATTTTTATATAAATTAAAAATATTTATGTAGCTGCAAAAAACATTTTTTTTACATTTGGCTAACATTTAGAAAATAAATTTTCTTTTTAGATTTTATTTAATGTTTAAAATAAATAAAATCAGTATTTATAAGCTTTAGATTATAGTGACGCTAAATTATTTTATTATTTGTTAAAAAATAGGAAAATGATTTTGCAATGCAGAAAGGTAACCATCTTAAAGAGGTTTTAAATCACAAAAAAAAAAAAAAAAACGTTTTGAGAAGTTGGCTAAAAGTTTACCAATAGATTAACTAAAGTTCTGCTAATGTTTTTATATTTTTTCCAACACGTTATTTGCTTAAAAATAAAAATTTATTACACAACAAAGACAATAATTGTCAGACTAGACTACATTAGCCAATTAAGGGTTAATTATAAACGTCGAATTCCATTTGTTCTATAGATAACGAAATTTTATCTACTTTGAAATCTGAAGCGATTTATAACATCGTGCAACAATTTTCCATAACCTTTTTCACACATGAATAAATCGATATGTGCATTAAACAAGAGCCAATACATAATAAAACTACGTATTCAGTTTTCTGTCAAAAGTACTTCAAAGTTTCGAAAAATACACAACTTTTAAACAAATTATAAAATATTTATCAAAATTATTTTAACACTATATGGATGTCAAATGAAAGCTAAGAATCCCTGCAATATAGAAACCTAAATAATTGTTATGATCTTAGTCCTTATACCTTTTTAAATTAATGGCAATTCCAAACATATAAATGGTGACAAAGATGTAAATATCCTTCTACATTCATTTGTACTAGCGAATGTTTGAGGAGATTGCCGATAGATTTGATGATATTTCTATTATCGAATATTCAGATTGGTTTAATGGCCTTATCCTCTAATGAAGTTATATCGAAAATCGTTATTGATTGTAACATCTGTGATTAAAATCGTTGTGACCAACAGGATGACACTGTTCTGGGTCACTGGCCAACTGGAGATTATGTTGGGTTGACGATATGACCAAAAGAGAAGCATAACTTGTTTTCATCCTTTCGGCGCACCTGGTGAGTCTTCTAAAGAATTGAATCGGGATACTACATTCAGATTTAGATACACAAAGCAATTTGTTACTCTATCACGGAGAAAATCTCAATAGTTATTATAGTTCGATAAGATTCATATTATCCGTTAATAATCCGCTTAAAAATATGCAGCCGAAAGAAATTTCTTCCGTCTTAGTTATGGAATTGTGAAACCATTTAATTACATGTAACCCTCGATTTAAGCGGCTCATTGGGACCGAAGAATATATGTGTAAATAAAAAACGAGGAAAACAAAGTTCAGAACTATATTTTGGGATCATCATTTTTACATATCGCGTAAATTGAAACACTAATTAAATGAAACTTTTTTTTATATTTCTTGCTTATTAAAAAATGAATCATATGACGCGTTAAATACTTGAAGAGGACGATTCGCATCATACTTTATTAATTGATTTAAATTAAAATAACGTGGAAATTATTTAGTGACATTAAAATTATCTGAAGATATTCCTTGAAATATTGAATTTGAATAAAATGTAATTGCTAGTCGCAAAAATTTACTTTTACTGGATTCGTCTTCAGATTTCAATCAACCAAAATTTTTTAAAGTTTTTTTATTCAATCATATTATTTTTATTTTGTTATATTTATATTTTTTTGTATTTTTATATATTTTTCTAATCCGTTTGTATCCAAATTATAAGTGCATTTTATTATTTTTATCATTATTATTCTATCCAATTGTCTCGGATTTAGGACACACATTTTACTGATTTAGTGGAATATATTTTTTTGATTCTTGTTATTGTTTTGGTTTTAGCAATTGGAGCTATTTTCAAACACTTTCTTAAAATAATTAATTTTTTTCTATAAATTCCCACAGTAATCTATTACGCGCAATTTAAGGTTTGTCATTATTTTTTAAACGCATTGCATCAAACTAAATAAAAATGCATATCTCAAAAAATTTTAACTATTATTGAATCGTGTTATAAAGAAATCGAGTAAATGAAGTATTCGCATAAACCGAGGTTTGTCTGTATAATTCAGTAATTGCCTATAACTGCCCGTCACAATACGACCATTTTCCTAAAGCCAATGAAGCTGTGCACCGCTCTGTCACTAGTGCAATCTGTGCGTTAGAGTCATTCTTTATTTTATATTCTCCATTTTGGATCGTCAAAATTTTCTATTTTGAATATATTTTACTTGAATTTTATAAAGAAGTTTAAATTCTTTTGGTAATTTTGTTTATGGTGAAATTCATTTGAGCAGATAAAATTGTATGTCAGAAATAATTTACAGTGTCCGGACTAAAGGACTTCCATAATAAAGGAATTTTGGGTACAAATCACGCGGGTTTTTCTGGTCCCTTTGTGTTAACTCTTACGATGATGCCTGAACTACTCCATACTGAACAATGTGCATTGATTGAAGTTTGCTTTATACTTGGCGCTCTCATAATATTACTGACCTATCTTGTAGTCATATTTTATATTGCAGGAGAATACCGAAAAGCTTCCCCTATCTGCAGTAGTCTAAGAATCTTAACATATGTATTCTTGGATAAAGACAATTTCCCCGCTCATTGATGCGAAGAAGTCAGTGCAGCCAATGGTAAAGATTTATTTTAATCACCTTCAATATTTGAGTCATAGACAACGTATTTACCACATCTTCTTCCACCACTCCAAGACTACCAGTTGGTTGTCGAAGCACAATAGGTCGTTGGATTTGTGCGTAAATATTTTACCTTGCCTTTATCGAAGTGGAGTATTCGTTAGTGAATACGTTTCGTTCGTTCAAATTTGAGAACCGGTTCGGTAAACAGTTTAGCAAAACTCATACGTTGAAGAAACGCCGGATCAGCCGAAAACATCGTCGCTCTTCGTGCAGGACAGTGGCTTCTTTGTTGTGCCTAGAATCTAGGGCTTTTTTAGACTTCAGACGGACGGATTTTTCGTTCTGCACTTATGCATGATTTAACTGACACAAAATAAACAAACACAACATTGTTTGTTCGTTAATAGGACTTCAGATCGTTTGGAAAACTATCACAATAAATTCATATTTAGGTAAGAGGCTAATTTGTTGATAAATAACCATATTAAGTACATATATGGGACATCTCCATCACATACGATGTTCATCATGTAGGAATACATGCAAAAAAGTTACTATTGGAAGCGAATTTTGATAGCATCATAGGTTTTTACATTTTCGAAAACAATATTGGTTAGACGATTACAGCCAATGGGAATCTCTTCACTAGACGTGTACGACATGCAAAATAGTGAGGGCCACAATGAACACTATGCATGAACGATTTAAGGGTATGATTATCTCTCGTGGCTGTGACTTAGATCATGCTATTCGATCGTGTTAATCTTTTTCTTTTGAAATTTTCTGAATTCGCACGTCATTGCGACTAGGATATGGCTCAAATTGTCTCGGATCTTGGCAGAACCGTTGGAAATTGGAAATCTCGGAACTGAGCTACCCTGTGAAATTTCGATGGACATTTTAACGATGTTTTTTCTTCTAATTTTTCTTTTAACATTATTTATCCCTAGACAACAAAGAACTATATTGTCGACTTTTATTAAAATAAAAATTATTTAAATAAAACATTAAATGAATTAAAATTCACTAAAAGATGAGCCAAAAATATTATAAATGAGAAATATTACATCAAAAATTATTGCCATTTTAATTAGATTATTCATATATCTTTTTCTAACATACATACATGCATACATACAAACGTTTTATTTATTTATAACTCAGTGGTAAAAAGAAGGGGTAAGAAGCCCTTCTAGAAGGCCTTTTTATAGCCAGAGAAGCTTATACCGGCATTCGCTATTCATGTATTCTTTACGCGCGATGTTATTGAAAGGCTTACACATTCGCGTCCCGAGGCGGTCCTTCTAAAAGACGACTTAAATAAAAACTTAAAGAAAAAAAAAAATTTTTTTAATCTTTCTCCCCTTCTAAGAGAAGGGATTTAAGACGCTATATTTTTTGTACATAGATTTGTTGTTGCTTAAAACGAAACATTAAAAAATAAAGCTTCTTACTCTCGTTCTAAGAGAAGGGAAGTCGGAAGTTCTATCGGATATTTTATAAAGCAAGGATGAGGCATTCTTGAAGGCCTTACTATAGAAGGTAGGTTAGCATGAGCAACTACATCTTAAAGAAGGTATAAATGGAACTTCTAGAAGACATGCACGATGGAGGCCTTAAAAGTTTTACCGCTGGGAATGTTCTTTAGCACTAATGTACAAATATATGTATGGATGTGTGAGTTTAAACTAATACATGGTTTTTGATATAAATCATTTATAACAATTTCAAACCTAATTTGCCTATTTTCGTTTTCGTTTAATTTATTTGTTACACGTTTTTAAAATGTCTCAATAATTTCGGAGTCTTTCAATATATGTTTAAAATTGGGAATGGGTATAAAAATATTTAAAAGAAATGGAAAGTAAAAATATATATAAAAAAATTGAAAAATGCCTTCTTTAACCCTGAAAGGTTATATTGATTTTTATCGCAAAAAGGTTATACTTCTTCGAATTGCGAAATTTTATTATTAGAAATTAAGTTGTAAAATTTATATTTCTGTCATAAACAAGTAAGAAAGATATAGTCGGTCAAGCCCGACATTATGATAGCCTACATCATTGTATATGTGCATAAAAATTCGGGGAGGGGTCTTATATTAGACCTGTGGCCAATTGTGAACCGATACTTTTACTAAGTGTAAAATAAAATACGAATACAGAATATTACGTTGATACTAACATTTATATGAATTTATGTACCTTAGGGTGATTCCCGAAAGTGGGCTTATATGGAAGCTATGGAAAATTATGAACCGATCCTCATAAATTTGGCATTGTGATTTCTACTTATTTGAGTGGAATATTAACTTGATACTAATATTTGTATTATGTTTCAGCACGTTGAAGTGATTTACGGAATAGGGATTTATTTATGGGAGTTATGGTCAATTATAGACCGATCTTCATAAAGTTTGGCACAAAGATTCATACTTATACAAAACTTCTTTGCTACGAATTTCATCAAAATATTGCTATATTTAAAGCATTTATGATCGCTAAGCCCCTATTCCGGGAGGACATTTGTATGGGGTCTAGGCGAAATCACCGATAACTCACCGATTATAACCAATTTCAATAGACTTCGTCCTTATGCCAATATAATTAATCGTGCCAAATTTCATCAAGATATCTTTAAAACTGTACCCGTACTTTGTTCACAAGGTTTACATAGACACACAGCTATATGGGCGGATATCGTTAAATCGATTCAGAAAGTAATTCTGAGTCGAACTGTACATTTTAAGTTGGGGATGGAAGATTTTTTCTTTGCGTTACAAACATCACAACAAAATCGTAATAACCCAACCACCTATGGTGATGTTGGATATAAAAACGGCAACCTTTTAGGGTTAAATATTTTAAAAATTAAATATATAATATAAAGTTAATTTGACATTTTCTGATATGTCCCATTTTATTTAATATGTCCCATTTGTTTCAAATTTTATTTGCTGGCTCGATTTTTAAGATCTTTATTTAAAAGTTGTAATCTTTTACTTCTTAATTTAAGACTTCAGCTGGTATTTTTCAACATTTAGATCCATATCATTTAAAATTTATTAAAACAAATTTTTTATCATAAGTATAAGAAAATACAAAGTTCATAAAATATCAAAATGTTGTTAGCAGTTGACGTCTTTAATCAAATTCGTGTATTATCTGTGTCGATGTGTCTGATTTAACAGAAACATCGACATTTTCTTGTCTCTAAAGTTCTTTCTACTGTCAAGTGATAAATATTCTTGTTTGATTTTCAATTGTTTTGCTTTTTCTCAATATGCTAATAATAATTGTTTATTTTTCAATTATTTTTTAAAACATTAAGGGAATTTTTTGCTCGATACGCAATAAAATAAGTCTAAACAAAAGTAAAAGTCAAGGTCATTTTAAATTTAAAAATTTTAAAACATTTGTTTAGTACAAATTTTGTTTCTTTTCGAGAGTTATTTAAAATTTAGTTAAATAAATAATTATTTACTCATTCGTTTTAAGCAATTTTTTTTTTATAAGTGTATTTTATTTAGTTTTTATACGAAGCTGTTTTAATTTAAAGTAAACAATTTTTTTCATATTTTTCTGGTTTTTTGTTAGTATTTACATTTTTCTAACACTTAACTTTAAGCAGATATTATTTTAATTTCTTTTTATTGGTTTTTAGTTAAATATTATGTTTAAATTTCCATAAACCAACCATTATTTTGTTTGATTCTTTAGGATTTTTTTTATAAATTAATTCTAATTATTGCGCATATTTTTTAATTTAATTAATTGTTTTTTCTTATTTTTGCTTCTTTTCTTTTTTTCAGATAACGCAGTTTAAAATCAACAAAGTTATTTGAAGAGCTTTTTAAATTTTGCTACTTAAAAAAGGTAAGTTTATGTTATGAAAGTAAATATATACTTAGAAATTAAATATAAAATCTTAATATTTGAAATACAAAAGCATTTATTTAATGTTTCATAACTTCTAAAATGTAAACTATTTTACCATATTTCTCACTATTTTTAGTAAAGAAAATAACGTTTTTATCTGCTTTTTATTCCTCATTTTTATTTTAATAATATTAAAGTTCTACATAATAGCCGCCACTTAATTAAATCAAACTAGTTTCTCTTTACTTTTCACTTTTAAAAAGGCACAAAATAATTTAAGATTCTTTAAAAATCATATTAGCGGCTTTAGTCGCCTGTAGTCTTCATTGTAACTTTTATCATAGTCTCCCCATTCATTTTCTTTATAAACATATTACGAGAGTGAATCAAGTCTAGTGAGTAAAAGGTGAGGGTAAATTTTGTCGCTTAATAAATCAACCATTTCTTATATTCAACAAATGTGTGTGTGGTTGGCGTTGTGTTTTATTTTTAAATCATTTATTCAATTAAAATAGGCTGCATATATATAACAAAAAAAAAATCTACATATTGCTAAAAATAGATTGTTATTATGCAAAGTGACTACTTTATGCTAAATTTAAATATTTATTTTTTTATTCAAAATTTACAATTCTACAAATAATTGTGCCAAGCATACACACGCACACATCACAATGATAAGAAATAAACATTGTTTACAATTATTTGGGGGAGAGAATAATAACAAACAATGAAATCTACGATCAAAGAGTAACAAGAGACGAAACTAATTCTCAAAAACATAAGTCGGTTGTCAAACACGTAACTCATGCAATAACAAAAATACATGTAATCAAATACATTTTGTTGTCGCTAAAAAAATAAAAACACATTTTTTTCAACAAAACAACAATTTTTTTTTTTTTTTTTTTCAATTGTCAATCGAGAGTTTCGCCTCTAGATATATGAATACTCTTTGTCTAGGGTCATAAACAGTGTTGCCACAGTTATGTAAGTTATGTAAAGGGGGAGGTATACTTTAAAATTAAATTAAAGTGTTAATATTTGTCGAGAAAATAAATAAGTTCATTTGAAAAAGGGAGGAATATTTAGCAATATTTAGTTAAATAAATATCCTTTGTGTTATATAGATCCCAAGAACCTATGGGTCATACAGTTAACCAATGCCTTACATGTTTCTGATGAAATCGAGTACTAAGCATGCCTTACTATTGTTCACAATTTATCTATGTTTGTGATTTTAAGAAGTAAAATATCATCCTCAACAATTTTGCATTTTCTTTGTTGCAATTAAGTCCATTCCATTTCTTTTATTTAATCTAAACAAAAGTTCTGGTTTATCAAAGACTGCCATAAAGCATTGCAACAGAGGTCATGAACTTTTTTGAAATCTTTGTATTTTATTTTTTAAGAATAAATAAAAAAGGGTTTTGGAAGTAAAACTATTTATTTACCCGTAACTGTATGTTGTGCCAAATTTGTAAAATTAATAAAAAATAAAAAAAAATATATTTCTATTTTTTTATTTTATTAATAGAAAAATACTTGCTTAATTGCTAGAACTAAATTATTGCTCAGAATTGACTTAAGTCAGCCTTATGTCTTAAGTGTAGTAATAATGTATGATATCTGAGAAATATTTGTTTATAATATTGGTGAATTAGAAGGAAAACTATTAACAAAAACCTTCAAAGAAATAGTGAAAAATAAAAATAGAAAAAATAATAATAACAAAATTTCCGTAGTTTTACAAGTACAATAGAAATTATATCACGAAAGCATAAATTTATGACTTTATTAATAACACGGTGCTACAAAATAATATTCATCCCACAAACTACACTACATTCCAAATGTAGTAGTAGATTCTAAAAATTTTTGGAATTAAAGTAAAATTTTTGTAAAAAATTGGTTTTTGGAGAAACTATAAAAAATAATTTATCCGTAATAAACTCTTTGGTAGTTAAGACATTTCAACGGTGATTGTAGACTTTATCATTAAAAAGATAAAGTGTAAAAAAAATTGATTTATCAAAAAAAAAAAAAAACAGCGAAAATTCCAAAAATGAGATTTTTTTGCGAATTTTGCCCATTAAGTTCACATTTGTTGTATGTTCCATGAATCACGCTTGCAAACTTTCAGAATTGTTTGGAGATTGCAAAACTGTATTCTGTTTGTACATTCAAGCTTTGGAATTTCTGTACATATAAGCTAAAGTCAAAATTTCGATATAAAATAGGTAAAATTCGTGAGGGTCTGTACTTAGCCCTATTTGGTAATTGGGCTGGTTTTTAATTTTAAAATCATCTCCATAAAGATGCCTTTCGGAGATGTATAAAATTATACGTTCTTAAAGAAAAAAAAAAAAAAAAAATAAATATTTTAAAGAGAAAAGAGTCTATACACATTTTCGAAAAAACACACACACACACAAAATCATAATTTTTTGGAATTTTCAAATTGAAAAAGGTTTGGGCCCAGAAAAGATATCAACTTCAAATTTCTTTTATACCATAGATAATTTTGTTCTTTAACTAACTAGAAAAAGATACAAAGTCGGAAGAAAATATTGGGACCAAGATTTTGTAAATTTGAGATAATTAAAATTTCAAATACAATTAATTTGAAAACTATAAGGAATAAATAACACATCCATGCGTGTTTTTCATAGGCCTTACCGAGAGCTTTAAGAAGATGTAAAAATCGGATAAGAAACAATACTTTGGCAAGCCATTAATTTTGAACCCCAAAAAAGCTCCGCTCCTGAGAAATCTGTAGGTTCATCCTTCAAAACAAAAAATTTTAAACTCTTCTGTTATGGCTATGTAAAATTTTATATAGGTCTAACCAGCTGTTTATCAGTTACAGATTTATTTTCAAAAAAAATACGCATTGAATTACCTAGGGACAACTTATTTTGCATAAATTGAAGCCAGTCAAGTTGACTGCAGTTTTGGATTAATGTAAAGAATATCAACCTATATTTTCCTCACATTCGTCTTTCACGGGTTTCAGACTCTAACAAGTTAAAAAGCGAAGTTAGGTACTCGACTCTCCTTTATCAATTTGTTCATTTCTGTCATCAAGTTTGATACTTCGAAAGTCGACACATCTACTTCGCCTTGTTTTCTCTCGTATATTCAATGATTAGCAAAAGCCCAAATCTTGTGCTTATGACGATATCATCCTTCTTATTCGGTTTGGAAAGAATCGGAACAGTATACCACAACCTAGCAATTTCTGTCATCAAGTTCTTCAATTGATCCAGCCATTTCATCCGCTTGTGCGGTTAATCACCCAGTTGGAATGATGCGAGCGACTTCTTCGATGATTATTGACGTGATGGTTGGTAAACTCAGTATTGGATAGGACGGTATTTTTAAGGGTTTGGATACAATTGACATCGTTAAGAAGGCTGATTTGATGTTCTGAGAGATATGATGCCCATGTTTATATCTTTAATTTAAATTTTTCCTACAGCTCCAAAATACATCTGAAATTTATATTTTTCTGTCAGAAATACACAATTGTGTCGATTTAAAAGTTATATTAAATTATTTTATACGCATTTCAGAGGTGACTTCTTCGACACCCTAAAGCTTTATTGTTAAAATAACTCTGATAATTCCTATTAGCAGTTGTAGATCTATTTGCTTATTTATATTTCTGTATTTTTATTATGCTGCCCCATTATGCAATGACAGCAGCAATTTCAATCAAATCACTCATGTAAACATCATTCAAAACAACATCTGCAACAAAATCATCATAAAATTATTAAGCGCATAAATGAACTTGACAGTTAAAAATAACAAGTAATAACAGATATAAAAAAATCTTACTTTTTTAAATCATTTTAGCTCTTTGAATATTTGCAATATTAAAAATAATAGAAAAAAGTTGTCAATAAATTTTAAAATTTTGCTTTCAATTCGAAAATTTTTAACACATTTTGTTGAATTGAATAGACATGTGCACGTGACATTATTATTTTTCTTCTGGTTAATAAAGAATTTTACTGAGTGAGTCCATATAAATACATATTTATATAAAGTTTTTCTTAAAAATTATATCTCTTAAACATATGTATTAACGTGAGTGTGCGTGACCCTTAAGACAGGCCTTTTTTCTGGTGTGAACATTTAAATTCCAATAACTAAAATCAGTAAAAAGAAATTAATCCTAAAAAAAAAGAAAAAATTTTAGCCCGTGACATTATTCTTCCCCACTTTATTAGTTCAAATAAACACTCACGCGGCCGTGTCTAAATTTAATAATAAATTTTCAATTATAATTAAAAATGAATGACTGGATGGACACATGATTGCTGTTTACTTTTTACAATGGTACAATTTACAATTTGTTGTTGCTGTTTATAATTTTTATTTTATATTTCAACTCACGTGAGTTGCTTATTTAAATAGAAATAAATATTTGCACATAAGTTTCTTGGATTCTTTTAATTCTTTTGTAAAAATATTTATTGCTTTTTTGCAGTTTGTTTTTCATTTGATTTTGCTTATTAAATGTTTTTTTAATTTTTGATGTTTTAATTGACTGTGGGAAAATTTAAATGAATACCCAACATGAAGTAGTAAAACAATAGGATCTAGTTTAAAATTTAAAACGCATAAACTTTAAACTATGTTGAAATTAAATTTTTAAATAGTAGTTAAACTACATCCAAGCAACTAGGCTTAAATGTAGCTAATGTTGTTATACTTGAATCCATGAATCCATACTTGAATCCATACTTTAACTTTTTTAATATTTATCTTTAAGCTAAGTTCACACTACGCTAATATTTGGCGATATTTGTTTTGCGAAATGTGAACAAGAAATATTTTTATGATTCAAATAAGATAACAGTTGATTTTGGACAAACAAAGCTATTTGCCCTTAACTAAAAATGCCATTAGTGTGAACATAAGTTGTAAAATATTTACCACTATTTTTAGCCAATTTTAGTTTGATCTTACAAAATAAATGTAATATCAAACAGCGGCAAACAACAGCTTTTGCTATAGACCGCTTGTGTTGAAAAAAATTATGGTTTTTATGTACACAAAATTGTCAAAAAAGGAGTGCAAAATTTATATTTTATCTATTAAAATATAGTTAAAAAAAAACTTTCAATATATTAATATTTTTTAACCATAATAATAATTGTTAGTTTTTATGCAGCTGAAAGACAAAAGAACGTTCATAAAACGTTCTCAAAATGGAGTTCTGCGAGGTTATTGTGCAATTCGATTCGAAAGAAAACGTTTTCGTTTTCAGTTTTTTGCCTTAGCAAAAGAATTAAATTTGACGACTGACTCTCTCTAGTGATTCTACCTTGTGTATTATATTATGGATTTTGCTATAAATTCATGTAATATTTGATATCAAATAAATTTAGTTGTGTGCTTAATCAAAATAATTTTGAGTAAATAATTTGCATATAATCTGAACAGGTTTAAAATATTTTCCCCTTCTCGTATTTTACGATATTTGATAGCTGTTTCATTAAACAAAAAACATCAAATAAATGCGCAAAAAATCAACTCTGAATTTAGTCGCAAAAATTGCGTGAAATTACGATGAAATATTTTATGTCAAATATTTTCTTAATCTGAACTTAGCTTTAGAATAGATCGTTTGTTTACAACCATCCTAGAAATTTTAAATATTTTTAATAAGAAATAATTCTCTATAAAACTGGGAAATATATCAGTTGCCATCATATTGGTTACGGTCTGCTAAATAGTCGAAGAAATTATTTCTTTGTTTTTTTTTTTTTTTTTTTTTTTTTTGTACTATGATGAGTGGCTGTAAAATAATTTGGCATGATTTCCTAGGCGCCTTTTTTCATTTTGTCTTCTTGTTTTAGTTTTAATTAAATTTTCTTTAGATTGTTTTTTTGTTTTAATTGAAAAAATAAAAACGAATAGAAAATTTTTAAATGTTTTTCCCTAATATTGTTGTTTTTATTTTTGAAATCTTTTCCGTAATAAAACAAAAATTAAAAAATTTTTTATAAAAATAAAAATAATAAAATTTTCTACAAAAGAAAATTTAATAAAATTTTCTATAAAAAGAAATTAATTAATTTAATAAACCTTTTCTATACAAAAAAAAAAAAAAAAATAATAAATAATAAAATTTTCTATAAAAAAAAATTAACGGAAATTTTCTATAAAAAAAATGTTTTAAATAAAAAAAAATTATCGAAAATTTTTTATAAAAATAACATAAATTTGTTTGAAATAAAAAAAATTAACAAAAATTGTCTGTTAGAAGAAAATTTATGTATCGCAAATTCTCTATTAAAAGAAAATCTATCGATGGTTTTCATAAAAATAAATTTTTTTTAAAAAATTTCTATAAATATAAAATTTATATATATTTTTATAAAAATAAAATTTATCAAAAATTTTCTATAAAAGGAAAATTTATCGTAAATTTTTCTATGAAAGTGAAATTTCGTAAATTTTCTACAAAAATAGAATTTATCGAAAATATTCCATAAAAAAGAAATGTATCGTAATCTTTTATAAAAACAAAATGTGTTGTAAATTTTCTACATAAATAAATTTTATCGTAAATTTTCTATAAGAAAATTTATCGTAAATTTTCTATATATAAGTTTATCCCAAATTTTTAATAAATTTTTTTAATAAAAAAAATATCTTAAATTTTCTATTAACAGAAAATTTTTTGCTAATTTGCTATAAAAGGGAAATCTATCGTAAACTTTTTATAAAAAGTATTTTTATCAAAAAATTGGTATAAAAAGAAAATGTATCGTATATTTTCTATATAAAAAGGAAATTTCATCCCCAATTCTCTATAAAAATAAAATTTTCTATAAAAAGAAAATTTATCAAAAATATTTCCTTAAATAAAAAAAAATCGAAAATTTTCTCTAGAAAAAATTTTATCGTAAATTTTCTATTGGACGAAAATAGAAAAAAATTTAACATAAATTTTCTATTGAAAAAAAATTTATGGCAAATTTTCTTTGATAAGAAAATTTATCATAAGAATTCAGTAATAAAAAAATGTATCGTTCTTTTTATTAGAATTATAATAAAATTTGCCATAAATCGTAATTAAATATTGACAAGTAAATAAAAAATATAACAATTCATAAACTTTGCTAGTGTATTTAAACTAATTTTACAAATTTTTATTATATATATTTTTTATGCATTTGACTTTGTGGCGGTTAATGACATGCATTTTAAATTATGATAATGATAATAAATTTAAATAGTTTATTTTTTGTTATTTTTTTTGTTATTTTTGAATAGTGTAATGAACCTTTTTGGCGTATGTATTTTAAAAAATATCAAATAACTTTTAAAACATTTAAATAATTTCAAAGATCATTAAACAAACGTCCTTGTTTGTTTCAGTTGAGGTTATCTGTGGATGGATTAATGAACTGTTTTTTTTTTTTTTGTAACCAATTAAAAAAAATTCACACAAACAATTTATTATTGATAATATGCAATCATTATTAGAACTTTTTCTTTTATGTTTTAAAACTTTTTAATAAAATAGATTTATCTATTAATGTTTTCTTTTCTGATTTCTCTCTCATATTTTTTTTTTTTTTTTTTTTTTTGACTCAAAATTTTGAGTGAATAATTTTACACTCAAAAGAAAATTTCACTGAAGCATATAAAACAATTCAAAATACTAACTGAAATTTTTTGGTTTAGATTTAAAGATCGTCGTCTCCTGTTGGTGATCATTACTCACATACAAGTGATGATATACACACGGATTTTTCTATCGTCTTAATGCTTAACGAGCGTGCGCGCTTTTTTATTTGGTTTTTTTTTTTACACAAAGAAAATAAAATAAATAAAATATAAACCATTACAAAAAGGTGAAAAAATTCAATCAATAAAATTAAAAAATTGTTTACTTTTTAAAGAAAGATAATTATATACATGTTAAAAACTAAAACAGCAATAAAATGTTTAAATTGTGTTTTTTTTATAAATCAAATATTTAAAAATAAATTTTACAAATAATTTCACGTGCATTTCAATTAACACTCTCTTTAAGAAAATAATTCAAAAATTATCTTTACTTTTTAAAAATCTCACATTATTTTTTAAATATTGTGTGTTTATTACGTACCTAATGTTTAAAATATAAACAAAATAAAAAGTAAAGGCGCAAGAAAAATTTTAAAATAACAAATATTTTTAATTAACGCAAATAAATAAAAATAAATATAAATAAATTAAAAGAATATATATAACTAAACTAGAAAATTTCAAACAAATTGGAAAAATTTTATATGGATGAAAAGTACTTTTCTGAACGGTTTTAAAGGAAAAAAAGTAAGTAGAATTTGAACTAAAAGTCATAATTTAAAAATATCTTATGCTACTAATTTCATCTTAAAATTCATGTAATTAATATTAATACGTTTTGTGATTAATATTGTCAATAACGAATAACAATAAAAACTCAATCTGAAATTTGTCATTACATTTCAAATTGTAGTTAAGAAAATTTACGATAAATTTTCTTTTTATAGAAAAAAATCTTATAGAAAATTTTTTCTAAATTTTCTTTTTATAGAAATTTTTTCTAAATTTTCTTTTTATTACAAATTTTCGTCAAATTTTCTTTTTATAATAAATTTTCGCCAAATTTTCTTTTTATGGAAAATTTACAATAAGATTTCCTTTTATAGAAAATTCACGATAAATTTTCATTTTATAGAAACTGCGATATTTTTTTTATATAGAAAATTTTTACAATATTTTCTTTTAAGGAAAATTTGAATTAAATTTTCTTTTTATAGAAAAATTTTCGCTAAATTTCCTTTTTATATGAAATTTAAGTTAAATTTAGTATTTATAGAAAATTTTGCCAAATTGTCTCTTTAAAGAAAATTCGGGTTTAATTAATTAATTATTATTTTATTTTATTTTTTTTTTTAAGAAAATTTGAGTTAAAATTTCGTAAATAAATGTAATTTTTATAGATTTTTATAGAATTTTTACCAAATTTTTTTGTTGCTAAAAATTTTGAGTTAAATTTTCTTTTTATAGAAAATTTTCCCCAAATTTTCTTTTAAGCAAATTTATTATAAATTTTCTTTTTAAAGAAAATTTTAGTCCAATTTTCTTTTTAAAGGAAATTTAAGTTTAATTTTCTTTTCAAAGAAAATTTGAGTTAAATTTTCTTTTTATAGAAAATGTTCGCTAAATTTTATTTTATAAGAAACTCGCCAAATTTTCTTTTTTAGAAATTTGAGTTGAATTTTCTTTTTATAGAAATTTTTCGCAAAATTTTTCTTTTTATAAAAAATTTTCCCTTATATAGAGAATTTTCGATAAATTTTCTTTTAATAGAAAATTGTCCGAAAATGTTGTTTTTTTAGAAACTTCTCTAAAAAAAATTTTCTTATTGCTTTAACAAATCATTTCGTTCATATAATTTATTTGTATAATACAAAACCGGTATTATTATCGTTTTATTCAAGTTTTAGGCAAAATTAATTAAATACATTTTTTTTCGGCACATGTAAAATAAAATCTCTTATCAAAAGAATTTTTCTATTATTAAATTTAATTAACAAATATATATATATCGCAAAATTATAAAAACATAAATTTCAAATGTGAATAAATTAAAAATCCTCAAAATTATCTATAAAAAAACAGCACGATATTTTTATTATTTTCATGCCAAGTGTTAAACGGTTTGGACCAAATGTTAATAGCTAAAAATTGGCATATATACTTATTTTTAGTATTTAAACAATTAATAAAAAATTAACACCTTTATTCAATATAATTGTTTGAAAGAAAAGTTGCTATGGTGATCATATGACGTGCAAAATCCCAGGTACATTTATACTAAAGCAATAGAGGAACGAAAGAGTTTTTAAAGAAAATGGATTAGTCACACTTTTAAATTCATATATTAAAATAAATAATGCGAAATTCTTAATTAAAAATTTCGAGAGATAATTTATGTTTTAAATCACAGTCTTTTTTTTTAATTTCAGTCTTAAAAAATTTCACCGGGCAACACTGATTTTGTTGCTCGGGATGCCTTAGTCAATTCGGATACACTTCATTATGAAGAACTGACAAAATAAAACATTTTTTTCCGAGGCAAAATATATCTCAGTCAATTTGGAGTACTAAGTCTAAAATCACTTTTTTTAATTAACTCTGATTTTCGCGATAAATCTCTATTTGTAAAATAGACGAGGTTGCACTTGTCGGATTTGGTTCAGTAAAATAACAAAAAATGATAAGACAATTTTACCTTCAAGTTTATTCACAAATTATTAAAGATATCTATCTCATTTACGAATTACACAAAAATATTTAAAAACAAGTCAGAGTGCTATATTCGGCTGTGCCGAAACTTATATAATCTTCACCCGTGTTAAGATGTGTTATATGAAAATGAAATAAATACCTTCCCAGCAAAACCTATGCTTTCCTGGTAAGATAGCAGGTATAATTGGAAACAAAAAAAAACTGCTTATTTTTTGATTGAATAACTAGTTATTTTTGTTTGAGTTGTTCACAAATTCATGTAGTTATTTTTTGATTCTAGGGATATATGTACCTAAATGAAAATAAAAAAAAGTGGTTTTGCTTTCTGGTTGCTAATCCAGCGCTCTAGCCAACTCATACACGTTATTGCAATATTACTGTGCTCTTACTTATTTATGTAATACAGAGTATTCAAATAATAATGACGGCTCATTTCCGAGAAACTACTTTAATAAGTAGTTGCCATTACCGAAAACCAAAAAGTTTTTGCTGGGTTATATTGGATGTAATTACAAATATATTTTCCTTTACTATATCTATGTAAATACTAAAAACATTAAATAATTTGCATTTTCATATAAAGTTGAAATAGAATCAAGATTTTATAGATCATTATATATTATAAAAATGATCTCTAAGTTTGTTTGTTTATTTGTTTGTTTGTGTAACAAACACGTCTAAACGGCTGAACCGATTTTCAATAAATTTCAGATAGTACCAGTGACGCAGATGGTTATAGGCTTTGTTAGATCTCGATTTGAAGTCACAGCCCACACTTTACGCCTACTTAAAAAATCTATTTTTCAATTTTACACGTTATTAATGAAGCTATTTACATGAAATATGACGCACAGATAGTGCTTGCACTGTAGAATATATAGGTTATGTTGGATTTTGATCGCATGCCACGCCCACATTTTAGGTCTACTTTTTGAAACTCAAACGGATGAACCGCAGGGGGTGTGGTACCAATCATATAAATCTAAGGAACTAACACAGTGAGAGCCCTCAAATTTCGTGGGAATCTTTATCCTGTCCAGGAGGAGAGGTAGCCCCCATACAAAGAAAATATAAATTTTCTCATATAACTATTACAGTGAAAGCCTTAAAAAAATTAATAGTAAATTTAATATAAATTTCGAATAGGGTGAAGAAGTCCATTGGAGTAGTAGCTTCCGTATAAAGTAAGTATTAGTTATAGCATCAATTAGGGTAGCGAAGCGCACTTGTAAAAGCAAGTAAATAATAAATTTAATACTTGGGAATTTTACAAAAGTTCGCACATATTTAAGGAAGATATAATCACTTCGAAGTAGAACAATATTAAATGAAAAAAGGGTATAGGAAAATTTATAGACCGATTTGACTGATTTAAAATATCGAAATTATAAAAATTAAATAAATAGTAGATTTATGCGAGAATGATGTCCATAACTCATATAGGAGCTTAAAAATCTAATAACGCGTCTTGATCTATAAGGCGGTTAACACTGAATCCATTTAGTGCACTTCTTCAACACAAAATTTCTGATTTTTCTATGAAAAAAAGGATAGGCGCTTCAAAAAAACCAAACATGCCTTTGTTTATTGTTGTTTTTTTTTTTTTTTTTTTTTTTTTTTTTGTGTAATTTATAAATTAGATAGATATCTTCACTAATTTGTGAATAAAATTATTCATTGATTTGAATGAAATGTATTTTATTGTATCGTCATTTTTACCTGCGATTTTATTGAACCAAATCAGATAAGTCGTTTTCGAGATATTCTTCAATATATGGAGCAACCTCGTCAACTTTACAAATAGCGATTTGTCGCGAGAACCAGAGTCAATTCAAAAAAAGTGATTTTAGGCTTAGTACTTCATAGTAGCATGTATCCAAATTGACTGAGTTATCCTGTTCCGCAGAAAAATGTTTCATTTTATCAAACTGTGTTTTATTCCCTTTCCCACCAGTTAATTATACTTTTAAATGTTTGCAATTTGGATTGTCGTAGGTAGTACTTTAACTAAAAAATGTGCGTCCATGTGGTTTGATTTGTTTCAGTATTTTATTAAAAAAAAAAAAAAAAAATAATTTACTTCACTCACTTACTTGTGCTTAACTTATTTAGGATTGAAATAAAATCATGGAAAGTTTTTGTACAAAACAACCAAATTTATGGAAAAAATACATTTAAATATATTTGTTTGTTATTTTATTTTTTTCTTTTTTTTTATAACTAATGAATAAGAAGAAACCCAATTCCCATTTAAATGACTTAAAGACGTCACTTTGTCTCTGGTTTTAACGGTTGAACGATTTAAATAAAATGACATTAAATTAATGGGGAAAAAAAAGAGTAAACAAAGTAATATTTTGTTAAAATGGTGCGATTCACTTAAAATGACAAATATAAGCAAGGACATTTCAATGTCCTTAATATACTTTCGATTAAAACTAATCTGGAATTATTTTTATTTTAAATCCCATACCTAAGACCTAATATTAAAGCTAATATTTAATAACCTTGATTAAAACTATTGTTGGAATAATATTAAGTTCTTCGATTAGGCAAATCTGGGACTATATAATATATGGCTACATACAGACTATAGTCAAAACTGTAGATTAGAGTCAACACTATAGACGTGACTGTAGACTAGTTATAGGCAAGACTATAGACTAGACTATAATCAACGCTAAAGACTTGACTATAGTCAAGACTGTAGATTATACTATAGGCTTGACTATAGTCAAGACTATAGACTTGACTATATAGCCTTAACTATAGTCAAGACTAAAAACTAGACTATAGTCAACACTAAAGAATAGACTATAGTCAAGACTATAGACTAAGCTATAACCAAGACTATAGACTGAGCTATAACCAAGGCAATAGACTATATAGCCTTAACTATAGTCAAGACTAAAAACTAGACTATAGTCAACACTAAAGAATAGACTATAGTCAAGACTATAGACTAAGCTATAACCAAGACTATAGACTGAGCTATAACCAAAGCAATAGACTAAGCATGGCTATGCTTAGTAAAACTATAGTCAAAACTATATGCGAGACTATGGTCAAGATTACAGACGAGAATCTAGTCCAGACCATGGAGTATTTTGAAGCTCTTTTTTCTTTCAAACCTTTAACTTTTGAGTTTGATCTGTTTTAAATTTCTTACAAAAGATAAAATATTCCAAAATGAAATCCAAACCTAATGTAAGACTATTTCTAGTGAATACCCCTATTGTTGTTTATGTACAGCCACAATTGTTTGCCGCTTGTTGTCACACACAAAACACAAAAAACAAAGTCTTGACGTAAATCTAAGTCACATTTTTCCCTTAATATATATATATATATATATATATATATATATATATATATATATATATATATATATATATATATATATTACTTATGGAATTTGTTTTGGTATTTCAATGTGTACTAATAAGGGAGTGGTGTCACAGCTCTACTCTATCTATAAACTAAAGGATTGTATTTTATGATTAATAACGAAATCATTATGATTGAAAATTATGATAACGGCTGAAATCAATGCTTCACTTAATTAGCGTAAATGTGCATATTTACGTCTATTTCAAAAATGAGACCGGCAACAAAACAAATCAATCAACAACAACCAAATAAATTTGCTAAAAAATTAACACTTTTTTCTCTTCAACATTTTAGGTGAATGTGTAGTACAACTAAGATACAAAATTATTTATTAAATTTATTGTTCTGTCAATCAGTCAGACCATCAGTCTCTCGGTCTATACAATTCAAGACAATAAATAATATTTCTCTTTATGAATATTGTTGTATATTATTATTTAATATATTGTTTTTGCCCCGTTTAAAATGTTTTATTTTTACTGATTTTTTTTCCTCTCGTTTTCACAACACAAACTCGTGTTGAGAAATTTAACAAATTCAATTTAATTTTTTTTTTTTTACAATCTGTTAAATATTGTGTCTAAAGGAATCCTCAAGTTTAGTTCATTTCCAGATTTGATCGCTGTCGTTTAGTTTGCACAGTCTCTAAGCAATACGCTTAAAATCGTTACTAATTAAAAACGTTTTATAATTTAAAGCAAAAATTATAGAAATTTAAATTGTCAAACGCGTTAAATTTTATTCTAAAACGGTTTTGTTTCGGAAATTTTTTTCTATTAAGAAACGATCGACGTAATAGTCGTTTTAAATGCTGTTCGATCTACAAATAATCAGTTATTTTGTAAATTTATGGAATTTTAGCATAAAATTATATGCACAATTGAAATTCTTGGATTCCTAACAAAAAAATTTTAAAGCTTTAAAAAAAAACAATCTTGTAAACTAAGAGATTGTTTTGGTTACTTATTGGAATTGTTGGAGTTGTTTTAAAGCTGCACCAGCAGCAGTGACAAAATCGCTTAAAATGAAGTTTTTATTTTGGAATTGTTTAAAGCAAAGTGTGTATAAAAGAAAATAATATGTATTTATTACTTCATTATTATTTAACACGAAATACTATGTATTAAAGCTTTTCCTAATTACTAAAAATAAAATTTTTATCAATATATAAACCATTACTCATGTTTAACTAACATTAACAAGTGGGAATGTTTTATTCGGCTTGGCCGAAATATATATCCACCATATACAACTTTTTAAAACTTCACCTTATATACAAGGAGGGCGATAAAGTGGGCGTGGCACGTCAATTTTTTGCTTCCGTGTTTGTTGATGTTCCACCCTATATGATAGGTGGTTGGTAAAATGGGCGGGCGACGCAAATTTTTGGTTTCCGAGTTTACATTGATCATCAAACATTCACGCAAAATATCGTTGATGTACATGCTTTTTTGTAAAAGATATCGACCGAAAATTATAAACTGGAGCTACGACGGACACCCTGTTTTTCTAGTATTTGTTTCATAACTTTGTTAGTTTATGAACCGATTTCGCTCATTTTCTATACCGAGCCCCGGGCGGACATCGTTAGATCGTCTTAGATTTGCAAGAGGACCATATATATACTTTATGGGCTCTCTTAGATGATTATTTCGACATGTCACTCACCATCATTTTTCGACAGTGCGTATAAAAAGGAAGAACTAAATAAAAAACTGCAGTTTTTATGCTTAAAATTATCAAGAGCCCTCAATTCTTGGGCTAATTTTAATCTTATAAAGATATACGCAAAATTCGCCACAAAGAAGATTTAGGAGTTTCTCAATATTGATATTGTTCCTGTGCTGTTGGCTTATTTAAACCACCGACCTAAGGCAATCTAATACATTGGCATTCAAATGTATAAGACAGGTATCCATATCTCGAGATGCAATTCAGGATTTTCTTAACTATTTCGCAAAGCCCAATTAGAGAATGCATAAAATGATATAGAGTTAATTTTAATCATGCACAAATGTAGATCTTTATGCAAAATTTTACACAATGAGACTTAATAGATTCCTAATTACTGTGAACAGCCTAGAGTTTACTGATTTGGATCGATATTGTCCCTGATCCCCCTCTAACGTTTCAAAAAGCGACTTCAATTAATCCCATAAAGATAATTTCAATGGCGTTAAATTGCACGAAAGTAATGTCCATTCTTCTGGAACATTTCTCAAAATGAAATTTAGGATTTCCTACACTCTCCCAATTGGACAGGTTTTAGTGCTTAAAATTATTAAGATCCGCAGTTCTTGGGTTAATTTAAATTTTCCGTGAAGTGCATAAAATCTACTGGTATTTTATTTTGTGCTAAAAAAAAAGTCATTCGAGTAGTATTTAAAATACATTGATTTTCGAGAATCCTCTTATTTAGATGGATATTATTCCTAAGTTCCTCTAATATTGCTGGCTTTCCAGTAATCCCATAAAATAAAATTCAGTGGTGTTAAATTGTAGGAAAGTATTGGCATTTCAACAGTCAGATTATTTTCTTTATTGAATATTATTAGTTGAAACCAGGAGCAATTAACGTATCAACTTATTTAAAATTGTGTAAACTATGTCTGACTAGGTTCTTAAAAGGTGTGCTTTCTTTAAAATATCTGTTCCACAAAGCTTCATTGCTCCGTTTGAAAACGATTAGTCTTTGGGTACCATATAAGAACTTACAAAGCAAAGATAAGTTCTTTGGTTTGTTTTTGGATAACTAAATATAAGTTATATACTACCAAAGATAATCCGTCGATATAAATTCTTCAGCTCTCTCAGTTTTTGGGTACAACAGCTATTCGGTTGGCTAGTGGGTGATTATAATTTTATGTATATAATCCACTACATATCAACAAGATAATACTTTGGCTATTGGGAGTATGGCGATATATTATAGAAAGACCTATCACTGAGCTTTTAGTGTTCTTTAAAATGGATAAAATTCTGGATACTTAGGTGGATTGAGCTCGTTTAGTATATGGGTGAATGTATTAATGTATGCATTAGTTATGACTGAAGTGCGTTTTTCCCAACACGTACAAATTGCTTTGTTAAACCTAGTTTTTTTGGGAAATTTTTGATCTTTTACACAGTTTTTATCAGCTATCTGGTATTTTTATTGTAAAAAGTCCGAAAGTACATACACGTTTTATTTTCCATTTACAATTTTGAAAGAAATTCATCTCCATAATCTCTTTTTCTTCCACATTTGTTCCAGTGTTCAACTCAGGAACCTTTTGTACTTTCTGGATTTTCAGACCAACTTTAACTTTTCTGTTAAAAGATTTAGTGCAATTTAATGAATTAGCTGTTTTGCCTCCAGAGATATAAGGATTTTCTATTAAAATTCGTATTATTTCGTATGCTACCAAATTTTTCGGACGCACTCCTTATCTCAAAATTTAGGAGGTATTTTGGAATTTTTAAGAATTGTTATATAATGTTATATGATGTTGTAAATCCCATCATTCAATTGTTCGGATTTTCTATAAGTTTTAACAAATAATTTTGATAAACGAAAACTTTTGTAGTCTATTGTAATTTCAATAAAGCCGATTTGAGACGATCATTCTTCTCATTATTATATTGAAAATTATTATCCACCAAAACTTTGGTTACCATGTAATGAGTTAAGAAGCTAATATAATGGCTCTTCCCTACTTCCACATTAGCTGAATAAAGCATTATTTTAACATGGTGATGACATTAGTGGCAACAACTTACGTCATGTTATTACAAGTAAGCATTTAGTCATTACTGTGATGTCATTACAAGAACTAATTACTTTCAAGCTATTCAATAACTCATTGATTTTAAAGTACCACAGAAGTCATTATCAGTGAAAACAATAGGAACTAGTTACATTTAAGGTTACAAATATCTAATTAAATGTCAGAATATAAAAAGTGTTTTTTTTTTCTTCTATTTTAAACGTAAAAAGAAAATTTTTATAAACTTTATTTACAGATTTCAATTAAAGTTTTTAATTTGCAATTGTGAATATACACACATATATATGTATATGCATTAGCAAATATATATATGAAAATATATGAATTGGTTAAATGAATTAAACAATAAATAATAAGATGAATTTTTAAAAATTTGATCATGAAAAAGTAATTATATACCGGGTTATAAATAAGTAGTTACTAAACTACTTCCATTTATGCTGTTGCCATTGAAAAGTAAGTACATTCGTAGCTACATGTCATTACCAAGTTTTTGCTGGGTATATCAGAAATTTTTTTATTGAACACAAGATTTAGTATTTACTAAGTTAAAATTTCAAAATTTATAAAGGTCCAAAACATTTGGAGATTTGAGAAATGCTTCATAAATTTGTTTAAGAAGTAATAGTTCCTTTGAATTTTTTATAAATCCCCACAAAAACATCTTGAAGTTAATCCTTTTATTTCTTTAAACAAATTCTTTTAAAGTTATCTTAAAGTTAAATTATTTAATAAATTTAGTGTTAAAATATCTCTTAAATATACACAGCGAATTTTTTTAAGAGTTGACTTCTTGGTAGTCAATTTTCCATATTAGGGTATATATCATGAAATATTTTTTATCAAATTTACAGATTTTAGTCAGAATTACAATAACAAATTATATAAAAACATTTTAAGTACTTCAACAAATGCTAAAAATAGGTAAATATTTTTGTACTTAAACCAATGTCAAAATGTATGTTGTTAATGTTTTCCAAAACTTAATAAAAATTTAAAACTTATTTTTTTTTTTTTACACTTTTACACTACTTTTATTAAATTGTTTTGTAATGTTACGCCACTTTTTTGCTCTCTGTCTCATCTAAATTAAATGGGCCAAAAAAAAAAAAAAAAAAAAAAAAATTGCGTGCGTTTTATTGGCTATAAAAAAAATAATTAGTAAAGCTAACAACCACTTCCTAATATCAACAACAATAACATGCAATTATTTAGTTACTAGTCAACAGTGATGCCAGAAAAATTTCAGATTATATCCCCAAACTAAAGCTCAACGTTCCTAAAAATTTCCATTTTTAAATATGGATTCCCAATCTTGTCCCCGAAATATTTAAATATATAATTCGAAATTATAATTAGAAAATTTATCGTACATTTTATATAAAAAATAAATTGATGGCAAATTTTATGTTTATAAAAAAAAGGTTTTCGAAAATTTCATTTAAAACACTTTCCGTGAAAAATTTCCTATAAAAAAAATTATAGAAGATTTTTCGAAAATCTTCAAATTTCATCCTACAAAAATCTATACCCAAATGAGTATTGAAATCCACAATTGGGAAAAAACCTCTCATCTGACAGCACCGCTAATCACTTTGTTTTATGTAGTTTTTTTTTTCCTCTCTCTTCTCACAAAACTTCTTAAGAAAATTCAGCGACATTATAAAAATAAAATTCAATGAACTCATAAAATGTTAATTGTCATTGAAATAATACACAGTTTGCACGTGATTTCTTTATGTTGTATTACACAATAATAATAAAACGTAAAAAAAAACAACAAATTAACGAAATGAAATTAATTTAAAAAAAAAAAAAGAAATAAAAAATTGTTGAGCCACTTTTTATAGTAGTACGTATTAGTGATGGGATTTGAAAATTTTTATTTAGTGTCAAGTTGGGATCGAAAATGTGCCAAGAAGGGTTGAAAAGGGCCAAGCATAGATTTCAGAGAATTAAAAGCAGAATAAAATATAAAATCCCTTGGTAAATAAAGGCAAGGCATTTAAGGTTATCAAAATTAGGCGAAAAAAAATATCGATATGAACGATAGTAAATTGAAATTAGCATATACAATCCAACATTGCATGAAAAAACCAAAGAGTATTTCGCATTTAAAATTTATGAAAGTTGATACCTACATAAAAGGCCGTGTAGTATCTTGTCCCATTAATTGTAGAAAATTTGGACCATCTTAATATACCTCTTGTTCTGTATAAGATTTTACAATTAAGCGAAAAGTTCGTGTTGCAGAATTTATTCATATGTCTCATATTACGCCTAGAAAGTCTGTAAAACTTGGTCCAATAATAAAATAATTTGCACTTGCTGCAAATTACAGGTATTACTGATTAATGATACTTATGTCAACTCTTACTTCATTGTAATAATTGCTTAAAGTCACTAAGAGTAAACTTATATCATTCAGAGAAACATGGTTTAATTATTGAAAATCTTTAAAGGTATGCCTCTTTTTTAATTTAAAAGTACAGAAAAAAAAAATACCAAAATAGTTTCCAAGTGCCGCGGTGCCACTGGAAATCCGATGCCAAAAATGGCACAATTGGGCCATAAATCCCATCACTGGTACTTATTACTCTTTTACACGCGCAGTGTTGCCACAAAATTATCAATGTCATCTACTAAATGCCCAAAAACAACATGCTAGAGTCTGCTAAATACAAAGTTTTACCCACGTTTCACATTGTTTTGCTTTGCTAAAATAGAATTTTAAATATATATATATATATATATATATATATATATATATATTCTTATAAAAATAACTACATATCACAAGCAATATTTTACATTAACCTTTTTTTTAATATATATTGTTTTATATATTTATATTCTTTTCCCATTCCTTAATTTTTCCCTAAGTATGAAAATTGTTTAACGTCTTAAAAATATTTCAAAATATTTTTTTGAAATATTTTTGACGTCTTTTTTTTTTTAATTATATTATTTTCGGATTTAAAAAATAAAAATGAATTTGGATTTTCTTAAATCAAAGTAGTATTAGTTGCAAAATTTTTTAACTTTCAGACATTAATCTATTGGACTTGAATTTTGTATCTAGATACTGAAACACAAAATTTGCAACAATTAAAAGCTTATTTTTCAATGAAAAATTAATATATTGAAAAAATATTGGATTATTATAAAAGTTTACTTTTGTAATATTACATATCGTCGGTGTGCTGATGTAAAGTCCTATGTGTTTTTGAACAACTTTTCAGGAGAGTGAAAATTGTTTTATGTATGAAACTTATACAAAATTAAGTATTAATCCTTCGGAACTAATTTAGATATTTTAAATTAGATTATAATTGAAAATGGATGATCAATTAAGCTTTCCGATGGTCCAATGAAAAAAATCCGAAAATTATACTTACTATTCGTCAGCGCACCAATGATATACATATTAATATAAACATAACACATTTAAAATTCATAGACAGTTTAAAATATTGGCTACTTTTCCATTTTCCTGACTTATGACTAACTTGTCATACTTCCTTGATGATTTTATTTTCGAACAAAATGAACCTTCTAATTTTACCCATTCTCTAATGTATAAAATACTACTTAAAATTGCCGTTCTTAACTTGTTTCGCCATTTGTTTTTAACAAGACTCATAAAGCTGAATAAAAGCTCCACTTCAACAAGGGAAGGGTAAAACTATTAAAGACATTACAAATTTAGACATTTGTTTAAAATTTATAATTCTTATTATAAACTTTTTAGGAAATATGATAACAAAAATAATTATTCATTCTGATAAAGCTTCTACAAAATGTTTTTTCATGTGTATATACAATACCGAAATGCATCTTAAGTTCTAACCATTACTTACATATTCTTTTTATTCTGGTCTCTATCAATATCCAACGAGTTGGATGGATCAATACCATAGCTTTGTAAATATTTTTATACATATATTCTCTTTTGAGATTTAGAAACCAAGTAATAAAATAAAAAAATTAAAGAAATATAGAAATAACTGCTGTAAGTAAGTCGATATGCTTAAAACCATTTAGCAGAAATTTTTAAAATAAATATGCAATTTACCAGTCCGTTCTGCTAAAACTAGCAGAAAAATGCTAAAATGGCAGTACTGTACACACACTCTTGCAAAAAAAAAAAAAATGAATGACAATAAACAAAAACAAAATGTATGACAGGTTAAACAATGCCACCCTGACGTATAATTAACCTTTGGAAATAAGTATTAACAACAAGGTTACCAGATGATTTTTAATTAAAGTAGAAAATAGGAAGTTTTTAATCGATAATCTAGAATAAATACTTGGATTTTTGTTTTAAATAAATTAAAAAAAAGAGAAGTAAAATTGTATTTAAATTTTATACTATTTTTAATACTTTACATTAGAAAGAGCGAAATCAAAGAAAATCTACACACTTTTTAATTGTTCTTATAAAGATATTTATAACGACATTATTTGATACAAAAATCTACGCTATTTTCAATCAGATGGGTTTTAGAGATGTATTAACTGGGTAAAAAAGTGGTACTCTTTTGATCCTAATTGTACCAAAATAAATTATTTTCTATAAATACAATTTACAATGGAAAAATTGAAATTATCGCAGGTTTTTCAATTCACTTCATAATTACCGAAGAATTCCTGAAAAAAATGTAATATTTTCAACTTTTTATAAATTTTATGTTATACAGTGAACTCGCGGAAACGTAAACTAATTTTTACCAAGATTGTTCAAATTTGTTCATGTTTTCGATTGCCAAAATTGAAAACTAAAGTAATACTATTTAATTTCTGAAATTAATTTTCAGCAATAAATATTATTAGCAATATTTCAAGGATAAAATGTTTTTAAATACTTGGATATTTACACACACATAGAAGAGTTATTTGCATATGTCAAAAAAAGGATATCGCAAATAATTTTAATTCCTAATTCATATTCTTTGTGCTAGATATAGTGTGTAAAGATAAATAAACTTTTATCACGTCATAGTTTTATTAAATAACGACTTTTAATGTTGACCTTTTTTAAAAATGTTTACGCATAAATTCTACCTATATTTGGCTTAAAAACTCTTACTTTCATTTTTTCTACATCATTTAATGTTAAAATTAATGATAGATTCTTTATTAATTGTTGTATCCTTAGTTTTAGGAATATTCTCTCCTTAATTTTTGTCTTCGCTGAGAAAAGAAGAAAAATTCTTTCAGCAAGTTGCAACCTGGACCATCTTTGATTAGAGCTTTAACAATGATTTTGACGATCATATGTTTTGTCCAAAGCTATTCAAAAATTTAGATGGTTATATACGGGTTAAAAGGATGATATTTAATCGCTTCAACTTTAAGAACTCCTTGGGTGTAAATCCAGAAAGTTAGGGACTCAATTGGACCGTAGCATTATTTCTCCTCTCTAAGACAAAATTGACATTATTAAAATAAAAGTTTGTTCTCATTTCGATTTTTTCGAGAAATGTATTATAGAACAATGAGCAACTGTTTTGAACTCTGATTGAAAAAGTTCCCAAATAATATCAATACAGTACAGTATCTCTGCTTTTAAAAAGGATTAAATATTCAAAATTAGTGTCGCAAATGCACATAGAAATATCAAAACGGCGTTATGTTATGTACTGAGTCCCATCAATCGTATATCCTCATGTATGTATTAAGAATCAAGAAGTTTTAAACAAAAACTTCGTTAAAAAAAATTAGTTTAGTAACTGCAAATAAGAAATTATTTTCTCCGTTGTTGATGAACTATCTTTTTAGCCTTTTCAATTATTTTTAATAACCAGGATAGAAAGCAGCTAAATTAAAAAAGGTAAATTTAGCCTCAAAGAGGCCAAAAAGACTATGCTGCATATAACAAGTAGTTAAAATAAAGAGAATTGTAGTATAAAAACAAAACTCTTATTCGGGCACTTCCCAATTCAAAAAACAACAAGGAATTGAAAATAAAATTGTTCACGTCTTTGAGCTTTCAGGATTTGTTCACGTTTTGGAATAGTCTGTGTAAAAATAAATTTGTTCACGTTTCTGGATCGTTCACATTTTCGAGCGTTCATTTTGATAACAATTTATAATTTCTTCGAACAAAAGCAATTTATTTCTAATTTAAATCCTTTCATAAAAACTTTTTGTCAATACGTCTCCGAATATTTAGGAGTGTGTGAGACCTCATACCGTTAAAAGAATACAAACTATTTATAAGGAATAATATTACTTACTCTTAACTAATCTGAGACTATATGAAGCCTTTTCACAATATTAAAGTTACAATTTGGATTTCAAATAAGATGATTTTCAGGGATAATTTAAATTGTACCTAATTTATCATTGGTGTACTATTGTATTTTTTATGTTCGAATTGTATCAAAAAGGTACAATTGCAGCAACTTTGGCATCCCTGACTGGTATTATTAATATTTTTTTTTTTTTTCCTTTACCAAATCACTTTCTAAATACCAAGAAATTTATTTAAGCTTTATATAAATATTTACAAAAATGTCATTAATTATTTGCCTTTAATAATTATCTTCTAAAATAATATTATTAATTATATTTAGTTTTCCTTTCATTTAAGACTATATTTTTTTCTCGCCCACTCCCTTATTTACAGTCATGTAAATGTGCAAATTTGATAAATGACATTTATTAGGCAAAAAAGAACAAATTATTGACAAATTTATGAAAGAATAATATAAATCGAACTATTAACGGAAAAAGGCGATATTTTATCAAGATAAAGTATAAAAAAAGAAAACATATTAATGTTAACAAAAATATATTAAAGCAAAATATGTTGACGTATAAATTTAATTTTGGCAATAATGTTGACGTTGATAGTTATGACCAACTAAAAAAAAAAAAAAAAAAAAAAAAAAAAAAAAATCGGGTTTTTTCTCTTAAAATAAATTGCATTATGATAAAAATTAAAATAGATTTTTGTTTATAAAAAAAGATTTTAAAATTCTTTTATAAAAAACAAATATATATATATATAAACACTAGAGAAAAATTTTAATAAACTGGGAATAAATGATAATTAAGAATGAAATCAGAAATTTCTTAACAAACATAAAATTCTATAGAAATATAAAAACTTCATCAAAATATTGAATAAATAAATTTTGTTTTTTATAAATAAAATATACACTGCCTGCCAATTGAATAAGGAATCACATTTTTTAACTTTAATTAAGTCATCTCCTAAACTAAAGTTCAGAAAAAAATTATTTTTTGTGAAACCAAATTTCAAAGTGTTGGCTTTAGTTTCCTGAAGAAATAAAAAATATACATATTTTGTTATACAAAAATTTCTGTGGTACTATTTCGTGTGTCACTTGAATAAGGAATTCTTTTAATATTAATCAGGAAGGCTATGATTTAAATTTCTTTCAATATAAACGGCTGGAGAATTTTTAATTTGATAGTTTTTAAATAGTTTTTATTAAAAATGGACGTGGTAAGGCTCTTAGTAACTCTGAAAAAGAAAAATTCTGATTTTGAAATCTCAGAGTCAGAATCCGGTCCAAATAGCCAAAAACATTAATAGAGGAAAGACAGTTGTGTACAATTATTTAAATAATGTGGAAAGATATGGAGAAAACTTGAAAGGGCAGAAGAAAATGGCAACAAACTCCAAAAAACGAAAAATTCTTAGAATTGCATCAAATTCTACCATGTCGGTAACAAAAATACATGAAAAAAGTGGAGTCAGTGCCATACATAGTCCGACGAAAACTGCAAAAAAAACCACCACTTAATGAAAAACGCAAATCACAATGTCTACAGTTTGACAAAAATACAATGACATGGCCCGACAAATGGTTTAAAGTTGTATTTTCCGATGAAAAAAGAGTTTAATATTGATGGTCCCGACGGGACCTAAATAAGGAGGAATTATTTTTGAACCGCAGACACAGCCGAGAGGGCGGAATAATGGTATGGGGTGCCATTTCGTATTATGGTACCATAGAATTGGTTTTTGTATCCAACAAAATGACTGCAACATTCTGGAGGAAGCATTTCCAAAATTTTATGATTTCTTTGGACCAATACCTTGGACGTACCAACACGACAACGCTCCGGTTCATACCGCCAGAGCAGTAAAACAATGGATTAATCAACAAGGTGTTCAACTTTTGGATTGGCCGCCATATTCACCAGACCTGAATCCAATGGAAAATGTCGAGTTGGCTTGCAAGAAAAGTTTATGAAGGAGGAAAACAATTTGAGCCGATAGAATCCTTAAAGGTTGCAATAACTACTAAATTACTTAGTCATTATACAAGTCGAAGCCAAATCGCATTTTTGAGGTTATTTTTAAAAATTGGGCAGTACTCATTGACAAATAATTTCAAATTTAATTGTTGTTTTCGATATAAATTGTCGAAACGAAATTTCGTTTCATTTTATCAGGACCTTAATCGTATAATTATAGATAGATCGTTTATACTAATCGGGGATGTAGTTCAAAAGCCCACAGAGAATTTACAATGTCTGTAAATTAGCATTTTGAATTCAATTTTCCCAATAAATGAGGGCTTGTGTGATATATATAAATCTAGAGAAGTCGAGTCCGTTTATCTGAACATTGAATTTTCTTAAAAGAAAAAAAAAACAAAAGATTTTTGACGAAAAACAAAATGAACTGAATTTTCACAAAAAAAAGAATGAAATCTCACAAAAGAACTGAAATAAAAGAATGCTCCGATTTCTCTCAAAAAAAAATTCTCACGAATAAAAATAAAATTTACGTGATTTTTCCTTAATTCGTATTTTCACCAAAAATTGGGTTTCACCTAAAAACCGGTTTTTTCCCCGAAAAAGCTTTTCAATTAAAAATTTCCTTAAAAGGAACAAAAAAACTGAGTGTTCATCTAAAAACCGGATCTTCACCAAAAATCCAAATTAAAAAAAAACAAATTTTCACTTCAAACCGGATTCTTACAATAAAATCGTATTTAACAACAATTGAATTTCTACAAAAAAAAAAAAAAAAAAAAAAAAAAAAAACGGTTTCACTAAAAATCTGAACTTTCCATAGTCAGATAAATTTTCACCTAAAAAATTTTAATTTCATAAAAAATAGATTTTGAGCAAAAAAACGGATTTTAATTAAAAATAAAAAATGGTTAAAAAGTTTTTCCCCAAAAATGATTTCTTTTTTTTAACAAACAAAATCTCACCTAAAAAAAGGAAAAAAATTCTTATACCAAACAGAATTTTTTCAAAAAAAAAAAAAAAAAAAAAAAAAAAAAAAAAAAATCACCAAAAAACCGAATTATTTTTATAAAAGGAATTCTCAAAAAAAAGCAATTTTCGAAAAAGAAATAAATTGATTTTTTAGGAAATAACAGGTTTTCACAAAAAACGCACTCAAAGCCCAGAATTTTACCAAATACCCAGATGCCACTCCGAGCCACAACATCGATTTTTTGCCAAAAAGTCCAATTCTAGTAGAGGGAAAAAAATTATACAGATTTGTATTCTAGAGACTTTATTTTAATGCGGCTTGTCGTTTCTTAATAGTAAGAGGTCAATTCAAAATATCATAGTTTTGCTGAAATTTTTTATTATAAATAGTGTATATAATGCATCAATACACAGAAAAGTGTACGATAATGATCTCAGGTTGAGATGAAAATGTAAGTATCTAAATAAAATAAAAAATTGAAACATTATAAGAAAATTTCATATAAAATAGTAATTTTATATGAACTTTTTCTCCAAAATCCTGAATTTTCAAATCCAAGTGCCAAGCAGCGCCAACGAATATTTTTTACACTTGAAAAAAATTATATAAATTATATATTTTTTTTTTTTTTTTTTTTTTTTTTTTTTTTGATAAGAATTAAGAAAATAATAGAAATTATTGTTATGTTAATTTTTTATGATTTTATATCAAAAAAATAAAAAATGGCGAATCCAATATGGCATTAATCTGAAAATAAATTTCTTGATTAATATAAAGCCATCTTTTCATATCCGCCATTTTGAATTTTTTTTTTTTTTATTACAAAATCGTATTCAGCGTCCCCAAAAACCTTATATGTGATATTTATTTTTATTCTAATTATGACCAAAATTCGGAGATCGTATCCCAGTGTATGTGCTCTTCAAAAATGGATATTCTCAATAAAACCGTGTTTTCGGCTAAAAACTCGATTTTTACAAAAAAAAAAAAAAAAAAAAAATCATGAACCATTTGTTATTTATTTATTTATTCAGAATTCAGAGGCTTAGTACAACTATTCATAATGTCGACAACAAAAGTACTTCTAAAACGAATACGCTAATAGTATGAAATAAAATTTAAAGTGCATCCATGATTTTGTTAATGACTCTAAAAAAAAAAAGCAATCAATTAATTTTTCTTACGTCTCTACATAATTTTCTGACTTTTCTCCTCCTTCCTACTCATAAGTTGACACTACCGATATTATAAATTTTCTCTATTATGAATTTGCATGTTTCTGTGCATGTCACTGTTTCTATTTTTATAAAAGTTTTGTTGTTTTTATGTTGAAATGCACATGAAAAATTCCTCTTTTTGTTTTTTTTTTTTTTTAACTCGAAATATTTTTTATACCGACTAATAAGATGTCATCGCAATCGTTATTTTTGTTGATCTATTTTTGTTTAAATGTGTGAGTTTTGTGTGAATAAAAATATAACGAAGATTAAAAAAAGAGAAATATTTCGTATTTTTTTTGTGAATTGTATTTTCTTAATTTTACTTTTGGTTTTTGTAATTTATAGGTGATGAATTGTTAAAAACTAAACTAAATAGAAACTTTTTGAGATTTGCTAACGCATAGTTTTTCCTTAATATACAGATTTTAAAAAAAATCTTATTCAAAGATATTTTATTAAAAATAAAACCTTCCTAAAACTTTTTATATAACAACAAATTTCTTTGTATTTAATGTTATCCATCTTCAGCAATAAATTTTAAAAATTAAAAATATCTTTTCATTTACAGATTTCTATTTTCCATTGAATTCTTTAATGGTTTTATGTTAATTTTTAATTTACTTAAAATTTTATATTTGTTTATTTTAAAATTTAAATTCTCTCTGCAATAAAAACTTACCCTTTAAAGCTCTTGCTGTTAACACATCATAATTGACGCAAAAGACAAAAACCCCCTGCTCTGTTACGCACACACTCCCTTTTTATTTTCAATGCATAAATTCAGTCATAACTTTTGGAAAACAAATAAAATTTATTTTGATTTTTACAACCAAGTACAAACTTACCCATTTAAACACTTCCTGACCCCCACCACCCACAAGTCGGTAAATTTTAATTTTGGAATTTTTTCTTTCATTATTATTGCTTTTTTTTATTCACCCACTTGTCTGTTATCTGTTTGACGTCTAACGTAATAACGTGGAGAACAAACAAAACAATACAAGAAAAAATATAATAATAACAAACCTAGATAAGTTCTCAGCAATGATGATAACTTGGTGATTTTTAAAATTTTAATAAAAAGAAACTTGCGAAAATTTCCCATAAAAAATAATTTAGTGAAAATTTTCTATAAAAAGAAAATTTAGCAAAAATTAAAAAAAAAATTACAAAAATTGTCTACAAAAATAAAATTTATCCAAATTTTTCTATAAGAAAAAATATCCAAATTTTCTAAAAAAAAAAAAAAACAATTTAGGAAAATGTTCTATGAAAAAGAAATTTGTGGCAAAAATTTCATATAAAAACAAAATTAAGTGATAAATTGTTATAAAAAGAGAATTAAGCGCAAAATGTCTATAAATAGAAAATCTGGCGAAAAATGCATACAAAAGGAAAAACTCTATAAAAAAACAAAAAAAAAAAAAAAAAATTGTCTATAGAATGAGAATTTAGCGAAAATTTTCTATTTCTTTTCTAAAAGATAATTAAGAGAAAATTTCCAATAAAAGAAATAATTTAGTGAAAATTTTCTATCAAAAGACAATTTAGCATACAAATAAAATTTATAAACATTTTCTATAAAAGGAAAATCTATCGAAAAATGTCTATAAAAAGAAAATTCAACAAAAATTTTCTATAAAAATAAAATTCAAGGAAATTTTTTAATAAAAATAAAATTCAGCAAAATGTCTATGTAAACAAATTCTGGAAAAAAAAACGTATATAAAAAATTAGCAAGCATTTTCTATAAAAATAAAATTTATCGTAAATTTGTAATAAAAAGAAAATTTATTGTAAATTTCTTAAAAAAGAAAATGTATCGTATTTCCCTTAAGAAAATTTGTCGAATATTTTGTATGAAAAGTAAAATTTTAATTTAAGACATTTCAGATTTAGAAACGCTATATTTTATTTTTTTAAAACAATTTAAATCTGCAGTTAACATTGACATCACTTTTGCTAACGTAATGTCACTCATACAAAACGAAAAAAAGCTTTCTTCGTCTCTTACACTTCTCTTATAAACATGCTCTCTTTGGCTCTTAATTTTTAAACAATGTTTTTGTTTAAATAACAAATGTGTACATTATTTAGTTGCCTGAGCGTTTGTGTTGTATCTTCGCAACCAAATATAAACCTTAGCAAAAAAGAAAGAAAAAACAATGAATAATGTTTAATTTTTTTCCTCTTATTCAGTTGTTAAATGACGGTTCAGGCGACTTAACGCGTCAATACGAGAAAAAAACTAGAAAAAACGTTCTTGATTCATTACTAAATCTAGTAGATGCGCGCGCGTTTATTTTATTTTTTTTTTTTTGTAAAAAAATACCATATTTTTAAAAATATCTGACTTAAAAGTAATTATAAACCAAAACGAAAAAGAAAAATTAATAAATATTAAAAACAGAATTTTGTTTTTAAAATACATTAAACTTGAAAAATAGCTTAAATCAATCATCTTTAAACACCATACTATATAACTGTGATATTCTGTATTGTTTTTGTTTTGTTCTTTATTTACAAAACAAACAATAATAATAACAAAATGTAATTGTTATTGATTTTATTTTTACATTCATGTGTGTTACATTTTCTGCTCCTTCTTCCTTGATGTTTTTCTTTTTAATTTGTTTTGATTTGTTTTTGTTGTTGCATTTATTTATATTTATTGTTGTTGTGGCTTATAGACAAGTGTTAGTATGTGTTGTGATTGTGTATTTGTGGTTTTACTGTGTTTTTTTAATAGTTTATCAATTTATGTACTAAAAATGTCTTTAGTCAACGTTTATTTATGAGTATCTCGTGATTTTGATTGATAATTTTATCTGTAACGCTCCTGCTGTTATTATTGTTGTTGTTTTTATTGTATGATATATACACTATTTAAAACTATTTTCTTTATAAGATTTTATGAAATTTTTATAAGTGGAATACAATTTTAACCCTTAAATGGGTAATTATAGCAAAGTACTTAGAAATTTAAGAATAATTGCAAGACTTACAGAAAATAACTTTTTAAAGAAATTTTATCTAACATTTTAGCTATAAAAAGATAATATATCGAAAATTTTCTATAAAAAAGTATGGAAATTTATACAAAATTTCCTATAAAAAGGAAATTAAAAAAAATTATAAAAAGAACATTTATCAAAAATTATATACAGTGGCCAAAAAGACTATTCGACATGAGCGAATCTAATTTAATTTAAAAAAATAATATAATTTTCTCAAAATTTTTAAATGAAAAAACGATTTAAAGTTTATTAGAATATGCAGATTTCAATTATGTATAAATTTAAAAGTTAATACAAATAAAAGTAAATTTAAAACACCATTTACATAATAACATTAATTCGTCATCACACTTAACTCTTTGAAACATCACAAAAATCTTATTATTTTTTTAATAGCACTTTATTTGACAAGGGTTTTGTTATATTCAGGATCAATTTTGTTCCATTTCACTTATAGTAGGAATTTAATACCATTATTATTCGTGAAATTCACATATTTAAACTTTTAATTAATAATAACTCTACAGATGCTCAATTAGATTGATATCTGGTGATTATAATTGTAATTCCTAATTTCTCAGTACTTTCATGTAAATTTTGTTTAAAAATGTGTATATAATGCCGGTGATCCATTATTATATATCCATTATATTTTTTTAATATCTCAAAATTTCAAGGATGCAACTATTATTCCCAAGTATTTTTCACTATCGTTAGCCATGCATTTAGCTAAAGATTTTTCTTCACTTTACGTAAAATCTTACGTTGACCAGCTTTTGCAAGCTCTAATAGCATGGTGATCAAGTGAATTTTCGTTTTTATATTTTTTATAACATAGTAAAATAATGTTTTTCTTAGCTTTTAGGCATTTTCTGAAATTTAATTTTGCAATTTTCCTAGTTAAAAATTAATAAAATATTAAGTTTTTGGCTTCAACTGTTTTTTTTTTCTCTTTGAGTCCTTAATTTACACAAAATCACAACAAAATGGTGTAAAATTATTTAAAACTCACGTAATTGTCCTAGCTATAAAACTAAAAACAGAAAAGTTAAACTATTTAATATAGTGGTCGGAAATAGGCAAATAAACTACATAAATTATAACGAAATTATAAGAAATAAAATGGTATGTCGAATACTTATTTTAACCACTGTATTAAGAAAATAATCGAAAAATTTTGTATAAAGACAAAAATTATTACATAATTCCCTACAAAAAGAAAATGTATCGAAAATTTCCATTAAAAATAAAGTTTATCGAAAGTAATAATTTAGTTCTAATTTTACATCTTTATTAAGACCCCCGTCTATGGCCATATTTAGCTTCAATGTTGGTTGAACCTTTATAGAATCACAGTTTGTAAAAATAATAAATGGTTCTTTACTTGACCTTTTTTTACTTAATCCAAATATCTATTCATTCAGGAGAAACCCTATTTGAAACTTCTGTAATTTCCTTGTGTGATCAAATAAAAGTATAAAAATAGTTGCTTAGAAATAATTATGCTAATGTTAATTCTAATACCCTGACAATCATGATATTCATTCTAAGTTCAGTTTGCGGTAAATTCCCATTAAAAAACAGTAAATCTTTTAATAGCTTTGGAGTTTATTTAACATAAAAAAAAAACAGAAATTCACAAAAATTCTATTTATTATAAGCTTAATAAAATTTTCTGCTCAATAAAAAAAAGAAGAAAATGAAAAATTTAACAAAAAACATTTAAATAAATGTGTTATTTAAATTATTTTAAGCGCGTGATTTTCTGTCACATTCTAAACAAGTTATTTATTTTTGTTTTGGTTTTTATTTAGCGCCTTCTGCTATTCTCTTCTACTGCTCTCTATTCTCATTAGTCTATTTGACAAGATATCATGCGCAGGGCTGCCAGATTTAGGGAATTTTTCTTGCAGTAAAGGATGAAAATTTTGGTATGGGGATAGGGGAATTTGTTGTTATGTAATAATGATATCTTTTGTTTAGTTAATAAACTTGGAATATTGAACAAAAGTATATAATTTTAAAGATGCTATATTGTACATGCCATTATAAAGAACTTGCACAACCAGTCCTTAATATGCTAACGATTCCTGCAAGCAACGCAAATGTAGAATGCATATTTTCGGCTATGACTAACAAAAAATAAGCTTCAAGATAGCATGGATGATAGAGTACAGCTGCAATATCGACTGTTATTATTAAAGTTTAATGAGTTGCAGTGTTTTTCTTATTTAAATAAGTGTCAAAGCGATTTAAAAGTAATATAAAATTTGGTAATATTAATAATATATATCAAAAAGCTAATTTTAATTTTCACTTTTTCAGGAAAAAAGCAAGACATGTCATTTGGCAATTTCTTAAGGTTTCGTTTTTCTCAATGTTTGTTTTGAATTTGACTTTTTTGATAATATAATGCTTTGTTTTGTAAAATATATGATTTATAAATGTTTCCGTACTTATTTTAGTAAAAAAATTGTCCTGGAAAATCTCATAATACTGCTCCAAATTAATACTCCCCACAAACACAAGAAATTTTCATGTTTTATACATAAAGCATAAACAATAGCATGAGTGGGGATTGGCCGAACTTTTTAAATTAGCCAAAAAAGTATCTGGCAGCTCTGATCATGCATTTTGTATAAAAGTTATTGTTTTTTTTTCTGCTAAAAAGACGTGAAATTTTTCGCTTTAGTTTCACTTATTTATTGTTCATTATTTTCAACAGATTTTTGTTGTTTTTTTTTTCTGTTGCCAAGTTGATAAAGATACAATTGAGCGTTTTTTTTTTAATTTTATTTTAAAATTTTTAACATTATTGTTGTTGGTAAATAAATTTTGATTAAATTATTTCTAAAATGAAATGAAATCAATTCCATTTATAAATATTATTAATTTTTAATAGATTCTGGGAAAAAGAAGTCTAGAATATTTTGATAAATAAGGAATATTTATTTTTCGTTTTTAGTAACCGCAGTCGTGTCAATTGTTACTTGTCTTCAATGAAATTATTATAATTTTCTGTTTATCCTCATATATAGTAGGTTTTAATCCGTTTTCTTATAATATCAATATTTTGCAATTTTTGTTTATTTTTTACAACACTTATCGTCATCGCCTTTAACAGCATGTATGTGTCAAAGTATTTTTTTTTTTTTTTTTTTTTTGTTTAATTCACACTCTTGTTGCCAGTTTGTTGCTGTTTTTGTTTTACTAAAGTTCATTGAACTTAACGCATTTATTTCATTTTATGGTATTTTGGTTGTTGTACATTTTAAAATTAAACAAACAAGAAAAATAAAACAACAATAATTTCCAGCTTTTTTGCCACAAGTATTTAATTTTCTCCATTACTTTGCTACCAAAAATTCCTATCATTTGTTATGGAATATTTTTGATAACATTTGTATATTATTTCCTTTTTTAATTTACCATTAAAAAAAAGCTAATTACATTTTTATTTAAAAAAAAGTACAACAAATAATTGCAAATAAATTAAAATCTTCTGTAGAAAGAAATATTCCAGAAAAATATGAAAAATCACCATAAGCGTTTAATTATTTTTTTGGCATGAAAAACTAATTAACCTAAAAATCTGAGATATACAGTTTTTAACATAACTTATAATAGGTACTTATTTTACCTTTATAGAAAATGTTCGACTATTCGATATATTTTCTATTTATAGGAAATTTTCCATACATCTTCTTTAAAAAAAAAAAATAGATTTTTATGGGAAGTATACGATAAACTGCCTTTTTATAGATAATTTTAAATTTAGTTTTTATAGGAAATGTTCGCTTTATTTTCTTTTTATAGAAAGTTTTCGCAAATTTTTTTTTCTTGTAGGAAATTTTCGCTAAATTTTCTTTTTATAGTAAATTTTCGTGAAATTTCCTTTTCACAGAAAAATTTTTGTGAAATTTTATGTAAATTTTCGACAAATTTTCTAAATTTTTTTTTTATAGGACTTTTTCGCTTAATTCTCTTTTGTACAAAAATTCTCGAAATTTTTTATAGAAATTTTTGAAATAATTTCTTTTTAATAGGAAATTTTCGCCAAATTGTATTTTTATAGAAAATTTTAGCTAAATTTCCTTTTTACATGAAATTTTCATGAATCTTTCTTTTTATAGAGAATTTTCGATAAATTTCCTTTTTATAAAAAAATATCATTAAATTTTCTTTTCACACGAAATTTTAATTAAATTTTCTTTTTATACGAAATTTTCGCTAAATTTTCTTTAATTGTTATAATAATTTTGATAAAAATTTGATTCATAACCTTTTAAAAATATCTAAGCAATAAAAATTACATTTTATTTAGACTATTAGCGGTCATAAATCTTTTAAAATTAAAATGCGCTAAATAGAGCAAGGAAATATTTAAAATTAAAATTAGTAAATTTACGACAATTTCCAATAATTATTTTTTTAAAGTTTGTACGTGCTAAATAAATATTAAATATTTCTAGAATTTTAATTAAGTGTTTAAAACACGTGCTTTAAAAAATCGTATTTAAAACGATAAAGTAATAAATATTTCACATGATAAGTCTATATTCTATTGAAATTTATTGACATTTAAAATTTTCATATTTCAAATAACTTTTAAAGATATTTAATAAAATTCATATTTAGTTTAGCCGACTTTAACTTACACATATAGCTCTCAACCTTTAGTTTATATTTAAAACTAAGCAAAATTGTAATTAGGTCTGATTTTGAAAAATTTATTTTATAATATGACTAGTTAGTATTTATATGTAATCATTAATTCTAAAATTCTAAAATTTAAAAGAAAATTTTACCTTTAAGTAAACTTGTCTAAAAAAGCAAACACATTCTTCGAAATTTCCTTCCTCTACTTAACAACTATGACTAATTTTTTTTTTATCTTTTTTATCTTATTTAAACATTTAACACTTTGTCTTTGATTCGAAGAAAACAATTCTATCGTATAATATTAAAAATAAATGAAAATGTTCACTACAGAGAACAGCGAAAAAAAAAATAAAAATAAAAATTTGTGTCAACTCATGTTTACGTTAAAATAGACACAGATTGTAAATATAATTTACATAAAATAAAATTCACCCAAGTGTGTAAAAGTATGAAATGTTTTTTTTTTTTATTAATTAATATTAATATATTATTAATAAAAGTACTAATTTTTTATTGCTGAAGTCATTACGAAGAAGTGGTGATAATCAGTATAAAAGTTAACTTTTAATAGGGAACACCATTCCTCCTGGAAACTAACTCAGAGCGAGGTAAAATAGGCAATAGTAGAAGTATATTTTATTATACCAACATAAACTAACTACACTTTAGTTTACTATAGTATAGGACAATTGCTTAACCTAATTGCCTAATATAGAGTGTTAAATTTAATGTAATGTAATTAGACTTTGATAAAGAATATAGTTTTATTTCTCTTTGCCACCCAAATAATTGTAGGCTTGTTTATTTAAAAAAAGTATGTATGTGTTTATATTGCACTTAATCTCTGTTTTAATTAGAATTATTATTATGTACATATACTTTTTTGTATTTCTAAAAATAACTAATTGCGGTCATTATCATTGTACCCATATCTACAAAAAAAAAAAAAAAAAAAAAAAAAACAAATTAAAAAAGTCAACCACTCTATTAAATAACAAAAACATAAATAAATTTTTAAACCTTAAATAAACACGTTTACATACTAATGTCAAAGTAAACAATAATAACATAATAGCAATGGTGAAATAAAACGTCTTCTCATAAACTATGTTCAATAAAAAATATTAAATTAATTAAGAGCATTTCGGAATTGTGAAAAGAAATATGATTTTACGGAGAGAAGAGAAAAGAGTATAAGAGCAGGTTAAATCAGTGTTGTCAGATTAGGGGATTTTCCCCAAATTGGGGATTTCTTTTGAGAAATGAGGATGAAAAATTTAGTTTGGGGCTTATGGGATTGTTGGGGATGAAATTCACGTTTTGGTGATTTTTATTTTATTTTTATAATTTTTCTTTTTAACTTAAGAAAAATTAGAAAAACATAATATTTATTCAACTGCAGTGCAATGAAAACAATAAAAAATAACTGTAATACTAAATATGATAACGTAAAGTTAAAAACTTAGTTCAAATTTTTGCAACAAGATTATTTATGGATTGGCTGAAAGTTTGTTTGATCAATTGATACTTTATTATTGTTACTCCAATAATAATCAATAATATAAAAGCCTTTAATAATACTGTGCTAGTTGCAAATTTTAACAAGCTGGGCACCCTGCTGGTAAAGCTAATAGCTCTCGTATTCGCGATATTTGGTTTTAACTTTATTATAGAAGTAGCACAAATAATAGAAAATTAGAAATAAAAGGGACACTATTTATGCGAATTAAGCAATAAATTTATTGAATTATATATTCATTATATATTCCAATAATAAATTATATATTCCAATAATAAATTATATATTCCAATAATAAATTAAATCAATTTCAGCCAGATTTTTAATATATTTATATTTTTGCTTGGAAAGTTGCTCATTTATAACACTAGTTAGCTTACTTACGGAATTATAGTAATATTATTTGTTAGTTTAAAATATTCCATTTAGCGTTTAAAATATAACTGATAATAAGAATTCATGATCCTATACTTCAATAGAATCTTAATTGTTTATTTTGTTAAAATTTAACAACTAAATTATTAAATTTATGCAAAAAAAAACTTAATTCCTAACCCCTTTTTTAGCCCTTCAAAATGAAATATCTCAGAAACGAGCGCTTGCTTTTAAAAATATTTAACACCATTAAATTCAGCATTGTCGACTTAGTTTTACCCAATTATTTCCCATCTTGTTAAAAAAAAAAAAATAATAAGTCTCATTTTCGAACACAGTGTAATTATCCATATTATTGTTACAAAATCAAATGTGTGTTTGTTTGTGGCTCATTCACGCCTAAACCGCTGAAGCAATTTTAATGTAATTTTTCATAGATTAATTGTAAGATGGAAGGAACTATAGAATATAAATAAATTGCATGTTGCTGAAATGTCGATATTTTTCGCACTTTTATTATTATTATTATTTTTTTTTTTTCTATGCAAGTGGATGTTTTAACTGGAAAAGGCAATATTTTACGATTTATTCAATTTGTTTTTTTATTGACTTTTAGAATTCCATGCAACGCAGGGGCATTCAGCTAGTATATTATAATTAGTGATGTAGTTTATATTAATCTAAAAAGTATTGATTTAGTGTAGATTTTTGGGGATTAAATTTTGCTATTTGGGTATAAGGCTCGAAAAAAAATCTGAGAACCCTGGGTTAAAGATTCATATATTCATTGATTAATTTAGCTAACTCTACGTCTACACGACGAAATTTGTATTGCTTAACATAAGTTATATATACGTTGGCAAAATAAGTGTTAAGCAATTTTATTTCCAACTTTATGTTGAGGGGTGGAGAAATCGTACATGAGAATTTATAGGTCGATTATGTATGGCAACCGAAATTTGTGTTGCCTACTAGCAAAACAACCTACAAGTAAATTTATATTATAAAGAGTAACTTTCTTCCAGTTGCCTAAAAGTTATCGAAAATATTATTTTGAGAGATCTACGAGGGCTTTTCCTTGGTTTGATTGACGGGTTTTTTTTTCGCAAAAAATAATGTTTAATGAGCACTCGAAATTCACTTTTTTCCATTTTTAGAAAATTACACGAGGTTGTATGTTTTGAGCAGCTGTTAAACGCAAAATAAATGACGACACTTGCTCAAAATTTGACATTAGTCTATTAACAGGTGGTACTTGATGGGAATAGTATTGCATTTCATATAACTATGAGGGAATTTCCAAAAGTCACGGACTTATTGATTCGGCTTATTGATTCGTTATTAACATTTTGGCAAAAAAAAAAAAAATAATAATAATACTTAATTTTTAATTTTTTGTTAAAAAAAAAAAATAATAAATTACAGCAATTAGAAATTTGTAGTTGCCTGTTGGGCAACTAAAGTTGCCAGCTATCAGTTGCAATCTGTAATACCATTTTGGCAACGGTAATACTATTACAGTTCGATTGCCATACCTAATTGACCTATTAGATTTTAAAGTGCATTTTTTGTTTGTCTTTTTAAAGCAAAATTATTATTATTTTTTTTTTTGTTAAAAAGTACAAAATTTTAAAAGAGAACGAAAAATTTACAGCTTATGTTAAACATTATTGCTCAACTTTGTGTTTAAACATTTATTGCGAAATAAAGATAGAATCTGAAAATTGCCAACATAAAAATATATACGTGTAGACTTGGGGTTATGAAAATAATTAAAAGTTTAGCGAAGAAAGCAAGCCGCATTTATAAGGTTAGTAATATCACCTTATAAATGCGCCTTGCTTTCCCAGCTCTTTTTTTATGTTTTTAATGTCAAACTCTACAAATAAAAAATTTCTTAACAGCTGAAAATGTCGAACTCCATGCATACAAAAATTCAACAAAAAAAATCCTCTCCTTGGGGAAAAATATTTAAATTTAAAAGTTTAAACCGCAAAACATTTGCAACAGAAAAACCATTTTTGCAAATATTATTTAAAAACTAGTGTTTAATAAAACAAGTAAACATTTAACAACCGTATTCACAAACAACTTTTAAATTTAAAATGCCCTTTTAAAAAACTTTTCCACAAAAATTTTATATCTAAAATGTATTTTAAATTTAAAAATTGTTTTATTTTTTTTTTTTTTTTAATATCGGAGTAAATATTTAAAACATTTGCAACTCTTAGAGTCAATTTTCCACTTGAAGATTAGCGATTAAATTAAATTTAATCGATGAATATTGTTATACCCACATCAAAAATAATATTATGTTTGTCATTCTATGTGTAACATGACGAAAAAAATCATTTAAAACCACATAAAGTATATTTATTCTGGGTCTTGATAAGATTCTGAGCCGTCTGTCTAACTGTTGAAAGCAGAATAGGGTTCGGGCGTCACCTAGCGGGACGAAATTTCGCACAAATATTTATCTTATATAAGATAATCGTTGAATATTGTTATACCCACATCAAAAATAATATTATGTTTGTCATTCCATGTGTAACATGACGAAAAAAAATCATTTAAAACCACATAAAGTATATTTATTCTGGGTCTTGGTAAGATTCTGAGACGTCTGTCTAACTGTTGAAAGCAGGATAGGGCTCGAGCGTCACCTAGCGGGACAAAATTTCACTCAAATATTTATCTTATATAAGATTTGTTTGGTATTGAAAATGGGCAATATCGGTTAATAAACAAAAAAGTTATGTGCCAAATACTAGAAACGCAGTTGTAACTTCAGTTCATACCTTTCTGCTGATATCTCTTAAATAAAAGCATATACGATAACGAAATTTTGTACAGATAGTTCGTGGATCAATATAAACTCGGAAACCAAAAATGGGCGTGGTTAGCCCACTTTACCGAACACCTCCCATATAAAGTGAAACATCTAGGAAATTTTGTACAAATAGTTCAAGGAACAAAGTAAACTCGGAAACAAAAAAAAGGCGTGGCCCGCGCAGTTTACCCACCTCTCAATATAATATAACATTATCACTTGTGTTTCAGTTGTGGATCATCTCGTTTTATTTGTTAGTTTAATGGGCCAATGTTGGGGATTTTAACTTGTGGTAAAATATTCATATACACACATACAAACAGATGGTGACGACAAAGTATACATGTATAAATTTAAAGAAACATAAAGAAACTATAATAAGGGTACTCATTTAAGCGCTTAAGTTTCCCATTTATGCAATTGTGCAAATTTGCGCGACATGTGCAAATAATTTTCAATACAATTTTTGACAGTTCATTTGCGAGTATGCTAACTTGAACACATTGCACAACAAATGCTCGAAAGAATTAATTCTTTAATTCACGTTTTAAAATAGAATTAAATAATATAGAATTATTAATTCTTTCAAATAAATTCATCACAATTTATTTTGTACCTTAATTCGTAAAGCTTATGATAAATTAATTCATTGAGAATGCTTAATTCCTTTGATTTGATTCAACTTTGTTTAAATTCAAACTATTATAAATTTGTATTAACAAATTTTTCAACCATTCAATTTGTATTAGATTGAATTAAATTTTTATTATTAAATTCTTTAGATTTTAAACATTTTTTTATAACTGCAAAAACATAACCTCAATTATGTTCATACATATTTCGTGGCGTGTGCAAAACTTCATCAGTTATATGCACTTAGGTAAATTTGAAACTATAGGAATTATCCCTAGATCTCACAGAGATCGTATTACGATCATTATTTGTCTTTAAAACTGTGAAGTGCAGCTTCTTTACTTTATGTGGAATTTGCTGGGCAGGAACATGTATTTTAGCTAAAGACCACTCATTTACGACTCATTTAATACTTATTTTCAAAAAATATATACATATATAAGTAGAATTAAAGAAAAATTTTGTGATTCAATTTGTAGTAGAAGGGAATGAAAAAAAAAAACATTCAATTGAATTTAATTTTATATGGAATTAATTCTACAAATTTTCCATTCATTTTGTAATAGAATGGAATTATAGAAAAATTTAATCATTCAAATTGAACTTTAATTCTTTCGAAGCTCCCTTAATAATTTGGAAAATTTATATATATATATATATATATATATATATATATATAATCTAACTTGTGAGATCGAGCTTTTGTAAAGATGATAAAGATAACGTATTTCTTCAATTTATTATTCCAAATTTCCATAAATAATAATAAAAAAAATTCTCTGTATTTTCTTCTTATTTAAAAAGCCCTTTTTTTTTTTTTTTTTTTTTTTTTTTTTTTTTTGATACCATGTTTTATTTTCACAAACTACCATATCTTATTTATGTATTCACAATTAAGTAAAGATATCAGTTATATCACTCCATGACCAAATGTATTTACGGAAAAAAACTTTTTGTCGCTCTCTGTTATTTTTATTTTATAAAATTGAATTCAATTCTAATTCTTTACTATAAATTTCTGATTTCAAAAACAGATTCCACTAATCGCTGTTATCCTCTTTGTTTAAATGCTCCTTTTTTTTATTATATTCATATTAATAATTTTCATTACATGTACTTTCATAAATATTTAATGCTTTTTAATTTCTACTAGTTGTTAATTATAAATCCAATTTCTTTAATTCTTTAACATCAGCCTTATTCATAAGAAAATTAAAAAAAAAAAAAAAAAAAACTAAAGCCCAAATCACATTATAACAGTATCAGAGGCAGTAAACTGTGCAAACGAACAACTTTAAATTAGGAAACATAGAATATTAAACGTCTTCACAAAACTTTGCAGTGACAGTATAGTTTTAGGACAGCTAACTGCTACGTTAGCTCTATATCTATTTTCACTGCCACCTATTGTATTGACAGTTATATATTTTGTGACATAAAAAATAAATATATATACAAATGTATATGCACAAATCAAAGAGAAAATGTGGAAAGAAATTGCAGTGTAATTTATTAATAACTTACATTATTTGACCTCAATTTTAAACTGTTCAGTGGAACATTATGGGTTTAAAAGCAGTAATCAAAAAAATGTTTTAGAATTATAGACTATCACTGTACACACACTGTTTGAATGTGATTTGGGCTTAACAGAATTTCACTGTAAAATTTGTTTAACAAAACTTTGTTAAATTTAAAATTTTATTATAAATAACTAAGACCTTGATTTTATAATCTATATTTATTTTCATTGCTTTGCTTCTTATTTTTGTTTTTATAGTTAATTAAGTTCACAAATCAAAACAAGTTTAAAACTAGCAAAAACAATTAAAGAAAAACTTAGAAAAAAAAAACAAACTTCCCAAAAAAAATCACAGTAAATATCAAAATACCAATTGCGATCTTCTTCTACTTTCTTTTTTTCAATTTTTCCAGAAGTTGCCTTCTCCACAAAACAACCGGGATCATTTAATTTCTGTTTGGTGGCAGCCCATAATAAAACCTACATAACAACTACCCCTAGCAAAGAAAACTTTAGCAAAGGACCTACGAAGTACCACGTATATTCTAACAGAAAACAAGATATTTTGCAGGAAATAGCCGTTGATGAAACAGATTTAACTACAGCTCAAGAAAACAGTAAAGCTTTTTATAGACAATTTCAGGACGCAGAAGATCAGTGTAACATTGAGAATAATAAAAATACTGCACTCAAATCATCACAATCTACTGATGATTTAAAAGTGATTCAAGAGCAACCCAAAGCAAAACAGCAGCAGCAAGAAGTTAAAAATACTAAAGCGAAAGGTTTAACAGCACCACCACGTTTAGAAGGTAACGTAAGAGGTTCATTAAATAATATTTTACTAACATCCAGACGTACCGAGTGTTTAGAAGCCACTAAAGCACTAAAGATTGTTGAGAAAAAGAAACACATCACATTAAACCCAAGTTTAAAATCTGAAAGTTCTTTAGAAACCGTCAGCGAAAGCTTTACTAACAGCAGCCTTATATCTTCTACCACTATGACCACACCAGCAACTGTTAATAGTACCGCCGGTGCACCCACCGCTAGTGAAAAACAACCTTGGCCCAATTCTAAAGACGATTATGAATTGCGCGATGTTATTGGTGTGGGTGCCACAGCTGTGGTACATGCGGCCCTTTGCTTGCCACGCAATGAGAAATGTGCCATTAAACGTATTAATTTGGAAAAATGGAACACCTCTATGGATGAATTGCTTAAGGAGATACAGGCTATGTCTTCGTGTAATCACGAAAATGTGGTAACCTACCATACTTCGTTTGTGGTGCGAGAGGAGCTGTGGCTGGTCTTGCGTCTACTTGAAGGCGGTTCTTTGCTGGATATCATCAAGCACAAAATGCGTACCACCCAGTGCAAACATGGTGTATTTGATGAAGCTACTATAGCAACAGTCCTTAAGGAGGTGTTGAAAGGTCTTGAATATTTCCACTCGAATGGTCAGATACATCGCGACATCAAAGCGGGTAATATACTGATAGGTGATGATGGCACCATACAAATTGCTGATTTCGGTGTAAGCGCCTGGTTAGCCACAGGGCGGGATTTGTCGCGTCAAAAGGTACGCCACACCTTTGTGGGTACACCCTGTTGGATGGCGCCCGAGGTAATGGAACAAGATCACGGCTATGACTTTAAGGCGGATATATGGTCGTTTGGAATAACAGCCATTGAAATGGCCACTGGTACGGCTCCCTACCATAAATATCCACCCATGAAGGTATTAATGTTAACTCTACAAAACGATCCACCCACCTTGGATACCGGAGCTGATGAAAAGGATCAGTACAAAGCCTATGGCAAAACATTCCGTAAAATGATTGTGGAATGTCTGCAAAAGGAGCCATCAAAACGACCCACGGCCAGTGAATTGCTTAAACATGCCTTTTTCAAAAAGGCCAAAGATCGTAAATATCTTACCCAAACTCTCTTGGCTTCGGGTCCCTCTATGGAGACTCGTGTGCACAAGGCGGCTAAAAGACAACCAGGAGCATCGGGTCGTCTTCATCGCACCGTTACCGGTGAATGGGTATGGTCCAGTGAAGAGGAAGACAATGGTGGCAAACATCATTCCTCCGATTCGGAAACGGACGATAGACCCATTAATCGTCTGGAAAGAGCTGATTCTTCGGACAGTGATCGGGACGAGCAATCGGAATTTTCGGAGGCAGCCACTGCCACAGGTAATGCTATGCTACAGCAACAACAACAGCAACTACCGCAAGCTACGCAACAACCACCTGCCGCCGTAACATCACCCTCGGGTCTAGCTCCAGCTACTGAAATACCCTTAGTGGATGGTGCTGAAGCGCCTCCCGTTAATCTGGTCTTGCGTATGCGTAATCAACGACGTGAACTACATGATATACGTTTCGAATTTGCCGTAGGCAAAGACTCTGCCGAAGGTATTGCCGCAGAATTGGTGGATGCTGGTCTGGTCGATCCTCTTGACACACAACCCATGGCCATCAATTTGCATCAATTAATCGAACAAAGAGCTGCTTTAAAAACTGTTACGTTCCAATTGAATTCTGGGGTACAACCGGGTGAAGTACCCGATGATCGCTCGCTGGTCGGGTATGCTCAAATATCAATAACAGATTAGATATATTATAACTTAAACATATATAATACATATTTATAAAAATCTTATAGTAGTTCGTAGTAGTATGTACAACAATAATAAGTTATATAGCAGAGGAAAAGAAAAAAAAACATACATAATACAATATATATGATACGATCATGTTGAAAATGATGTGTTGATGTAGATGATAATGAATGATGAGAAATAATAAATTATTATTTAATAGTATATTAAGAAAAAACTAAAAGAAAAAAACAAACAAACAAATAAAACTCTTAAACAAAAAAGCTTAGAAAATGATAAAAGAAAGAAAAAACACAAAAACCCCAAAACAAACTGAAAGAACTTTTATTGTTTTTCTTTTTTTTTTTTTTTTTTGTAATTCATTTACATTTTATTTTTTGTATTTGTTTTCTTTTTTTTAAAGAGGGAAGAAGGTCACTAGTAAATTTGTATTTTTTATTCTTTTAATTTACAGTTATATTTTCTAACTATTTCAATGCACTATCTAATATTTTTATAGATAAATACTTAAATAGAAAATGTATTTCATATTAAAATGTTGAATGAAATATTTTTATAAAAAAATAAATTATTTTCTGTTATTATTTAATTATAATTTTTTAAAATTAAAAAAAATATCTGATTCTAAGATCCATACAAGGGAGATAATTATTTAATTTATTGCGATACAATTTCTTACTTTCTTTACTTTATTGTAGTCCGTCCTTAGCTGTTATTAAATCACAAGCCAAGTATTTTTTCCAAAGAAAAGCCAATAGTCCAAGAATCCTGCAACTGAAGCTTTGATTTTCTTCTGACAGCTTTCGTTTAAACGTATAAAGGCGGATAATTTTCTTTTCAACTCTGAGCGATTTGTAGGTTGCTTTTATTAAAATTTAATTTCAATTGTGTTAAGAAAAAACGGCAAAACTTTCTTTATCTAATAAATCAATCATTTAGGCTTTTTTCTACAATCTTCATAAAATTTTATAATAATTTATTTTGTAATTATTGAATTTTATTGGTAAGTAATTAATGTACCATTTTCATATTTATTTAAATAGTATAAAAAATTAACAATAAATGTAGTCATTTATTTTTATTATGCCAGAAAATAATAAAAATATTTGTGATTATTTGAATTTTTATTTTGATCATTATTTATTATGCAATTTTCTTTTTAAATATAATTTCTATATAAAAAAGGTAATTATTTAAAAAAGTACTTAAGTTGAAAATTATTAGGCTATTACTATTTAATTTATTGTATAAGGCACACCCAAACACCAAACAATTTTAAAAAGTATCATCAATAGCTCTGTTCCATTACTTTTCAGATTTATAGGTTTTAGTCAAAAACAACAAAATACAAAGAAATTTTGAGTAAGGAAACACTTTCCTGTAAATTCTTTTAATCTGATACAGAGTTAATATTCAGGATTTTCGTTTTTTTTTTTTCATTTAACAATTTGTTCTTCGAATTTTTTATTTGATTAAAAACATTTTCAAAATTACATAAATTTTGCTGCATTTCCAAAAAATCATCAGGGCTATTCCAGATGCAACAGACTTACTTACGTTTTCTTCTTTTTTTTAAAGTTGATAAAATTCAATATATCATGCCATTAATAAGTTTTTTTTTTCTGGAAACTTTTAAAATTTTATTACATAATTTATTGCGACAAAAAATGAAGCGTGTTTTTCCCATCAATAATTTTTTTTCTTTCGAAATGGATTAATAAAATTATGCGGAAGCGATTTTATTAGGTGCCGATTATATCATATTCAGGTATGTGACGGAAATCGATCGTTTTCAAATATATCGGTTTCAAAAGTTGTTATGAATTTCAATAGATCTCAAGAATCATTTTTGGAACAATACTTTATTTTTTTATTCATTTATTAGGGATTTCAAAAAATATCGAAGCTCTTTGAAACTTCCTTTATGTGTCTTGTATTTCCAAAGTTTGTTTTAAAATTAGGAAAAGTGTTGATAGATTGTGGTAGACCTTACAAAATAACTAGGAAGCCCAAAATTTTAGGTTATTCTGATAAAAAGTGAGTTAGTTTAATTTAATTTGCATCAATAATGAAAACGAAAAATAAATACATCACTCATTGTTTCAATTTCAAATCGATTTCCATCACATGTCCGATTATGTTGCAGAAAACCATATTATTATGACATCAAAATATATGTTTCCAATAAAATAAACATAAACATTTGGGGAAAACTTCGGAATAAAAGCATTAAAATTAAAAAAAACTTTCAACAAACATTCAAATTCAAATATATCATTAGTTAACGGATTTTAAATGTTCCAACCAAATTTTTTAGGTACGTAATTGCAAAAATATGTGCCTAAGGAATAATCATGCTTGCAGATATTATAGTTGATATTATTTGCATTCAAATATTTCGTATATGATGATTTTTATGTTTTATATTTATTTAAGATTCTTTTTTCTTATTTTATCTGATTATATTTCTTTATAATTACCTTTATTATACTTAAGTGCAAAAACATCATTTTTTGTAGTAATTAGTAATCAGAATAAAATGAGCACCATAACAATTTTACTGTCGTTATTTTCGTTATTTTTATGGAAAAAATATATCATATGGAAAGGTACCCTTTTGTCCGTAAAATCTATCGTTAACGATTCGGAATCGATTATTATATGTGATAATTTTTCTCACCTATGTGATATCGTTTCGATAGCGTTATAATATCGCTTGGTTTATTAGGAACAGTTTCGTATTTTCATGAAGTTTCTTTCGATGGCAGCAACATGCAAAAAATTTAACTACATTAAAAAATTGTCTTACAATTTTTCAAGGTATATTTTTTACAAATTTTCCCTATTTTCCACATAAAGATAAAAAGGTAATTTAATGCCATTAGTTATAAATGATTGAAATGTAAAACAATGATGCACAATTTAGATAATAAAAATTCAATTATTCTATAAATACAAGTCCCTTATAATAGTGATACATATTTAAATTTGTGTTACATTCGGTGATTTTTTTTTTTTTTTTTTTTTTTTTTTTTGAAATCCTTTACATTTGGAAAATCGTCTGGAGCATTTCACAAATAAAAATGTAGACATGATTCATCAAAGTAAACATTTTATATTTTGAGATAAATATTAAAATAACTTCATCAACTAGAATCAGAGATTGCGTCAGTTCATAGCTCGCAATAAGGCAGCCTAAGACAATAATATCCTCTATTGTATGGAAAGTTCGTCTTTTGGTACAAATGACCTTTGAATTTAGAATGTTTATCTTCGGGATCAGGATACCATGTGAATATGACTGGACGGTAAGTTTTATCCATACGTTCTAGAACATCACAGAATATGGAAAAGCTTTAGAATTTTCGATTTCAATATACCAACTATGGACAATCCTTAAGATCTCAGTCTACAATGATGGCTCAAAATATGGACGGTGTTTCGAAAATCTATGTGTTGATCTTGACCTTGCAATAGCTCCAACATCTGTCCAAATTTCAAGAGAGAACTTGACTTAAAAAAAATCTTTAAAAATGGTTATTAAAATACCTCTATCTCCTCTTTTTAACGGAATTGTTAATAAGTTCGATCTAAAATAATGTTGCTATAACTTGGCTGTCTGTTAAAATTTTACACTGTAACAAGAACAAAATAAATGCGATTTACCGTTTTTTAATAGTAAGAGGTCAAAGTAAAAATAACATTTTTGCTGAATTTTTTTTTTTTATAAATAGTGGTCTCAGGTTAAAGAAGTGAAAATAAAAATCTAAATAAAATAAAAAATTGTAAGAAAATTTCACATGAAATAGAAATATTTTTTGTCAAAAATATGATTTTTCTCCAAAATTTTCAAAGCGTAGTATCGCAGTACCAAGGAATATTTTTATAGTAATAATACTGGTGAATTCTCTGAGATATTTTCTATCTAAGTTTTTGCAACCGTTAATAAATTTGTAAGCTTAACCTATTAACTATAAAAAGCCCATCAAACCTCGTTCATTAAAAAAAATTGTTTAAAATTTTTTTGGTAAAAATTAAAAAAATAAAAAAGTTGATATGTTAATTTTTGATGATTTTATTAAAAAAAAAAAACTGAAAAACAAAATGGCTATTCCAATATGACAATAAACATTTTTTATTTTAATATATAGTCAATATATAAAATGTTCATTACTACTGTTTACATAAATTGTTAAAAATAAAAAATGGCGAATCCAATATGGCGTTAATCTAAAAATAAATTTGTTGATTAAAATAAAAACATCTTTAAATTGTATAAAACTATTCATATGCGTGAATTTAAAAAACATTAAATAAAAATCTATTTAAATGCAAAAGTCTATACATTACATTTATTGGCCGCTATATTCAATCCGCTATTTTTATTATTATTATTTTTTATTTACCTTAAATTCGTTAACAGCTTTACAAATATATACATATAGTTTATATATTTTTGGCTTTTAAATACAATATTATCCTATGGGGCGAAAAATTCCCTTTCAACTATTTATAATCGTATAATTTCTGTCTTTCCGAATAAGGAAAACCAAAAAACAAATTCGTATTCAGTGACCATAAATCTATCAAATTCGATTGTTTAAAATTTCACTAAGCTATGAAAGAAATTTGTTGACCGCCATATTGGATCCGCCATTTTGAATTTCTTATTTTTTTCGGAATCGTTATCAGCGCCCTCAAAGACTTATATTCCATATTATTCTTTATGTACGCCATGTACATATTCTATTTATGGCCATAATTCGGGAATCGTGGCCCACTTTGATCCGCCATGTTGCTTCCGCCTTCCCGAATTGGTAAAATAAAAAAACGAATTCGTGTTCAGGTACAAATCGGTCGAATGTGATTATTTGAAATTTCTTCAAATAATAAAAACAACTTTGGCCGCCATTTCGATTTTTTTTTATTACAGATTCCTAATCTGTGTCCACAAAAACCTCGTTTGTGATTTTTATCTTTTACGTGCACCAAGTATTATAATTGTGGCCAAAATCCAGGGAACATAGTTTACCATATTGCTTTCACCTTTGCGAATTCGAAAAATCACAAAAGACCATATTCGTATTCAGAATCGTAATCAGCGTTTGGTATTGAAAATTGGCAAAATCGGTTCATAAACAATAAAGCTATGGGCCAGAAACTAGAAAAAATCGGCATCAGTCGTAACTCTTGTTCATCATTTTCCGACGATATCTCTTAAATAAATTTTGTACAAATAGTTGAGTGATCGATATAAAATCGGAAGCCAAAAATGTGCATGATCCGGCCATATAAAGTGAATTTTGGTATAATAGATTTGGCCAAAGCCGAATATAATATTCTTATTTGTTTCAATATTCGATTGGATATAAAAAACATTTATATGTAATCCAAATATTATTGTGTGTAGTTGTTGTTTTAGGGAACGCAATTTAAAGATGATATCGTTTTTCGTTAATAATACTGGTATATTTTTACTTGATGGCACACCCCTTTTACGCCCTTCTTCTGTAATGATATTTTTTATAACGAGTGAACATTCTGTTTAAATAACTGAATCAATTAAAATTAAATTTTTTACATACATCCTTCAAGGAAAAATTAATGTTACTTTTTTCTTAAATTTAGTGAGCGGATTTAAAGGAAATTTTGTGCACATTTTTTAATATATTTCGAATTCGTCACACAGGGGGAGTAATTACAAAAAAATCAGGTCCTACAAAGGGTCGTGATTTTTAATCTGAATCTAGTATATTCTGTATGTTCTTTCAAATATATTTCAATATTGATGACAATAGCCAGACAATATAATGGTATATAAAAGTGGACGAAAAAAATATTCAGAACATGTTTCTGCTTGACAGATAATCTCTCCCAATACATTTTAAAACTTCAACCATTTTGTTAAATAGAATTCGTCATTAGTAATTTTTTAAAGTTTATTTTTTTTATCCTCGGTTTTTTTTTTTCTTATTTTATTTTCTTAAGATCTGAAACTTTCAAAGCGTTTTATCATCTTAAATCTAAAATAATTAGATATTCGAACTAAGTTTGTAGGTATTTAAAAATATATTTTAAATTCTCTTTTTTAGTCCAGTTTTTTTTTCTACACATATTTTGAAATCTTTCTTATTCCATTTAGAGGCTTTTGAAAATATATTTCCTTAGTTGTTTAAGACATATTAACTATTTTCTCCCGAAAAATCTAGAAATGATTATTAAAAAACTTTCAGCCAACAAAAATGTGGGCTTAAAATGCAATAGAATGGAAATGAAAATCTGGAATTAATTTAAAGTAACGTTCATAGATTAATGATATATTATTTATTACCATTATTGTTATTATTATTGGTAATCTATGGTAGCATTCAAATTCTTAAATTATTCAGAACAATACAGTCATAACTTAAAAAATAAAAACTGTGATTAAATTATTTCGTTTATTATTATAATTTTTTTTTTAAACCTCAACATTTTTTTAAGATTTTACACTTTAACCTGCTACCAAATACTAAATAACCTTTAACCCTCTTTTTTAAAAGAAACATTTATTATTTTCTGGGGGAGAGGCTATTTTGTAACACGATGCAAAGAGGAAATTTTTCTTCTGGAAATCGCTTTACTTAATTGCGTTATAGATTTAAGAGTTTTAAAAATGTGTTTAATTAAATGTTTATGCTCGGTTTTTGTCTTATTAGAGTGTTAAATCTAAAATAATTAGATATTCAAACTAGTTCATCGCTCTTCTAAATTAAACTTTCAGTCAACAAAAATTTGGGCTTAATATGTAATTGATTGAAAATTAAAGTCACGAATTCATTAAAAGTAGCGTTCGCACATTATTGATATATTGTTGTTGTTATTGGTAATCTGTGGTGGCGTTCCAATCCTTAAATCATTCAGACCAATTCTGTCATAACCTAAAAAACTAGACTTTAAAAAATATTTTGTTTCAAATTCAATATGAAATTTAAAAAATAATTTGTTCAAGACCTCACATCCCTTATTATAATTTCACATTTTAATATTAAATAACTTTTAACGCCCTCTTCTAAAAAAAATACATTTATTACTTTCTGGGGGTGGTGTCATTTTGAAACACGATGCAAAGAAGACTTTTTCTATTGTTTAAGAGTTTTAAAAATTTGTTTATTTAAAAACAAATACTATTAAATTTTAATAAATTTATATTAGCTAATGCCAAGCTTGTTTATTTTTAAATTAAATCACACATTTAATAAAATTAATATTTCAATTAAAAAAAGAAAACATATTTTCATATTTAAATTAAATTATAAAACTTTTTTCATTAAAAAGTCTTTAGTTGTATTTTAGTATTTAAGTTGTTTTAATTATAAAAATAAATTGAACTTATCCTACACACACACAATCACACCTTAAATGTTTACATAATTTTGGCTTTAAATTTTGTAAAAAAAAATAATAATAATAAAAAATAGTTTTATATATGTAAGATTTTTTTGTAATTGCTTTTAGTAAGAGAAAAGAGAAAGGAAACAACTTTTTAGAACAAAAATTTTGAATTAAAAAAACTAAACAGCTATTAAATTAAAACATAAAAAAAAATAATTAAACTAAGGAAATTAAACAAAGTTTAAACTAAGTAAAAAAGTTGTGAGTGAATATTTATTATTAAATAATAATAAATTATAATTTAAGCTAAACTGGTAAAACGGTTTTCAGACCTTAAGAGATTCTTATGGTTTTAAACGATAAATATAGTATTAAGTTTAGACTTTAATAAAAGCGGTATATCTTTAAGCGGTTTAATTAATTCTTAAATGTGAGACGTTTCAAAAATTTTGTTAAATAAAAAGTATTTAATTTTTACTTATTTTTAACAACATTTTTGAAAAAGTTTTCAAAATTAAAAAAACTTATTGTAAGTGAAAGTGTATTTTTAAACATTTAAATAGATTTTTAATCTCAACCGATAGATGTTCTAGTTTAAACATAAACTTGCTTTAAACTTAAAATAATCTTACACTGATTAACTTACTTAATAACACAAATGTAAAATTTTCTTAAATAAGAAAAATTGAAATATTTCCCATTTAAAAAAATTTATTAAATTTTAAAAATTTCTACAAGTAAAACACTTAGCTTAAACTTAGTTTAATTTAATTTTAGTTATCACACCCTAAAAACTATTTAAGCAATTAAACGGCAAAGTGAATTGTTAGTAATATTAAAAGTATTGTGTTAATATTACTGTTCAAGCGAAAAGTTAAAGTTCGGAGATAAAATAAACAATAAAGCCTTTTGGAAATAGTTGAGAAAACTGCAAAGAACTAAGAAAAATTGTGTTTTACTTTAATAATTAGAAAGAAAAATGTTTGAATTTTTTTGATAAAAAGTTAGAAGAAAAGAAACAGCTTTTCTAATAAACTAAAATTTTAGAAATTCTAAGAATAAATTATAACCGGATAGGGTTCTCAAACGATCGATATAATTCCTTATAATAAAGTAAGTATTTCAAATGTTAGTAACATTTGATGAAAAACAAATAAACTTAAGTTAATTGGTGCTACATAAACACACTTCAAAACCGCATTTAAAATTTTTATTATAATTTCAGTATCGGATTTCTTAAAACAGACAGAAAACAAAAATGTCCAACTAATTTTTTATAATTTTCAGACTTTATTTAAAATTGTAATCCTTGAACATTCCAGGTCAAATTTTTTATTAATAAATCTTAATATTTAATTACATTATAAAAATCCTTAATATTTCGAACCTAAGGCACAAAAACTAAAAGGTAAAACTCTGCTAACTTCAAAAATGTGTAAACTTTATATTTTTATTATGAAAAAAAAAAAACAATAAAATTATTCCCACACTTTCTAACTCTTTTGCATGAACCTCTACTTACTATTCGTAGAACACATACAACATGGCTGACTACTTTGAGGAATTAGGTCATACACCTACCGGACCCGAAGGTGCCAATGATTTTGATCGCCACTATAAACGCCTACAAGTATTGGCCATAATGAATGGTATTGATATGGAAATTGAAGTACCAGAAGCTTCCAAAAGAGCCATAGCCGAACTGCCGGTACATGAAACCATAAATGATGACAAGGAAGCACTAGAGTGTGCAGTATGTAAACAACCAGCGGAGAATGGTGAAAGATATAAAATATTACCCTGTAAACATGAATTTCATGAGGAGTGTATATTGCTGTGGTTGAAAAAGGTAAGTTTTAAGGGAAAATAATATGATTTTATTATCATTAAAATATCTTTTCCCAGGCCAACTCTTGTCCCATGTGCCGCTTTGAACTGGAAACCGATGACGAGGCTTACGAGGAATTGAGACGTTATCGTCAGGATGAAGCAAATCGCCAGGAAAGACAAAATAATTTATTAGATTCCATGTTTTCTTAATTAATATTTTTTACTTTTAAATTTGAAGTTTTCTTATTAATTTTAGTATAGGAGATGCTTGGTGTATGTTTATTTTTGTTAGACTATGTATAATTTTTCCTAAAGCCTAAAAGTAGGTTTTATTTTTATTTTTTTAACAAATTATTAGTTCGGTGTAAATGGTATGAAGTGAAATGAAATGCGAAATTAAATAAAGCAAATCTAATGAAAAAAGAAAATATAAATAAATTTTTAATTGATTACAATTATTTTATTCCTCAAGTAAGTATACGTTTTGACATTTATTTTGAAAGTAAATAAAAATTTTGTTTTCGTTGTTGCTACTTTTTTTAAATTGTGTTTCGCCTATATATTTATTTGGTAAGTAATTCAATTTAGCGTGTTTTATGTTTAAGAAATAACAGGAAAAAACCATTAGAATATTGTATATACGTACATGTACACTATTTTAAGGTGAAAGAAGCACTAGTCCCATTTGTATTGAGGAACATTATGTTAGATCACGATGTTCCAAAGATTACTTCATTTTAAAATAAAGGCTGAATCTAGCGATAAAAAGGTTATAGCAATACGGATTGCATAAAAAAATATAACTTTTTACTTAAATTTTAGTATATTATCACCTAAAATTGAAAATGTACTGACCTAAACTAAAACTTTCATATTCATACATTCAAACATGACATCAATAATAACAAAAATCAAAAGCTCGTAATATCAACTTTATAAGCGTAAAATTTGTTTCACTTAAGAAAAATTTGGTTTGAAGAGATATTTTTGCTTTAAGTGAACCCTAGCAATAAGAAATCAATATACTTGGAAGAAAAATAGGCAACATTGCTATATAATCACCTAGACGAAAAAAAGAAGATACCGTCTGATAATCTTCTGGAAGATGTAATAAATTTATAGAAAAATTATCACTAAATAAATCTTGAAATAATGTAATAAAGAAAATTTTTACATCTTGTAATGCATGTATGCACATAAATCTTTACATTATAAAGCACGAAAACTAACACTCACATAAAATATCCATTTTTTTGCTTTTTTTTCAGTTTTGAAAAATTTTTCGACAACTGAAATAATTGTGACTGCATTAATTTCCTCCGGATGATCTCAATAGGATACCATCAATTTATTACGAAGATATTTTGATATTTTGAGGATAAGAATAATAATAAAAAATTTTATATATCTTTTGTTGTTTATTGCCCAATTTTCTTTAAACTGATAAAAATACAATATAAAAATATTGCTTTGATGATTTTCATCCAAATAATAAAAAGAACATATTGCGTAAATTTCTTTTAGAAAGATATCTTCCAAATGTTTGTAGAGATATGGATAACTGTTAAGTTTATGTATCTGTGTAAAAAAAAAAACAATAATATGAAAAAATAAAAATTCCATAAGATCATGTCATTAAAGTAATTTTTTCAATGAAGTTGACAGATTTTTAAAATTATTTTCATATCAATAGATGTAAATTGGTTACTAAAGCAATATTATGCAAAAAAAAAAAAAAAAAAAAAAAACCGCATTTTGAAAAAGTAGGTTTATACGTCCTTAAATTATTAGAGGCTTTCTATATTATTGATTATTATTGGAGTAACATAATAGCGTATCAATTGATCAAACATTACAATCTATGCCAACCCATAAATAATCAACTTGTTGCAGAGATTGAAACTAATTTCTTAACTTTATGTCATCATATTTAGTAGCAGTAACAGCTATTTTTAAATCTTGAAATTCTAAAAGTGCATTTTCATACTTATTGGTCAATATAAAAATAAAATGTAAACATTAAAATTTTGATATCATCTTTTCCTGAATTAAGCGTAATTTTCGACCCCCTTTTTCCCCAATGTACTTTGTTATGAAACAAACCAGTCTCTGCCGAAAATGGATACCGCAACCAACTAGCCTACCGGGGCACACAAAAAATATTTTAAAAATGTGTACTGTAAAAAAAATGATGCTTAATTGAAAATTTTCCACTTTTTCTCTTTTTAAATTATACTTATTTAAAATATTAGTACTTTCAAAGTACTTTTTCGAAATGTAGTACTTTTCTTGACTATTGAAAATTGTATTTCTTTAAGTACTCTGTAGCTATTTGGCTCTTTTCTAAATTGTCAATTATTATTTTAACTGGTGCTATTTTTAAGCAATAAACCGAAAACGTTTTGTTTTTATTTTTTATTTCATATAAATATCTTTAGTGATTAAATGTTTTTATTAATTAGTTACAAAAATATTTAAGGGATTTTTATTTTTAAATATAAATATCCATCATAATGAAAAAAATAAATATATTTTAAAATAAATATAAGTAAGAAAACGTTTTCTTACTTATATTTAGTTTTTTATACGCTTCACATAAAGTGAAAGGTATATAAAAGTGTGCCATTTTATACGAAAGCCTTTACATAAAGGGACTCAAATTGAAAAATATTCATGATAGTTATGATTAAAAGTAACTTTTGAGTCTATCTGTCCGTCTAGAAGTCTGTCCGTCTGTATGTTAAAATTAATTTTTTGAAGCCCATAATACAACAGATACATTTCTCTTTCAACACATATGTAACATATAGTCTCGGAAATCTTGGTGTTGAAATTCACCGAAATCCGATTAGGAATCAGGGAGTTATAAACGATTTTCTAGAACAGCCTCAAAAAGTTCCAATTTTCTTTTCTTTATATAAACAACAAAGATAGTAAAATTCAACATATCAATGTAGTATACTGTTTGGGTTTGTGACTGAAAGTCTTTAGGTCCTGAGTTCAATCTTTGGCCAAAACTTTTAAAAATTGTTTTATAATTTATCTTCAAACAAAACTTTGAAATTCTGAATTCAAAAAACAGTTTTATTTTAATTTGTTTCTTTTTTCAACACTGTTGAATTTTAAATATATTCAGCATATAGTGTTGTAAATTAATTTTTATACAGTTGACATATACAAGAAGTACATATAATTGTTTTTCAAAATTTCTATGGGTATAGAAAGTCTAGTGGAAGTGTTCTATATTACAAATATTCAAGCCATGGTTAGTTACTATTCTCGTAGAATCCTTTTCAGAATTTTTGTGCTGAAGAAATGAACTCAGTCGGTCCATTAGTAACAAAGATATCGGCCAAAATGCATTTTGACCGACATCCATGTTCTAAATAAGCGATGGACTTGGTTCTTATATAGATCGTTTAAAATTTTTTTTCTTGAATTTTGTTTTTTTGAATCAACTAAATCGGTTCCTAAACAACTGAGTTATTGGCAAATCTGTTTTTTATTTATCTAACGTCTGCTTTTCTCAGTTGTTGCTTCCATGGGTACATTAAAAAAACAACAATAAACTAAGGCATATTTTTTTCAAGTTTTTGAAGCACCTAAGCTAGAAACTTCGTTCTTTCACAGAAAAATCGAAAATTTTTTAAGAATTTTTTTTGTTCATTCTTGCATAAATCTATCACAAATATTTTTTTCAAATTTTTTTAAGTTAGTCAAATTGGTCCATAAATTTCCCTACATACCCTTTTTGAATTTATTATTGTCATACATTTGTAATTTTATATTTTCTCACATTTATAAATTATTTGTTCTGCACCGAAGTGATTATATCTTCTTTAAAGATATGCGAACTTTTGTAAAATTCCAAAGTTTTAAATTTATTATCTACTAGCTTCGCTACCCTGTTTGATATGATAACTAATATTTTATTTACATGGAAGCAACTACTCTCCCCTGACCTATGCACCCTATCCGAAATTTGATATGAAAATCACTTTTAAAACATTTTAAGACTTTCACTCTAATAGTCCTTTAGATGGGAAAATTTATATAATCTTTGTATGGGTCTAACTCTTCCCCTGGACCTATCCATCCTATTTTCATTTCATCAATGCGATATGACAGGATAAAGATTCCCACGAAATTTGAAGGCTCTCACTTTATATGGGAGGTACTACTCCCCCTGCTCCAATCGAAAAATAAAATATCATATTTGCCTTTAGGGCACAGGATGATGCTGTGAAAATTTTAAGGAAATCGATTCATCCCTTTTAGAGTTTTAAAAAAGTATGCGTGGCATCCGATCAAAATCCAACCTATAACATTCTACAATGCAAGTAATATCTGTGCGTCATATTTCATACAAATGGCTTCATTAATAACGTCCAAATTTAAAAAGGGGATTTTTTTTTTAAAGTAGGCATAAAATGTACGTGTGACGTCCAATCGAGATCAAATTTCAAATTTCGTAAAAATCGGCTAAGCCGTTTAGACGTGATTGATACGAAAGCAATAAACAAACGATCTTACACCTCATTTTTAAAATATATAAGAATTTATAATATCTTAATTCTATTTCAAAAATGTAAATTATTTAAAGATTTTAGTGTTTACATAGATAAATAATAGGTATTTGTAGTATTTGTAATTACATCCAATACAATGTATTTCATTTTCATGTAACACATCTCAACAAGGGTTATGGGTATATAAGATTCGGCACAGAAGAATATAGCACTCGAACTTGTTTTCTTATTACATACGAATGCAAAAACAAATTGTAAATCAGCTTCAATATTACACTATAAATCGATTTTTTATATTTTTCATATAAAAACCGATTTTTGGTAGAAAATATGAGTGATCAAAGATTTTTGTCCTTTTGGCTCTATCTCTTCTGGTTTAGCTTTAAAACCGATTTTTAAGTTTTTCATATAAAAATGTTTTTTGGTAGAAAATATGAGTGATCACAGATTTTTGTCCTTTCGGCTCTATCTCTTCTAGTTTAGCTTTAAAATCGATTTTTAAGTTTTTTATATAAAAATCGATTTTTGGTAGAAAATATGAGTGATCACAGATTTTTGTCCTTTTGGCTCTATCTCTTCTAGTTTAGCTTTAAAATCGATTTTTAAGTTTTTTATATAAAAATCGATTTTTGGTAGAAAATATGAGTGATCACAGATTTTTGTCCTTTTGGCTCTATCTCTTCTGGTTTAGCTTTAAAATCGATTTTTAAGTTTTTCATATAAAAATCGATTTTTGGTAGAAAATATGAGTGATCACAGATTTTTGTCCTTTTGACTCTATCTCTTCTGGTTTAGCTTTAAAATCGATTTTTAAGTTTTTCATATAAAAATCGATTTTTGGTAGAAAATATGATTTTTGTACTTTTGGCTCTATCTCTTCTGGTTTAGCTTTAAAATCGATTTTTAAGTTTTTCATATAAAAATCGATTTTTGGTGGAAAATATGATTGATCACAGATTTTTGTCCTTTTGGCTCTATCTCTTCTGGTTTAGCTTTAAAATCTATTTTTGTTTTTCATATAAAAATCGATTTTTGGTAGAAAATATGAGTGATCACAGATTTTTGTCCTTTTGGCTCTATCTCTTCTGGTTTAGCTTTAAAATCGATTTTTAAGTTTTTCATATAAAAATCGATTTTTGGTAGAAAATATGAGTGATCACAGATTTTTGTCCTTTTGGCTCTATCTCTTCTGGTTTAGCTTTAAAATCTATTTTTGTTTTTCATATAAAAATCGATTTTTGGTAGAAAATATGAGTGATCACAGATTTTTGTCCTTTTGGCTCTATCTCTTCTGGTTTAGCTTTAAAATCTATTTTTGTTTTTCATATAAAAATCGATTTTTGGTAGAAAATATGAGTGATCACAGATTTTTGTCCTTTTGGCTCTATCTCTTCTGGTTTAGCTTTAAAATCGATTTTTAAGTTTTTCATATAAAAATCGATTTTTGGTAGAAAATATGAGTGATCACAGATTTTTGTCCTTTTGGCTCTATCTCTACTGGTTTAGCTTTAAAATCTATTTTTGTTTTTCATATAAAAATCGATTTTTGGTAGAAAATATGAGTGATCACAGATTTTTGTCCTTTTGGCTCTATCTCTTCTGGTTTAGCCTTAAAATCGATTTTTAAGTTTTTCATATAAAAATCGATTTTTAGTAGAAAATATGAGTGATCACAGATTTTTGTCCTTTTGGTTCTATCTCTTCTAGTTTAGCTTTAAATTCACTTTTTAAGTTTTTCGTATAAAAATCGATTTTTGGTAGAAAATATGATTTTTGTACTTTTGGCTCTATCTCTTCTGGTTTAGCTTTAAAATCGATTTTTAAGTTTTTCATATAAAAATCGATTTTTGGTGGAAAATATGATTGATCACAGATTTTTGTCCTTTTGGCTCTATCTCTTCTGGTTTAGCTTTAAAATCGATTTTTAAGTTTTTCTTATACAAATCGATTTTTGGTAGAAAATATGAGTGATCACAGATTTGTGTCCTTTTGGCTCTATCTCTTCTGGTTTAGCTTTAAAATCAATTTTTAAGTTTTTCATATAAAAATCGATTTTTGGTAGAAAATATGAGTGATCACATATTTTTGTCCTTTTGGTTCTATCTCTTCTAGTTTAGCTTTAAATTCACTTTTTAAGTTTTTCATATAAAAATGTTTTTTGGTACAAAATATGATTGATCACAGATTTTTGTCCTTTTGGCTCTATCTCTTCTGGTTTAGCTTTAAAATCGATTTTTAAGTTTTTCTTATACAAATCGATTTTTGGTAGAAAATATGAGTGATCACAGATTTGTGTCCTTTTGGCTCTATCTCTTCTGGTTTAGCTTTAAAATCAATTTTTAAGTTTTTCATATAAAAATCGATTTTTGGTAGAAAATATGAGTGATCACATATTTTTGTCCTTTTGGTTCTATCTCTTCTAGTTTAGCTTTAAATTCACTTTTTAAGTTTTTCATATAAAAATGTTTTTTGGTAGAAAATATGAGTGATCACAGATTTTTGTCCTTTTGGCTCTATCTCTTCTGGTTTAGCTTTAAAATCGATTTTTAAGTTTTTCATATAAAAATCGATTTTTGGTAGAAAATATGAGTGATCACAGATTTTTGTCCTTTTGGCTCTATCTCTTCTGGTTTAGCTTTAAAATCTATTTTTGTTTTTCATATAAAAATCGATTTTTGGTAGAAAATATGAGTGATCACAGATTTTTGTCCTTTTGGCTCTATCTCTTCTGGTTTAGCTTTAAAATCGATTTTTAAGTTTTTCATATAAAAATCGATTTTTGGTAGAAAATATGAGTGATCACAGATTTTTGTCCTTTTGGCTCTATCTCTTCTGGTTTAGCTTTAAAATCTATTTTTGTTTTTCATATAAAAATCGATTTTTGGTAGAAAATATGAGTGATCACAGATTTTTGTCCTTTTGGCTCTATCTCTTCTGGTTTAGCCTTAAAATCGATTTTTAAGTTTTTCATATAAAAATCGATTTTTAGTAGAAAATATGAGTGATCACAGATTTTTGTCCTTTTGGTTCTATCTCTTCTAGTTTAGCTTTAAATTCACTTTTTAAGTTTTTCGTATAAAAATGTTTTTTGGTAGAAAATATGAGTGATCACAGATTTTTGTCCTTTTGGCTCTATCTCTTCTGGTTTAGCTTTAAAATCGAATTTTAAGTTTTTCATATAAAAATCGATTTTTGGTAGAAAACATGAGTGATCACAGACTTTTGTCCTTTTGGGTCTATCTCTTCTGGTTTAGCTTTAAAATCGATTTTTAAGTTTTTCATATAAAAATCGATTTTTGGTAGAAAATATGAGTGATCACAGACTTTTGTCCTTTTGGCTCTATCTCTTCTGGTTTAGCTTTAAAATCGATTTTTAAGTTTTTCATATAAAAATCGATTTTTGGTAGAAAATATGAGTGATCACAGATTTTTGTCCTTTTGACTCTATCTCTTCTGGTTTAGCTTTAAAATCGATTTTTAAGTTTTTCATATAAAAATCGATTTTTGGTAGAAAATATGATTTTTGTACTTTTGGCAATATCTCTTCTGGTTTAGCTTTAAAATCGATTTTTAAGTTTTTCTTATACAAATCGATTTTTGGTAGAAAATATGAGTGATCACAGATTTGTGTCCTTTTGGCTCTATCTCTTCTGGTTTAGCTTTAAAATCAATTTTTAAGTTTTTCATATAAAAATCGATTTTTGGTAGAAAATATGAGGGATCACAGGTTTTTGTCCTTTTGGCTCTATCTCTTCTGGTTTAGCTTTAAAATCAATTTTTAAATTTTCCATATAAAAATCGATTTTTGGTAGAAAATATGAGTGATCACAAATTTTTGTCCTTTTGGCTCTATCTCTTCTGGTTTAGCTTTAAAATCGATTTTTAAGTTTTTCATATACAAATCGATTTTTTGTAGAAAATATGAGTGATCACAAATTTTTGTCCTTTTGGCTCTATCTCTTCTGGTTTAGCTTTAAAATCGATTTTTAAGTTTTTCATATACAAATCGATTTTTTGTAGAAAATATGAGTGATCACAGATTTTTGTCCTTTTGGCTCTATCTCTTCTGGTTTAGCTTTAAAATCGATTTTTAAGTTTTTCATATACAAATCGATTTTTGGTAGAAAATATGAGTGATCACAGATTTGTGTCCTTTTGGCTCTATCTCTTCTGGTTTAGCTTTAAAATCAATTTTTAAGTTTTTCATATAAAAATCGATTTTTGGTAGAAAATATGAGTGATCACAGGTTTTTGTCCTTTTGGCTCTATCTCTTCTGGTTTAGCTTTAAAATCAATTTTTAAATTTTCCATATAAAAATCGATTTTTGGTAGAAAATATGAGTGATCACAGATTTTTGTCCTTTTAGCTCTATCTCTTCTGGTTTAGCTTTAAATTCGATTTTCAAGTTTTTCATATACAAATCGATTTTTGGTAGAAAATATGAGTGATCACAGATTTTTGTCCTTTTGGTTCTATCTCTTCTGGTTTAGCTTTAAAATCGATTTTTAAGTTTTTCATATAAAAATCGATTTTTGGTAGAAAACATGAGTGATCACAGACTTTTGTCCTTTTGGCTCTATCTCTTCTGGTTTAGCTTTAAATTCGATTTTCAAGTTTTTCATATACACATCGATTTTTGGTAGAAAATATAAGTGATCACAGAATTTTGTCCTTCTGGTTTAGCTTTAAAATCGATTTTTAAGTTTTTCATATAAAAATCGATTTTTGGTGGAAAATATGAGTGATCACAGATTTTTGTCCTTTTGGCTGTATCTCTTCTGGTTTAGCTTTAAAATCGATATTTAAGTTTTTCATATAAAAATCGATTTTTGGTAGAAAATATGAGTGATCACAGATTTTTGTCCTTTTGGCTCTATCTCTTCTGGTTTAGCTTTAAAATCGATTTTTAAGTTTTTCATATACAAATCGATTTTTGGTAGAAAATATGAGTGATCGCAGATTTTTGTCCTTTTGGCTCTATCTCTTCTGGTTTAGCTTTAAAGTCGATTTTTAAGTTTGTCATATACAAATCGATTTTTGATAGAAAATATGAGTGATCACAAATTTTTGTCCTTTTGGCTCTATCTCTTCTGGTTTAGCTTTAAATTCGATTTTCAAGTTTTTCATATACAAATCGATTTTTGGTAGAAAATATGAGTGATCACAGATTTTTGTCCTTTAGGCTCTATCTCTTCTGGTTTAGCTTTAAAATCGATTTTTAAGTTTTTCATATAAAAATCGATTTTTGGTAGAAAATATGAGTGATCACAGATTTTCGTCCATTTGGCTCTATCTCTTCTGGTTTAGCTTTAAAATCGATTTTTAAGTTTTTCATATAAAAATTGATTTTTGGTAGAAATACGAGTGATCACAGATTTTTGTCCTTTTGGCTCTATCTCTTCTGGTTTAGCTTTAAAATCGATTTTTAAGTTTTTCATATAAAAATCGATTTTTGGTAGAAAATATGAGTGATCACAGATTTTTGTCCTTTTGGCTGTATCTCTTCTGGTTTAGCTTTAAAATCGATATTTATGTTTTTCATATAAAAATCGATTTTTGGTAGAAAATACGAGTGATCACAGATTTTTGTCCTTTTGGCTCTATCTCTTCTGGTTTAGCTTTAAAATCGATTTTTAAGTTTTTCATATAAAAATCGATTTTTGGTGGAAAATATGAGTGATCACAGATTTTTGTCCTTTTGGCTGTATCTCTTCTGGTTTAGCTTTAAAATCGATATTTATGTTTTTCATATAAAAATCGATTTTTGGTAGAAAATATGAGTGATCACAGATTTTTGTCCTTTTGGCTCTATCTCTTCTGGTTTAGCTTTAAAATCGATTTTTAAGTTTTTCATATACAAATCTATTTTTGGTAGAAAATATGAGTGATCGCAGATTTTTGTCCTTTTGGCTCTATCTCTTCTGGTTTAGCTTTAAAGTCGATTTTTAAGTTTGTCATATACAAATCGATTTTTGATAGAAAATATGAGTGATCACAGATTTTTGTCCTTTTGGCTTTATCTCTTCTGGTTTAGCTTTAAAATCGATTTTTAAGTTTTTCATATAAAAATCGATTTTTGGTGGAAAATATGAGTGATCACAGATTTTTGTCCTTTAGGCTCTATCTCTTCTGGTTTAGCTTTAAAATCGATTTTTAAGTTTTTCATATAAAAATCGATTTTTGGTAGAAAATATGAGTGATCACAGATTTTCGTCCATTTGGCTCTATCTCTTCTGGTTTAGCTTTAAAATCGATTTTTAAGTTTTTCATATAAAAATCGATTTTTGGTAGAAATACGAGTGATCACAGATTTTTGTCCTTTTGGCTCTATCTCTTCTGGTTTAGCTTTAAAATCGATTTTTAAGTTTTTCATATAAAAATCGATTTTTGGTAGAAAATATGAGTGATCACAGATTTTTGTCCTTTTGGCTCTATCTCTTCTGGTTTAGCTTTAAAATCGATTTTTAAGTTTTTCATATAAAAATCGATTTTTGGTAGAAAATATGAGTGATCACAAATTTTCGTCCATTTGGCTCTATCTCTTCTGGTTTAGCTTTAAAATCGATTTTTAAGTTTTTCATATAAAAATCGATTTTTGGTAGAAATACGAGTGATCACAGATTTTTGTCCTTTTGGCTCTATCTCTTCTGGTTTAGCTTTAAAATCGATTTTTAAGTTTTTCATATAAAAATCGATTTTTGGTAGAAAATATGAGTGATCACATGTTTTTGTCCTTTTGGCTCTATCTCTTCTGGTTTAGCTTTAAAATCGATTTTTAAGTTTTTCATATAAAAATCGATTTTTGGTAGAAAATATGAGTGATCACAGATTTTTGTCCTTTTGGCTCTATCTCTTCTGGTTTAGCTTTAAAATCGATTTTTAAGTTTTTCATATAAAAATCGATTTTTGGTGGAAAATATGAGTGATCACAGATTTTTGTCCTTTAGGCTCTATCTCTTCTGATTTAGCTTTAAAATCGATTTTTAAGCTTTTCATATAAAAATCGATTTTTGGTAGAAAACATGAGTGATCACAGATTTTTGTCCTTTTGGCTTTATCTCTTCTGGTTTAGCTTTAAAATCGATTTTTAAGTTTTTCATATAAAAATCGATTTTTGGTGGAAAATATGAGTGATCACAGATTTTTGTCCTTTTGGCTCTATCTCTTCTGATTTAGCTTTAAAATCGATATTTAAGTTTTTCATATAAAAATCGATTTTTGGTATAAAATATGAGTGATCACAGATTTTTGTCCTTTTGGCTCTATCTCTTCTGGTTTAGCTTTAAAATCGATTTTTAAGTTTTTCATATACACATCGATTTTTGGTAGAAAATATAAGTGATCACAGAATTTTGTCCTTCTGGTTTAGCTTTAAAATCGATTTTTAAGTTTTTCATATAAAAATCGATTTTTGGTGGAAAATATGAGTGATCACAGATTTTTGTCCTCTTGGCTCTATCTCTTCTGGTTTAGCTTTAAAATCGATATTTAAGTTTTTCATATAAAAATCGATTTTTGGTAGAAAATATGAGTGATCACAGATTTTTGTCCTTTTGGCTCTATCTCTTCTGGTTTAGCTTTAAAATCGATTTTTAAGTTTTTCATATACAAATCGATTTTTGGTAGAAAATATGAGTGATCGCAGATTTTTGTCCTTTTGGCTCTATCTCTTCTGGTTTAGCTTTAAAATCGATTTTTAAGTTTTTCATATACAAATCGATTTTTGATAGAAAATATGAGTGATCACAGATTTTTGTCCTTTTGGCTTTATCTCTTCTGGTTTAGCTTTAAAATCGATTTTTAAGTTTTTCATATAAAAATCGATTTTTGGTGGAAAATATGAGTGATCACAGATTTTTGTCCTTTAGGCTCTATCTCTTCTGGTTTAGCTTTAAAATCGATTTTTAAGTTTTTCATATAAAAATCGATTTTTGGTAGAAAATATGAGTGATCACAGATTTTCGTCCATTTGGCTCTATCTCTTCTGGTTTAGCTTTAAAATCGATTTTTAAGTTTTTCATATAAAAATCGATTTTTGGTAGAAAACACGAGTGATCACAGATTTTTGTCCTTTTGGCTCTATCTCTTCTGGTTTAGCTTTAAAATCAATTTTTAAGTTTTTCATATAAAAATCGATTTTTGTTAGAAAATATGAGTGATCACAGATTTTTGTCCTTTTAGCTCCATCTCTTCTGGTTTAGCTTTAAAATCAATTTTTAAGTTTTTCATATACAAATCGATTTTTGGTAGAAAACATGAGTGATCACAGATTTTTGTCCTTTTGGCTTTATCTCTTCTGGTTTAGCTTTAAAATCGATTTTTAAGCTTTTCATATAAAAATCGATTTTTGGTAGAAAACATGAGTGATCACAGATTTTTGTCCTTTTGGCTTTATCTCTTCTGGTTTAGCTTTAAAATCGATTTTTAAGTTTTTCATATAAAAATCGATTTTTGGTGGAAAATATGAGTGATCACAGATTTTTGTCCTTTTGGCTCTATCTCTTCTGATTTAGCTTTAAAATCGATATTTAAGTTTTTCATATAAAAATCGATTTTTGGTAGAAAATATGAGTGATCACAGATTTTTGTCCTTTTGGCTCTATCTCTTTTGTTTTAGCTTTAAAATCGATTTTTAAGTTTTTCATATACACATCGATTTTTGGTAGAAAATATAAGTGATCACAGAATTTTGTCCTTCTGGTTTAGCTTTAAAATCGATTTTTAAGTTTTTCATATAAAAATCGATTTTTGGTGGAAAATATGAGTGATCACAGATTTTTGTCCTTTTGGCTCTATCTCTTCTGGTTTAGCTTTAAAATCAATTTTTAAGTTTTTCATATAAAAATCGATTTTTGTTAGAAAATATGAGTGATCACAGATTTTTGTCCTTTTAGCTCCATCTCTTCTGGTTTAGCTTTAAAATCAATTTTTAAGTTTTTCATATACAAATCGATTTTTGGTAGAAAATATGAGTGATCACAGATTTTTGTCCTTTTGGCTCTATCTCTTCTGGTTTAGGTTGAAAATCGATTTTTAGGTTTTTCATATACAAATCGATTTTTGGTAGAAAATATGAGAGATCACAGATTTTTGTCCTTTTGGCTCTATCTCTTCTGGTTTGTCTTTAAAATCTATTTTTAGGTTTTTCGTATACAAATAGATTTTTGGTAGAAAATATTCATAGATTTTTGTCCTTTTGGCTCTATCTCTTCTAGTTTGTCTTTAAAATCAATTTTTAAGTTTTTCTTATAAAAATCGATTTTTGGTAGAAAATATTAGTGATCACAAATTTTTGGCCTTTTGGCTCTATCTCTTCTAGTTTAGCTTTAAAATCGATTTTTAAGTTTTTCATATAAAAATCGATTTTTGGTAGAAAATATGAGTGATCACAGATTTTTGTCCTTTTGGCTCTATCTCTTCTGGTTTAGCTTTAAAATCGATTTTTAAGTTTTTCATATACAAATCGATTTTTGGTAGAAAATATAAGTGATCACAGATTTTTGTCCTTTTGGCTCTATCTCTTCTGGTTTAGCTTTAAAATCGATTTTTAAGTTTTTCATATAAAAATCGATTTTTAGTAGAAAATATGAGTGATTTTTGTCCTCTTGGCTCTATCTCTTCTGGTTTAGCTTTAAAATCGATTTTTAAGTTTTTCATATAAAAATCGATTTTTGGTAGAAAACATGAGTGATCACAGATTTTTGTCCTTTTGGCTCTATCTCTTCTGGTTTAGCTTTAAAATCGATATTTAAGTTTTTCATATAAAAATCGATTTTTGGTAGAAAATATGAGAGATCACAGATTTTTGTCCTTTTGGCTCTATCTCTTCTGGTTTAGCTTTAAAATCGATTTTTAAGTTTTTCATATACAAATCGATTTTTGATAGAAAATATGAGTGATCGCAGATTTTTGTCCTTTTGGCTCTATCTCTTCTGGTTTAGCTTTAAAATCGATTTTTAAGTTTTTCATATACAAATCGATTTTTGATAAAAAATATGAGTGATCACAGATTTTTGTCCTTTTGGCTTTATCTCTTCTGGTTTAGCTTTAAAATCGATTTTTAAGTTTTTCATATAAAAATCGATTTTTGGTGGAAAATATGAGTGATCACAGATTTTTGTCCTTTAGGCTCTATCTCTTCTGGTTTAGCTTTAAAATCGATTTTTAAGTTTTTCATATAAAAATCGATTTTTGGTAGAAAATATGAGTGATCACAGATTTTCGTCCATTTGGCTCTATCTCTTCTGGTTTAGCTTTAAAATCGATTTTTAAGTTTTTCATATAAAAATCGATTTTTGGTAGAAACACGAGTGATCACAGATTTTTGTCCTTTTGGCTCTATCTCTTCTGGTTTAGCTTTAAAATCAATTTTTAAGTTTTTCATATAAAAATCGATTTTTGTTAGAAAATATGAGTGATCACAGATTTTTGTCCTTTTAGCTCCATCTCTTCTGGTTTAGCTTTAAAATCAATTTTTAAGTTTTTCATATACAAATCGATTTTTGGTAGAAAATATGAGTGATCACAGATTTTTGTCCTTTTGGCTCTATCTCTTCTGGTTTAGGTTGAAAATCGATTTTTAGGTTTTTCATATACAAATCGATTTTTGGTAGAAAATATGAGAGATCACAGATTTTTGTCCTTTTGGCTCTATCTCTTCTGGTTTGTCTTTAAAATCTATTTTTAGGTTTTTCGTATACAAATAGATTTTTGGTAGAAAATATTCATAGATTTTTGTCCTTTTGGCTCTATCTCTTCTAGTTTGTCTTTAAAATCAATTTTTAAGTTTTTCTTATAAAAATCGATTTTTGGTAGAAAATATTAGTGATCACAAATTTTTGGCCTTTTGGCTCTATCTCTTCTAGTTTAGCTTTAAAATCGATTTTTAAGTTTTTCATATAAAAATCGATTTTTGGTAGAAAATATGAGTGATCACAGATTTTTGTCCTTTTGGCTCTATCTCTTCTGGTTTAGCTTTAAAATCGATTTTTAAGTTTTTCATATACAAATCGATTTTTGGTAGAAAATATAAGTGATCACAAATTTTTGTCCTTTTGGCTCTATCTCTTCTGGTTTAGCTTTAAAATCGATTTTTAAGTTTTTCATATAAAAATCGATTTTTAGTAGAAAATATGAGTGATTTTTGTCCTCTTGGCTCTATCTCTTCTGGTTTAGCTTTAAAATCGATTTTTAAGTTTTTCATATAAAAATCGATTTTTGGTAGAAAACATGAGTGATCACAGATTTTTGTCCTTTTGGCTCTATCTCTTCTGGTTTAGCTTTAAAATCGATATTTAAGTTTTTCATATAAAAATCGATTTTTGGTAGAAAATATGAGAGATCACAGATTTTTGTCCTTTTGGCTCTATCTCTTCTGGTTTAGCTTTAAAATCGATTTTTAAGTTTTTCATATACAAATCGATTTTTGATAGAAAATATGAGTGATCGCAGATTTTTGTCCTTTTGGCTCTATCTCTTCTGGTTTAGCTTTAAAATCGATTTTTAAGTTTTTCATATACAAATCGATTTTTGATAGAAAATATGAGTGATCACAGATTTTTGTCCTTTTGGCTTTATCTCTTCTGGTTTAGCTTTAAAATCGATTTTTAAGTTTTTCATATAAAAATCGATTTTTGGTGGAAAATATGAGTGATCACAGATTTTTGTCCTTTAGGCTCTATCTCTTCTGGTTTAGCTTTAAAATCGATTTTTAAGTTTTTCATATAAAAATCGATTTTTGGTAGAAAATATGAGTGATCACAGATTTTCGTCCATTTGGCTCTATCTCTTCTGGTTTAGCTTTAAAATCGATTTTTAAGTTTTTCATATAAAAATCGATTTTTGGTAGAAATACGAGTGATCACAGATTTTTGTCCTTTTGGCTCTATCTCTTCTGGTTTAGCTTTAAAATCAATTTTTAAGTTTTTCATATAAAAATCGATTTTTGGTAGAAAATATGAGTGATCACAGATTTTTGTCCTTTTAGCTCCATCTCTTCTGGTTTAGCTTTAAAATCAATTTTTAAGTTTTTCATATACAAATCGATTTTTGGTAGAAAATATGAGTGATCACAGATTTTTGTCCTTTTGGCTCTATCTCTTCTGGTTTAGTTTTAAAATCGGATTTCAAGTTTTTCATATAAAAATCGATTTTTAGTAGAAAATATGAGTGATTTTTGTCCTCTTGGCTCTATCTCTTCTGGTTTAGCTTTAAAATCGATTTTTAAGCTTTTCATATAAAAATCGATTTTTGGTAGAAAACATGAGTGATCACAGATTTTTGTCCTTTTGGCTTTATCTCTTCTGGTTTAGCTTTAAAATCGATTTTTAAGTTTTTCATATAAAAATCGATTTTTGGTGGAAAATATGAGTGATCACAGATTTTTGTCCTTTTGGCTCTATCTCTTCTGATTTAGCTTTAAAATCGATATTTAAGTTTTTCATATAAAAATCGATTTTTGGTAGAAAATATGAGTGATCACAGATTTTTGTCCTTTTGGCTCTATCTCTTTTGTTTTAGCTTTAAAATCGATTTTTAAGTTTTTCATATACACATCGATTTTTGGTAGAAAATATAAGTGATCACAGAATTTTGTCCTTCTGGTTTAGCTTTAAAATCGATTTTTAAGTTTTTCATATAAAAATCGATTTTTGGTGGAAAATATGAGTGATCACAGATTTTTGTCCTTTTGGCTCTATCTCTTCTGGTTTAGCTTTAAAATCGATATTTAAGTTTTTCATATAAAAATCGATTTTTGGTAGAAAATATGAGTGATCACAGATTTTTGTCCTTTTGGCTCTATCTCTTCTGATTTAGCTTTAAAATCGATATTTAAGTTTTTCATATAAAAATCGATTTTTGGTAGAAAATATGAGTGATCACAGATTTTTGTCCTTTTGGCTCTATCTCTTCTGTTTTAGCTTTAAAATCGATTTTTAAGTTTTTCATATACACATCGATTTTTGGTAGAAAATATAAGTGATCACAGAATTTTGTCCTTCTGGTTTAGCTTTAAAATCGATTTTTAAGTTTTTCATATAAAAATCGATTTTTGGTGGAAAATATGAGTGATCACAGATTTTTGTCCTTTTGGCTCTATCTCTTCTGGTTTAGCTTTAAAATCGATATTTAAGTTTTTCATATAAAAATCGATTTTTGGTGGAAAATATGAGTGATCACAGATTTTTGTCCTTTAGGCTCTATCTCTTCTGGTTTAGCTTTAAAATCGATTTTTAAGTTTTTCATATAAAAATCGATTTTTGGTAGAAAATATGAGTGATCGCAGATTTTTGTCCTTTTGGCTCTATCTCTTCTGGTTTAGCTTTAAAATCGATATTTAAGTTTTTCATATAAAAATCGATTTTTGGTAGAAAATATGAGTGATCACAGATTTTTGTCCTTTTGGCTCTATCTCTTCTGATTTAGCTTTAAAATCGATATTTAAGTTTTTCATATAAAAATCGATTTTTGGTAGAAAATATGAGTGATCACAGATTTTTGTCCTTTTGGCTCTATCTCTTCTGTTTTAGCTTTAAAATCGATTTTTAAGTTTTTCATATACACATCGATTTTTGGTAGAAAATATAAGTGATCACAGAATTTTGTCCTTCTGGTTTAGCTTTAAAATCGATTTTTAAGTTTTTCATATAAAAATCGATTTTTGGTGGAAAATATGAGTGATCACAGATTTTTGTCCTTTTGGCTCTATCTCTTCTGGTTTAGCTTTAAAATCGATATTTAAGTTTTTCATATAAAAATCGATTTTTGGTGGAAAATATGAGTGATCACAGATTTTTGTCCTTTAGGCTCTATCTCTTCTGGTTTAGCTTTAAAATCGATTTTTAAGTTTTTCATATAAAAATCGATTTTTGGTAGAAAATATGAGTGATCGCAGATTTTCGTTCATTTGGCTTTATCTCTTCTGGTTTAGCTTTAAAATCGATTTTTAAGTTTTTCATATAAAAATCGATTTTTGGTAGAAACACGAGTGATCACAGGTTTTTGTCCTTTTGGCTCTATCTCTTCTGGTTTAGCTTTAAAATCAATTTTTAAGTTTTTCATATAAAAATCGATTTTTGGTAGAAAATATGAGTGATCACAGATTTTTGTCCTTTTGGCTCTATCTCTTCTGATTTAGCTTTAAAATCGATATTTAAGTTTTTCATATAAAAATCGATTTTTGGTAGAAAATATGAGTGATCACAGATTTTTGTCCTTTTGGCTCTATCTCTTCTGTTTTAGCTTTAAAATCGATTTTTAAGTTTTTCATATACACATCGATTTTTGGTAGAAAATATAAGTGATCACAGAATTTTGTCCTTCTGGTTTAGCTTTAAAATCGATTTTTAAGTTTTTCATATAAAAATCGATTTTTGGTGGAAAATATGAGTGATCACAGATTTTTGTCCTTTTGGCTCTATCTCTTCTGGTTTAGCTTTAAAATCGATATTTAAGTTTTTCATATAAAAATCGATTTTTGGTGGAAAATATGAGTGATCACAGATTTTTGTCCTTTAGGCTCTATCTCTTCTGGTTTAGCTTTAAAATCGATTTTTAAGTTTTTCATATAAAAATCGATTTTTGGTAGAAAATATGAGTGATCGCAGATTTTCGTTCATTTGGCTTTATCTCTTCTGGTTTAGCTTTAAAATCGATTTTTAAGTTTTTCATATAAAAATCGATTTTTGGTAGAAACACGAGTGATCACAGGTTTTTGTCCTTTTGGCTCTATCTCTTCTGGTTTAGCTTTAAAATCAATTTTTAAGTTTTTCATATAAAAATCGATTTTTGGTAGAAAATATGAGTGATCACAGATTTTTGTCCTTTTAGCTCCATCTCTTCTGGTTTAGCTTTAAAATCAATTTTTAAGGTTTTCATATACAAATCGATTTTTGGTAGAAAATATGAGTGATCACAGATTTTTGTCCTTTTGGCTCTATCTCTTCTGGTTTAGCTTTAAAATCAATTTTTAAGGTTTTCATATACAAATCGATTTTTGGTAGAAAATATGAGTGATCACAGATTTTTGTCCTCTTGGCTCTATCTCTTCTGGTTTGTCTTTAAAATCTATTTTTAGGTTTTTCGTATACAAATAGATTTTTGGTAGAAAATATTCATAGATTTTTGTCCTTTTGGCTCTATCTCTTCTAGTTTGTCTTTAAAATCAATTTTTAAGTTTTTCTTATAAAAATCGATTTTTGGTAGAAAATATTAGTGATCACAAATTTTTGGCCTTTTGGCTCTATCTCTTCTAGTTTAGCTTTAAAATCGATTTTTAAGCTTTTCATATAAAAATCGATTTTTGGTAGAAAATATGAGTGATCACAGATTTTTGTCCTTTTGGCTCTATCTCTTCTGGTTTAGCTTTAAAATCGATTTTTAAGTTTTTCATATACAAATCGATTTTTGGTAGAAAATATAAGTGATCGCAGATTTTTGTCCTTTTGGCTCTATCTCTTCTGGTTTAGCTTTAAAATCGATTTTTAAGTTTTTCATATAAAAATCGATTTTTAGTAGAAAATATGAGTGATTTTTGTCCTCTTGGCTCTATCTCTTCTGGTTTAGCTTTAAAATCGATTTTTAAGTTTTTCATATAAAAATCGCTTTTTGGTAGAAAACATGAGTGATCACAGATTTTTGTCCTTTTGGCTCTATCTTTTCTGGTTTAGCTTTAAAATCGATTTTTAAGTTTTTCATATAAAAATCGATTTTTGGTAGAAAATATGATTTTTGTACTTTTGGCTCTATCTCTTCTGGTTTAGCTTTAAAATCGATTTTTAAGTTTTTCATATAAAAATCGATTTTTGGTGGAAAATATGAATGATCACAGATTTTTGTCCTTTTGGCTCTATCTCTTCTGGTTTAGCTTTAAAATCGATTTTTAAGTTTTTCATATAAAAATCGATTTTTGGTAGGAAATATGAGTGATTTTTGTCCTTTTGGCTCTATCTCTTCTGGTTAAGCTTTAAATTCGATTTTTAAGTTTTTCTTATACAAATTGATTTTTGGTAGTAAATATAAGTGATCACAGATTTTTGTCCTTTTGGCTCTATCTCTTCTGGTTTAGCTTTAAAATCGATTTTTAAGTTTTTCATATAAAAATCGATTTTTGGTGGAAAATATGAGTGATCACAAATTTTTGGCCTTTTGGCTCTATCTCTTCTAGTTTAGCTTTAAAATCGATTTTTAAGTTTTTCATATAAAAATCGATTTTTGGTAGAAAATATGAGTGATCACAGATTTTTGTCCTTTTGGCTCTATCTCTTCTGGTTTAGCTTTAAAATCGATTTTTAAGTTTTTCATATAAAAATCGATTTTTAGTAGAAAATATGAGTGATTTTTGTCCTCTTGGCTCTATCTCTTCTGGTTTAGCTTTAAAATCGATTTTTAAGTTTTTCTTATACAAATTGATTTTTGGTAGAAAATATGAGTGATTTTTGTCCTTTTGGCTCTATCTCTTCTGGTTAAGCTTTAAATTCGATTTTTAAGTTTTTCTTATACAAATTGATTTTTGGTAGAAAATATAAGTGATCACAGATTTTTGTCCTTTTGGCTCTATCTCTTCTGGTTTAGCTTTAAAATTAATTTTTAAGTTTTTCATATAAAAATCGATTTTTGGTATAAAATATGAGTGATCACAAATTTTTGGCCTTTTGGCTCTATCTCTTCTAGTTTAGCTTTAAAATCGATTTTTAAGTTTTTCATATAAAAATCGATTTTTGGTAGAAAATATGAGTGATCACAGATTTTTGTCCTTTTGGCTCTATCTCTTTTGGTTTAGCTTTAAAATCGATTTTTAAGTTTTTCATATAAAAATCGATTTTTAGTAGAAAATATGAGTGATTTTTGACCTCTTGGCTCTATCTCTTCTGGTTTAGCTTTAATATCGATTTTTAAGTTTTTCTTATACAAATTGATTTTTGTTAGAAAATATGAGTGATTTTTGTCCTTTTGGCTCTATCTCTTCTGGTTAAGCTTTAAATTCGATTTTTAAGTTTTTCTTATACAATTTGATTTTTGGTAGAAAATATGAGTGATTTTTGTCCTTTTGGCTCTATCTCTTCTGGTTAAGCTTTAAATTCGATTTTCAAGTTTTTCTTATACAAATCGATTTTTGGTAGAAAATATGAGTGATCACATATTTTTGTCCTTTTGGCCCTATCTCTTCTGGTTAAGCTTTAAATTCGATTTTTAAGTTTTTCTTATACAAATCGATTTTTGGTAGAAAATATGAGTGATCACAGATTTTTGTCCTTTTGGCTCTATCTCTTCTGTTTTAGCTTTAAAATCAATTTTTAAGTTTTTCATATACAAATCGATTTTTGGTATAAAATATGAGTGATTACAAATTTTTGGCCTTTTGGCTCTATCTCTTCTAGTTTAGCTTTAAAATCGATTTTTAAGTTTTTCATATAAAAATCGATTTTTGGTAGAAAATATGAGTGATCACAAATTTTTGTCCTTTTGGCTCTATCTCTTCTGGTTTAGTTTTAAAATCAATTTTTAAGTTTTTCATATAAAAATCGATTTTTGGTATAAAATATGAGTGATCACAAATTTTTGGCCTTTTGGCTCTATCTCTTCTAGTTTAGCTTTAAAATCGATTTTTAAGTTTTTCATATAAAAATCGATTTTTGGTAGAAAATATGAGTGATCACAAATTTTTGTCCTTTTGGCTCTATCTCTTCTGGTTTAGTTTTAAAATCGGATTTCAAGTTTTTCATATACAAATCGATTTTTAGTAGAAAATATGAGTGATTTTTGTCCTCTTGGCTCTATCTCTTCTGGTTTAGCTTTAAAATCGATTTTTAAGCTTTTCATATAAAAATCGATTTTTGGTAGAAAACATGAGTGATCACAGATTTTTGTCCTTTTGGCTTTATCTCTTCTGGTTTAGCTTTAAAATCGATTTTTAAGTTTTTCATATAAAAATCGATTTTTGGTGGAAAATATGAGTGATCACAGATTTTTGTCCTTTTGGCTCTATCTCTTCTGATTTAGCTTTAAAATCGATATTTAAGTTTTTCATATAAAAATCGATTTTTGGTAGAAAATATGAGTGATCACAGATTTTTGTCCTTTTGGCTCTATCTCTTCTATTTTAGCTTTAAAATCGATTTTTAAGTTTTTCATATACACATCGATTTTTGGTAGAAAATATAAGTGATCACAGAATTTTGTCCTTCTGGTTTAGCTTTAAAATCGATTTTTAAGTTTTTCATATAAAAATCGATTTTTGGTAGAAAATATGAGTGATCACAGATTTTTGTCCTTTTGGCTCTATCTCTTCTGGTTTAGCTTTAAAATCGATTTTTAAGTTTTTCATATAAAAATCGATTTTTGGTGTAAAATATGAGTGATCACAGATTTTTGTCCTTTTGGCTCTATCTCTTCTGATTTAGCTTTAAAATCGATATTTAAGTTTTTCATATAAAAATCGATTTTTGGTAGAAAATATGAGTGATCACAGATTTTTGTCCTTTTGGCTCTATCTCTTCTGATTTAGCTTTAAAATCGATTTTTAAGTTTTTCATATAAAAATCGATTTTTGGTGGAAAATATGAGTGATCACAGATTTTTGTCCTTTTGGCTCTATCTCTTCTGATTTAGCTTTAAAATCGATATTTAAGTTTTTCATATAAAAATCGATTTTTGGTAGAAAATATGAGTGATCACAGATTTTTGTCCTTTTGGCTCTATCTCTTCTATTTTAGCTTTAAAATCGATTTTTAAGTTTTTCATATACACATCGATTTTTGGTAGAAAATATAAGTGATCACAGAATTTTGTCCTTCTGGTTTAGCTTTAAAATCGATTTTTAAGTTTTTCATATAAAAATCGATTTTTGGTAGAAAATATGAGTGATCACAGATTTTTGTCCTTTTGGCTCTATCTCTTCTGGTTTAGCTTTAAAATCGATTTTTAAGTTTTTCATATAAAAATCGATTTTTGGTAGAAAATATGAGTGATCGCAGATTTTTGTCCTTTTGGCTCTATCTCTTCTGGTTTAGTTTTAAAATCGGATTTCAAGTTTTTCATATACAAATCGATTTTTAGTAGAAAATATGAGTGATTTTTGTCCTCTTGGCTCTATCTCTTCTGGTTTAGTTTTAAAATCGGATTTCAAGTTTTTCATATACAAATCGATTTTTAGTAGAAAATATGAGTGATTTTTGTCCTCTTGGCTCTATCTCTTCTGGTTTAGCTTTAAAATCGATTTTTAAGCTTTTCATATAAAAATCGATTTTTGGTAGAAAACATGAGTGATCACAGATTTTTGTCCTTTTGGCTTTATCTCTTCTGGTTTAGCTTTAAAATCGATTTTTAAGTTTTTCATATAAAAATCGATTTTTGGTGGAAAATATGAGTGATCACAGATTTTTGTCCTTTTGGCTCTATCTCTTCTGATTTAGCTTTAAAATCGATATTTAAGTTTTTCATATAAAAATCGATTTTTGGTAGAAAATATGAGTGATCACAGATTTTTGTCCTTTTGGCTCTATCTCTTCTATTTTAGCTTTAAAATCGATTTTTAAGTTTTTCATATACACATCGATTTTTGGTAGAAAATATAAGTGATCACAGAATTTTGTCCTTCTGGTTTAGCTTTAAAATCGATTTTTAAGTTTTTCATATAAAAATCGATTTTTGGTAGAAAATATGAGTGATCACAGATTTTTGTCCTTTTGGCTCTATCTCTTCTGGTTTAGCTTTAAAATCGATTTTTAAGTTTTTCATATAAAAATCGATTTTTGGTGGAAAATATGAGTGATCACAGATTTTTGTCCTTTTGGCTCTATCTCTTCTGATTTAGCTTTAAAATCGATATTTAAGTTTTTCATATAAAAATCGATTTTTGGTAGAAAATATGAGTGATCACAGATTTTTGTCCTTTTGGCTCTATCTCTTCTGATTTAGCTTTAAAATCGATTTTTAAGTTTTTCATATAAAAATCGATTTTTGGTGGAAAATATGAGTGATCACAGATTTTTGTCCTTTTGGCTCTATCTCTTCTGATTTAGCTTTAAAATCGATATTTAAGTTTTTCATATAAAAATCGATTTTTGGTAGAAAATATGAGTGATCACAGATTTTTGTCCTTTTGGCTCTATCTCTTCTATTTTAGCTTTAAAATCGATTTTTAAGTTTTTCATATACACATCGATTTTTGGTAGAAAATATAAGTGATCACAGAATTTTGTCCTTCTGGTTTAGCTTTAAAATCGATTTTTAAGTTTTTCATATAAAAATCGATTTTTGGTAGAAAATATGAGTGATCACAGATTTTTGTCCTTTTTTCTCTATCTCTTCTGGTTTAGCTTTAAAATCGATTTTTAAGTTTTTCATATACAAATCGATTTTTGGTAGAAAATATGAGTGATCGCAGATTTTTGTCCTTTTGGCTCTATCTCTTCTGGTTTAGCTTTAAAATCGATTTTTAAGTTTTTCATATAAAAATCGATTTTTGATAGAAAATATGAGTGATCACAGATTTTTGTCCTTTTGGCTTTATCTCTTCTGGTTTAGCTTTAAAATCGATTTTTAAGTTTTTCATATAAAAATCGATTTTTGGTGGAAAATATGAGTGATCACAGATTTTTGTCCTTTAGGCTCTATCTCTTCTGGTTTAGCTTTAAAATCGATTTCTAAGTTTTTCATATAAAAATCGATTTTTGGTAGAAAATATGAGTGATCACAGATTTTCGTCCATTTGGCTCTATCTCTTCTGGTTTAGCTTTAAAATCGATTTTTAAGTTTTTCATATAAAAATCGATTTTTGGTAGAAACACGAGTGATCACAGATTTTTGTCCTTTTGGCTTTATCTCTTCTGGTTTAGCTTTAAAATCAATTTTTAAGTTTTTCATATAAAAATCGATTTTTGGTAAAAAATATGAGTGATCACAGATTTTTGTCCTTTTAGCTCCATCTCTTCTGGTTTAGCTTTAAAATCAATTTTTAAGTTTTTCATATACAAATCGATTTTTGGTAGAAAATATGAGTGATCACAGATTTTTGTCCTTTTGGCTCTATCTCTTCTGGTTTAGGTTGAAAATCGATTTTTAGGTTTTTCATATACAAATCGATTTTTGGTAGAAAATATGAGAGATCACAGATTTTTGTCCTTTTGGCTCTATCTCTTCTGGTTTGTCTTTAAAATCTATTTTTAGGTTTTTCGTATACAAATAGATTTTTGGTAGAAAATATTCATAGATTTTTGTCCTTTTGGCTCTATCTCTTCTAGTTTGTCTTTAAAATCAATTTTTAAGTTTTTCTTATAAAAATCGATTTTTGGTAGAAAATATTAGTGATCACAAATTTTTGGCCTTTTGGCTCTATCTCTTCTAGTTTAGCTTTAAAATCGATTTTTAAGTTTTTCATATAAAAATCGATTTTTGGTAGAAAATATGAGTGATCACAGATTTTTGTCCTTTTGGCTCTATCTCTTCTGGTTTAGCTTTAAAATCGATTTTTAAGTTTTTCATATACAAATCGATTTTTGGTAGAAAATATAAGTGATCACAGATTTTTGTCCTTTTGGCTCTATCTCTTCTGGTTTAGCTTTAAAATCGATTTTTAAGTTTTTCATATAAAAATCGATTTTTAGTAGAAAATATGAGTGATTTTTGTCCTCTTGGCTCTATCTCTTCTGGTTTAGCTTTAAAATCGATTTTTAAGTTTTTCATATAAAAATCGATTTTTGGTAGAAAACATGAGTGATCACAGATTTTTGTCCTTTTGGCTCTATCTTTTCTGGTTTAGCTTTAAAATCGATTTTTAAGTTTTTCATATAAAAATCGATTTTTGGTAGAAAATATGATTTTTGTACTTTTGGCTCTATCTCTTCTGGTTTAGCTTTAAAATCGATTTTTAAGTTTTTCATATAAAAATCGATTTTTGGTGGAAAATATGAATGATCACAGATTTTGGTCCTTTTGGCTCTATCTCTTCTGGTTTAGCTTTAAAATCGATTTTTAAGTTTTTCATATAAAAATCGATTTTTGGTAGAAAATATGAGTGATTTTTGTCCTTTTGGCTCTATCTCTTCTGGTTAAGCTTTAAATTCGATTTTTAAGTTTTTCTTATACAAATTGATTTTTGGTAGAAAATATGAGTGATCACAGATTTTTGTCCTTTTGGCTCTATCTCTTCTGGTTTAGCTTTAAAATCGATTTTTAAGTTTTTCATATAAAAATCGATTTTTGGTAGAAAATATGAGTGATCACATATTTTTGTCCTTTTGGCTCTATCTCTTCTGGTTAAGCTTTAAATTCGATTTTCAAGTTTTTCTTATACAAATCGATTTTTGGTAGAAAATATGAGTGATCACATATTTTTGTCCTTTTGGCTCTATCTCTTCTGGTTAAGCTTTAAATTCGATTTTTAAGTTTTTCTTATACAAATCGATTTTTGGTAGAAAATATGAGTGATCACAAATTTTTGGCCTTTTGGCTCTATCTCTTCTGGTTTAGCTTTAAAATCGATTTTTAAGTTTTTCATATAAAAATCGATTTTTGGTAGAAAATATGAGTGATTTTTGTCCTCTTGGCTCTATCTCTTCTGGTTTAGCTTTAATATCGATTTTTACGTTTTTCATATACAAATCGATTTTTGGTAGAAAATATGAGTGATCGCAGATTTTTGTCCTTTTGGCTCTATCTTTTCTGGTTTAACTTTAAAATCGATTTTTAAGTTTTTCATATAAAAATCGATTTTTGGTAGAAAATATGAGTGATCACATATTTTTGTCCTTTTGGCTCTATCTCTTCTGGTTAAGCTTTAAATTCGATTTTTAAGTTTTTCTTATACAAATTGATTTTTGGTGGAAAATATGAGTGATCACAGATTTTTGTCCTTTTGGCTCTATCTCTTCTGGTTTAGCTTTAAAATCGATTTTTAAGTTTTTCATATAAAAATCGATTTTTAGTAGAAAATATGAGTGATTTTTGTCCTCTTGTCTCTATCTCTTCTGGTTTAGCTTTAAAATCGATTTTTAAGTTTTTCATATACAAATCGATTTTTGGTAGAAAATATGAGTGATCGCAGATTTTTGTCCTCTTGTCTCTGTCTCTTCTGGTTTAGCTTTAAAATCAATTTTTAAATTTTCCATATAAAAATCGATTTTTGGTAGAAAATATGAGTGATCACATATTTTTGTCCTTTTGGTTCTATCTCTTCTAGTTTAGCTTTAAATTCACTTTTTAAGTTTTTCATATAAAAATGTTTTTTGGTAGAAAATATGAGTGATCACAGATTTTTGTCCTTTTGGCTCTATCTCTTCTGGTTTAGCTTTAAAATCGATTTTTAAGTTTTTCATATAAAAATCGATTTTTGGTAGAAAATATGAGTGATCACAAATTTTTGTCCTTTTGGCTCTATCTCTTCTGGTTTAGCTTTAAAATCGGTTTTCAAGTTTTTCATATAAAAATCGATTTTTAGTAGAAAATATGAGTGATTTTTGTCCTCTTGGCTCTATCTCTTCTGGTTTAGTTTAAAATCGATTTTTAAGTTTTTCATATAAAAATCGATTTTTGGTAGAAAACATGAGTGATCACAGATTTTTGTCCTTTTGGCTCTATCTCTTCTGGTTTAGCTTTAAAATCGATTTTTAAGTTTTTCATATACAAATCGATTTTTGGTAGAAAATATAAGTGATCACAGAATTTTGTCCTTCTGGTTTAGCTTTAAAATCGATTTTTAAGTTTTTCATATAAAAATCGATTTTTGGTGGAAAATATGAGTGATCACAGATTTTTGTCCTTTTGGCTCTATCTCTTCTGGTTTAGCTTTTCATATAAAAATCGATTTTTGGTAGAAATACGAGTGATCACAGATTTTTTTCCTTTTGGCTCTATCTCTTCTGGTTTAGCTTTAAAATCGATTTTTAAGTTTTTCATATAAAAATCGATTTTTGGTAGAAAATATGAGTGATCACAGATTTTTGTCCTTTTGGCTCTATCTCTTCTGGTTTAGCTTTATAATCGATTTTTAAGTTTTTCATATAAAAATCGATTTTTGGTAGAAAATATGAGTGATCACAGATTTTCGTCCTTTTGGCTCTATCTCTTCTGGTTTAGCTTTAAAATCGATTTTTAAGTTTTTCATATAAAAATCGATTTTTGGTAGAAATACGAGTGATCACAGATTTTTGTCCTTTTGGCTCTATCTCTTCTGGTTTAGCTTTAAAATCAATTTTTAAGTTTTTCATATAAAAATCGATTTTTGGTAGAAAATATGAGTGATCACAGATTTTTGTCCTTTTGGCTCTATCTCTTCTGGTTTAGCTTTAAAATCGATTTTTAAGTTTTTCATATAAAAATCGATTTTTGGTAGAAAATATGAGTGATCACAGATTTTTGTCCTTTTGGCTCTATCTCTTCTGGTTTAGCTTTATAATCGATTTTTAAGTTTTTCATATAAAAATCGATTTTTGGTAGAAAATATGATTTTTGTACTTTTGGCTCTATCTCTTCTGGTTTAGCTTTAAAATCGATTTTTAAGTTTTTCATATAAAAATTGATTTTTGGTGGAAAATATGAGTGATCACAGATTTTTGTACTTTTGGCTCTATCTCTTCTGGTTTAGCTTTAAAATCGATTTTTAAGTTTTTCATATAAAAATCGATTTTTGGTAGAAAATATGAGTGATCACATATTTTTGTCCTTTTGGCTCTTTCTCTTCTGGTTAAGCTTTAAATTCGATTTTTAAGTTTTTCTTATACAAATTGATTTTTGGTGGAAAATATGAGTGATCACAGATTTTTGTCCTTTTGGCTCTATCTCTTCTGGTTTAGCTTTAAAATCGATTTTTAAGTTTTTCATATAAAAATCGATTTTTGGTAGAAAATATGAGTGATCACATATTTTTGTCCTTTTGGCTCTTTCTCTTCTGGTTAAGCTTTAAATTCGATTTTTAAGTTTTTCATATAAAAATCGATTTTTGGTAGAAAATATGAGTGATCACATATTTTTGTCCTTTTGGCTCTATCTCTTCTGGTTAAGCTTTAAATTCGATTTTCAAGTTTTTCTTATACAAATCGATTTTTGGTAGAAAATATGAGTGATCACATATTTTTGTCCTTTTGGCTCTATCTCTTCTGGTTAAGCTTTAAATTCGATTTTTAAGTTTTTCTTATACAAATCGATTTTTGGTAGAAAATATGAGTGATCACAAATTTTTGGCCTTTTGGCTCTATCTCTTCTGGTTTAGCTTTAAAATCGATTTTTAAGTTTTTCATATAAAAATCGATTTTTGGTAGAAAATATGAGTGATTTTTGTCCTCTTGGCTCTATCTCTTCTGGTTTAGCTTTAATATCGATTTTTAAGTTTTTCATATACAAATCGATTTTTGGTAGAAAATATGAGTGATCGCAGATTTTTGTCCTTTTGGCTCTATCTTTTCTGGTTTAACTTTAAAATCGATTTTTAAGTTTTTCATATAAAAATCGATTTTTGGTAGAAAATATGAGTGATCACATATTTTTGTCCTTTTGGCTCTATCTCTTCTGGTTAAGCTTTAAATTCGATTTTTAAGTTTTTCTTATACAAATTGATTTTTGGTGGAAAATATGAGTGATCACAGATTTTTGTCCTTTTGGCTCTATCTCTTCTGGTTTAGCTTTAAAATCGATTTTTAAGTTTTTCATATAAAAATCGATTTTTAGTAGAAAATATGAGTGATTTTTGTCCTCTTGTCTCTATCTCTTCTGGTTTAGCTTTAAAATCGATTTTTAAGTTTTTCATATACAAATCGATTTTTGGTAGAAAATATGAGTGATCGCAGATTTTTGTCCTCTTGTCTCTGTCTCTTCTGGTTTAGCTTTAAAATCAATTTTTAAATTTTCCATATAAAAATCGATTTTTGGTAGAAAATATGAGTGATCACATATTTTTGTCCTTTTGGTTCTATCTCTTCTAGTTTAGCTTTAAATTCACTTTTTAAGTTTTTCATATAAAAATGTTTTTTGGTAGAAAATATGAGTGATCACAGATTTTTGTCCTTTTGGCTCTATCTCTTCTGGTTTAGCTTTAAAATCGATTTTTAAGTTTTTCATATAAAAATCGATTTTTGGTAGAAAATATGAGTGATCACAAATTTTTGTCCTTTTGGCTCTATCTCTTCTGGTTTAGCTTTAAAATCGGTTTTCAAGTTTTTCATATAAAAATCGATTTTTAGTAGAAAATATGAGTGATTTTTGTCCTCTTGGCTCTATCTCTTCTGGTTTAGTTTAAAATCGATTTTTAAGTTTTTCATATAAAAATCGATTTTTGGTAGAAAACATGAGTGATCACAGATTTTTGTCCTTTTGGCTCTATCTCTTCTGGTTTAGCTTTAAAATCGATTTTTAAGTTTTTCATATACAAATCGATTTTTGGTAGAAAATATAAGTGATCACAGAATTTTGTCCTTCTGGTTTAGCTTTAAAATCGATTTTTAAGTTTTTCATATAAAAATCGATTTTTGGTGGAAAATATGAGTGATCACAGATTTTTGTCCTTTTGGCTCTATCTCTTCTGGTTTAGCTTTTCATATAAAAATCGATTTTTGGTAGAAATACGAGTGATCACAGATTTTTTTCCTTTTGGCTCTATCTCTTCTGGTTTAGCTTTAAAATCGATTTTTAAGTTTTTCATATAAAAATCGATTTTTGGTAGAAAATATGAGTGATCACAGATTTTTGTCCTTTTGGCTCTATCTCTTCTGGTTTAGCTTTATAATCGATTTTTAAGTTTTTCATATAAAAATCGATTTTTGGTAGAAAATATGAGTGATCACAGATTTTCGTCCTTTTGGCTCTATCTCTTCTGGTTTAGCTTTAAAATCGATTTTTAAGTTTTTCATATAAAAATCGATTTTTGGTAGAAATACGAGTGATCACAGATTTTTGTCCTTTTGGCTCTATCTCTTCTGGTTTAGCTTTAAAATCAATTTTTAAGTTTTTCATATAAAAATCGATTTTTGGTAGAAAATATGAGTGATCACAGATTTTTGTCCTTTTGGCTCTATCTCTTCTGGTTTAGCTTTAAAATCGATTTTTAAGTTTTTCATATAAAAATCGATTTTTGGTAGAAAATATGAGTGATCACAGATTTTTGTCCTTTTGGCTCTATCTCTTCTGGTTTAGCTTTATAATCGATTTTTAAGTTTTTCATATAAAAATCGATTTTTGGTAGAAAATATGATTTTTGTACTTTTGGCTCTATCTCTTCTGGTTTAGCTTTAAAATCGATTTTTAAGTTTTTCATATAAAAATTGATTTTTGGTGGAAAATATGAGTGATCACAGATTTTTGTACTTTTGGCTCTATCTCTTCTGGTTTAGCTTTAAAATCGATTTTTAAGTTTTTCATATAAAAATCGATTTTTGGTAGAAAATATGAGTGATCACATATTTTTGTCCTTTTGGCTCTTTCTCTTCTGGTTAAGCTTTAAATTCGATTTTTAAGTTTTTCTTATACAAATTGATTTTTGGTGGAAAATATGAGTGATCACAGATTTTTGTCCTTTTGGCTCTATCTCTTCTGGTTTAGCTTTAAAATCGATTTTTAAGTTTTTCATATAAAAATCGATTTTTGGTAGAAAATATGAGTGATCACATATTTTTGTCCTTTTGGCTCTATCTCTTCTGGTTAAGCTTTAAATTCGATTTTTAAGTTTTTCTTATACAAATCGATTTTTGGTAGAAAATATGAGTGATCACATATTTTTGTCCTTTTGGCTCTATCTCTTCTGGTTTAGCTTTAAAATCGATTTTTAAGTTTTTCATATAAAAATCGATTTTTAGTAGAAAATATGAGTGATCACGGATTTTTGTCCTTTTGACTCTATCTCTTCTGGTTTAGCTTTAAAATCGATTTTTAAGTTTTTCATATAAAAATTGATTTTTGGTGGAAAATATGAGTGATCACAGATTTTTGTCCTTTTGGCTCTATCTCTTCTGGTTTAGCTTTAAAATCGATTTTTAAGTTTTTCATATAAAAATCGAATTTGGTAGAAAATATGAGTGATCACATATTTTTGTCCTTTTGGCTCTATCTCTTCTGGTTAAGCTTTAAATTCGATTTTTAAGTTTTTCTTATACAAATCGATTTTTGGTAGAAAATATTGATCACAGATTTTTGTACTTTTGGCTCCATCTCTTCTGGTTTAGCTTTAAAATCGATTTTTAAGTTTTTCATATAAAAATCGATTTTTGGTGGAAAATATGATTGATCACAGATTTTTGTCCTTTTGGCTCTATCTCTTCTGGTTTAGCTTTAAAATCGATTTTTAAGCTTTTTTTATACAAATCGATTTTTGGTAGAAAATATGAGTGATCACAGATTTTTGTCCTTTTGGCTCTATCTCTTCTGGATTAGCTTTAAAATCGATTTTTAAATTTTTCATATAAAAATCGATTGTTGGTAGAAAATATGAGTGATCACAGATTTTTGTCCTTTTGGCTCTATCTCTTCTGGTTTAGCTTTAAAATCGATTTTTAAGTTTTTCAATAAAAATCGATTTTTGGTAGAAAATATGAGTGATCACAGATTTTTGTCCTTTTGGCTCTATCTCTTCTGGTTTAGCTTTAAAATCGATTTTTAAGTTTTTCATATAAAAATCGATTTTTAGTAGAAAATATGAGTGATCAGAGATTTTTGTCCTTTTGACTCTATCTCTTCTGGTTTAGCTTTAAAATCGATTTTTAAGTTTTTCATATAAAAATTGATTTTTGGTGGAAAATATGAGTGATCACAGATTTTTGTCCTTTTGGCTCTATCTCTTCTGGTTTAGCTTTAAAATCGATTTTTAAGTTTTTCATATAAAAATCGAATTTGGTAGAAAATATGAGTGATCACAGATTTTTGTCCTTTTGGCTCTATCTCTTCTGGTTTAGCTTTAAAATCGATTTTTAAGTTTTTCATATAAAAATCGATTTTTAGTAGAAAATATGAGTGATCACAGATTTTTGTCCTTTTGACTCTATCTTTTCTGGTTTAGCTTTAAAATCGATTTTTAAGTTTTTCATATAAAAATTGATTTTTGGTGGAAAATATGAGTGATCACAGATTTTTGTCCTTTTGGCTCTATCTCTTCTGGTTAAGCTTTAAATTCGATTTTTAAGTTTTTCTTATACAAATCGATTTTTGGTAGAAAATATTGATCACAGATTTTTGTCCTTTTGGCTCTATCTCTTCTGGTTTAGCTTTAAAATCAATTTTTAAGTTTTTCATATAAAAATCGATTTTTGGTAGAAAATATGAGTGATCACAAATTTTTGGCCTTTTGGCTCTATCTCTTCTGGCTTAGCTTTAAAATCGGTTTTTAAGTTTTTCATATAAAAATCGATTTTTTGTAGAAAATATGAGTGATTTTTGTCCTCTTGTCGCTATCTCTTCTGGTTTAGCTTTAAAATCGATTTTTAAGTTTTTCATATACAAATCGATTTTTGGTAGAAAATATGAGTGATCGCAGATTTTTGTCCTCTTGTCTCTATCTCTTCTGGCTTAGCTTTAAAATCAATTTTTAAATTTTCCATATAAAAATCGATTTTTGGTAGAAAATATGAGTGATCACATATTTTTGTCCTTTTAGTTCTATCTCTTCTAGTTTAGCTTTAAATTCACTTTTTAAGTTTTTCATATAAAAATGTTTTTTGGTAGAAAATATGAGTGATCACAGATTTTTGTCCTTTTGGCTCTATCTCTTCTGGTTTAGCTTTAAAATCGATTTTTAAGTTTTTCATATAAAAATCGATTTTTGGTAGAAAATATGAGTGATCACAAATTTTTGTCCTTTTGGCTCTATCTCTTCTGGTTTAGCTTTAAAATCGGTTTTCAAGTTTTTCATATAAAAATCGATTTTTAGTAGAAAATATGAGTGATTTTTGTCCTCTTGGCTCTATCTCTTCTGGTTTAGTTTAAAATCGATTTTTAAGTTTTTCATATAAAAATCGATTTTTGGTAGAAAACATGAGTGATCACAGATTTTTGTCCTTTTGGCTCTATCTCTTCTGGTTTAGCTTTAAAATCGATTTTTAAGTTTTTCATATACAAATCGATTTTTGGTAGAAAATATAAGTGATCACAGAATTTTGTCCTTCTGGTTTAGCTTTAAAATCGATTTTTAAGTTTTTCATATAAAAATCGATTTTTGGTGGAAAATATGAGTGATCACAGATTTTTGTCCTTTTGGCTCTATCTCTTCTGGTTTAGCTTTTCATATAAAAATCGATTTTTGGTAGAAATACGAGTGATCACAGATTTTTGTCCTTTTGGCTCTATCTCTTCTGGTTTAGCTTTAAAATCAATTTTTAAGTTTTTCATATAAAAATCGATTTTTGGTAGAAAATATGAGTGATCACAGATTTTTGTCCTTTTGGCTCTATCTCTTCTGGTTTAGCTTTAAAATCGATTTTTAAGTTTTTCATATACAAATCGATTTTTGGTAGAAAATATGAGTGATCACAGATTTTTGTCCTTTTGGCTCTATCTCTTCTGGTTTAGCTTTATAATCGATTTTTAAGTTTTTCATATAAAAATCGATTTTTGGTAGAAAATATGATTTTTGTACTTTTGGCTCTATCTCTTCTGGTTTAGCTTTAAAATCGATTTTTAAGTTTTTCATATAAAAATTGATTTTTGGTGGAAAATATGAGTGATCACAGATTTTTGTACTTTTGGCTCTATCTCTTCTGGTTTAGCTTTAAAATCGATTTTTAAGTTTTTCATATAAAAATCGATTTTTGGTAGAAAATATGAGTGATCACATATTTTTGTCCTTTTGGCTCTTTCTCTTCTGGTTAAGCTTTAAATTCGATTTTTAAGTTTTTCTTATACAAATTGATTTTTGGTGGAAAATATGAGTGATCACAGATTTTTGTCCTTTTGGCTCTATCTCTTCTGGTTTAGCTTTAAAATCGATTTTTAAGTTTTTCATATAAAAATCGATTTTTGGTAGAAAATATGAGTGATCACATATTTTTGTCCTTTTGGCTCTATCTCTTCTGGTTAAGCTTTAAATTCGATTTTTAAGTTTTTCTTATACAAATTGATTTTTGGTAGAAAATATGAGTGATCACATATTTTTGTCCTTTTGGCTCTATCTCTTCTGGTTTAGCTTTAAAATCGATTTTTAAGTTTTTCATATAAAAATCGATTTTTAGTAGAAAATATGAGTGATCACGGATTTTTGTCCTTTTGACTCTATCTCTTCTGGTTTAGCTTTAAAATCGATTTTTAAGTTTTTCATATAAAAATTGATTTTTGGTGGAAAATATGAGTGATCACAGATTTTTGTCCTTTTGGCTCTATCTCTTCTGGTTTAGCTTTAAAATCGATTTTTAAGTTTTTCATATAAAAATCGATTTTTGGTAGAAATACGAGTGATCACAGATTTTTGTCCTTTTGGCTCTATCTCTTCTGGTTTAGCTTTAAAATCAATTTTTAAGTTTTTCATATAAAAATCGATTTTTGGTAGAAAATATGAGTGATCACAGATTTTTGTCCTTTTGGCTCTATCTCTTCTGGTTTAGCTTTAAAATCGATTTTTAAGTTTTTCATATAAAAATCGATTTTTGGTAGAAAATATGAGTGATCACAGATTTTTGTCCTTTTGGCTCTATCTCTTCTGGTTTAGCTTTATAATCGATTTTTAAGTTTTTCATATAAAAATCGATTTTTGGTAGAAAATATGATTTTTGTACTTTTGGCTCTATCTCTTCTGGTTTAGCTTTAAAATCGATTTTTAAGTTTTTCATATAAAAATTGATTTTTGGTGGAAAATATGAGTGATCACAGATTTTTGTACTTTTGGCTCTATCTCTTCTGGTTTAGCTTTAAAATCGATTTTTAAGTTTTTCATATAAAAATCGATTTTTGGTAGAAAATATGAGTGATCACATATTTTTGTCCTTTTGGCTCTTTCTCTTCTGGTTAAGCTTTAAATTCGATTTTTAAGTTTTTCTTATACAAATTGATTTTTGGTGGAAAATATGAGTGATCACAGATTTTTGTCCTTTTGGCTCTATCTCTTCTGGTTTAGCTTTAAAATCGATTTTTAAGTTTTTCATATAAAAATCGATTTTTGGTAGAAAATATGAGTGATCACATATTTTTGTCCTTTTGGCTCTATCTCTTCTGGTTAAGCTTTAAATTCGATTTTTAAGTTTTTCTTATACAAATTGATTTTTGGTAGAAAATATGAGTGATCACATATTTTTGTCCTTTTGGCTCTATCTCTTCTGGTTTAGCTTTAAAATCGATTTTTAAGTTTTTCATATAAAAATCGATTTTTAGTAGAAAATATGAGTGATCACGGATTTTTGTCCTTTTGACTCTATCTCTTCTGGTTTAGCTTTAAAATCGATTTTTAAGTTTTTCATATAAAAATTGATTTTTGGTGGAAAATATGAGTGATCACAGATTTTTGTCCTTTTGGCTCTATCTCTTCTGGTTTAGCTTTAAAATCGATTTTTAAGTTTTTCATATAAAAATCGAATTTGGTAGAAAATATGAGTGATCACATATTTTTGTCCTTTTGGCTCTATCTCTTCTGGTTAAGCTTTAAATTCGATTTTTAAGTTTTTCTTATACAAATCGATTTTTGGTAGAAAATATTGATCACAGATTTTTGTACTTTTGGCTCCATCTCTTCTGGTTTAGCTTTAAAATCGATTTTTAAGTTTTTCATATAAAAATCGATTTTTGGTGGAAAATATGATTGATCACAGATTTTTGTCCTTTTGGCTCTATCTCTTCTGGTTTAGCTTTAAAATCGATTTTTAAGCTTTTTTTATACAAATCGATTTTTGGTAGAAAATATGAGTGATCACAGATTTTTGTCCTTTTGGCTCTATCTCTTCTGGCTTAGCTTTAAAATCGATTTTTAAATTTTTCATATAAAAATCGATTGTTGGTAGAAAATATGAGTGATCACAGATTTTTGTCCTTTTGGCTCTATCTCTTCTGGTTTAGCTTTAAAATCGATTTTTAAGTTTTTCATATAAAAATCGATTTTTGGTAGAAATACGAGTGATCACAGATTTTTGTCCTTTTGGCTCTATCTCTTCTGGTTTAGCTTTAAAATCAATTTTTAAGTTTTTCATATAAAAATCGATTTTTGGTAGAAAATATGAGTGATCACAGATTTTTGTCCTTTTGGCTCTATCTCTTCTGGTTTAGCTTTAAAATCGATTTTTAAGTTTTTCATATAAAAATCGATTTTTGGTAGAAAATATGAGTGATCACAGATTTTTTGTCCTTTTGGCTCTATCTCTTCTGGTTTAGCTTTATAATCGATTTTTAAGTTTTTCATATAAAAATCGATTTTTGGTAGAAAATATGATTTTTGTACTTTTGGCTCTATCTCTTCTGGTTTAGCTTTAAAATCGATTTTTAAGTTTTTCATATAAAAATTGATTTTTGGTGGAAAATATGAGTGATCACATATTTTTGTACTTTTGGCTCTATCTCTTCTGGTTTAGCTTTAAAATCGATTTTTAAGTTTTTCATATAAAAATCGATTTTTGGTAGAAAATATGAGTGATCACATATTTTTGTCCTTTTGGCTCTTTCTCTTCTGGTTAAGCTTTAAATTCGATTTTTAAGTTTTTCTTATACAAATTGATTTTTGGTGGAAAATATGAGTGATCACAGATTTTTGTCCTTTTGGCTCTATCTCTTCTGGTTTAGCTTTAAAATCGATTTTTAAGTTTTTCATATAAAAATCGATTTTTGGTAGAAAATATGAGTGATCACATATTTTTGTCCTTTTGGCTCTATCTCTTCTGGTTAAGCTTTAAATTCGATTTTTAAGTTTTTCTTATACAAATTGATTTTTGGTAGAAAATATGAGTGATCACATATTTTTGTCCTTTTGGCTCTATCTCTTCTGGTTTAGCTTTAAAATCGATTTTTAAGTTTTTCATATAAAAATCGATTTTTAGTAGAAAATATGAGTGATCACGGATTTTTGTCCTTTTGACTCTATCTCTTCTGGTTTAGCTTTAAAATCGATTTTTAAGTTTTTCATATAAAAATTGATTTTTGGTGGAAAATATGAGTGATCACAGATTTTTGTCCTTTTGGCTCTATCTCTTCTGGTTTAGCTTTAAAATCGATTTTTAAGTTTTTCATATAAAAATCGAATTTGGTAGAAAATATGAGTGATCACATATTTTTGTCCTTTTGGCTCTATCTCTTCTGGTTAAGCTTTAAATTCGATTTTTAAGTTTTTCTTATACAAATCGATTTTTGGTAGAAAATATTGATCACAGATTTTTGTACTTTTGGCTCCATCTCTTCTGGTTTAGCTTTAAAATCGATTTTTAAGTTTTTCATATAAAAATCGATTTTTGGTGGAAAATATGATTGATCACAGATTTTTGTCCTTTTGGCTCTATCTCTTCTGGTTTAGCTTTAAAATCGATTTTTAAGCTTTTTTTATACAAATCGATTTTTGGTAGAAAATATGAGTGATCACAGATTTTTGTCCTTTTGGCTCTATCTCTTCTGGCTTAGCTTTAAAATCGATTTTTAAATTTTTCATATAAAAATCGATTGTTGGTAGAAAATATGAGTGATCACAGATTTTTGTCCTTTTGGCTCTATCTCTTCTGGTTTAGCTTTAAAATCGATTTTTAAGTTTTTCAATAAAAATCGATTTTTGGTAGAAAATATGAGTGATCACAGATTTTTGTCCTTTTGGCTCTATCTCTTCTGGTTTAGCTTTAAAATCGATTTTTAAGTTTTTCATATAAAAATCGATTTTTAGTAGAAAATATGAGTGATGAGAGATTTTTGTCCTTTTGACTCTATCTCTTCTGGTTTAGCTTTAAAATCGATTTTTAAGTTTTTCATATAAAAATTGATTTTTGGTGGAAAATATGAGTGATCACAGATTTTTGTCCTTTTGGCGCTATCTCTTCTGGTTTAGCTTTAAAATCGATTTTTAAGTTTTTCATATAAAAATCGAATTTGGTAGAAAATATGAGTGATCACAGATTTTTGTCCTTTTGGCTCTATCTCTTCTGGTTTAGCTTTAAAATCGATTTTTAAGTTTTTCATATAAAAATCGATTTTTAGTAGAAAATATGAGTGAGCACAGATTTTTGTCCTTTTGACTCTATCTCTTCTGGTTTAGCTTTAAAATCGATTTTTAAGTTTTTCATATAAAAATTGATTTTTGGTGGAAAATATGAGTGATCACAGATTTTTGTCCTTTTGGCTCTATCTCTTCTGGTTAAGCTTTAAATTCGATTTTTAAGTTTTTCTTATACAAATCGATTTTTGGTAGAAAATATTGATCACAGATTTTTGTCCTTTTGGCTCTATCTCTTCTGGTTTAGCTTTAAAATCAATTTTTAAGTTTTTCATATAAAACTCGATTTTTGGTAGAAAATATGAGTGGTCACAAATTTTTGGCCTTTTGGCTCTATCTCTTCTGGCTTAGCTTTAAAATCGGTTTTTAAGTTTTTCATATAAAAATCGATTTTTTGTAGAAAATATGAGTGATCACAGATTTGTGTCCTTTTGGCTCTATCTCTTCTGGTTTAGCTTTAAAATCAATTTTTAAGTTTTTCATATAAAAATCGATTTTTGGTAGAAAATATGAGTGATCACAAATTTTTGGCCTTTTGGCTCTATCTCTTCTGGCTTAGCTTTAAAATCGGTTTTTAAGTTTTTCATATAAAAATCGATTTTTGGTAGAAAATATGAGTGATCACAGATTTTTGTCCTTTTGGCTCTATCTCTTCTGGCTTAGCTTTAAAATCGATTTTTAAATTTTTCATATAAAAATCGAGTGTTGGTAGAAAATATGAGTGATCACAGATTTTTGTCCTTTTGGCTCTATCTCTTCTGGTTTAGCTTTAAAATCGATTTTTAAGTTTTTCATATAAAAATCGAATTTGGTAGAAAATATGATTGATCACAGATTTTTGTCCTTTTGGCTCTATCTCTTCTGGTTTAGCTTTAAAATCGATTTTTAAGTTTTTCATATAAAAATTGATTTTTGGTGGAAAATATGAGTGATCACAGATTTTTGTCCTTTTGGCTCTATCTCTTCTGGTTTAGCTTTAAAATCGATTTTTAAGTTTTTCATATAAAAATCGAATTTGGTAGAAAATATGAGTGATCACATATTTTTGTCCTTTTGGCTCTATCTCTTCTGGTTAAGCTTTAAATTCGATTTTTAAGTTTTTCTTATACAAATCGATTTTTGGTAGAAAATATTGATCACAGATTTTTGTCCTTTTGGCTCTATCTCTTCTGGTTTAGCTTTAAAATCAATTTTTAAGTTTTTCATATAAAAATCGATTTTTGGTAGAAAATATGAGTGATCACAAATTTTTGGCCTTTTGGCTCTATCTCTTCTGGCTTAGCTTTAAAATCGATTTTTAAATTTTTCATATAAAAATCGATTGTTGGTAGAAAATATGAGTGATCACAGATTTTTGTCCTTTTGGCTCTATCTCTTCTGGTTTAGCTTTAAAATCGATTTTTAAGTTTTTCATATAAAAATCGATTTTTAGTAGAAAATATGAGTGATTTTTGTCCTTTTGACTCTATCTCTTCTGGTTTAGCATTAAAATCAATTTTTAAGTTTTTCATATAAAAATTGATTTTTAGTGGAAAATATGAGTGATCACAGATTTTTGTCCTTTTGGCTCTATCTCTTCTGGTTTAGCTTTAAAATCGATTTTTAAGTTTTTCATATAAAAATCGATTTTTGGTGGAAAATATGATTGATCACAGATTTTTGTCCTTTTGGCTCTATCTCTTCTGGTTTAGCTTTAAAATCAATTTTTAAGTTTTTCATATAAAAATCGATTTTTGGTAGAAAATATGAGTGATCACAAATTTTTGGCCTTTTGGCTCTATCTCTTCTGGCTTAGCTTTAAAATCGGTTTTTAAGTTTTTCATATAAAAATCGATTTTTGGTAGAAAATATGAGTGATCACAGATTTTTGTCCTTTTGGCTCTATCTCTTCTGGCTTAGCTTTAAAATCGATTTTTAAATTTTTCATATAAAAATCGAGTGTTGGTAGAAAATATGAGTGATCACAGATTTTTGTCCTTTTGGCTCTATCTCTTCTGGTTTAGCTTTAAAATCGATTTTTAAGTTTTTCATATAAAAATCGAATTTGGTAGAAAATATGATTGATCACAGATTTTTGTCCTTTTGGCTCTATCTCTTCTGGTTTAGCTTTAAAATCGATTTTTAAGTTTTTCATATAAAAATTGATTTTTGGTGGAAAATATGAGTGATCACAGATTTTTGTCCTTTTGGCTCTATCTCTTCTGGTTTAGCTTTAAAATCGATTTTTAAGTTTTTCATATAAAAATCGAATTTGGTAGAAAATATGAGTGATCACATATTTTTGTCCTTTTGGCTCTATCTCTTCTGGTTAAGCTTTAAATTCGATTTTTAAGTTTTTCTTATACAAATCGATTTTTGGTAGAAAATATTGATCACAGATTTTTGTCCTTTTGGCTCTATCTCTTCTGGTTTAGCTTTAAAATCAATTTTTAAGTTTTTCATATAAAAATCGATTTTTGGTAGAAAATATGAGTGATCACAAATTTTTGGCCTTTTGGCTCTATCTCTTCTGGCTTAGCTTTAAAATCGATTTTTAAATTTTTCATATAAAAATCGATTGTTGGTAGAAAATATGAGTGATCACAGATTTTTGTCCTTTTGGCTCTATCTCTTCTGGTTTAGCTTTAAAATCGATTTTTAAGTTTTTCATATAAAAATCGATTTTTAGTAGAAAATATGAGTGATTTTTGTCCTTTTGACTCTATCTCTTCTGGTTTAGCATTAAAATCAATTTTTAAGTTTTTCATATAAAAATTGATTTTTAGTGGAAAATATGAGTGATCACAGATTTTTGTCCTTTTGGCTCTATCTCTTCTGGTTTAGCTTTAAAATCGATTTTTAAGTTTTTCATATAAAAATCGATTTTTGGTGGAAAATATGATTGATCACAGATTTTTGTCCTTTTGGCTCTATCTCTTCTGGTTTAGCTTTAAAATCGATTTTTAAGTTTTTCTTATACAAATCGATTTTTGGTAGAAAATATGAGTGATCACAGATTTTTGTCCTTTTGGCTCTATCTCTTCTGGTTTAGCTTTAAAATCAATTTTTAAGTTTTTCATATAAAAATTGATTTTTGGTGGAAAATATGAGTGATCACAGATTTTTGTCCTTTTGGCTCTATCTCTTCTGGTTTAGCTTTAAAATCGATTTTTAAGTTTTTCATATAAAAATCGATTTTTGGTGGAAAATATGATTGATCACAGATTTTTGTCCTTTTGGCTCTATCTCTTCTGGTTTAGCTTTAAAATCGATTTTTAAGTTTTTCTTATACAAATCGAATTTTGGTAGAAAATATGAGTGATCACAGATTTTTGTCCTTTTGGCTCTATCTCTTCTGGTTTAGCTTTAAAATCAATTTTTAAGTTTTTCATATAAAAATCGATTTTTGGTAGAAAATATGAGTGATCACAAATTTTTGGCATTTTGGCTCTATCTCTTCTGGCTTAGCTTTAAAATCGGTTTTTAAGTTTTTTATATAAAAATCGATTTTTGGTAGAAAATATGAGTGATCACAGATTTTTGTCCTTTTGGCTCTATCTCTTCTGGTTTAGCTTTAAAATCGATTTTTAAGTTTTTCATATAAAAATCGATTGTTGGTAGAAAATATGAGTGATCACAGATTTTTGTCCTTTTGGCTCTATCTCTTCTGGTTTAGCTTTAAAATCAATATTTAAGTTTTTCATATAAAAATCGATTTTTGGTAGAAAATATGAGTGATCACATGTTTTTGTCCTTTTGGCTCTATCTCTTCTGGTTTAGCTTTAAAATCGATTTTTAAGTTTTTCATATACAAATCGATTTTTGGTAGAAAATATGAGTGATCACAGATTTTTGTCCTTTTGGCTTTATAACTTCTGGTTTAGCTTTAAAATTGATTTTTAAGTTTTTCATATAAAAATCGATTTTTGGTAGAAAATATGAGTGATCACAAATTTTTGTCCTTTTGGCTCTATCTCTTCTGGTTTAGCTTTAAAATCAATTTTTAAGTTTTTCATATAAAAATCGATTTTTGGTAGAAAATATGAGTGATCACAGATTTTTGTCTTTTTGGCTCTATCTCTTCTGGTTTAGCTTTAAAATCGATTTTTAAGTTTTTCATATACAAATCGATTTTTGGTAGAAAATATGAGTGATCACAGATTTTTGTCCTCTTGGCTCTATCTCTTCTGGTTTAGCTTTAAAATCGATTTTTAAGTTTTTCATATACAAATCGATTTTTGGTAGAAAATATGAGTGATCACAGATTTTTGTCCTTTTGGCTCTATCTCTTCTGGTTTAGCTTTAAAATCGATTTTTAAGTTTTTCATATAAAAATCGATTTTTGGTTGAAAATATGAGTGATCACAGATTTTTGTCCTTTTGGCTCTATCTCTTCTGGTTTAGCTTTAAAATCGATTTTTAAGTTTTTCATATACATTGATTATTGGTAGAAAATATGAGTGATCACAGATTTTTGTCCTTTTGGCTCTATCTCTTCTAGTTTAGCTTTAAAATCGATTTTTAAGTTTTTCATATAAAAATCGATTTTTGGTAGAAAATGTGAGTGATCACAGATTTTTGTACTTTTGGCTCTATCTCTTCTGGTTTAGCTTTAAAATCAATTTTTAAGTTTTTCATATAAAAATCGATTTTTGGTAGAAAATATTAGTGATCACAGATTTTTGTCCTTTTGGCACTATCTCTTCTGGTTTAGCTTTAAAATCGATTTTTAAGTTTTTCATATACATTGATTTTTGGTAGAAAATACGAGTGATCACAGATTTTTGTCCTTTTGGCTCTATCTCTTCCGGTTTAGCTTTAAAATCGATTTTTAAGTTTTTCATATAAAAATCGATTTTTAGTAGAAAATATGAGTGATCACAGATTTTTGTCCTTTTGACTCTATCTCTTCTGGTTTAGCTTTAAAATCGATTTTTAAGTTTTTCATATAAAAATTGATTTTTGGTGGACAATATGAGTGATCACAGATTTTTGTCCTTTTGGCTCTATCTCTTCTGGTTTAGCTTTAAAATCGATTTTTAAGTTTTTCATATAAAAATCGATTTTTGGTGGAAAATATGATTGATCACAGATTTTTGTCTTTTGGCTCTATCTCTTCTGGTTTAGCTTTAAAATCAATTTTTAAGTTTTTCATATAAAAATCGATTTTTGGTAGAAAATATGATTGATCACAAATTTTTGTCCTTTTGGCTCTATCTCTTCTGGCTTAGCTTTAAAATCGATTTTTAAATTTTTCATATAAAAATCGATTGTTGGTAGAAAATATGAGTGATCACAGATTTTTGTCCTTTTGGCTCTATCTCTTCTGGTTTAGCTTTAAAATCGATTTTTAAGTTTTTCATATAAAAATCGATTCTTAGTAGAAAATATGAGTGATTTTTGTCCTTTTGACTCTATCTCTTCTGGTTTAGCTTTAAAATCAATTTTTAAGTTTTTCATATAAAAATTGATTTTTGGTGGAAAATATGAGTGATCACAGATTTTTGTCCTTTTGGCTCTATCTCTTCTGATTTAGCTTTAAAATCGATTTTTAAGTTTTTCATATAAAAATCGATTTTTGGTGGAAAATATGATTGATCACAGATTTTTGTCCTTTTGGCTCTATCTCTTCTGGTTTAGCTTTAAAATCGATTTTTAAGTTTTTCTTATACAAATCGATTTTTGGTAGAAAATATGAGTGATCACAGATTTTTGTCCTTTTGGCTCTATCTCTTCTGGTTTAGCTTTAAAATCAATTTTTAAGTTTTTCATATAAAAATTGATTTTTGGTGGAAAATATGAGTGATCACAGATTTTTGTCCTTTTGGCTCTATCTCTTCTGGTTTAGCTTTAAAATCGATTTTTAAGTTTTTCATATAAAAATCGATTTTTGGTGGAAAATATGATTGATCACAGATTTTTGTCCTTTTGGCTCTATCTCTTCTGGTTTAGCTTTAAAATCGATTTTTAAGTTTTTCTTATACAAATCGATTTTTGGTAGAAAATATGAGTGATCACAGATTTTTGTCCTTTTGGCTCTATCTCTTCTGGTTTAGCTTTAAAATCAATTTTTAAGTTTTTCATATAAAAATCGATTTTTGGTAGAAAATATGAGTGATCACAAATTTTTGGCATTTTGGCTCTATCTCTTCTGGCTTAGCTTTAAAATCGGTTTTTAAGTTTTTCATATAAAAGTCGATTTTTGGTAGAAAATATGAGTGATCACAGATTTTTGTCCTTTTGGCTCTATCTCTTCTGGTTTAGCTTTAAAATCGATTTTTAAGTTTTTCATATAAAAATCGATTGTTGGTAGAAAATATGAGTGATCACAGATTTTTGTCCTTTTGGCTCTATCTCTTCTGGTTTAGCTTTAAAATCAATATTTAAGTTTTTCATATAAAAATCGATTTTTGGTAGAAAATATGAGTGATCACATGTGTTTGTCCTTTTGGCTCTATCTCTTCTGGTTTAGCTTTAAAATCGATTTTTAAGTTTTTCATATAAAAATCGATTTTTGGTAGAAAATATGAGTGATCACAGATTTTTGTCCTTTTGGCTCTATCTCTTCTGGTTTAGCTTTAAAATAGATTTTTAAGTTTTTCATATAAAAATCGATTTTTAGTAGAAGATATGAGTGATCACAGATTTTTGTCCTCTTGGCTCTATCTCTTCTGGTTTAGCTTTAAAATCGATTTTTAAGTTTTTCATATACAAATCGATTTTTGGTAGAAAATATGAGTGATCACAGATTTTTGTCCTTTTGGCTCTATAACTTCTGGTTTAGCTTTAAAATTGATTTTTAAGTTTTTCATATAAAAATCGATTTTTGGTAGAAAATATGAGTGATCACAAATTTTTGTCCTTTTGGCTCTATCTCTTCTGGTTTAGCTTTAAAATCAATTTTTAAGTTTTTCATATAAAAATCGATTTTTGGTAGAAAATATGAGTGATCACAGATTTTTGTCCTTTTGGCTCTATCTCTTCTGGTTTAGCTTTAAAATCGATTTTTAAGTTTTTCATATACAAATCGATTTTTGGTAGAAAATATGAGTGATCACAGATTTTTGTCCTTTTGGCTCTATCTCTTCTGGTTTAGCTTTAAAATCGATTTTTAAGTTTTTCATATAAAAATTGATTTTTGGTGGAAAATATGAGTGATCATAGATTTTTGTCCTTTTGGCTCTATCTCTTCTGGTTTAGCTTTAAAATCGATATTTAAGTTTTTCATATAAAAATCGATTTTTGGTGGAAAATATGATTGATCACAGATTTTTGTTCTTTTGGCTCTATCTCTTCTGGTTTAGCTTTAAAATCAATTTTTAAGTTTTTCATATAAAAATCGATTTTTGGTAGAAAATATGAGTGATCACAGGTTTTTGTCCTTTTGGCTGTATCTCTTCTGGTTTAGCTTTAAAATCAATTTTTAAGTTTTTCATATAAAAATCGATTTTTGGTAGAAAATATGAGTGATCACAGGTTTTTGTCCTTTTGGCTGTATCTCTTCTGGTTTAGCTTTAAAATCAATTTTTAAGTTTTCCATATAAAAATCGATTTTTGGTAGAAAATATGAGTGATCACAAATTTTTGTCCTTTTGGCTCTATCTCTTCTGGTTTAGCTTTAAAATCGATTTTTAAGTTTTTCATATAAAAATCGATTTTTTGTAGAAAATATGAGTGATCACAAATTTTTGTCCTTTAGGCTCTATCTCTTCTGGTTTAGCTTTAAAATCGATTTTTAAGTTTTTCTTATACAAATCGATTTTTGGTAGAAAATGTGAGTGATCACAGATTTTTGTACTTTTGGCTCTATCTCTTCTGGTTTAGCTTTAAAATCAATTTTTATGTTTTTCATATAAAAATCGATTTTTGGTAGAAAATATGAGTGATCACAAATTTTTGGCCTTTTGGCTCTATCTCTTCTGGTTTAGCTTTAAAAGCGATTTTTAAGTTTTTCATATACATTGATTTTTGGTAGAAAATATGAGTGATCACAGATTTTTGTCCTTTTGGCTCTATCTCTTCTAGTTTAGCTTTAAAATCGATTTTTAAGTTTTTCATATAAAAATCGATTTTTGGTAGAAAATATGAGTGATCACAAATTTTTGTCCTTTTGGCTCTATCTCTTCTGGTTTAGCTTTAAAATCGATTTTTAAGTTTTTCATATAAAAATCGATTTTTGGTAGAAAATATGAGTGATCACAGATTTTTGTCCTTTTGGCTCTATCTCTTCTGGTTTAGCTTTAAAATCGATTTTTAAATTTTTCATATAAAAATCGATTGTTGGTAGAAAATATGAGTGATCACAGATTTTTGTCCTTTTGGCTCTATCTCTTCTGGTTTAGCTTTAAAATCGATTTTTAAGTTTTTCATATAAAAATCGATTTTTGGTAGAAAATATGAGTGATCACAGATTTTTGTCCTTTTGGCTCTATCTCTTCTGGTTTAGCTTTAAAATCGATTTTTAAATTTTTCATATAAAAATCGATTTTTGGTAGAAAATATGAGTGATCACAGATTTTTGTCCTTTTGTCTCTATCTCTTCTGGTTTAGCTTTAAAATCGATTTTTAAGTTTTTCATATAAAAATCGATTTTTGGTAGAAAATATGAGTGATCACAAATTTTTGTCCTTTTGGCTCTATCTCTTCTGGTTTAGCTTTAAAATCGATTTTTAAGTTTTTCATATAAAAATCGATTTTTGGTAGAAAATATGAGTGATCACAGATTTTTGTCCTTTTGGCTCTATCTCTTCTGGTTTAGCTTTAAAATCGATTTTTAAGTTTTTCATATAAAAATCGATTTTTGGTAGAAAATATGAGTGATCACAAATTTTTGTCCTTTTGGCTCTATCTCTTCTGGTTTAGCTTTAAAATCGATTTTTAAGTTTTTCATATAAAAATCGATTTTTGGTAGAAAATATGAGTGATCACAGATTTTTGTCCTTTTGGCTCTATCTCTTCTGGTTTAGCTTTAAAATCGATTTTTAAATTTTTCATATAAAAATCGATTGTTGGTAGAAAATATGAGTGATCACAGATTTTTGTCCTTTTGGCTCTATCTCTTCTGGTTTAGCTTTAAAATCGATTTTTAAGATTTTCATATAAAAATCGATTTTTGGTAGAAAATATGAGTGATTTTTGTCCTTTTGACTCTATCTCTTCTGGTTTAGCTTTAAAATCGATTTTTAAGTTTTTCTTATACAAATCGATTTTTGGTAGAAAATATGAGTGATCACAGATTTTTGTCCTTTTGGCTCTATCTCTTCTGGTTTAGCTTTAAAATCAATTTTTAAGTTTTTCATATAAAAATCGATTTTTGGTAGAAAATATGAGTGATCACAAATTTTTGGCATTTTGGCTCTATCTCTTCTGGTTTAGCTTTAAAATCGATTTTTAAGTTTTTCATATAAAAATCGATTTTTAGTAGAAGATATGAGTGATCACAGATTTTTGTCCTCTTGGCTCTATCTCTTCTGGTTTAGCTTTAAAATCGATTTTTAAGTTTTTCATATACAAATCGATTTTTGGTAGAAAATATGAGTGATCACAGATTTTTGTCCTTTTGGCTCTATCTCTTCTGGTTTAGCTTTAAAATCGGTTTTTAAGTTTTTCATATAAAAATCGATTTTTGTAGAAAATATGAGTGATCACAAATTTTTGTCCTTTTGGCTCTATCTCTTCTGGTTTAGCTTTAAAATCGGTTTTAAAGTTTTTCATATAAAAATCGATTTTTGGTAGAAAATATGAGTGATCACAGATTTTTGTCCTTTTGGCTCTATCTCTTCTGGTTTAGCTTTAAAATCGATTTTTAAGTTTTTCATATACAAATCGATTTTTGGTAGAAAATATGAGTGATCACAGATTTTTGTCCTTTTGGCTCTATCTCTTCTGGTTTAGCTTTAAAATCGATTTTTAAGTTTTTCATATACAAATCGATTTTTGGTAGAAAATATGAGTGATCACAGATTTTTGTCCTTTTGGCTCTATCTCTTCTGGTTTAGCTTTACAATCGATTTTTAAGTTTTTCATATAAAAATCGATTCTTAGTAGAAAATATGAGTGATCACAGATTTTTGTCCTCTTGGCTCTATCTCTTCTGGTTTAGCTTTAAAATCGATTTTTAAGTTTTTCATATACAAATCGATTTTTGGTAGAAAATATGAGTGATCACAGATTTTTGTCCTTTTGGCTCTATCTCTTCTGGTTTAGCTTTACAATCGATTTTTAAGTTTTTCATATAAAAATCGATTTTTGGTAGAAAATATGAGTGATCACAAATTTTTGTCCTTTTGGTTCTATCTCTTCTGGTTTAGCTTTAAAATCGGTTTTTAAGTTTTTCATATAAAAATCGATTTTTGGTAGAAAATATGAGTGATCACAGATTTTTGTCCTTTTGGCTCTATCTCTTCTGGTTTAGCTTTAAAATAGATTTTTAAGTTTTTCATATAAAAATCGATTTTTAGTAGAAAATATGAGTGATCACAGATTTTTGTCCTCTTGGCTCTATCTCTTCTGGTTTAGCTTTAAAATCGATTTTTAAGTTTTTCATATACAAATCGATTTTTGGTAGAAAATATGAGTGATCACAGGTTTTTGTCCTTTTGGCTCTATCTCTTCTGGTTTAGCTTTAAAATCGATTTTTAAGTTTTTCATATAAAAATCGATTTTTGGTAGAAAATATGAGTGATCACAGATTTTTGTCCTTTTGGCTCTATCTCTTCTGGTTTAGCTTTAAAATCAATTTTTAAGTTTTTCATATAAAAATCGGTTTTTGGTAGAAAATATGAGTGATCACAGATTTTTGTCCTTTTGGCTCTATCTCTTCTGGTTTAGCTTTAAAATCGATTTTTAAGTTTTTCATATAAAAATTGATTTTTGGTGGAAAATATGAGTGATCATAGATTTTTGTCCTTTTGGCGCTATCTCTTCTGGTTTAGCTTTAAAATCGATTTTTAAGTTTTTCATATAAAAATCGATTTTTGGTGGAAAATATGAGTGATCACAGATTTTTGTCCTTTTGGCTCTATCTCTTCTGGTTTAGCTTTAAAATCGATTTTTAAGTTTTTCATATAAAAATCGATTTTTGGTAGAAAATATGAGTGATCACAAATTTTTGTCCTTTTGGCTCTATCTCTTCTGGTTTAGCTTTAAAATCAATTTTTAAGTTTTTCATATAAAAATCGATTTTTGGTAGAAAATATGAGTGATCACAGATTTTTGTCCTTTTGGCTCTATCTCTTCTGGTTTAGCTTTAAAATCGATTTTTAAGTTTTTCATATAAAAATCGATTGTTGGTAGAAAATATGAGTGATCACAGATTTTTGTCCTTTTGGCTCTATCTCTTCTGGTTTAGCTTTAAAATCAATATTTAAGTTTTTCATATAAAAATCGATTTTTGGTAGAAAATATGAGTGATCACATGTTTTTGTCCTTTTGGCTCTATCTCTTCTGGTTTAGCTTTAAAATCGATTTTTAAGTTTTTCATATAAAAATCGATTTTTGGTAGAAAATATGAGTGATCACAGATTTTTGTCCTTTTGGCTCTATCTCTTCTGGTTTAGCTTTAAAATCGATTTTTAAGTTTTTCATATAAAAATCGATTTTTAGTAGAAGATATGAGTGATCACAGATTTTTGTCCTCTGGGCTCTATCTCTTCTGGTTTAGCTTTAAAATCGATTTTTAAGTTTTTCATATACAAATCGATTTTTGGTAGAAAATATGAGTGATCACAGATTTATTTAAGTTTTTCATATAAAAATCGATTTTTGGTAGAAAATATGAGTGATCACATGTTTTTGTCCTTTTGGCTCTATCTCTTCTGGTTTAGCTTTAAAATCGATTTTTAAGTTTTTCATATAAAAATCGATTTTTGGTAGAAAATATGAGTGATCACAGATTTTTGTCCTTTTGGCTCTATCTCTTCTGGTTTAGCTTTAAAATCGATTTTTAAGTTTTTCATATAAAAATCGATTTTTAGTAGAAGATATGAGTGATCACAGATTTTTGTCCTCTTGGCTCTATCTCTTCTGGTTTAGCTTTAAAATCGATTTTTAAGTTTTTCATATACAAATCGATTTTTGGTAGAAAATATGAGTGATCACAGATTTTTGTCCTTTTGGCTCTATCTCTTCTGGTTTAGCTTTAAAATCGATTTTTAAGTTTTTCATATAAAAATCGATTTTTGGTGGAAAATATGATTGATCACAGATTTTTGTCCTTTTGGCTCTATCTCTTCTGGTTTAGCTTTAAAATCGATTTTTAAGTTTTTTATATAAAAATCGATTTTTGGTAGAAAATATGAGTGATCACCGATTTTTGTCCTTTTGGCTCTATCTCTTCTGGTTTAGCTTTAAAATCAATTTTTAAGTTTTTCATATAATAATCGATTTTTGGTAGAAAATATGAGTGATCACAAATTTTTGGCATTTTGGCTCTATCTCTTCTTCTTCTGGCTTAGCTTTAAAATCGGTTTTTAAGTTTTTCATATAAAAATCGATTTTTGGTAGAAAATATGAGTGATCACAGATTTTTGTCCTTTTGGCTCTATCTCTTCTGGTTTAGCTTTAAAATCGATTTTTAAGTTTTTCATATAAAAATCGATTGTTGGTAGAAAATATGAGTGATCACAGATTTTTGTCCTTTTGGCTCTATCTCTTCTGGTTTAGCTTTAAAATCAATATTTAAGTTTTTCATATAAAAATCGATTTTTGGTAGAAAATATGAGTGATCACATGTTTTTGTCCTTTTGGCTCTATCTCTTCTGGTTTAGCTTTAAAATCGATTTTTAAGTTTTTCATATAAAAATCGATTTTTGGTAGAAAATATGAGTGATCACAGATTTTTGTCCTTTTGGCTCTATCTCTTCTGGTTTAGCTTTAAAATCGATTTTTAAGTTTTTCATATAAAAATCGATTTTTAGTAGAAGATATGAGTGATCACAGATTTTTGTCCTCTTGGCTCTATCTCTTCTGGTTTAGCTTTAAAATCGATTTTTAAGTTTTTCATATACAAATCGATTTTTGGTAGAAAATATGAGTGATCACAGATTTTTGTCCTTTTGGCTCTATCTCTTCTGGTTTAGCTTTAAAATCGATTTTTAAGTTTTTTATATAAAAATCGATTTTTGGTAGAAAATATGAGTGATCACAAATTTTTGGCATTTTGGCTCTATCTCTTCTGGCTTAGCTTTAAAATCGGTTTTTAAGTTTTTCATATAAAAATCGATTTTTGGTAGAAAATATGAGTGATCACAGATTTTTGTCTTTTTGGCTCTATCTCTTCTGGTTTAGCTTTAAAATCGATTTTTAAGTTTTTCATATAAAAATCGATTGTTGGTAGAAAATATGAGTGATCACAGATTTTTGTCCTTTTGGCTCTATCTCTTCTGGTTTAGCTTTAAAATCAATATTTAAGTTTTTCATATAAAAATCGATTTTTGGTAGAAAATATGAGCGATCACATGTTTTTGTCCTTTTGGCTCTATCTCTTCTGGTTTAGCTTTAAATTCGATTTTTAAGTTTTTCATATAAAAATCGATTTTTGGTAGAAAATATGAGTGATCACAGATTTTTGTCCTTTTGGCCCTATCTCTTCTGGTTTAGCTTTAAAATCGATTTTTAAGTTTTTCATATAAAAATCGATTTTTAGTAGAAGATATGAGTGATCACAGATTTTTGTCCTTTTGGCTCTATCTCTTCTGGTTTAGCTTTAAAATCGATTTTTAAGTTTTTCATATAAATATCGATTTTTGGTAGAAAATATGAGTGATCACAAATTTTTGTCCTTTTGGCTCTATCTCTTCTGGTTTAGCTTTAAAATCAATTTTTAAGTTTTCCATATAAAAATCGATTTTTGGTAGAAAATATGAGTGATCACAAATTTTTGTCCTTTTGGCTCTATCTCTTCTGGTTTAGCTTTCAAATCAATTTTTAAGTTTTTCATATAAAAATCGATTTTTGGTAGAAAATATGAGTGATCACAGATTTTTGTCCTTTTGGCTCTATCTCTTCTGGTTTAGCTTTAAAATCGATTTTTAAGTTTTTCATATAAAAATCGATTTTTGGTAGAAAATATGAGTGATCACAGATTTTTGTCCTTTTGGCTCTATTTCTTCTGGTTTAGCTTTAAAATCGATTTTTAAGTTTTTCATATAAAAATCGATTTTTGGTAGAAAATATGAGTTATAACAAATTTTTGTCCTTTTGGCTCTATCTCTTCTGGTTTAGCTTTAAAATCAATTTTTAAGTTTTTCATATAAAAATCGATTTTTGGTAGAAAATATGAGTGATCACAGATTTTTGTCCTTTTGGCTCTATCTCTTCTGGTTTAGCTTTAAAATCGATTTTTAAGTTTTTCATATAAAAATCGATTTTTGGTAGAAAATATGAGTTATAACAAATTTTTGTCCTTTTGGCTCTATCTCTTCTGGTTTAGCTATAAAATCAATTTTTAAGTTTTTCATATAAAAATCGATTGTTGGTAGAAAATATGAGTGATCACAAATTTTTGTCCTTTTGGCTCTATCTCTTCTGGTTTAGCTTTAAAACCGATTTTTAAGTTTTTCATATAAAAATCGATTTTTGGTAGAAAATATGAGTGATCACAAATTTTTGTCCTTTTGGCTCTATCTCTTCTGGTTTAGCTTTAAAATCAATTTTTAAGTTTTCCATATAAAAATCGATTTTTGGTAGAAAATATGAGTGATCACAAATTTTTGTCCTTTTGGCTCTATCTCTTCTGGTTTAGCTTTCAAATCAATTTTTAAGTTTTTCATATAAAAATCGATTTTTGGTAGAAAATATGAGTGATCACAGATTTTTGTCCTTTTGGCTCTATCTCTTCTGGTTTAGCTTTAAAATCGATTTTTAAGTTTTTCATATAAATATCGATTTTTGGTAGAAAATATGAGTGATCACAGATTTTTGTCCTTTTGGCTCTATCTCTTCTGGTTTAGGTTGAAAATCGATTTTTAAGTTTTTCATATAAAAATCGATTTTTGGTAGAAAATATGAGTGATCACAGATTTTTGTCCTTTTGGCTCTATCTCTTCTGGTTTAGCTTTCAAATCAATTTTTAAGTTTTTCATATAAAAATCGATTTTTGGTAGAAAATATGAGTGATCACAGATTTTTGTCCTTTTGGCTCTATCTCTTCTGGTTTAGCTTTAAAATCGATTTTTAAGTTTTTCATATAAATATCGATTTTTGGTAGAAAATATGAGTGATCACAGATTTTTGTCCTTTTGGCTCTATCTCTTCTGGTTTAGCTTTAAAATCAATTTTTAAGTTTTCCATATAAAAATCGATTTTTGGTAGAAAATATGAGTGATCACAAATTTTTGTCCTTTTGGCTCTATCTCTTCTGGTTTAGCTTTAAAATCAATTTTTAAGTTTTTCATATAAAAATCGATTTTTGGTAGAAAATATGAGTGATCACAGATTTTTGTCCTTTTGGCTCTATCTCTTCTGGTTTAGCTTTAAAATCGATTTTTAAGTTTTTCATATAAATATCGATTTTTGGTAGAAAATATGAGTGATCACAGATTTTTGTCCTTTTGGCTCTATCTCTTCTGGTTTAGGTTGAAAATCGATTTTTAAGTTTTTCATATAAAAATCGATTTTTGGTAGAAAATATGAGTGATCACAGATTTTTGTCCTTTTGGCTCTATCTCTTCTGGTTTAGCTTTAAAATCGATTTTTAAGTTTTTCATATAAAAATCGATTTTTGGTAGAAAATATGAGTGATCACAGATTTTTGCCCTTTTGGCTCTATCTCTCTAGTTTAGCTTTAAAATCGATTTTCAAGTTTTTCATATAAAAATTGATTTTTGGTAGAAAATATGAGTGATCACAGATTTTTGTCCTTTTGGCTCTATCTCTTCTGGTTTAGCTTTCAAATCAATTTTTAAGTTTTTCATATAAAAATAGATTTTTGGTAGAAAATATGAGTGATCACAGATTTTTGTCCTTTTGGCTCTATCTCTTCTGGTTTAGCTTTAAAATCGATTTTTAAGTTTTTCATATAAATATCGATTTTTGGTAGAAAATATGAGTGATCACAGATTTTTGTCCTTTTGGCTCTATCTCTTCTGGTTTAGGTTGAAAATCGATTTTTAAGTTTTTCATATAAAAATCGATTTTTGGTAGAAAATATGAGTGATCACAGATTTTTGTCCTTTTGGCTCTATCTCTTCTGGTTTAGCTTTAAAATCGATTTTTAAGTTTTTCATATAAAAATCGATTTTTGGTAGAAAATATGAGTTATAACAAATTTTTGTCCTTTTGGCTCTATCTCTTCTGGTTTAGCTTTAAAATCAATTTTTAAGTTTTTCATATAAAAATCGATTGTTGGTAGAAAATATGAGTGATCACAAATTTTTGTCCTTTTGGCTCTATCTCTTCTGGTTTAGCTTTAAAACCGATTTTTAAGTTTTTCATATAAAAATCGATTTTTGGTAGAAAATATGAGTGATCACAAATTTTTGTCCTTTTGGCTCTATCTCTTCTGGTTTAGCTTTAAAATCAATTTTTAAGTTTTCCATATAAAAATCGATTTTTGGTAGAAAATATGAGTGATCACAAATTTTTGTCCTTTTGGCTCTATCTCTTCTGGTTTAGCTTTAAAATCGATTTTTAAGCTTTTTATATAAAAATCGATTGTTGGTAGAAAATACGAGTGATCATAGATTTTTGTCCTTTTGGCTCTATCTCTTCTGGTTTAGCTTTAAAATCAATTTTTAAGTTTTCCATATAAAAATCGATTTTTGGTAGAAAATATGAGTGATCACAAATTTTTGTCCTTTTGGCTCTATCTCTTCTGGTTTAGCTTTAAAATCGATTTTTAAGTTTTTCATATAAAAATCGATTTTTGGTAGAAAATATGAGTGATCACAAATTTTTGTCCTTTTGGCTCTATCTCTTCTGGTTTAGCTTTAAAATCGATTTTTAAGTTTTTCATATAAAAATCGATTTTTGGTAGAAAATATGAGTGATCACAGATTTTTGTCCTTTTGGCTCTATCTCTTCTGGTTTAGCTTTAAAATCGATTTTTAAGTTTTTCATATAAAAATCGATTTTTGGTAGAAAATATGAGTGATCACAGATTTTTGTCCTTTTGGCTCTATCTCTTCTGGTTTAGCTTTAAAATCGATTTTTAAGTTTTTCATATAAAAATTGATTTTTGGTGGAAAATATGAGTGATCACAGATTTTTGTCCTTTTGGCTCTATCTCTTCTGGTTTAGCTTTAAAATCGATTTTTAAGTTTTTCATATAAAAATCGATTTTTGGTAGAAAATATGAGTGATCACAGATTTTTGTCCTTTTGGCTCTATCTCTTCTGGTTTAGCTTTAAAATCGATTTTTAAGTTTTTCATATAAAAATTTTTGTCCTTTTGGCTCTATCTCTTCTGGTTTAGCTTTAAAATCAATTTTTAAGTTTTTCATATAAAAATCGATTTTTGGTAGAAAATATGAGTGATCACAGATTTTTGTCCTTTTGACTCTATCTCTTCTGGTTTAGCTTTAAAATCGATTTTTAAGTTTTTCATATAAATATCGATTTTTGGTAGAAAATATGAGTGATCACAGATTTTTGTCCTTTTGGCTCTATCTCTTCTGGTTTAGGTTGAAAATCGATTTTTAAGCTTTTCATATAAAAATCGATTGTTGGTAGAAAATACGAGTGATCATAGATTTTTGTCCTTTTGGCTCTATCTCTTCTGGTTTAGCTTTAAAATCGATTTTTAAGTTTTTCATATAAAAATTGATTTTTGGTAGAAAATATGAGTTATAACAAATTTTTGTCCTTTTGGCTCTATCTCTTCTGGTTTAGCTTTAAAATCGATTTTTAAGTTTTTCATATAAAAATCGATTTTTGGTAGAAAATACGAGTGATCATAGATTTTTGTCCTTTTGGCTCTATCTCTTCTGGTTTAGCTTTAAAATCGATTTTTAAGTTTTTCATATAAATATCGATTTTTGGTAGAAAATATGAGTGATCACAGATTTTTGTCCTTTTGGCTCTATCTCTTCTGGTTTAGCTTTAAAATCGATTTTTAAGTTTTTCATATAAAAATCGATTTTTGGTAGAAAATATGAGTGATCACAGATTTTTGTCCTTTTGGCTCTATTTCTTCTGGTTTAGCTTTAAAATCGATTTTTAAGTTTTTCATATAAAAATCGATTTTTGGTAGAAAATATGAGTTATAACAAATTTTTGTCCTTTTGGCTCTATCTCTTCTGGTTTAGCTTTAAAATCAATTTTTAAGTTTTTCATATAAAAATCGATTTTTGGTAGAAAATATGAGTGATCACAGATTTTTGTCCTTTTGGCTCTATCTCTTCTGGTTTAGCTATAAAATCAATTTTTAAGTTTTTCATATAAAAATCGATTGTTGGTAGAAAATATGAGTGATCACAAATTTTTGTCCTTTTGGCTCTATCTCTTCTGGTTTAGCTTTAAAACCGATTTTTAAGTTTTTCATATAAAAATCGATTTTTGGTAGAAAATATGAGTGATCACAAATTTTTGTCCTTTTGGCTCTATCTCTTCTGGTTTAGCTTTAAAATCGATTTTTAAGTTTTTCATATAAAAATCGATTTTTGGTAGAAAATATGAGTGATCACAGATTTTTGCCCTTTTGGCTCTATCTCTCTAGTTTAGCTTTAAAATCGATTTTCAAGTTTTTCATATAAAAATTGATTTTTGGTAGAAAATATGAGTGATCACAGATTTTTGTCCTTTTGGCTCTATCTCTTCTGGTTTAGCTTTCAAATCAATTTTTAAGTTTTTCATATAAAAATCGATTTTTGGTAGAAAATATGAGTGATCACAGATTTTTGTCCTTTTGGCTCTATCTCTTCTGGTTTAGCTTTAAAATCGATTTTTAAGTTTTTCATATAAATATCGATTTTTGGTAGAAAATATGAGTGATCACAGATTTTTGTCCGTTTGGCTCTATCTCTTCTGGTTTAGGTTGAAAATCGATTTTTAAGTTTTTCATATAAAAATCGATTTTTGGTAGAAAATATGAGTTATCACAAATTTTTGTCCTTTTGGCTCTATCTCTTCTGGTTTAGCTTTAAAATCAATTTTTAAGTTTTTCATATAAAAATCGATTTTTGGTAGAAAATATGAGTGATCACAGATTTTTGTCCTTTTGGCTCTATCTCTTCTGGTTTAGCTTTAAAATCGATTTTTAAGTTTTTCATATAAAAATCGATTTTTGGTAGAAAATATGAGTTATAACAAATTTTTGTCCTTTTGGCTCTATCTCTTCTGGTTTAGCTTTAAAATCAATTTTTAAGTTTTTCATATAAAAATCGATTGTTGGTAGAAAATATGAGTGATCACAAATTTTTGTCCTTTTGGCTCTATCTCTTCTGGTTTAGCTTTAAAACCGATTTTTAAGTTTTTCATATAAAAATCGATTTTTGGTAGAAAATATGAGTGATCACAAATTTTTGTCCTTTTGGCTCTATCTCTTCTGGTTTAGTTTTAAAATCAATTTTTAAGTTTTCCATATAAAAATCGATTTTTGGTAGAAAATATGAGTGATCACAAATTTTTGTCCTTTTGGCTCTATCTCTTCTGGTTTAGGTTGAAAATCGATTTTAAATTTTTCATATAAAAATCGATTTTTGGTAGAAAATATGAGTGATCACAAATTTTTGTCCTTTTGGCTCTATCTCTTCTGGTTTAGCTTTAAAATCGATTTTTAAGTTTTTCATATAAAAATCGATTTTTGGTAGAAAATATGAGTGATCACAGATTTTTGCCCTTTTGGCTCTATCTCTCTAGTTTAGCTTTAAAATCGATTTTCAAGTTTTTCATATAAAAATTGATTTTTGGTAGAAAATATGAGTGATCACAGATTTTTGTCCTTTTGGCTCTATCTCTTCTGGTTTAGCTTTCAAATCAATTTTTAAGTTTTTCATATAAAAATCGATTTTTGGTAGAAAATATGAGTGATCACAGATTTTTGTCCTTTTGGCTCTATCTCTTCTGGTTTAGCTTTAAAATCGATTTTTAAGTTTTTCATATAAATATCGATTTTTGGTAGAAAATATGAGTGATCACAGATTTTTGTCCTTTTGGCTCTATCTCTTCTGGTTTAGGTTGAAAATCGATTTTTAAGTTTTTCATATAAAAATCGATTTTTGGTAGAAAATATGAGTGATCACAGATTTTTGTCCTTTTGGCTCTATCTCTTCTGGTTTAGCTTTAAAATCGATTTTTAAGTTTTTCATATAAAAATCGATTTTTGGTAGAAAATATGAGTTATCACAGATTTTTGTCCTTTTGGCTCTATCTCTTCTGGTTTAGCTTTAAAATCGATTTTTAAGTTTTTCATATAAAAATCGATTTTTGGTAGAAAATATGAGTGATCACAGATTTTTGTCCTTTTGGCTCTATCTCTTCTGGTTTAGCTTTAAAATCGATTTTTAAGTTTTTCATATAAAAATCGATTTTTGGTAGAAAATATGAGTGATCACAGATTTTTGTCCTTTTGGCTCTATCTCTTCTGGTTTGTCTTTAAAATCGATTTTTAAGTTTTTCATATAAAAATCGATTTTTGGTAGAAAATATGAGTGATCACAGATTTTTGTCCTTTTGGCTCTATCTCTTCTGGTTTAGCTTTAAAATCGATTTTTAAGTTTTTCATATAAAAATCGATTTTTGGTAGAAAATATGAGTTATCACAAATTTTTGTCCTTTTGGCTCTATCTCTTCTGGTTTAGCTTTAAAATCAATTTTTAAGTTTTTCATATAAAAATCGATTTTTGGTAGAAAATATGAGTGATCACAGATTTTTGTCCTTTTGGCTCTATCTCTTCTGGTTTAGCTTTAAAATCGATTTTTAAGTTTTTCATATAAATATCGATTTTTGGTAGAAAATATGAGTGATCACAGATTTTTGTCCTTTTGACTCTATTCTGGTTTAGGTTGAAAATCGATTTTAAATTTTTCATATAAAAATCGATTTTTGGTAGAAAATATGAGTGATCACAGATTTTTGTCCTTTTGGCTCTATCTCTTCTGGTTTAGCTTTAAAATCGATTTTTAAGTTTTTCATATAAATATCGATTTTTGGTAGAAAATATATGTGATCACAGATTTTTGTCCTTTTGGCTCTATCTCTTCTGGTTTAGGTTGAAAATCGATTTTAAATTTTTCATATAAAAATCGATTTTTGGTAGAAAATATGAGTGATCACAGATTTTTGTCCTTTTGGCTCTATCTCTTCTGGTTTAGCTTTAAAATCAATTTTTAAGTTTTTCATATAAAAATCGATTTTTAGTAGAAAATATGAGTGATCACAGATTTTTGTCCTTTTGTCTCTATCTCTTCTGGTTTAGCTTTAAAATCGATTTTTAAGTTTTTCATATAAAAATTGATTTTGGTGGAAAATATGAGTGATCACAGATTTTTGTCCTTTTGGCTCTATCTCTTCTGGTTTAGCTTTAAAATCGATTTTTAAGCTTTTCATATAAAAATCGATTGTTGGTAGAAAATACTAGTGATCATAGATTTTTTCCTTTTGGCTCTATCTCTTCTGGTTTAGCTTTAAAATCAATTTTTAAGTTTTCCATATAAAAATCGATTTTTGGTAGAAAATACGAGTGATCATAGATTTTTGTCCTTTTGGCTCTATCTCTTCTGGTTTAGCTTTAAAATCGATTTTTAAGTTTTTCATATAAAAATCGATTTTTGGTAGAAAATATGAGTGATCACAGATTTTTGTCCTTTTGGCTCTATCTCTTCTGGTTTAGCTTTAAAATCGATTTTTAAGTTTTTCATATAAATATCGATTTTTGGTAGAAAATATGAGTGATCACAGATTTTTGTTCTTTGGCTCTATCTCTTCTGGTTTAGGTTGAAAATCGATTTTAAATTTTTCATATAAAAATCGATTTTTGGTAGAAAATATGAGTGATCACAGATTTTTGTCCTTTTGGCTCTATCTCTTCTGGTTTAGCTTTAAAATCAATTTTTAAGTTTTTCATATAAAAATCGATTTTTAGTAGAAAATATGAGTGATCACAGATTTTTGTCCTTTTGTCTCTATCTCTTCTGGTTTAGCTTTAAAATCGATTTTTAAGTTTTTCATATAAAAATTGATTTTTGGTGGAAAATATGAGTGATCACAGATTTTTGTCCTTTTGGCTCTATCTCTTCTGGTTTAGCTTTAAAATCGATTTTTAAGTTTTTCATATAAAAATCGATTTTTGGTAGAAAATATGACTGATCACAGATTTTTGTCCTTTTGGCTCTATCTCTTCTGGTTTAGCTTTAAAATCGATTTTTAAGTTTTTCATATACAAATCGATTTTTGGTAGAAAATATAAGTGATCACAGATTTTTGTCCTTTTGGCTCTATCTCTTCTGGTTTAGCTTTAAAATCGATTTTTAAGTTTTTCATATAAATATTGATTTTTGGTAGAAAATATGAGTGATCACAGATTTTTGTCCTTTTGGTTCTATCTCTTCTGGTTTAGCTTTAAAATCGATTTTTAAGTTTTTCATATAAAAATCGATTTTTGGTAGAAAATATGAGTGATCACAGATTTTTGTCCTTTTGGCTCTATCTCTTCTGGTTTAGCTTTAAAATCGATTTTTAAGTTTTTCATATAAAAATCGATTTTTGGTAGAAAATATGAGTGATCACAGATTTTTGTCCTTTTGGCTCTATCTCTTCTGGTTTAGCTTTAAAATCGATTTTTAAGTTTTTCATATAAAAATCGATTTTTGGTAGAAAATATGAGTTATCACAAATTTTTGTCCTTTTGGCTCTATCTCTTCTGGTTTAGCTTTAAAATCAATTTTTAAGTTTTTCATATAAAAATCGATTTTTGGTAGAAAATATGAGTGATCACAGATTTTTGTCCTTTTGGCTCTATCTCTTCTGGTTTAGGTTTAAAATCGATTTTTAAGTTTTTCATATAAATATCGATTTTTGGTAGAAAATATGAGTGATCACAGATTTTTGTCCTTTTGGCTCTATCTCTTCTGGTTTAGGTTGAAAATCGATTTTAAATTTTTCATATAAAAATCGATTTTTGGTAGAAAATATGAGTGATCACAGATTTTTGTCCTTTTGGCTCTATCTCTTCTGGTTTAGCTTTAAAATCGATTTTTAAGTTTTTCATATAAATATCGATTTTTGGTAGAAAATATGAGTGATCACAGATTTTTGTCCTTTTGGTTCTATCTCTTCTGGTTTAGGTTGAAAATCGATTTTAAATTTTTCATATAAAAATCGATTTTTGGTAGAAAATATGAGTGATCACAGATTTTTGTCCTTTTGGCTCTATCTCTTCTGGTTTAGCTTTAAAATCGATTTTTAAGTTTTTCATATAAAAATCGATTTTTGGTAGAAAATATGAGTGATCACAGATTTTTGTCTCTATCTCTTCTGGTTTAGCTTTAAAATCGATTTTTAAGTTTTTCATATAAAAATCGATTTTTGGTAGAAAATATGAGTTATCACAAATTTTTGTCCTTTTGGCTCTATCTCTTCTGGTTTAGCTTTAAAATCAATTTTTAAGTTTTTCATATAAAAATCGATTTTTGGTAGAAAATATGAGTGATCACAGATTTTTGTCCTTTTGGCTCTATCTCTTCTGGTTTAGGTTTAAAATCGATTTTTAAGTTTTTCATATAAATATCGATTTTTGGTAGAAAATATGAGTGATCACAGATTTTTGTCCTTTTGGCTCTATCTCTTCTGGTTTAGGTTGAAAATCGATTTTAAATTTTTCATATAAAAATCGATTTTTGGTAGAAAATATGAGTGATCACAGATTTTTGTCCTTTTGGCTCTATCTCTTCTGGTTTAGCTTTAAAATCGATTTTTAAGTTTTTCATATAAATATCGATTTTTGGTAGAAAATATGAGTGATCACAGATTTTTGTTCTTTTGGCTCTATCTCTTCTGGTTTAGGTTGAAAATCGATTTTAAATTTTTCATATAAAAATCGATTTTTGGTAGAAAATATGAGTGATCACAGATTTTTGTCCTTTTGGCTCTATCTCTTCTGGTTTAGCTTTAAAATCAATTTTTAAGTTTTTCATATAAAAATCGATTTTTAGTAGAAAATATGAGTGATCACAGATTTTTGTCCTTTTGTCTCTATCTCTTCTGGTTTAGCTTTAAAATCGATTTTTAAGTTTTTCATATAAAAATTGATTTTTGGTGGAAAATATGAGTGATCACAGATTTTTGTCCTTTTGGCTCTATCTCTTCTGGTTTAGCTTTAAAATCGATTTTTAAGCTTTTCATATAAAAATCGATTGTTGGTAGAAAATACTAGTGATCATAGATTTTTGTCCTTTTGGCTCTATCTCTTCTGGTTTAGCTTTAAAATCAATTTTTAAGTTTTCCATATAAAAATCGATTTTTGGTAGAAAATACGAGTGATCATAGATTTTTGTCCTTTTGGCTCTATCTCTTCTGGTTTAGCTTTACAATCGATTTTTACGTTTTTCATATAAAAATCGATTTTTGGTAGAAAATATGAGTGATCACAGATTTTTGTCCTTTTGGCTCTATCTCTTCTGGTTTAGCTTTAAAATCGATTTTTAAGTTTTTCATATAAAAATCGATTTTTGGTAGAAAATATGAGTTATCACAAATTTTTGTCCTTTTGGCTCTATCTCTTCTGGTTTAGCTTTAAAATCAATTTTTAAGTTTTTCATATAAAAATCGATTTTTGGTAGAAAATATGAGTGATCACAGATTTTTGTCCTTTTGGCTCTATCTCTTCTGGTTTAGCTTTAAAATCGATTTTTAAGTTTTTCATATAAATATCGATTTTTGGTAGAAAATATGAGTGATCACAGATTTTTGTCCTTTTGGCTCTATCTCTTCTGGTTTAGGTTTAAAATCGATTTTAAATTTTTCATATAAAAATCGATTTTTGGTAGAAAATATGAGTGATCACAGATTTTTGTCCTTTTGGCTCTATCTCTTCTGGTTTAGCTTTAAAATCAATTTTTAAGTTTTTCATATAAAAATCGATTTTTAGTAGAAAATATGAGTGATCACAGATTTTTGTCTTTTTGGCTCTATCTCTTCTGGTTTAGCTTTAAAATCGATTTTTAAGTTTTTCATATACAAATCGATTTTTGGTAGAAAATATGAGTGATCACAGATTTTTGTCCTTTTGGCTCTATCTCTTCTGGTTTAGCTTTAAAATCGGTTTTTAAGTTTTTCGATTTTTGGTAGAAAATATGAGTGATCACAGATTTTTGTCATTTTGGCTCTATCTCTTCTGGTTTAGCTTTAAAATCGATTTTTAAGTTTTTCATATAAAAATCGATTTTTGGTAGAAAATATGAGTGATCACAGATTTTTGTCCTTTTGGCTCTATCTCTTCTGGTTTAGCTTTAAAATCGATTTGTAAGTTTTTCATATAAAAATCGATTTTTGGTAGAAAATATGAGTGATCACAGATTTTTGTCCTTTTGGCTCTATCTCTTCTGGTTTAGCTTTAAAATCGATTTTTAAGTTTTTCATATAAAAATCGATTTTTGGTGGAAAATATGAGTGATCACAGATTTTTGTCCTTTTGGCTCTATCTCTTCTGGTTTAGCTTTAAAATCAATTTTTAAGTTTTTCATATAAAAATCGATTTTTGGTAGAAAATATGAGTGATCACAGATTTTTGTCCTTTTGGCTCTATCTCTTCTGGTTTAGGTTTAAAATCGATTTTTAAGTTTTTCATATAAATATCGATTTTTGGTAGAAAATATGAGTGATCACAGATTTTTGTCCTTTTGGCTCTATCTCTTCTGGTTTAGGTTGAAAATCGATTTTAAATTTTTCATATAAAAATCGATTTTTGGTAGAAAATATGAGTGATCACAGATTTTTGTCCTTTTGGCTCTATCTCTTCTGGTTTAGCTTTAAAATCGATTTTTAAGTTTTTCATATAAATATCGATTTTTGGTAGAAAATATGAGTGATCACAGATTTTTGTTCTTTTGGCTCTATCTCTTCTGGTTTAGGTTGAAAATCGATTTTAAATTTTTCATATAAAAATCGATTTTTGGTAGAAAATATGAGTGATCACAGATTTTTGTCCTTTTGGCTCTATCTCTTCTGGTTTAGCTTTAAAATCAATTTTTAAGTTTTTCATATAAAAATCGATTTTTAGTAGAAAATATGAGTGATCACAGATTTTTGTCCTTTTGTCTCTATCTCTTCTGGTTTAGCTTTAAAATCGATTTTTAAGTTTTTCATATAAAAATTGATTTTTGGTGGAAAATATGAGTGATCACAGATTTTTGTCCTTTTGGCTCTATCTCTTCTGGTTTAGCTTTAAAATCGATTTTTAAGCTTTTCATATAAAAATCGATTGTTGGTAGAAAATACTAGTGATCATAGATTTTTGTCCTTTTGGCTCTATCTCTTCTGGTTTAGCTTTAAAATCAATTTTTAAGTTTTCCATATAAAAATCGATTTTTGGTAGAAAATACGAGTGATCATAGATTTTTGTCCTTTTGGCTCTATCTCTTCTGGTTTAGCTTTACAATCGATTTTTACGTTTTTCATATAAAAATCGATTTTTGGTAGAAAATATGAGTGATCACAGATTTTTGTCCTTTTGGCTCTATCTCTTCTGGTTTAGCTTTAAAATCGATTTTTAAGTTTTTCATATAAAAATCGATTTTTGGTAGAAAATATGAGTTATCACAAATTTTTGTCCTTTTGGCTCTATCTCTTCTGGTTTAGCTTTAAAATCAATTTTTAAGTTTTTCATATAAAAATCGATTTTTGGTAGAAAATATGAGTGATCACAGATTTTTGTCCTTTTGGCTCTATCTCTTCTGGTTTAGCTTTAAAATCGATTTTTAAGTTTTTCATATAAATATCGATTTTTGGTAGAAAATATGAGTGATCACAGATTTTTGTCCTTTTGGCTCTATCTCTTCTGGTTTAGGTTGAAAATCGATTTTAAATTTTTCATATAAAAATCGATTTTTGGTAGAAAATATGAGTGATCACAGATTTTTGTCCTTTTGGCTCTATCTCTTCTGGTTTAGCTTTAAAATCAATTTTTAAGTTTTTCATATAAAAATCGATTTTTAGTAGAAAATATGAGTGATCACAGATTTTTGTCTTTTTGGCTCTATCTCTTCTGGTTTAGCTTTAAAATCGATTTTTAAGTTTTTCATATACAAATCGATTTTTGGTAGAAAATATGAGTGATCACAGATTTTTGTCCTTTTGGCTCTATCTCTTCTGGTTTAGCTTTAAAATCGGTTTTTAAGTTTTTCATATACAAATCGATTTTTGGTAGAAAATATGAGTGATCACAGATTTTTGTCATTTTGGCTCTATCTCTTCTGGTTTAGCTTTAAAATCGATTTTTAAGTTTTTCATATAAAAATCGATTTTTGGTAGAAAATATGAGTGATCACAGATTTTTGTCCTTTTGGCTCTATCTCTTCTGGTTTAGCTTTAAAATCGATTTGTAAGTTTTTCATATAAAAATCGATTTTTGGTAGAAAATATGAGTGATCACAGATTTTTGTCCTTTTGGCTCTATCTCTTCTGGTTTAGCTTTAAAATCGATTTTTAAGTTTTTCATATAAAAATCGATTTTTGGTGGAAAATATGAGTGATCACAGATTTTTGTCCTTTTGGCTCTATCTCTTCTGGTTTAGCTTTAAAATCGATTTTTAAGTTTTTCATATAAAAATTGATTTTTGGTGGAAAATATGAGTGATCACAGATTTTTGTCCTTTTGGCTCTATCTCTTCTGGTTTAGCTTTAAAATCGATTTTTAAGTTTTTCATATAAAAATCGATTTTTGGTAGAAAATATGAGTGATCACAGATTTTTGTCCTTTTGGCTCTATCTCTTCTGGTTTAGCTTTAAAATCGATTTTTAAGTTTTTCATATAAAAATCGATTGTTGGTAGAAAATACTAGTGATCATAGATTTTTGTCCTTTTGGCTCTATCTCTTCTGGTTTAGCTTTAAAATCAATTTTTAAGTTTTCCATATAAAAATCGATTTTTGGTAGAAAATACGAGTGATCATAGATTTTTGTCCTTTTGGCTCTATCTCTTCTGGTTTAGCTTTAAAATCGATTTTTAAGTTTTTCACATAAAAATCGATTTTTGGTAGAAAATATGAGTGATCACAGATTTTTGTCCTTTTGGCTCTATCTCTTCTGGTTTTGCTTTAAAATCGATTTTTATGTTTTTCATATACAAATCGATTTTTGGTAGAAAATATAAGTGATCACAGATTTTTGTCCTTTTGGCTCTATCTCTTCTGGTTTAGCTTTAAAATCGATTTTTAAGTTTTTCATATAAAAATCGATTTTTGGTAGAAAATATGAGTGATCACAGATTTTTGTCCTTTTGGCTCTATCTCTTCTGGTTTAGCTTTAAAATCGATTTTTAAGTTTTTCATATAAAAATTGGTTTTTGGTGGAAAATATGAGTGATCACAGATTTTTGTCCTTTTGGCTCTATCTCTTCTGGTTTAGCTTTAAAATCGATTTTTAAGTTTTTCATATAAAAATCGATTTTTGGTAGAAAATATGAGTGATCACAGATTTTTGTCCTTTTGGCTCTATCTCTTCTGGTTTAGCTTTAAAATCGATTTTTAAGTTCTTCATATAAAAATCGATTTTTGGTAGAAAATATGAGTTATCACAAATTTTTGTCCTTTTGGCTCTATCTCTTCTGGTTTAGCTTTAAAATCAATTTTTAAGTTTTTCATATAAAAATCGATTTTTGGTAGAAAATATGAGTGATCACAGATTTTTGTCCTTTTGGCTCTATCTCTTCTGGTTTAGGTTGAAAATCGATTTTTACGTTTTTCATATACAATCGATTTTTGGTAGAAAATATGAGTGATCACAGATTTTTGTCCTTTTGGCTCTATCTCTTCTGGTTTAGCTTTAAAATCGATTTTTAAGTTTTTCATATAAAAATCGATTTTTGGTAGAAAATATGAGTTATCACAAATTTTTGTCCTTTTGGCTCTATCTCTTCTGGTTTAGCTTTAAAATCGATTTTTAAGCTTTTCATATAAAAATCGATTGTTGGTAGAAAATACTAGTGATCATAGATTTTTGTCCTTTTGGCTCTATCTCTTCTGGTTTAGCTTTAAAATCAATTTTTAAGTTTTCCATATAAAAATCGATTTTTGGTAGAAAATACGAGTGATCATAGATTTTTGTCCTTTTGGCTCTATCTCTTCTGGTTTAGCTTTAAAATCGATTTTTAAGTTTTTCACATAAAAATCGATTTTTGGTAGAAAATATGAGTGATCACAGATTTTTGTCCTTTTGGCTCTATCTCTTCTGGTTTAGCTTTAAAATCGATTTTTAAGTTTTTCATATACAAATCGATTTTTGGTAGAAAATATAAGTGATCACAGATTTTTGTCCTTTTGGCTCTATCTCTTCTGGTTTAGCTTTAAAATCGATTTTTAAGATTTTCATATACAAATCGATTTTTGGTAGAAAATATGAGTGATCACAGATTTTTGTCCTTTTGGCTCTATCTCTTCTGGTTTAGCTTTAAAATCGATTTTTAAGTTTTTCATATAAAAATCGATTTTTGGTAGAAAATATGAGTGATCAGAGATTTTTATCCTTTTGGCTCTATCTCTTCTGGTTTAGCTTTAAAATCGATTTTTAAGTTTTTCATATAAAAATCGATTTTTGGTAGAAAATATGAGTGATCACAGATTTTTGTCCTTTTGGCTCTATCTCTTCTGGTTTAGCTTTAAAATCGATTTTTAAGTTTTTCATATAAAAATCGATTTTTGGTAGAAAATATGAGTGATCACAGATTTTTGTCTTTTTGGCTCTATCTCTTCTGGTTTAGCTTTAAAATCGATTTTTAAGTTTTTCATATACAAATCGATTTTTGGTAGAAAATATGAGTGATCACAGATTTTTGTCCTTTTGGCTCTATCTCTTCTGGTTTAGCTTTAAAATCGGTTTTTAAGTTTTTCATATACAAATCGATTTTTGGTAGAAAATATGAGTGATCACAGATTTTTGTCATTTTGGCTCTATCTCTTCTGGTTTAGCTTTAAAATCGATTTTTAAGTTTTTCATATAAAAATCGATTTTTGGTAGAAAATATGAGTGATCACAGATTTTTGTCCTTTTGGCTCTATCTCTTCTGGTTTAGCTTTAAAATCGATTTGTAAGTTTTTCATATAAATATCGATTTTTGGTAGAAAATATGAGTGATCACAGATTTTTGTCCTTTTGGCTCTATCTCTTCTGGTTTAGCTTTAAAATCGATTTTTAAGTTTTTCATATAAAAATCGATTTTTGGTAGAAAATATGAGTGATCACAGATTTTTGTCCTTTTGGCTCTATCTCTTCTGGTTTAGCTTTAAAATCGATTTTTAAGTTTTTCATATAAAAATCGATTTTTGGTAAAAAATATGAGTTATCACAAATTTTTGTCCTTTTGGCTCTATCTCTTCTGGTTTAGCTTTAAAATCAATTTTTAAGTTTTTCATATAAAAATCGATTTTTGGTAGAAAATATGAGTGATCACAGATTTTTGTCCTTTTGGCTCTATCTCTTCTGGTTTAGCTTTAAAATCGATTTTTAAGCTTTTCATATAAAAATCGATTGTTGGTAGAAAATACTAGTGATCATAGATTTTTGTCCTTTTGGCTCTATCTCTTCTGGTTTAGCTTTAAAATCAATTTTTAAGTTTTCCATATAAAAATCGATTTTTGGTAGAAAATACGAGTGATCATAGATTTTTGTCCTTTTGGCTCTATCTCTTCTGGTTTAGCTTTAAAATCGATTTTTAAGTTTTTCACATAAAAATCGATTTTTGGTAGAAAATATGAGTGATCACAGATTTTTGTCCTTTTGGCTCTATCTCTTCTGGTTTAGCTTTAAAATCGATTTTTAAGTTTTTCATATACAAATCGATTTTTGGTAGAAAATATAAGTGATCACAGATTTTTGTCCTTTTGGCTCTATCTCTTCTGGTTTAGCTTTAAAATCGATTTTTAAGATTTTCATATACAAATCGATTTTTGGTAGAAAATATGAGTGATCACAGATTTTTGTCCTTTTGGCTCTATCTCTTCTGGTTTAGCTTTAAAATCGATTTTTAAGTTTTTCATATAAAAATCGATTTTTGGTAGAAAATATGAGTGATCACAGATTTTTGTCCTTTTGGCTCTATCTCTTCTGGTTTAGCTTTAAAATCGATTTTTAAGTTTTTCATATAAAAATCGATTTTTGGTAGAAAATATGAGTGATCACAGATTTTTGTCCTTTTGGCTCTATCTCTTCTGGTTTAGCTTTAAAATCGATTTTTAAGTTTTTCATATAAAAATCGATTTTTGGTAGAAAATATGAGTGATCACAGATTTTTGTCCTTTTGGCTCTATCTCTTCTGGTTTAGCTTTAAAATCGATTTTTAAGTTTTTCATATAAAAATTGATTTTTGGTGGAAAATATGAGTGATCACAGATTTTTGTCCTTTTGGCTCTATCTCTTCTGGTTTAGCTTTAAAATCGATTTTTAAGTTTTTCATATAAAAATCGAGTTTTGGTAGAAAATATGAGTGATCACAGATTTTTGTCCTTTTGGCTCTATCTCTTCTGGTTTAGCTTTAAAATCGATTTTTAAGTTTTTCATATAAAAATTGATTTTTGGTGGAAAATATGAGTGATCACAGATTTTTGTCCTTTTGGCTCTATCTCTTCTGGTTTAGCTTTAAAATCGATTTTTAAGTTTTTCATATAAAAATCGATTTTTGGTAGAAAATATGAGTGATCACAGATTTTTGTCCTTTTGGCTCTATCTCTTCTGGTTTAGGTTTAAAATCGATTTTTAAGTTTTTCATATAAATATCGATTTTTGGTAGAAAATATGAGTGATCACAGATTTTTGTCCTTTTGGCTCTATCTCTTCTGGTTTAGCTTTAAAATCAATTTTTAAGTTTTTCATATAAAAATCCATTTTTAGTAGAAAATATGAGTGATCACAGATTTTTGTCCTTTTGTCTCTATCTCTTCTGGTTTAGCTTTAAAATCGATTTTTAAGTTTTTCATATAAAAATTGATTTTTGGTGGAAAATATGAGTGATCACAAATTTTTGTCCTTTTGGCTCCATCTCTTCTGGTTTAGCTTTAAAATCGATTTTTAAGCTTTTCATATAAAAATCGATTGTTGGTAGAAAATACGAGTGATCATAGATTTTTGTCCTTTTGGCTCTATCTCTTCTGGTTTAGCTTTAAAATCAATTTTTAAGTTTTCCATATACAAATCGATTTTTGGTAGAAAATATGAGTGATCACAGATTTTTGTCCTTTTGGCTCCATCTCTTCTGGTTTAGCTTTAAAATCAATTTTTAAGTTTTTCATATAAAAATCGATTTTTAGTAGAAAATATGAGTGATCACAGATTTTTGTCCTTTTGTCTCTATCTCTTCTGGTTTAGCTTTAAAATCGATTTTTAAGTTTTTCATATAAAAATTGATTTTTGGTGGAAAATATGAGTGATCACAGATTTTTGTCCTTTTGGCTCTATCTCTTCTGGTTTAGCTTTAAAATCAATTTTTAAGTTTTCCATATACAAATCGATTTTTGGTAGAAAATATGAGTGATCACAGATTTTTGTCCTTTTGGCTCCATCTCTTCTGGTTTAGCTTTAAAATCAATTTTTAAGTTTTTCATATAAAAATCGATTTTTGGTAGAAAATATGAGTGATCACAGATTTTTGTCCTTTTGGCTCTATCTCTTCTGGTTTAGGTTGAAAATCGATTTTAAATTTTTCATATAAAAATCGATTTTTGGTAGAAAATATGAGTGATCACAGATTTTTGTCCTTTTGGCTCTATCTCTTCTGGTTTAGCTTTAAAATCGATTTTTAAGTTTTTCATATAAATATCGATTTTTGGTAGAAAATATGAGTGATCACAGATTTTTGTCCTTTTGGCTCTATCTCTTCTGGTTTAGGGTGAAAATCGATTTTAAATTTTTCATATAAAAATCGATTTTTGGTAGAAAATATGAGTGATCACAGATTTTTGTCCTTTTGGCTCTATCTCTTCTGGTTTAGCTTTAAAATCAATTTTTAAGTTTTTCATATAAAAATCGATTTTTAGTAGAAAATATGAGTGATCACAGATTTTTGTCTCTATCTCTTCTGGTTTAGCTTTAAAATCGATTTTTAAGCTTTTCATACAAAAATCGATTGTTGGTAGAAAATACTAGTGATCATAGATTTTTGTCCTTTTGGCTCTATCTCTTCTGGTTTAGCTTTAAAATCGATTTTTAAGTTTTTCATATAAAAATCGATTTTTGGTAGAAAATATGAGTTATCACAAATTTTTGTCCTTTTGGCTCTATCTCTTCTGGTTTAGCTTTAAAATCAATTTTTAAGTTTTTCATATAAAAATCGATTTTTGGTAGAAAATATGAGTGATCACAGATTTTTGTCCTTTTGGCTCTATCTCTTCTGGTTTAGGTTTAAAATCGATTTTTAAGTTTCTCATATAAATATCGATTTTTGGTAGAAAATATGAGTGATCACAGATTTTTGTCCTTTTGGCTCTATCTCTTCTGGTTTAGGTTGAAAATCGATTTTAAATTTTTCATATAAAAATCGATTTTTGGTAGAAAATATGAGTGATCACAGATTTTTGTCCTTTTGGCTCTATCTCTTCTGGTTTAGCTTTAAAATCGATTTTTAAGTTTTTCATATAAATATCGATTTTTGGTAGAAAATATGAGTGATCACAGATTTTTGTTCTTTTGGCTCTATCTCTTCTGGTTTAGGTTGAAAATCGATTTTAAATTTTTCATATAAAAATCGATTTTTGGTAGAAAATATGAGTGATCACAGATTTTTGTCCTTTTGGCTCTATCTCTTCTGGTTTAGCTTTAAAATCAATTTTTAAGTTTTTCATATAAAAATCGATTTTTAGTAGAAAATATGAGTGATCACAGATTTTTGTCCTTTTGTCTCTATCTCTTCTGGTTTAGCTTTAAAATCGATTTTTAAGTTTTTCATATAAAAATTGATTTTTTGGTGGAAAATATGAGTGATCACAGATTTTTGTCCTTTTGGCTCTATCTCTTCTGGTTTAGCTTTAAAATCGATTTTTAAGTTTTTCATATAAATATCGATTTTTGGTAGAAAATATGAGTGATCACAGATTTTTGCTCTTTTGGCTCTATCTCTTCTGGTTTAGGTTGAAAATCGATTTTAAATTTTTCATATACAAATCGATTTTTGGTAGAAAATATGAGTGATCACAGATTTTTGTCCTTTTGGCTCTATCTCTTCTGGTTTAGCTTTAAAATCGGTTTTTAAGTTTTTCATATAAAAATCGATTTTTGGTAGAAAATATGAGTGATCATAGATTTTTGTCCTTTTGGCTCTATCTCTTCTGGTTTAGCTTTAAAATCGATTTTTAAGTTTTTCATATAAAAATCGATTTTTGGTAGAAAATATGAGTGATCACAGATTTTTGTCCTTTTGGCTCTATCTCTTCTGGTTTAGCTTTAAAATCGATTTGTAAGTTTTTCATATAAAAATCGATTTTTGGTAGAAAATATGAGTGATCACAGATTTTTGTCCTTTTGGCTCTATCTCTTCTGGTTTAGCTTTAAAATCGATTTTTAAGTTTTTCATATAAATATCGATTTTTGGTAGAAAATATGAGTGATCACAGATTTTTGTTCTTTTGGCTCTATCTCTTCTGGTTTAGGTTGAAAATCGATTTTAAATTTTTCATATAAAAATCGATTTTTGGTAGAAAATATGAGTGATCACAGATTTTTGTCCTTTTGGCTCTATCTCTTCTGGTTTAGCTTTAAAATCAATTTTTAAGTTTTTCATATAAAAATCGATTTTTAGTAGAAAATATGAGTGATCACAGATTTTTGTCCTTTTGTCTCTATCTCTTCTGGTTTAGCTTTAAAATCGATTTTTAAGTTTTTCATATAAAAATTGATTTTTGGTGGAAAATATGAGTGATCACAGATTTTTGTCCTTTTGGCTCTATCTCTTCTGGTTTAGCTTTAAAATCGATTTTTAAGCTTTTCATATAAAAATCGATTGTTGGTAGAAAATATGAGTTATCACAAATTTTTGTCCTTTTGGCTCTATCTCTTCTGGTTTAGCTTTAAAATCAATTTTTAAGTTTTTCATATAAATATCGATTTTTGGTAGAAAATATGAGTGATCACAGATTTTTGTTCTTTTGGCTCTATCTCTTCTGGTTTAGGTTGAAAATCGATTTTAAATTTTTCATATAAAAATCGATTTTTGGTAGAAAATATGAGTGATCACAGATTTTTGTCCTTTTGGCTCTATCTCTTCTGGTTTAGCTTTAAAATCAATTTTTAAGTTTTCATATAAAAATCGATTTTTAGTAGAAAATATGAGTGATCACAGATTTTTGTCCTTTTGTCTCTATCTCTTCTGGTTTAGCTTTAAAATCGATTTTTAAGTTTTTCATATAAAAATTGATTTTTGGTGGAAAATATGAGTGATCACAGATTTTTGTCCTTTTGTCTCTATCTCTTCTGGTTTAGCTTTAAAATCGATTTTTAAGTTTTTCATATAAAAATTGATTTTTGGTGGAAAATATGAGTGATCACAGATTTTTGTCTTTTTGGCTCTATCTCTTCTGGTTTAGCTTTAAAATCGATTTTTAAGTTTTTCATATAAAAATCGATTTTTGGTAGAAAATATGAGTGATCACAGATTTTTGTCCTTTTGGCTCTATCTCTTCTGGTTTAGGTTGAAAATCGATTTTAAATTTTTCATATAAAAATCGATTTTTGGTAGAAAATATGAGTGATCACAGATTTTTGTCCTTTTGGCTCTATCTCTTCTGGTTTAGCTTTAAAATCAATTTTTAAGTTTTTCATATAAAAATCGATTTTTAGTAGAAAATATGAGTGATCACAGATTTTTGTCCTTTTGTCTCTATCTCTTCTGGTTTAGCTTTAAAATCGATTTTTAAGTTTTTCATATAAAAATTGATTTTTGGTGGAAAATATGAGTGATCACAGATTTTTGTCCTTTTGGCTCTATCTCTTCTGGTTTAGCTTTAAAATCGATTTTTAAGTTTTTCATATAAAAATCGATTTTTGGTAGAAAATATGAGTGATCACAGATTTTTGTCTTTTTGGCTCTATCTCTTCTGGTTTAGCTTTAAAATCGATTTTTAAGTTTTTCATATACAAATCGATTTTTGGTAGAAAATATGAGTGATCACAGATTTTTGTCCTTTTGGCTCTATCTCTTCTGGTTTAGCTTTAAAATCGGTTTTTAAGTTTTTCATATAAAAATCGATTTTTGGTAGAAAATATGAGTGATCACAGATTTTTGTCCTTTTGGTTCTATCTCTTCTGGTTTAGCTTTAAAATCGATTTTTAAGTTTTTCATATAAAAATCGATTTTTGGTAGAAAATATGAGTGATCACAGATTTTTGTCCTTTTGGCTCTATCTCTTCTGGTTTAGCTTTAAAATCGATTTGTAAGTTTTTCATATAAAAATCGATTTTTGGTAGAAAATATGAGTGATCACAGATTTTTGTCCTTTTGGCTCTATCTCTTCTGGTTTAGCTTTAAAATCGATTTTTAAGTTTTTCATATAAAAATCGATTTTTGGTGGAAAATATGAGTGATCACAGATTTTTGTCCTTTTGGCTCTATCTCTTCTGGTTTAGCTTTAAAATCGATTTTTAAGTTTTTCATATAAAAATTGATTTTTGGTGGAAAATATGAGTGATCACAGATTTTTGTCCTTTTGGCTCTATCTCTTCTGGTTTAGCTTTAAAATCGATTTTTAAGTTTTTCATATAAAAATCGATTTTTGGTAGAAAATATGAGTGATCACAGATTTTTGTCCTTTTGGCTCTATCTCTTCTGGTTTAGCTTTAAAATCGATTTTTAAGTTTTTCATATAAAAATCGATTTTTGGTAGAAAATATGAGTTATCACAAATTTTTGTCCTTTTGGCTCTATCTCTTCTGGTTTAGCTTTAAAATCAATTTTTAAGTTTTTCATATAAAAATCGATTTTTGGTAGAAAATATGAGTGATCACAGATTTTTGTCCTTTTGGCTCTATCTCTTCTGGTTTAGCTTTAAAATCGATTTTTAAGCTTTTCATATAAAAATCGATTGTTGGTAGAAAATACTAGTGATCATAGATTTTTGTCCTTTTGGCTCTATCTCTTCTGGTTTAGCTTTAAAATCAATTTTTAAGTTTTCCATATAAAAATCGATTTTTGGTAGAAAATACGAGTGATCACAGATTTTTGTCCTTTTGGCTCTATCTCTTCTGGTTTAGCTTTAAAATCGATTTTTAAGATTTTCATATACAAATCGATTTTTGGTAGAAAATATGAGTGATCACAGATTTTTGTCCTTTTGGCTCTATCTCTTCTGGTTTAGCTTTAAAATCGATTTTTAAGTTTTTCATATAAAAATCGATTTTTGGTAGAAAATATGAGTGATCACAGATTTTTGTCCTTTTGGCTCTATCTCTTCTGGTTTAGCTTTAAAATCGATTTTTAAGTTTTTCATATAAAAATCGATTTTTGGTAGAAAATATGAGTGATCATAGATTTTTGTCCTTTTGGCTCTATCTCTTCTGGTTTAGCTTTAAAATCGATTTTTAAGTTTTTCATATAAAAATTGATTTTTGGTGGAAAATATGAGTGATCACAGATTTTTGTCCTTTTGGCTCTATCTCTTCTGGTTTAGCTTTAAAATCAATTTTTAAGTTTTTCATATAAAAATCGATTTTTAATAGAAAATATGAGTGATCACAGGTTTTTGTCCTTTTGTCTCTATCTCTTCTGGTTTAGCTTTAAAGTCGATTTTTAAGTTTTTCATATAAAAATTGATTTTTGGTGGAAAATATGAGTGATCACAAATTTTTGTCCTTTTGGCTCCATCTCTTCTGGTCTAGCTTTAAAATCGATTTTTAAGCTTTTCATATAAAAATCGATTGTTGGTAGAAAATACGAGTGATCATAGATTTTTGTCCTTTTGGCTCTATCTCTTCTGGTTTAGCTTTAAAATCAATTTTTAAGTTTTCCATATACAAATCGATTTTTGGTAGAAAATATGAGTGATCACAGATTTTTGTCCTTTTGGCTCCATCTCTTCTGGTTTAGCTTTAAAATCAATTTTTAAGTTTTTCATATAAAAATCGATTTTTAGTAGAAAATATGAGTGATCACAGATTTTTGTCCTTTTGTCTCTATCTCTTCTGGTTTAGCTTTAAAATCAATTTTTAAGTTTTCCATATAAAAATCGATTTTTGGTAGAAAATACGAGTGATCATAGATTTTTGTCCTTTTGGCTCTATCTCTTCTGGTTTAGCTTTAAAATCAATTTTTAAGTTTTCCATATACAAATCGATTTTTGGTAGAAAATATGAGTGATCACAGATTTTTGTCCTTTTGTCTCCATCTCTTCTGGTTTAGCTTTAAAATCAATTTTTAAGTTTTTCATATAAAAATCGATTTTTAGTAGAAAATATGAGTGATCACAGATTTTTGTCCTTTTGTCTCTATCTCTTCTGGTTTAGCTTTAAAATCAATTTTTAAGTTTTCCATATACAAATCGATTTTTGGTAGAAAATATGAGTGATCACAGATTTTTGTCCTTTTGGCTCCATCTCTTCTGGTTTAGCTTTAAAATCAATTTTTAAGTTTTTCATATAAAAATCGATTTTTAGTAGAAAATATGAGTGATCACAGATTTTTGTCCTTTTGTCTCTATCTCTTCTGGTTTAGCTTTAAAATCAATTTTTAAGTTTTCCATATAAAAATCGATTTTTGGTAGAAAATACGAGTGATCATAGATTTTTGTCCTTTTGGCTCTATCTCTTCTGGTTTAGCTTTAAAATCAATTTTTAAGTTTTCCATATACAAATCGATTTTTGGTAGAAAATATGAGTGATCACAGATTTTTGTCCTTTTGGCTCCATCTCTTCTGGTTTAGCTTTAAAATCAATTTTTAAGTTTTTCATATAAAAATCGATTTTTAGTAGAAAATATAAGTGATCACAGATTTTTGTCCTTTTGTCTCTATCTCTTCTGGTTTAGCTTTAAAATCAATTTTTAAGTTTTCCATATAAAAATCGATTTTTGGTAGAAAATACGAGTGATCATAGATTTTTGTCCTTTTGGCTCTATCTCTTCTGGTTTAGCTTTAAAATCAATTTTTAAGTTTTCCATATACAAATCGATTTTTGGTAGAAAATATGAGTGATCACAGATTTTTGTCCTTTTGGCTCCATCTCTTCTGGTTTAGCTTTAAAATCAATTTTTAAGTTTTTCATATAAAAATCGATTTTTAGTAGAAAATACTAGTGATCATAGATTTTTGTCCTTTTGGCTCTATCTCTTCTGGTTTAGCTTTAAAATCAATTTTTAAGTTTTCCATATAAAAATCGATTTTTGGTAGAAAATACGAGTGATCATAGATTTTTGTCCTTTTGGCTCTATCTCTTCTGGTTTAGCTTTAAAATCGATTTTTAAGTTTTTCATATAAAAATCGATTTTTGGTAGAAAATATGAGTGATCACAGATTTTTGTCCTTTTGGCTCTATCTCTTCTGGTTTAGCTTTAAAATCAATTTTTAAGTTTTCCATATAAAAATCGATTGTTGGTAGAAAATACGAGTGATCATAGATTTTTGTCCTTTTGGCTCTATCTCTTCTGGTTTAGCTTTAAAATCAATTTTTAAGTTTTCCATATACAAATCGATTTTTGGTAGAAAATATGAGTGATCACAGATTTTTGTCCTTTTGGCTCCATCTCTTCTGGTTTAGCTTTAAAATCAATTTTTAAGTTTTCCATATAAAAATCGATTGTTGGTAGAAAATACGAGTGATCATAGATTTTTGTCCTTTTGGCTCTATCTCTTCTAGTTTAGCTTTAAAATCAATTTTTAAGTTTTCCATATACAAATCGATTTTTGGTAGAAAATATGAGTGATCATAGATTTTTGTCCTTTTGGCTCTATCTCTTCTGGTTTAGCTTTAAAATCAATTTTTAAGTTTTCCATATAAAAATCGATTGTTGGTAGAAAATACGAGTGATCATAGATTTTTGTCCTTTTGGCTCTATCTCTTCTGGTTTAGCTTTAAAATCAATTTTTAAGTTTTCCATATACAAATCGATTTTTGGTAGAAAATATGAGTGATCACAGATTTTTGTCCTTTTGGCTCAATCTCTTCTGGTTTAGCTTTAAAATCAATTTTTAAGTTTTTCATATAAAAATCGATTTTTAGTAGAAAATATGAGTGATCACAGATTTTTGTCCTTTTGTCTCTATCTCTTCTGGTTTAGCTTTAAAATCAATTTTTAAGTTTTCCATATAAAAATCGATTTTTGGTAGAAAATACGAGTGATCATAGATTTTTGTCCTTTTGGCTCTATCTCTTCTGGTTTAGCTTTAAAATCAATTTTTAAGTTTTCCATATACAAATCGATTTTTGGTAGAAAATATGAGTGATCACAGATTTTTGTCCTTTTGGCTCCATCTCTTCTGGTTTAGCTTTAAAATCAATTTTTAAGTTTTTCATATAAAAATCGATTTTTAGTAGAAAATACTAGTGATCATAGATTTTTGTCCTTTTGGCTCTATCTCTTCTGGTTTAGCTTTAAAATCAATTTTTAAGTTTTCCATATAAAAATCGATTTTTGGTAGAAAATACGAGTGATCATAGATTTTTGTCCTTTTGGCTCTATCTCTTCTGGTTTAGCTTTAAAATCGATTTTTAAGTTTTTCACATAAAAATCGATTTTTGGTAGAAAATATGAGTGATCACAGATTTTTGTCCTTTTGGCTCTATCTCTTCTGGTTTAGCTTTAAAATCGATTTTTAAGTTTTTCATATACAAATCGATTTTTGGTAGAAAATATAAGTGATCACAGATTTTTGTCCTTTTGGCTCTATCTCTTCTGGTTTAGCTTTAAAATCGATTTTTAAGATTTTCATATACAAATCGATTTTTGGTAGAAAATATGAGTGATCACAGATTTTTCTCCTTTTGGCTCTATCTCTTCTGGTTTAGCTTTAAAATCGATTTTTAAGTTTTTCATATAAAAATCGATTTTTGGTAGAAAATATGAGTGATCACAGATTTTTGTCCTTTTGGCTCTATCTCTTCTGGTTTAGCTTTAAAATCGATTTTTAAGTTTTTCATATAAAAATCGATTTTTGGTAGAAAATATGAGTGATCACAGATTTTTGTCCTTTTGGCTCTATCTCTTCTGGTTTAGCTTTAAAATCGATTTTTAAGTTTTTCATATAAAAATTGATTTTTGGTGGAAAATATGAGTGATCACAGATTTTTGTCCTTTTGGCTCTATCTCTTCTGGTTTAGCTTTAAAATCAATTTTTAAGTTTTTCATATAAAAATCGATTTTTAGTAGAAAATATGAGTGATCACAGATTTTTGTCCTTTTGTCTCTATCTCTTCTGATTTAGCTTTAAAATCGATTTTTAAGTTTTTCATATAAAAATTGATTTTTGGTGGAAAATATGAGTGATCACAAATTTTTGTCCTTTTGGCTCCATCTCTTCTGGTTTAGCTTTAAAATCGATTTTTAAGCTTTTCATATAAAAATCGATTGTTGGTAGAAAATACGAGTGATCATAGATTTTTGTCCTTTTGGCTCTATCTCTTCTGGTTTAGCTTTAAAATAAATTTTTAAGTTTTCCATATACAAATCGATTTTTGGTAGAAAATATGAGTGATTACAGATTTTTGTCCTTTTGGCTCCATCTCTTCTGGTTTAGCTTTAAAATCAATTTTAAATTTTTCATATAAAAATCGATTTTTGGTAGAAAATATGAGTGATCACAGATTTTTGTCCTTTTGGCTCTATCTCTTCTGGTTTAGCTTTAAAATCGATTTTTAAGTTTTTCATATAAATATCGATTTTTGGTAGAAAATATGAGTGATCACAGATTTTTGTCCTTTTGGCTCTATCTCTTCTGGTTTAGCTTTAAAATCGATTTTTAAGCTTTTCATATAAAAATCGATTTTTGGTAGAAAATATGAGTGATCACAGATTTTTGTCCTTTTGGCTCTATCTCTTCTGGTTTAGCTTTAAAATCAATTTTTAAGTTTTTCATATAAAAATCGATTTTTAGTAGAAAATATGAGTGATCACAGATTTTTGTCTCTATCTCTTCTGGTTTAGCTTTAAAATCGATTTTTAAGCTTTTCATATAAAAATCGATTGTTGGTAGAAAATATGAGTGATCACAGATTTTTGTCCTTTTGTCTCTATCTCTTCTGGTTTAGCTTTAAAATCGATTTTTAAGTTTTTCATATAAAAATTGATTTTTGGTGGAAAATATGAGTGATCACAGATTTTTGTCCTTTTGGCTCTATCTCTTCTGGTTTAGCTTTAAAATCGATTTTTAAGTTTTTCATATAAAAATCGATTTTTGGTAGAAAATATGAGTGATCACAGATTTTTGTCCTTTTGGCTCTATCTCTTCTGGTTTAGCTTTAAAATCGATTTTTAAGTTTTTCATATAAATATCGATTTTTGGTAGAAAATATGAGTGATCACAGATTTTTGTCCTTTTGGCTCTATCTCTTCTGGTTTAGGTTTAAAATCGATTTTTAAGTTTTTCATATAAAAATTGATTTTTGGTGGAAAATATGAGTGATCACAGATTTTTGTCCTTTTGTCTCTATCTCTTCTGGTTTAGCTTTAAAATCGATTTTTAAGTTTTTCATATAAAAATTGATTTTTGGTGGAAAATATGAGTGATCACAGATTTTTGTCCTTTTGGCTCTATCTCTTCTGGTTTAGCTTTAAAATCGATTTTTAAGTTTTTCATATAAAAATCGATTTTTGGTAGAAAATATGAGTGATCACAGATTTTTGTCCTTTTGGCTCTATCTCTTCTGGTTTAGGTTTAAAATCGATTTTTAAGTTTTTCATATAAATATCGATTTTTGGTAGAAAATATGAGTGATCACAGATTTTTGTCCTTTTGGCTCTATCTCTTCTGGTTTAGGTTTAAAATCGATTTTTAAGTTTTTCATATAAATATCGATTTTTGGTAGAAAATATGAGTGATCACAGATTTTTGTCTCTATCTCTTCTGGTTTAGCTTTAAAATCGATTTTTAAGCTTTTCATATAAAAATCGATTGTTGGTAGAAAATATGAGTGATCACAGATTTTTGTCCTTTTGTCTCTATCTCTTCTGGTTTAGCTTTAAAATCGATTTTTAAGTTTTTCATATAAAAATTGATTTTTGGTGGAAAATATGAGTGATCACAGATTTTTGTCCTTTTGGCTCTATCTCTTCTGGTTTAGCTTTAAAATCGATTTTTAAGTTTTTCATATAAAAATCGATTTTTGGTAGAAAATATGAGTTATCACAAATTTTTGTCCTTTTGGCTCTATCTCTTCTGGTTTAGCTTTAAAATCAATTTTTAAGTTTTTCATATAAAAATCGATTTTTGGTAGAAAATATGAGTGATCACAGATTTTTGTCCTTTTGTCTCTATCTCTTCTGGTTTAGCTTTAAAATCGATTTTTAAGTTTTTCATATAAAAATTGATTTTTGGTGGAAAATATGAGTGATCACAGATTTTTGTCCTTTTGGCTCTATCTCTTCTGGTTTAGCTTTAAAATCGATTTTTAAGTTTTTCATATAAAAATCGATTTTTGGTAGAAAATATGAGTGATCACAGATTTTTGTCCTTTTGGCTCTATCTCTTCTGGTTTAGCTTTAAAATCGATTTTTAAGTTTTTCATATAAATATCGATTTTTGGTAGAAAATATGAGTGATCACAGATTTTTGTTCTTTTGGCTCTATCTCTTCTGGTTTAGGTTGAAAATCGATTTTAAATTTTTCATATAAAAATCGATTTTTGGTAGAAAATATGAGTGATCACAGATTTTTGTCCTTTTGGCTCTATCTCTTCTGGTTTAGCTTTAAAATCAATTTTTAAGTTTTTCATAGAAAAATCGATTTTTAGTAGAAAATATGAGTGATCACAGATTTTTGTCCTTTTGTCTCTATCTCTTCTGGTTTAGCTTTAAAATCGATTTTTAAGTTTTTCATATAAAAATTGATTTTTGGTGGAAAATATGAGTGATCACAGATTTTTGTCCTTTTGGCTCTATCTCTTCTGGTTTAGCTTTAAAATCGATTTTTAAGCTTTTCATATAAAAATCGATTGTTGGTAGAAAATACTAGTGATCATAGATTTTTGTCCTTTTGGCTCTATCTCTTCTGGTTTAGCTTTAAAATCAATTTTTAAGTTTTCCATATAAAAATCGATTTTTGGTAGAAAATACGAGTGATCATAGATTTTTGTCCCTTTTGGCTCTATCTCTTCTGGTTTAGCTTTACAATCGATTTTTACGTTTTTCATATAAAAATCGATTTTTGGTAGAAAATATGAGTGATCACAGATTTTTGTCCTTTTGGCTCTATCTCTTCTGGTTTAGCTTTAAAATCGATTTTTAAGTTTTTCATATAAAAATCGATTTTTGGTAGAAAATATGAGTTATCACAAATTTTTGTCCTTTTGGCTCTATCTCTTCTGGTTTAGCTTTAAAATCAATTTTTAAGTTTTTCATATAAAAATCGATTTTTGGTAGAAAATATGAGTGATCACAGATTTTTGTCCTTTTGGCTCTATCTCTTCTGGTTTAGCTTTAAAATCGATTTTTAAGTTTTTCATATAAATATCGATTTTTGGTAGAAAATATGAGTGATCACAGATTTTTGTCCTTTTGGCTCTATCTCTTCTGGTTTAGGGTGAAAATCGATTTTAAATTTTTCATATAAAAATCGATTTTTGGTAGAAAATATGAGTGATCACAGATTTTTGTCCTTTTGGCTCTATCTCTTCTGGTTTAGCTTTAAAATCAATTTTTAAGTTTTTCATATAAAAATCGATTTTTAGTAGAAAATATGAGTGATCACAGATTTTTGTCCTTTTGTCTCTATCTCTTCTGGTTTAGCTTTAAAATCGATTTTTAAGTTTTTCATATAAAAATTGATTTTTGGTGGAAAATATGAGTGATCACAGATTTTTGTCCTTTTGGCTCTATCTCTTCTGGTTTAGCTTTAAAATCGATTTTTAAGTTTTTCATATAAAAATCGATTTTTGGTAGAAAATATGAGTGATCACAGATTTTTGTCTTTTTGGCTCTATCTCTTCTGGTTTAGCTTTAAAATCGATTTTTAAGTTTTTCATATACAAATCGATTTTTGGTAGAAAATATGAGTGATCACAGATTTTTGTCCTTTTGGCTCTATCTCTTCTGGTTTAGCTTTAAAATCGGTTTTTAAGTTTTTCATATACAAATCGATTTTTGGTAGAAAATATGAGTGATCACAGATTTTTGTCCTTTTGGCTCTATCTCTTCTGGTTTAGCTTTAAAATCGATTTTTAAGTTTTTCATATAAAAATCGATTTTTGGTAGAAAATATGAGTGATCACAGATTTTTGTCCTTTTGGCTCTATCTCTTCTGGTTTAGCTTTAAAATCGATTTTTAAGTTTTTCATATAAAAATCGATTTTTGGTGGAAAATATGAGTGATCACAGATTTTTGTCCTTTTGGCTCTATCTCTTCTGGTTTAGCTTTAAAATCGATTTTTAAGTTTTTCATATAAAAATTGATTTTTGGTGGAAAATATGAGTGATCACAGATTTTTGTCCTTTTGGCTCTATCTCTTCTGGTTTAGCTTTAAAATCGATTTTTAAGTTTTTCATATAAATATCGATTTTTGGTAGAAAATATGAGTGATCACAGATTTTTGTCCTTTTGGCTCTATCTCTTCTGGTTTAGCTTTAAAATCGATTTTTAAGTTTTTCATATAAAAATCGATTTTTGGTAGAAAATATGAGTGATCACAAATTTTTGTCCTTTTGGCTCTATCTCTTCTGGTTTAGCTTTAAAATCAATTTTTAAGTTTTTCATATAAAAATCGATTTTTGGTAGAAAATATGAGTGATCACAGATTTTTGTCCTTTTGGCTCTATCTCTTCTGGTTTAGCTTTAAAATCGATTTTTAAGCTTTTCATATAAAAATCGATTGTTGGTAGAAAATACTAGTGATCATAGATTTTTGTCCTTTTGGCTCTATCTCTTCTGGTTTAGCTTTAAAATCAATTTTTAAGTTTTCCATATAAAAATCGATTTTTGGTAGAAAATACGAGTGATCATAGATTTTTGTCCTTTTGGCTCTATCTCTTCTGGTTTAGCTTTAAAATCGATTTTTAAGTTTTTCACATAAAAATCGATTTTTGGTAGAAAATATGAGTGATCACAGATTTTTGTCCTTTTGGCTCTATCTCTTCTGGTTTAGCTTTAAAATCGATTTTTAAGATTTTCATATACAAATCGATTTTTGGTAGAAAATATGAGTGATCACAGATTTTTGTCCTTTTGGCTCTATCTCTTCTGGTTTAGCTTTAAAATCGATTTTTAAGTTTTTCATATAAAAATCGATTTTTAGTAGAAAATATGAGTGATCACAGATTTTTGTCCTTTTTGCTCTATCTCTTCTGGTTTAGCTTTAAAATCGATTTTTAAGTTTTTCATATAAAAATCGATTTTTGGTAGAAAATATGAGTGATCACAGATTTTTGTCCTTTTGGCTCTATCTCTTCTGGTTTAGCTTTAAAATCGATTTTTAAGTTTTTCATATAAAAATTGATTTTTGGTGGAAAATATGAGTGATCACAGATTTTTGTCCTTTTGGCTCTATCTCTTCTGGTTTAGCTTTAAAATCGATTTTTAAGTTTTTCATATAAAAATCGATTTTTGGTAGAAAATATGAGTGATCACAGATTTTTGTCCTTTTGGCTCTATCTCTTCTGGTTTAGCTTTAAAATCGATTTTTAAGTTTTTCATATAAAAATCGATTTTTGGTAGAAAATATGAGTTATCACAAATTTTTGTCCTTTTGGCTCTATCTCTTCTGGTTTAGCTTTAAAATCAATTTTTAAGTTTTTCATATAAAAATCGATTTTTGGTAGAAAATATGAGTGATCACAGATTTTTGTCCTTTTGGCTCTATCTCTTCTGGTTTAGCTTTAAAATCGATTTTTAAGTTTTTCATATAAATATCGATTTTTGGTAGAAAATATGAGTGATCACAGATTTTTGTCCTTTTGGCTCTATCTCTTCTGGTTTAGGTTGAAAATCGATTTTAAATTTTTCATATAAAAATCTTTTTTTGGTAGAAAATATGAGTGATCACAGATTTTTGTCCTTTTGGCTCTATTTCTTCTGGTTTAGCTTTAAAATCAATTTTTAAGTTTTTCATATAAAAATCGATTTTTAGTAGAAAATATGAGTGATCACAGATTTTTGTCCTTTTGTCTCTCTCTCTTCTGGTTTAGCTTTAAAATCGATTTTTAAGTTTTTCATATAAAAATTGATTTTTGGTGGAAAATATGAGTGATCACAAATTTTTGTCCTTTTGGCTCCATCTCTTCTGGTTTAGCTTTAAAATCGATTTTTAAGCTTTTCATATAAAAATCGATTGTTGGTAGAAAATATGAGTGATCACAGATTTTTGCCCTTTTGGCTCTATCTCTCTAGTTTAGCTTTAAAAGCGATTTTCAAGTTTTTCATATACAAATCGATTTTTGGTAGAAAATATGAGTGATCACAGATTTTTGTCCTTTTGGCTCTATCTCTTCTGGTTTAGGTTGAAAATCGATTTTTGGTAGAAAATATGAGTGATCACAGATTTTTGTCCTTTTGGCTCTATCTCTTCTGGTTTAGGTTAAAAATCGATTTTTACGTTTTTCATATAAAAATCGATTTTTGGTGGAAAATATGATTGATCACAGATTTTTGTCCTTTTGGCTCTATCTCTTCTGGTTTAGCTTTAAAATCGATTTTTAAGTTTTTCATATACAAATCGATTTTTGGTAGAAAATATGAGTGATCACAGATTTTTGTCCTTTTGGCTCTATCTCTTCTGGTTTAGCTTTAAAATCGATTTTTAAGTTTTTCATATACAAATCGATTTTTGGTAGAAAATATGAGTGATCTCAGATTTTTGTCCTTTTGGCTCTATCTCTTCTGGTTTAGCTTTAAAATTGATTTTTAAGTTTTTCATATAAAAATCAATTTTTGGTAGAAAATATGAGTGATCACAGATTTTTGTCCTTTTGGCTCTATCTCTTCTGGTTTAGCTTTAAAATCGATTTTTAAGTTTTTCATATAAAAATCGATTTTTGGTAGAAAATATGAGTGATCACAGATTTTTGTCCTTTTGGCTCTATCTCTTCTGGTTTAGCTTTAAAATCGATTTTTAAGTTTTTCATATAAAAATCGATTTTTGGTAGAAAATATGAGAGATCACAGATTTTTGTCCTTTTGGCTTTATCTCTTCTGGTTTAGCTTTAAAATCGATTTTTAAGTTTTTCATATAAAAATCGATTTTTGTTTGAAAATATGAGTGATCACAGATTTTTGTCCTTTTGGCCCTATCTCTTCTGGTTTATCTTTAAAATCGATTTTTAAGTTTTTCATATAAAAATTGATTTTTGGTAGAAAATATGAGTGATCACAGATTTTTGTCCTTTTGGCTCTATCTCTTCTGGTTTAGCTTTAAAATCGATTTTTAAGTTTTTCATATAAAAATCGATTTTTGGTAGAAAATATGAGTGATCACAGATTTTTGTCCTTTTGGCTCTATCTCTTCTGGTTTAGCTTTAAAATCGATTTTTAAGTTTTTCATATAAAAATTGATTTTTGGTAGAAAATATGAGTGATCACAGATTTTTGTCCTTTTGGCTCTATCTCTTCTGGTTTAGCTTTAAAATCGATTTTTAAGTTTTTCATATAAAAATCGATTTTTGGTAGAAAATATGAGAGATCACAGATTTTTGTCCTTTTGGCTCTATCTCTTCTGGTTTAGGTTGAAAATCGATTTTTACGTTTTTCATATACAAGTCGATTTTTGGTAGAAAATATGAGTGATCACAGATTTTTGTCCTTTTGGCTCTATCTCTTCTGGTTTAGGTTGAAAATCGATTTTTACGTTTTTCATATACAATCGATTTTTGGTAGAAAATATAAGAGATCACAGATTTTTGTCCTTTTGGCTCTATCTCTTCTGGTTTAAGTTGAAAATCGATTTTTACGTTTTTCATATACAAATCGATTTTTGGTAGAAAATATAAGAGATCACAGATTTTTGTCCTTTTGGCTCTATCTCTTCTGGTTTGTCTTTAAAATCGATTTTTAAGTTTTTCATATACAAATTGATTTTTGGTAGAAAATATGAGTGATCACAGATTTTTGTCCTTTTGGCTCTATCTCTTCTGGTTTAGGTTGAAAATCGATTTTTACGTTTTTCATATACAAATCGATTTTTGGTAGAAAATATAAGAGATCACAGATTTTTGTCCTTTTGGCTCTATCTCTTCTGGTTTGTCTTTAAAATCGATTTTTAAGTTTTTCATATACAAATCGATTTTTGGTAGAAAATATGAGTGATCACAGATTTTTGTCCTTTTGGCTCTATCTCTTCTGGTTTGTCTTTAAAATCGATTTTTAAATTTTTCATATACAAATCGATTTTTGGTAGAAAATATGAGTGATCACAGATTTTTGTCCTTTTGGCTCTATTTCTTCTGGTTTAGGTTGAAAATCGATTTTTACGTTTTTCATATACAAATCGATTTTTGGTAGAAAATATGAGAGATCACAGATTTTTGTCCTTTTGGCTCTATCTCTTCTGGTTTAGCTTTAAAATCAATTTTTACGTTTTTCATATACAAATCAATTTTTGGTAGAAAATATGAGAGATCACAGTTGTTCTTTTGGCTCTATCTCTTCTGGTTTGTCTTTAAAATCGATTTTTAAGTTTTTCATATAAAAAGCGATTTTTGGTAGAAAATATAGTTGGGTTTGCTGTTGATAGCAGTCCATATCACGGTTAGTTATAGACCGATAGACAAGTTTTGACAGATTAGTGGATAAACGAAGTCCATTCAAAAAGTATGAATAAATGCGTTTATCCACTTATATATAAACTCTGTGACATCAGGATAGCAAAGCAAAGCAAAATTTTAGAAATACAAATACTTTTAAGAAGAGATCGCTTAAAATAAACTTATTATTATTGTTTGAGAGAGACAAAGAATATAGAATATGTTTGAAATAGAAACTGGTAAAAAAAACTATTCCCTTTAAATAATGAAGACTTTTTCAATCTTTCCGACTACTTTTGACTTTTTTCAACCTTTTCTTTTCTGGCAACAAGAAAGTTGATTTTTCGACAATTTTCAAACCAAAAAGTCGATTATTGGACTATTCGAAAGTCGATTTAGAGGAGATCGCTACTGGTTACACTCAAAAATATGCTTTAGTTATATTATTTCCAACTTTTAGATGATGTTGATGAAGTAAAAACTGCTAAGAAATTAATTCTTTTAAATAAAGTAAATTTGTTTACCTTTTCCAATTTTTCGACTTTATTTGACTATCTGGAAACAAGAGTCGATTTTTCGACCATTTTCAAAATAAATATTCTATTTCAACTTTTCGACTGTTTTCAACAAAAGTCGAAAATCGATTTAGAGAACACTAGTTATTTCGACACTTTTGCATATGTATATGTCAGAAGTACATAACACTAATCACTGATATATATAAATATATAAAATATAACGTTTTCAGAAAAAAAAAACATTAATTTAACCAAAATAATAATAAAAACCAAACGGCAACACTGCCTAACATTCTCAAAGGTGAAAGTGTATTCTAACTTTGGTTATTGGATGGTTATCATAACGGCCCTAAAAATTACAGAATTATTCATAATTGTAATAATTTTGTAAAATTAAGAACGATCCTCTTATGAAAGTCGTCTTTTTTTAAATTATTTTTAATACGATTACTTAAAAATATACATTGAATAAAAAAATAATTAAAGACAAATGGAAGAGCTTATGTGTTTAAATGATTATTTTTAAAATTCCGTTTTCTTAAAAGTTTGTAGCTACTTTAGATTAAAAAAGAAGCATTTTGATATTTTTTGGAAAAATTTTCAACAAAATTAAATTGCAGTATTGCTGCTAAAACTAAAAATGCTAAAAAGCCAAATTTTCACCAAAAATGCACCGATTTTTCTTCATATAATACTTTAACAAACAACACAATAACGAAGTTGTAATACTTATATGTTGTTTAAATCAATTTTATTTGATAAATAATATTATTTTTTTTCTCGTTCCTTAAGTACGTTTTTCGATGGATTTAACAATAAATAACGACACTCATGATACCGAAAATTGTAAGTCGTATTTTTGTCATTTTCGACATCCATAATACTCGTACCTTTAAATACCTTTAAATGAAAACGACTATTTTTCGTCACAAAATCATCACAAGATCGACAGTCACTATAAGACTAAATACCTTTAATACTCCCCAACTTTTTATTTATAATTTCTTATATCATACATTCCGTGAGACATCACATTTTATTCCCGTTTTTAATTTCGTAAAAATTTAAATATATGTTTTGGTTTCATTAATTTAAAAGTCATTAGAAAAGCAATTAAATCTTCTTTCAATATCATAATTTAAAAAAAAAACTTACTGTTTTTTTTTTTTTTTTTGTGACGCGAAGCTAATTTTTTTATATATTTTTGTGTTTTGAACAAAAAAACATAAACCTTTTTTACTAATTTTTTTTTTTTTTTTTTTTGTTTATTTATAAAAAATTTGGAAAATATGTATCCAAATAAAAGCTTTGTTTCAGCACTTGTCAGACTTACAAGTCAGAGTTTACAGAAAAGCGTTCCCGTAATAAGAATTCATGTGTATTTCGTTGCTTTTTCTGAAAAATTTGACGAGTACTGGAACAGATTTAAATTTAGTAAAATTCCCAAATTTTGATAAAAGATCTTTTCTAAAAAATTTGTGTTCAATTAATTTTATAAAAAAATGCACTTGAAAAATTGCAAATGCATTTATACATCGAATGCAATTTATAACTAAAATTTTATTTCTAAATTATTTAACTTAAAGCGAATATAAATACCGTTAAAATATTTTTTAAATCAATTACGTATTTAGTTTTATATATCGAGAGCCTATATTCAAAATCCTTGATCTCAGGTTTTCATAAAATTGCTTTTATGATGTCATTATATTCCCTATATTTACTCTCATCTGTGATATAAATTTCAAATGAAAGTTCCTATTTTTTCAATTTTATCCAAATATTCCTCTATTTTGCAAAATAAATATTTTATATTTAGTTTCTAATTAAAAATCCCCTCTCTGAGTAATTATTTTATTTTTTATAAAATTTTTTTATAATCTGGCCTAAAATTTAAATAGTTCTTTTGATATACAATAATATTAAATCAAATTTTAATAAAAATGCACTACCAAACCAATTGCCTCTTTTTCAATCACCTGGCCAATTTTATGGCACCTTTTCTTAAAGTGGAACTAAATGGCGACTTTTTAAGACTATGTGCTAAATGAAATATCTCGACCCATTTTATATTATTTCCAACGAAGAAATTAATTATTTTGAGATTGTTTAACAGTACAATGATGTAAAAAAGCCGCAAAAGAATTTATAAATGAACTTAAACTGCTAAGAACTAAAGCTAATGAAAAAGTTTATGAACAACGGTTCATAATATTTTTGAAGAGTCAACACTTGTGAATCCATGCTTTCAGTCATAAATTTGTAAGAGTCCTAGTGAAAAACTGGTACAAAAGTACATAAATTTAATTAATAAAAAGAGAATTTTATGCTAATTATTTTTATGAAAAAATCTTTATTTTATGTTTTTATTTTTATCAAATAAACAAATTTTAAAGAGTTTTTTAAGTATTGAAGCAATTGACACCTTTTTTCAAAAAATTTCCTTTTGGCGACTTAATTTTTTGAAATTCCCTTTTTTAAACATTTTTTAAAATTTCTCAACGGTACACTGCTCTCAAGTGCAAAAGATAAATAGTTCCTAAACTTTTTACATCCTAACCCTTTGGAACCCATCATACAAGATTTGAGCTTCAATTTATACTTTTTATAAATTATTATTTGTTAATGCAAAAACAAAACCAATGGTCTAAATAAAAAGTTATGCAAAATTTTTTGAGTTTTGGGCATACAACAACAGAAACCTTTAAACTCACAAATGTGATTTTTCTTTTTTTTATTTTTGAGAAAATTATACGTTTTAAAAACGAAAAAGCAATATAAAGAATTGTTAGATTTGGCAGATGTGTCTGATATTAACTTTTCCTCAGGCGATGATGATGAATATCAGCAGCCATTCGATTATTTTGATCATACTATGTCTACTGCTACCTCTTCCAATGATGAGAAACAAGTATTACCCATTCTTTCACCTTCAAATTTGCGAGAACAGTAGAAATAAAGAGAATTTAGTAATTCCAGTAATGCATAGTTATGCAAATCAAATCAAATTAAATTATATTCACCAACACATATTTTTCACGATATTTTAATGAACCTGTTGTGTTTTGTACATAAAAATGTTATTTACTTAAATTCGGTTCAAATTTGGCTTTTTTTATGGCTGCACTATAATTATGTTCTATTTAACCCATTTTATAATTTAGAATTTATTAGGCTGCTGGGTTTTCCAATTTTTCGATGTCCCTCTAGACAATTTATAAAGTCGAAGTATTGCTCCGTGCGACTAAGACTCTTTTTTTCAAACTTTTAATGTTTTAGTTGTAGACTTGAAAGTTTTTCAAGGAGTTGGAACTTCTCCAAGATATACATCGATAGTCCATATCAGTTACATATTTTTGGACAAATTCTTCACAACAATAATCATCTAAGAATATTAAAGATTATTTTTGGAAGTTGGTGAGTTAATGACAAAATACCGCCAGCATCTGATGAAGAGTGAGTACCTTTGCAATCCATCGAAAGAAGAAATTCGACTCAACAGAAAATTTCTAAAACATTTCATAATTTTATTCGAAATACAATATTTTGGCATAAATCAAGATTGCCAGCACACTTGATTTTTAAATAATTTTGATAATGATTCAGTAGAATTTTTATTCGTGATTAAAGTAATGTTAAAAATTTTGCCCCCTCGTTCTTAGTTTACGAGGTATGGGTACTTGGAGTTATAATATAAGAATGCAATTTTCTTCTTCCTCCTTTAATGAATATAAACAATATGGGTATCATTGAAAAGGTCTTGAAAAGGCCTTTCGATATATAAAATGTGCCAAATCATTAAGCCATGGTGAGGCAATACGATATTTTTTTATTTTGACTTTTTTTACAAAAGTACCGTTATCTCAAAACCATATCAGTATGACGGTACTCATTTAGAGAACATTTAAAGCTTTTATACGATTACCATATAACACCACTAGCCCATTAAAAAACAAAAATATAGCACTTTAAAAAGAAATTAGAAAAATAAATCGATCTTTACTCGTAATATATTTGTTAATATCATAATTTATGACTATATATGTAATATGAATATCATTAAGGCTAAGATTTGGCACATTTTATATATCAATCGAAAGGCCTTTTCAAGACCTTTCCAACGATATACATATTGTTCATATTCATTAAAGGAGGAAAAATTGCATTCTTATACAAGTATCATAACTTCAAGTGTCTATAACTCGTAAACTAAGAATTTTAACAGAGAGCGGAGAAAATTTTTTATGTAACGTTTTTTTTAATTTTGTTTTCATAAAATCTTAAAAATTCTGTCTTTAAATAAATAAAATAATTTTTCCACCGTAGGCAGAGCTGTCAGATGTTACGATTTTTCGCCAAACATGGCGATTTTTAATTGCTTTTGGAGACCGAATTTTGCGTTTGGCGATATGGCGAATTTTTTGGCGATTATAAACAAGGTGGCGATTTTTTTGGCTAATTTCAAAAATTTTATTAAAATATATAAAAATAACTACTATACTACATTCACATATAACCGTTTTTTAGGAAGATTTTGAAAAACACAATGTGTTTAAACACTACTGTTCACATATCACTATTTGGGATTTTTTAACAGATGTTTTTCAGTTGTCACATTTTTTCGAAAATCTTAAAATAAAATGTTAATTATGCACACGGACGCTTTTTATTTTCAAAAACTATACATTTAAAAGTGTATTTCTTAAGAAAAAATTAATTTTATTTAAAATTTTATAATTTTTATTTTAAATAGTTTTCTTACTAGCATTCGATTTTTTTTTTTTTTTTGTATTTTCTTATCTAAAAAAAATTAAGGGCCTTAATTTATAAATAGCTTATACTTAGTTTAAGAAATTCTACCCACAAAAAATATATATGATAAATTTCAATAAATTTTTTAAAATAGATGAGTTAAAATGAAGCTAATATATCAAAAAAGGCGTATTGGGTGATTCCATATCAAAACAGGCAGAAACAACCTTTCTCGGATATGTCATCTTCGTTTTCAGATTTTGACTATTAGACGTGTGTCTTTTAAATCATAAACTTTTCTGGTCCAAAAATATGTTGAAAAAAACGGAAAAAAACTAAAAACTTCACAAAAGCGTACTTGTTTAATTGCCGATAACTTCTAAACTATATATTTTAAATCTCTTTTTTAAGTTTCACATTAAAGGCAAAAATATAACATTTCAAAGGAAAAACTTAGACGTATAACAATCAAAAAACATTATATCTCAAAAAACGGTATTTTAAAAATTCTTAAAAACGTATATAATGTTGATATAACTCTTATCCGTACATGTGCAAAATTACAATGTGGACACTTAATTAGTTTAGAAGTTATGATTGTTGTCCATTTTGACATCGAATCGCCCTATTTTAAGTTATAATTTTGTTTTTAATTGAAATATTATTAGCTAGTGCAATTATCAATGGCTTTATTGAAGCTGAATTTATATTTAAAAAATATGGAGCATATAAATTTGAAATTTGGCGATTTTTGGCGATTACTAATTAACGATTTGGCAAGAGAGGCTCAAAAAAAATCTGACAACCCTGCCCGTAAGCTCATGTATCAGTAGCTCGTTGGTCATTAGGGATCGACTAGGTTTTCCAACCAGTTTTAAAACCATTTTTTCGGGTTAAGTGCTGTCGGTTTTTTCAAAATATTAATTTTCCGATTGTCAAATAAATCGGTTTTATTTAAACCCAAAAAAACCGCATTTAAAAATAACGTTTTATTTAAAAAAACATGTAGTAAATGCTAATATTTGAATGGAAATTGATAAAAAATTTGTTAATTGATTAATGTTCTTATTATGTCTCTATAAACCGCATAAAATTGGTGGAAAATCGTCAAAATAGTCAACTCGACTATTTGAAATCGTTAAAAAATCGTCAACATCAAAGTTTATGTTTTCTATATTTTCTGTGCTTTTTTTTCATGAAAAATTTATTTTATTTATGACAAAATTTTAAATTAAATATTGTCATAAATAAAATAAATAATGTAATAAGTACATTAAATTTATAGAGATATCAAAGGAATTAGTTTTTTCACTTGTAATAGATATAACATCCTTTTAAACGATTTTAATATTTTAATGTTTTTATTAATTCAATATTTGTGATAGTAATTAATTATATTTTTTTAAAAGAATTGTATTTGAAAGACGTCTACCTTCAAAATTTATTTCGAAAAAATTGAGACACTCTTTATCCTTATTAAGTCAGAGTTTCCGTTTTTTTTGAGTTTTTTTTTACAGAAATATAGTCTCTTAAAGGAAATATTAACTTCTGCAAAAAAGAAACGGTTAACCGGATTTTTTTTCGAAATTTCGAAAATATCAACCGATTTCAAAATTCCATCTATTCGAAAACCGGTTTCTCCAAAAGGTCGAATAATCGATCACCCTAATGCTCATATGATACTCCATACACAGCATTGCCAGAATGATAATTTTATCATATTTTTGATGATTTTTTAATTTAATGATCTTTTCTTCCAAAATATGATTTTTATTTTAATCACATAAGCAACGTTTTTTAAAGACACGCGATGATTTCATTTCAGAATTTATGATATACTTTTTTTAATTTAATGGCAAACAATCAAATTTATATGTCAAAACTACACTACAAAAATCCATCAGAAAACCTCTATATTCCGGTAGCTAATTCTCAACTGTTTGTTTCCTAATATAGTATTAAACGGTTCTTCACTAGTTCTATGTATTTATTCAAGGACGATAACGCAAGAGAAGCAGTAATATTTTCGTAAGTTCTGGCACATGACAATTCAATTCCCGATGAAAAATTATTTAATGCCCATACAATAGCATGTGTTAAGGGCTTCAAATTTGGATGATCATAATCTGTAATTCAAAGCACATGATCTCACTTATTGCTTTTTTGTTACTCTTTTATTTTTATAATGGCATATAATGAACAGTTTAGTGAACAGTTTTTATTATAAAATTAGTCTATGTCTAATAGAATGACTCTAAATTCGAGGAATTTTTCAAGCATTTTTATAATTTTTATAATTTTAGGTAACAAAAAACTGGTTTGGAAAAAATCGCAAAACCTCAGTTTTGGAGATATAGGTGTTTTTATTAATTATATGTATTAAAAATCCCACAAGAACTATATGACAAATAAGATATGAAATATTTACTTATACATTGTGAAAATGTTGTGTTACTTTGGCCAGAATATTAAATATTATCTAAAGAAGCAGCAAATAAAGGCACAGTGAAAAATAACCTAAGTCTGAATGGTTTTAAATATCTTAAAATGATTTCCATATAGCACGTTATATTATATGTGTTTTCTACGTCAACTTTTGAACTATGTTAATTTTAAAAAGTGTCCATATTTCGAATTTTGTATTAAATGTTTTATGTATTTTAATTCTTCTATTGAAAATATTAAATTTATAGTATATTACAGATGAATAATTGTAATTAATACATTCTTAAGACTTTAGGATGTTTTTGCAAAACAATCAATAACAAAATCAAAAGATCAAACTTTTAATTCCTCCCAATTCTGTAATAACAGTTCATGGAAACATAACAAATCAAGGCAACAGCATTAATAAATATTACTAAACCAGCAATTTCGCATTAAAAGTAATGTCATTTAACGGTTTAATCATTCAAGAAACTAACACGTTTGTAAATTTTTGTAATGCATATCTACACTTATTTTTACAGAAATAAATAATATAAATATAATAATGACCCGTCTTAAATAAAATAAATTGCATACAAAATGATTAGATGACAAAAAAAGAACTAAAAAAATAATAATGAAGTAAACCTAAATAATTTTATTATTACCAATAAACGCTAAATCTACACTGAATAATAAAAAAGTAAATAATTTATGCACAAAATAACATAATTAATATTTTTTCGTCTATTTCAACAGAAATATGTACTCTTATATATAGGATATTTTGGCCAATTTATTAATCCAATACAGGCAAAATATTATGAAATTTTTTAATTTTAAAAACTCTTACATATAAATAGACGGTCAATGTCTACACATATACAAAACTTAATCGTTTTATCTAGTTACCTTCTATTTTGTTTTCCCAATTTTAATATGGGATCAGCTCATTGTGCGGCGAGTCTAATTTTTGTCCAATATAAATTTATAAAATACTTCTGTGTGGCTTTGAAAACAATGATTATTATTGAAAATCGATTATTCAGTTTGATCATTGAAAGACTCCTTCATAAAGAATTCATAAAAAATACCTCGAACTTGTGCGATGTATACATTGAAAGTTTTTGTTTTGAAGCGATATTCACAATACTCATAACGATATAAAAAGTAGTTTAACCATATATCTTCTAAATAATTTTGGTAGCAAAATTGTGATTTTTCATTGCTTAAATAATGATAATTTATTGGCAAAGTTTCTGGCAACCTCTGTCCATACATTAGTGCAGTGTTTTATACCATTTCGTTTCTCTCGTATGTTTTGCTTTTTTCTTTTTAACATATTCTCGGTGCTTCGTTTTTAAAGAACGCGGTGATCGCTACACTATCTTTAAAACTTACTTCATAGAATTTAAATTTAATTCATTTGCCAGGCTATAAACTTAAAGTTATCGTATAAAAACCAAGGCTCCCAAAATATTAATCCAAAATCTAAAACATTGTACAAATACGATGAAATGATTTTTGGTGTAAAGAATATTTCAAAATTCAATTAAAAACTTGTGAAAAACTTAAATTAGTGAACTTAATAAAAGAAAGTCAAAAAATGTTAAACAATTTGCAAACTGCCAAACTGTTTGACCGCTGTTTTGTGGCTAATACATTGAAAAATGGTTGCCGTTGTTCCAAATGCTGCAATAAATATACTTGCCATTATGATAAGTTTAATAAAGGTAAGAAGAAAATGGTTTTCTGAACTTAAAATAAAAAATGTTAAGAAAACAAAAACCCATTAATAAAAAAAGAACCGTTACATTGCATCTCTGCCTGAGAATTTGTGTAAATAGTGTTGCCATATTCGATTAAAAATACGACAGAATTTAGAGGATTTATTTAGACAGGAAATTTAATAAACTATAAATTTCTTCACAAATTTCAATTAAGACCACTAATTTATTTCTATTATCACTAATATTTTTTTTCATAAAAAACCCTTCATATGAGCAATAATTCTGTTTATTCTGTTTAAATGGCAACATCATCGTTCTTGCCATTTCTTTTTCTTTGTTTACTTACACATTTTGTTGTTGTTTTACATGTGTCAAAGCTTTTTTTGTATGGCTTTTCGTTGTTTTTTCTTGCTTGTTTTGCTTTGTTACTTGCATTCGTTACGTTTATTATTTGTGTTTATAAATTTAGTGAAAAAACATAAACTAAAATATTATTTTATTTAATATCAAAATAAATGTTAATGTGTTTCTTAGTGTCACATAAATTATTATTTATCGTTTGAATTTGTTTAATAATTAAAAAAGAGACGCAACAAAATGTTTAACAATTCACATTTTGTGAAGCTTTTTGATCGCCGGTTTGTGGCCAATACGTTGAACAATGCATGTCGCTGTCCAAAATGTCGCAATGAATATTCTTTTTATTATGATACGGCCGATAGATTTTCCAATGGTAAGAGAAGCATCCAATTCACGTTTTAATTTATATTGGTGATTGTTGTAGTAGTATCTGTTATCAATGAAAATGTTTTCGATTACCAACCCTTAACTAGTGTTTTATTACCGGGGACATCTGTTGTTATTTTGGGTTGTCGAGTTTTACGCAGAATTTAGACGGGGTTTTTTCAGATATGCCTTTTTTAAATTTTGCTTTAAATACCCTTCGTAAATCTTGAACATTTATACGATGACTTTCTGACATTTTATTTTTTTTTTATTTTTTTCGGCATGGCAGTGTTACCATTTTTTTTTAATATTATAATTTAATTTATTTAGAAACAAGAAATTCAGGTGCATTGTCATTCGTGATTAAGGTAATGTAAAAAATTTTGCATTCGATTTGTAGGTACTTTGAGTTATGATGTAAGAATGCAATTTTCTTCTTCCTCCTTTAATTAAAATTAAACAATATGTGTATCATTGAAAAGGTCTTGACAAGGTCTTTCGATTGATATATAAAATGTGTCAAATCATTAACCCATGGTGAGATGTAATATTTTATTACTTTTTATTTTGACTTATTTTTTACAAAAGTACCGTTATCACAAAAATATATCGATATAACGGTACTTTCGTATATATCAAATCAGAGAACATTTCAAGCTTTCATATGATCCCCATATCACACACATATCCTATTGAATAATAAAAATAAAGCACTTTTAAATTAATATTTAGAAAAATTAATCGATTTTTGCTAGTAATATGTTTGCTAATATCATACGAGAATAAAAATTCGGGAAGGGGACCTGTGGCCAATTTTACTAAATGTAAAATAAAATATACAAATAAATAATAATGCGTTGATACTAACATTTATTTATATGATTTTATGTGATTCTTATAAAATTTTTTAATGTTGTTTCTACTTACATAAAACTTATTTGTGTCGAATATTAACTTGATATTAACATTCGTATGAGATTTATGCATGATGAAGTGATTTTCGGAAGAGGGGTTTATATGGGATCTATGGTCAATTGTGTGCCGATCTTCATAACATTTGGTACAATGATTGATGTTTGTTCAGAATTTCCTTGCATCGAATTTCATTCAAATATTCTTATTTTTAAGGCATTTTTGAGTGCTAAAACTTTATTTCGGGCGAACATTGGTATGGGAGCTTGGTAAAATAACGGACAGATCACAACCAATTTCAATAGGCTTCGTCCTTGCATTATAAAAGTCCCACGTGACAAATTTCATTAAATTATATTTAAAATTACGACCTGTACTTTGTGCACAAGTTTTACATGGACAGCCGGCAGTCCAGCCAGCCAGAAGTCCAGTCAGATCGATTTAAAAAGTGATTCTGAGTCGATTGGTGTACTTTAAGGTGGGTGTTGGATAACTTTTTTTATGCGTTACAAATATCAGCACAAACGCATAATAATGCACCAACCACCTATGGTGGTGTAGTGTATAAAAATGTATATTCAGTCTTATTTCTTTATCATTTTTTACAATTTTGTGAAAAATTAAATAAAAATGAAAAATTATTTAATGAAATCCAAAAAACCAAAGCAAGTTTATTCAGCGAATCCGGTGATCGACATATATAGAGGAGGAAGTTCTTTAGCCCGGCCGAAGGCCGGCTACACAGAACAACCTTTATTAACATTAAAAATATATATTTTAATAATGTAAATTAAATAAGTATTTTTTATTTGTTTATTTGTTTTTTTTTATTTTTGAGATTTAAAGACCTCTTTTAAGCCTCTTTAAGACCTTTCAAATGATATCCATTTTACATATATAGTCATAAATTATAATATTTACAAATATATTAGGAGTAAAAATTGATTAATTTTTCCAAATGTTAATTTTTAAAGTACTACATTTTTATTATTTAATGTGCTACGGGTGTAATTTGGGTATCATATGAAAGCTTGAAATGTTCTCTAAATGATTTGCTGTATAGTTGTATTCATTTATATATCAATCGAAAGACCTTCTCAAGACCTTTCCAATGATACACATATTGTTAATTTTCATTCATACCTTAAAGTACGCATAACTCGAAAACTAAGAGAGAGCGGAGACAATTTTTTATGTAATTTTTTTTTAACCAAAAATAGTGCTTTTGCCGAAAAATGAACTTCGGCAGAGTAATGGGAAGGGGTGGTGAACACGCACATGAGAAATTTAAATTTTAAATTGTTTTTTTTTTTTTACCGAATATTTTATTTTTTTTATTTGTCTTTTTAAAACAATATATAAATCATTTTGAGCCTAGTTTGTTAATAAAAAGCAAAATATTAAAAAAATTAACATAAAATTTAACACAGCTCATATTAAACATTATTGATCAACTTTGTGTTTAAACATTTATTGCGAAATGAATTACGCAATAGATTTCTTGTTGGTCCACACGTAACATTTTATAAAGAGAGATAGAATTTGACAATTGCCAACATACAAATTTCTATGTGTAGACTAGGGATTACACCTCTTGCCGACAAATTCAAACTGACATAATTGTCAAGACTAGAAAACAGTTATCATGTAAATGCAGTGTTATTCGTGGAAATATGTAAATTAAACAAGATTCACACGATGACTTTTAAGACGTCGTTTTATTTTAATTCTCTTTTGAAGTTGCTACCAAAAATCATTGGTGTTCACATGATGTTTTTTTAGTTTCATGATTTTTTTTTTTCTCCTTGTCGTTATAAGCAGGGTTAATTTTTCTTCTTTGTAGCAATGCTACAAGTTCAAAAGAGAAAAATAAATAAAACGTAATGAGAAAAATACAAATGAGTGTGAAGAGAAATTAAAAAAAAATCATGAAAACAGAAAAAAAACGTGATTTTTTTTCTCAATCCCACTTTCAACTCTACACTGCTCGTTTTCAAAAAAAAAAAAAAAAAAAAAAAAAAAAAAAAACATGATTTATGAAAAATTACCGCATTCAAATTGACTTATACATATCGTCTATATACATACATTATTGATCGATTCTTGTGAAAAATTTATTGGTTTCCTGTTTTATGATAGTAATAAAATAAACTTGATTTTTGGAAGTTCCTATACATGGGAACTATGATAAATTATGGATCCAAATTTTGCATGCTGATTTATGCTTATTGTTTTTACAAAATTTCTTTAATACGGCTTTTAAGTCCGTAAAACTATTATTCCAGGTGGACATTTGTATAGGGGCTAGATGAATGAATAGTCAAGTTTCGAAAGGTTTCATCCCTGCCTTATATACAGTATACTTGGTCGGAAGATTTTTTTATGCTTTAGAAACATCAGTTTAAATGCCCAAACACCTATGATGGTATATCATTATTTTTTTTTATTTATATTTGATTACACTGTAAATAATTCAATAATAAAAATAATTGAAATTATTTTATTTTTATTAAAAAATATTAGAAAATTTGAATTTTGAGCATTTGAATAATGCAATTGCAATTAAGAAAGCAATTGGAATAACTTTTATCTTTGATAAATCATTTAATTGACCATATTTTTTCTGTGAATAATTGTTTTAATATGTTGAATTTCAATTAATAAAATAAATGAACGTGAATTTTTCGTAATTGAAATATAATTTCAGATTTTTCTGTTTTGAATTTGAATTAAATACATTTACAGAAAAAATATGGTCAATTAAACGATTTGTCAAAATTTTGATTAGTTTAAATAACTTTTTTAATTGTATTACTATTTCTATTAATAAGTAAACCCATTTAATAGATTTCAATTATTTTTCTAATTGTAATTAATTGGATAAATAAAAATAAATAAAAATTATGTGTTCATATGAGTATTTTAATATAAAATTATTTTAAGAGGCTGAATTTCAATTAGTAAAAAAGTGAATTTTTATCATTCGTATTTGAAATTTGATCTTAAATTTTTATGTATAAAAGTTGAATTTATTTTGTTAGAATACTTCGATTTTGAGTAATTTATTTAATTAAAATAACAACGTGCAATAATTTCCCAAAAAAATTTTCACACATGATAAAATTGTTAAAATAGAGCCCATACATAATAAAACTATGTACTCAGTTTCACCAGAACTTCAAATTTTTTCTTAAAAGGATTTCAAAGTTTCGAAAAATAGACTACTTTAAGAAAATTTACAAAGTATTTACTAAAATTATATCAATCAAATATGGATGTCAAATGAAAGCTAAGAATCCCTGCAATATAAAAAAAGTTTTTATTTAAATGTTGCAACACAAAATATTAATATATAAAGGATATATATAAAGTATATAATTAACTAATAAATGTAATATTAAAGGGTTAAATTTTCAAAAACATATTTTTTTAACTTTTTGCACCGCAACATTTAAATAAACTATATTATTATACTGCAAGGATATGTAGCTTTCATTTGACATTCATATTGGGTCGATATAGTCTTCGTAAATATTTTATAATATTCTTAAAAATTGCGCATCTTTCGAAATTTTTAATTCCTTTTGAGGTAAAATTTAACATCCTGGAAAAAAAGTTTTATCATGGATGGTCTCTAGTTTTATCCATATAACAATATTTTATCAATAATTTATATAAGAATGATTTCTGGCATATTTTTGGAAATAAATAGTAAAAGGTAACATTTTCGAAAGGACATATTTTTTTGTTTTTGTGCTGCAACATTTAAATAAAAATATTATATTGCAAGGTTTATTAGTATTCATTTGACGCTCATAATGCGTTAATGTATTGTAATATTCGTAAACATTTTATAATTTTTTCTTAAATATGTATCCTTAGAAGCTTTTTAGTCCCTTTAAGAGACAATTGGACGTCTTGGATAAAACCTGAGTACACGGTGTAATAATTAAAAACATTTTAAATTTCTGATTTAATTGAAATTTTTGAAAATTATTTTATTTTGTTCTTTTCATTTCTTACTTACCCTCCCCAGATTTTCACGTCAAAAGCAATCGGCCCATTCTACTACCATGCGGTCACAATATGTGCGAAAATTGTGTCTACAACAATCGTCATAACTTAACCTGTGGCACCTGCCTCAAACCTGTCATCATTCAAAAAGAACCAGCTAAACAATTTTCCAATTTTAATGTACGTGATTATTTTGATATGAATTTCTTTTTAATGGGTCAACTAAATCACTGGCGTTTCTATCGCAAAGATGGATCAGCCAATAACACTCTACTAATGAGTGCTAGCGGTCGTTCTATTCTTAATAGCATCAATCTATTAGATGCAAATACCAGTGTAACAACCTCATCGGTTATAAAGTGTGTTGAATGTGAATGTGCTCCATCGTTGGGTAAATGTCGCGTTTGTAAAGCCTACTATTGCAAACGTTGTTATGATAATGTTCACAAGAATAGTAAAGTATTGAAAATGCATTCATTGCAACGTTTTGATAAAGAACCTACTAAGCAAGCGGAGATAATGCGTTTAACAAAGGCACGTTATTGTAAGAAACATCAACGTCAATGTGATCGTTATTGCCAAAAATGTGATCTTGTGTGCTGTGGAGAATGTGGTAGACAGGATCATCAACATCATCACTATCGTAAATTAAAGGATGAAGTAAGTTAGCATGACATAAATATTAAATCTAATTAGTATTGGAACAGATCTATTTTTAAATATGGATTACAGTCTTGTCTTAGAATTAATTTAAAACTTAAAACCTTTATTTTCTCACTAAATACTTGGTATCTCTAATATGTAACATGTTTTTTTTAATTCATATTTGTAGAACGAAAAATTATTGGAAGAATTGCATGTAATTATGGATAATGCTCAATTAGCTCGCGAAAGTTTAAATAAAGGACAAAAGGTAAGTGCCTGTTTTATATTTTTTTTAAATTATAGATCCCAGGAAAAATTTTCGAACTTGGTCTAAAATTATTAGTTCCAGAACTGGTGCAATCAAACCACTTCAGATTATTTAATAACACACTTAGAACTAGTAGTGCCGCAACAAATCCTGTAACTCATTTGAGTATTAGTGCTTAAGAACTAGTTCTGCCTGACTTCTCTATCACTCCTCTGAACAAATTACTGGTTTCCAAATGACTTTGTAGAAATGTTTTAAAAACTTGAAAAAATTACAAAAATTAAAAAATATTAAGAAATTAAATTGATTAAAAAATTGAAATTTAGTGACTGGTTGTGAAACCGTCCCCTAACACTTCTGAAGAACTAGTTCTGAATGTGACAATTTCGAACAAGAATATATCTTTATTATATATATATAAAATATATATATATATATATATATTAAATAGGAATATAAAAATATACAAATATATTTATTGATAATCAGCTACATATTGAAAAAGTATATAAAAATAAGTTTTTAAAATGTTTTCATTTCTTCATTTTTTTTTAAATCATATATGTTGGCAATTATAAAGTGCGTTTTTTGCATAATATTGTTTTAGGAAACAATCAACATCTATTAATACAATAAAAAAAAAATTAAAAATCTGTCAACTTCACCGAAAAAATTACTTTAAAAACACGATTTTATCGAATTTTTATTTTTTTTTATAGGTGCTTTTGAATAGAGTACAATCCAGTATTAGACTGATACATAAACTTCAGAATATGAAGAAGACACTTACAATTTATGTCATATTTACTCATATTGCAAAAAAAAAATAAAATAAATATCTTGTGAGTTTTAATGTATCAAATTAAGAACAAGTAGAAGGACGTATATCCATAATTTAAATAAACTAATAAGGTAATCTCTTGATGTGATTTTGTTAATACACATGTTTTTTTCATTTGTTGTTAAACAAATAAAAAACATGTTGTCGGTCAGAACCGATCATTTGATACCCTACACCATGCGTTTTAATATTCTTAGAGAGGGTCTTTCATGGAATCTATGGTCAATTGTGGAGCGGTTATTATAAGATTTGATTATATTTCTGTAAAACAAATGTATATGTAGTAATATCGTGATGTGTTCCGTGTTTTCCGAAAGTAGGTTTTATATGAGAGCTATGGTCAATTATGAACCGCCTGTGATAAAATTTTGTAATAGGATTTCTACTAATATAAAACTAATTCGTGTCAAATATTATTGTTATGCTAGCAATTTATTGGACTTATCCACATTAAAGTGATTTTAGGATAGGCTTATATGAAAGCCATAGCACACTGATTTATGCATACATACATCTACTTGGTTCGAAATTTTAATGAAATCGTGATTAATATAAAGCATGTATAAACATTCATAACTACTATTGTTCTACAAAAATATATGGACATAAGCCCTTATTCCATTATAAGCTATTTTCAGTTGAAAAATTTTGCATGTTGTAATCCGATTTTTTTAGGAACACTTTGCGTACAGATATATGTTTAATAAATCTTACCAAATATTGGAAAAAGGTAAAAAAACGATTCAGTTTTATGATTTTATGAAGTTTTTATCGTCTCTTCTAAAATTTTCCTTATTGTTTATACCATACCTTTTACGCGTCCAGGCTTCATTTGTCGAACAACTAAATAAGTTCATTTGAACAAAGTTTTGTACTAACACAAAAATCGTTCAAGGGAGGAATATTAAGCAATATTTAATTAAGTATCTTTTGTGTTACATAGCTCCCAAGAACTTATAACCAATGTCTTATGATGAAATCGAGTACCAAGCAACACGTACTATTATCCATAATTCGTCTTTGTGTGTAACTTTAAGAAGTAAAATAACATCGTGGACAATTTTTTAATGTTTCTCTATTATATTTAAACCCAATGGGTGAGAAGATCGCTTCCTGAAGTTATAGTTTTCCATTCTATAATAATTTTTTACTATCCTTGATGTATGTTAAGTGTCATTATCTCTCTGATATCGCGATATCAGAGGCATTTTACATTCGGCATATGGTAGCATTGCATTTTTAAGAATATGGAGAAATAGAGGTCGATCCATATTTTTCTTGATTCACAAAATTCAACCAACGCCAGACCAAGAAAAAATAATTCTATATCAATATGTTTTGATCACCATACTTTATTGCTTTGTGGTGCACTCTGAAGTCAAGATATCAGAGAGATAATTACACTATACATACCTCGAGAATATTAGAAGATTAGTTTAGAATGGAAACCTTTAACTTCATGAAGTCATTAAGAAGCTTTGGAGAATTCTCTCGGATGTTATTTTACTTCTTAAAGTTACAAAGAAAGATGAATTATGAACATTAATACGGGATTTACTCGATTTCATCGGAAACATGCAAGGCATGGGTTAACTGTATGACTCATACGTTCTTGGGAGCTACATGTAACAAAAGATATTTAACTAAATATTGCAAAATTTTCCTCCCTCCAACGATTTTTGAGACAATATGATAAGTGTATCTAAGTTCATCATGTTCCAGTAGTCAGCAATTTTTAATTTAAACAAATAAGAATAAATAGATTAACATAAGATCAATTTTGCATTGAAAATATATTCTTCTTTCTAGTTGTAATGATTAAGTTACGCTAAGATGAATACTTACTTTATTTTAATAATAAAGTATCCTGAGGGTGAATATCAATTTTACAATGTTTTGAATGTGGACAAAGTAGTGAAATAATATTGTACTACTTGTTTTAGTGGCTGCAGATTTACGGAACAAAGAAGTATCATAATTTGTAATATGTAATGTTTTATATTTTTTTATCAAGATTTATTTCATATATATATATATATATATATATATATATATATATATATATATATATATATATATATATATATATATATATATATATATATGGATGTACCTGATTATTTTTTTCTTTCTTTTTTCGGCAAAATCGTAAATTTCATACTCTACCTCTTCTTTTGCGAATAAAATACAGGGCTGCCAGGTACTGTTTTGGCCGACACCAAAATTTAATACAAAATTCGTCCAAAAATCTCCACTTCAAAAAAAGACGTTTTATTAAAATGGTAATTATTATTTCTTTTTTTTTTTCTTTTTTGCTTTTAAAAGTATTTGTGATTTCTTTTTATAAAAATAATTTTAGCATGAATATTTTTGTATGTATTTCAAAAATAAGTACATAATATAGGTATTAAACTTTAGATTCATCTTGTAAATAATAAGAATTGGTACTATATATAACATAAGAATTAAATTATTCATCATGTCGCATTAAATTCCTGTTAACAGATTTTATTAATATTAACATATTAATTATCAAGGAAATATCCAGGGGATATATTTGTGCAAAGCCTTTGTTTTACTATCGTTTATACTTGATGTATAAAATTAAAAATTCTTGAAAAAATATTTTACGCTCTCTTTGTGGAAAGTATATTTAATTAATATATTAATTCAAATTCAAAACGAACGTTGAGAAAAACGAAACCTTAAGAAAATCCATATTTTGATTTTTTTCTGAATAATTAGCATTCATATATTGACAATTTCATGAGACATTTTTTTACCTGATGTCTTTCAAATTCTATAAAAATTTTAAAACACAAACTTCTTCAATCCATTTATAAGTTTCAGTTTTTAATTTCACGAAATTGCGAAAATTTGCGATTTTATTTCGCTTTTTACTTTCTCAAAAACCAAAAAATTTCTAAGGTATGTAACTTTAAATAGCAATATCTCTAGGAAGGCTTTGTGAATTTTAATGATTTAAATGGCGTTTGAATTTAGCTTATGTCGGTTTTAATCTTTCTTATTTTTTTGACAAAATGATTTAAATTTGTATAAAAGTTAACAAAATCGACAAAGTTTGCAATTTTAAATATTCATATCCAAAATATTCTTTTCGTTAAAAAATATTTGCAAAATAAAAATGCAATTTATAGATGCATATTTGACATTGAATTTTAATTTAACATTATTTTGTTTACTATAAATTGTAATTTTATTTTTTTCTCGTACATATAGGTTTACTATTTTTAATAAATTTTTAAAAAGTAACAAAATACATTTTTTAAATAAAATATGTAATCCTATTCACATTTAATAAATAATAAAAAAAAAATTATGAAAAAATGTGAATAAGTTTTAGAAAAAGCGAAATTGTGCGTAGTAGATATGTGCGTTCTAAAAAATTTGGAGTTTTATTGTAATGCAAAGATTCCCTACTTTCTAAATATGATAAAAAATCAAAAAACTGAAATAGCACTCAACGGAAAATGCATTTTTCAAAAATCTTTTTCACTTGTGAATTTGAATTCCATTGAATTCCACAAAATTTCCCAGAAATATTGCTGTATAAAGTTATATGCTTTTGAGACTTTTTAGGTTTCTTTTGTTTTGTGAATTTTCGAAATTTCGCGAAAGTGAAAACTGAAATCCATATAAATATCCGTGAAGTATTTGCGTGGAAAATTTTATGAAACTCGGAAAACACTCGGTAATTTTTGGGCGTTCTTTCATGGAATTGTCGATATGTGTTTTTTGTTTTAAAAATGTTCAAATTTATATTTTATTTATTAAATACAACAATCTAAGGAATTAAAAAAAAGTACTTTTGGAATTTACCTACAGTGGTGTTTGGAGATCGGAAGATGTTTTTATGAAGAAAATCCATATTTTTCTGTGTACAATAAAATAGATGTGTTCGAAAAATTACAAAATTATTTAAAATTTTTGAAACTAAATATTAATCAAATGCAATAACAGCATGAAAGGATATAAATATTTTTTGGAATTTTGTTGATTGTCTCTAGTATAGCGGAGACACACACCCTAAATGTTCTTGGTAGGATATTATACCGTTATTATTAAAAATTATGATTTTTTCATTACTAAATGAGCGAGAATGCTTTTTAAAATATTGATTTAGATTTATTTAAGGATTTCAGGTAGAATTTGTGTTATAGGATGGATGTACCTGATTATTTCAAAACTTCTATATTATATTCCAAGAGCCACATTCCCATCCGACTTGATGAAAGATTCAAGTCGTTATCCAAACTCTGTACAAGAGAGGAATATTTAACTCAGGTTAGGGCCTCATAATTATTTTCAATAAATTATACATTAAAATGTTTCCAACATAACCATTCCGACCAAAGGCACTCACATATAACGACTTATTACCATAACGCCTTTTGTTAATAAAATATGAGGATTTCTTCCTTTCAATCATCTTTAATCGCATTTACGCCCCTTTTCATTAAATAGTTTCTTGTTTTTATAATAAAATTACATTTTTATAGTTTTTATATATTGTTCCTATCATAATTTGTGGGTCTGGATAAGTTGTTTCCTCTTATTTGGAATATTTTAATTAAAAAATTTGTAAGAAAAATTAAATAATTTTTAATAATAACGGTATAACATTCCTGCAAGGTTTTTTGGGTGTATGTCTTCGCTATAGGAAGATAATTCTTAAATTTTAAAAATAACAGCCGATAATTCAGCTGTACTCAATCGGGTACGGTCGGATATAATGAGTTAATATGCCTCATGAGTTCATACCGCATGTTATCTTAATGTTTGATTTTTGTTAAACTCATAACCGAAAGTGTGCATTCTACCTTGATTTTAGGGGTCGTTAACATATTAAGCACTGCTTGTGCAAGTTTTTTATAATGACATGTAAATGTAGCATCTTTAAAATTATATACTTTTGTCCAAAATTTTAATTTTATTACCTAATAAAAAATTTAGATATCCCAAACAAAATCCCCAATCAAAATTTTCATCCTTTTCTGTAACGAAAATTTCAAAAATTTAGGGTTATAACCCCTAATCTGGCAGCCCTGATAAGATATTGAAATGATTTAACTGAAACTTTGATCGATTTTAAAGTATTTTTAAAAAATTTTCCCTCCAAAACTCCCAAATAAATTATCTTGTAGACCGAAATCGCTGGTCCTTTCATGGTCAAAGTATCTCTATCGGTATTTGGACTTTCTTATAATCATGTGATCACAGATATATTTATAGGTCCAAATAAGAACTGATATCAATATCAAAGCTCTAGGTGATTTGGTTTGTTCCTGGGAGCGTGTCCTGAAGCATAGTGAAATGTTATACCTAATTTTAATATCTTTTACTTTCCTAATATGGTTTTTGAACTCTTAAATACATTTTGTTGCAAAATTTTAGATTTTATGCTTTTTATTTAAAACTAAAAGTATTTTTTATTATTTTTTTTTTTTTAATTTTTGAAGTTAATTCCAAATGAACTGTAGTTCTGTAGTTATAGCTCATATAACGTTTTAGGTGTGTTCCACTATAAAGAGTATAATCTTCCACAATAAAAAATTTCAAATATTCCCTTTTTATAGGATAATAGGCATATAATAAAGATTTTCAGTTCTATTCTATTTAATAAAAATTCCATGTCGACTATAGGATCATGACATGCCGAACATTGGGAATACAGATACAGATAAATTTAATGTTTTTTTATAAAATATATAAATATGGCAAGTTTAACAATAAGTGTTTAGCAGAAATCTAGGTAAACTGAAACAACAACCCTTACTCAGTTGCAATACCCATTTTTCATTCAAAAACTATATTATCAGTTGCAAGCAGACAACTTTAAAGTAAAAAGTTAAACTGTCGATTACCGGTACATTTACCCTATAACAATTTCTTTCAAATGAACTTATAATATGTGATCCATTTCGAGGTTCCCTACTTTTTTAAAGAAAAAAAAAAAAAAAAAACAGAAAATTCAAATTTAATGTTTATTATCATTTAAAAGAACATTCTTTGGCATTTATTTTTTGAAGATTATGTCTATCAAATGTTGGCCGTTGCTACGTCGCAGATGGTCCATCCGCTGAGTCAAATTTTCGATGACTCGTTCTAGCATTTCGACTGGTAACTGGCGAATGACACGCGTGATGTTTTCCTCCAAGACCTGAATCGAAGCGGGTTTGTCCGCATAAACTTTAGACTTTATATATCCCCACAGGAAAAAGTTTAACGGTGTGATATCACACGATCTTGGTGGTCAATCGACCGTCCCAAAACGTGAAATTATGTGCTCACCGAAGTGTTCTCTCAATAAATCCTTTGATTGATGCGATGTGTGGGAAGTGGCGTCGTCTTGCTGAAACCAAATGTCGTCGAGATCACGAGCTTCAATTTCAGGCATCAAATAGTCGGTTATCATGGCACGATAACAGTCGCCATTGACGGTTACGTTTGCACCGGCATCATTTTTAAAGAAATATGGACCGATGATTCCACCGGCCCACAAACCACACCAAACCGTTGTTTTTTCTGGATAAAGTGGCAGTTCTTGAATCTCTTCAGGTTGCTCTTCGTCCCAAATGAGGCAATTTTGTTTGTTACATACCCATTGAGCCAGAAATGGGTCTCATCGCTGAACAAAATTTGCTTCGAAAACGTCGGATCTTCTTGGAACTTTTCAAGAGCCCATAGAGCAAAGCGATGTCGCCTGGGAAGGTCGAGCGGCTTCAGTTGTTGCACAAGCTGTATCAAAATGGGTGATGGTGTTGCGAATAGTATGCTCAGTAGGACGATTATATTGACTATAAGTTGAGCGAAGTGCACGAAACACATTCCTCACAGAACGTGAATTTTCGTAATAAAGTTGAACAATTTGTAAACGTTGTTCAGGCGTAAGTCTTTCCATTATGAAATGCCAAACAATACTAAACAAAAATAACATGACAGCATGACACGACTCACACGTGATCTGTCAAAAAAGGCTATTGAAAAAAGTATCTCTACTTGAATCACCCTTTATATTTACTCGACAGATATTAACACTTTTTTAATTTTAAGTATATCTCCCCTTTCTTTTACGAGGGCGGATCAATAAGTCCGTGACTTTTCCAACTTCCCTAGTTATATGAAATGCAACACTATTCCCATCAAGTACCACCTGTTGATAGACTACTGTCAAATTTTGAACAAGTGTCGTCATTTACTTTCCGTTTAACAGCTGTTCAAAACATACAACCTCGTGTATTTTTATAAAAATGGAAAAAAGTGAATTTCGAGTGCTCATTAAACATTATTTTTTGCGAAAAAAAGACCGTCAGTCAAAGCAAGGAAAAGCTAATCAAGATAATGCACGGGTGCTCAAGTGTGCAGTCTCAATGGCAAAACTCTATGAATTGGGCTATGAATTGGTATCTCATCCGCCATATTCTCCGGATTTAGCACCTAGTGACTACTTCCTATTTCCAAAACTAAAGAAATGGCTCGGTGGAAAGAGATTCAGCTCCAACGATGAAATTATTGACCAAAGAAATGCTTATTTTAAGGACCTCGAAAAATCCTATTTTTTACGCAAAGTAAATGACGACACTTGCTCAAAATTTGGCAGTAGTCTATTAACAGGTGATACTTGATGGGAATAGTGTTGCATTGCATATAACTATGAGGGAAGTTCGAAAAGTCACGGACTTATTGATCCGCCCTCGTATTTAATCTAAAGAAGTGTTATAGTTTATCAAAGGCTACCATATAAGTCATGAACTTTTTTAAAATCTTAGTATTTTATTTTTTAAGAATAAATTTATAAAGGCTTACGAAGTGAACCTACTTATTTGCTCATAACTGTATTTATTAAATATAAATTATTCTGTATAAATTATGAACAAAGACAACTTCTTTATGGCAAGTTTATAATTGTTATTATAATTAATGCTACTATTTATATTATTGTTTTATTTATAAATACTTGCCTTGAAATATTTAAAATATACCGCAAAACAACTACAAAAAGGCACAAGAAAAAAAAAAACATATTTTAACTAAATTTTAAACTTAAATTATAATAGAACATTATGGTTTCTTTTTGCTGAAAGTTTATAAATAAATAATTATTTAAATTTATAATTAATTAGATTGTGAGACATTTTATATATACATATTAATTATTTGTCATAATATAAAGGACTTCTTTTGAAAATCCGATTTTTTTTTCTTTAAAAATATAATTTTATTTAAATCTAAAATTTAAATATGAAGATTGAACTTAATTCGTTAGTTTTTTTCAATGCCAAATTCAGTTTAAAATATCTCTACGAAGATTTTTAATTTACTTTAATATTTAAAATTATTCAGGTTGAAAAATAAATGGTAAAAATTGAATTTCTAAATTATTACTTTGAAATTTATCATATAAAAAGCATTTCCTATTTTGGAGTAAAAAACAAAAAAAAAAAATACAATTATATATTATATCAATTGGATCACTAATCACGTCAATCTACTAAAAACTTCATATTAAAATTTAGTGTGGTGGACATTTACAAGTAACTCAAAAAGTTTTTAATAAAACATTATTTTTGGAAAATATCGGAGAGAAATTTCGGAAGGCAAATAGTAGTTTTCTTAATTTATAAATTTTAAGATAATGGTACTTTTGTAAAGATATAAAAATTTACAAATTAATAAGACAAATTTTTTCCAAAATTTTTCTTTAATATTTTTTTTTTAATGATCGGTAAATAATATTAGAATGATTTCTTCAAATGCCCACAAACTAGAAAGAATTACTGAACAAAGGATAAGGGGTTCCAAATAATAAATAGTTGACGTAGGAGCTGGATATGTAGCATTACTCAAGTCGGATTGCGTTAGCTAGCACATTATGTATTGTAAAGAATAAGTAACAAATTTAATGTAATAAATTCACAATGAAATAAAATGAAATAATTCCCAATTTAAAATATCGAATGGATTAATTGGAAACTTACACTTTAGAAGTTTTAAAACTTTTTAAAGCCGTCTTTACTTAGCGAATGCTTTAAATAGAAGAGAAAAAACTTGAGCCCGACCGAAGGCCTGCTGTGCCTAAAAACTTTCATTAGCGAAGCCAGTGATTTAAACACCATAGTAAAGAAATACTTTCAGCCTGCCCTATAAAAATTAAAAGAATTTTAAACGAAATGAATTAACTCAAATAATTTCGTTCGAAGCTATTTTATTTCCGTGTTATTTCAATTACTTTTTTTTAATGCTTCCTAGTGTCATGTCATGGCGATCTTGAAATCTTGTCGCATCTCAATGATGTTTTCTCTAGCAAATGAATCGATAGTTTACTACTAAGATTTACTAAGGTATTATTTTTTAATGCTAAAATATAATTTATTTGTAATTTAGTAGAATTAAATTTATTACCATTTATTTTTCAATCGCTGTACTTCTATTTTGAAATGGTGTTTACACTTATCTGCCGGCTGAAATGTAAGGTACACGGAATAGATATACTTATATATGAACTATGCTGTACGTGATCTTTCATACTTGATATATATATATATATATATATATATATATATATAAGAGTTTACCTTATGAATGTACCTTACTAAAATCGTTAACAAATTTACATGAATATTTTCCCTAAAACTATGATGTTATTGTTAATTTTAGAATTAGCAATATTTTAGCTATACTGGCCCTAAAAATCCAATATTCCCTCCAAGATTTCGTTTAGAAGCTGTAAGTAAAACTTAACATTTGTAAAATTATAAAATTTTGACTCCAAATTAGTTTCTATAATTTCGACATTCTGAACTTTAATTGCTTAAATATAGCTAATCTTAAATGTAGCTAATAAAACCATAATATTTTACCCCTTTTCAAAAAATATAACGAACGATATAAAATAATCCTACTTCGTTAAATTTTTGATTTCCTTGTTTAACTTTTACCTAAGACTCTACAGCTTAAACGAAATTTGTTCCTATTAATTTGTTTGTTTACTATTCATTAACATATCACGTATTAAATGACCAGTGGCTCCATCTGGTTTAATTTCAATAACATCTACTTTTTCCACAGTTATATGCATTCTATTCGCTGGTGCCACAGTTGATGTAGATGATACTAAAGTTGTGGCCTCTGTAACCGCATCACCAATATTCTTTTCAGTAGTTACCAATGTTACTTCTGTTTCAGTCTTTTCAACATCTGAATCTTTATTAAGCTTTTCATGACTACGTTTTTCATTGTCATGACTTTGCAATTGTTCTTCATCGTAATCGGGACCCAAAGTAGATGAAACTATAATGGGTTTTAAACTATATGATACTATGTCCGGCTTAATGGTGGCTGTTAGAGTGGCTATAGTGGTACTTCCAAAATTATCCACAGAGCCACGTTGTGATATATCATCGACTTCGTCATCTATTAAAAGATTACGTTCAGAACTTTGCTCACTAACTAGAGAGTTTACTGATTCATGTTTATGCTGCTGAGCGGGCGCATGAGACTTTACATGTCTATTGGGATTATCTTCGGTAGTGGTTTCTTCTAAGTGATTATCTTCTTTGATGTGTTCCGAAACAGTTTCTACGGTTTCTTCTGTTTCCTTATCAACAGCTTCATCTTCTTCTTCCAAGGCTTTTTCTTTTTCTAAACGCATTTTTTCCTCCATTTCTTGAAATTTCATAGCCAAATATCTATAAGATAAATAAGAACAAAAATAAATTATTATAAACTATTTTATTACCTTGTGTTAACTTAATAACTTACTTGTCTACAATTGGCCCACTATAGTCCTCGGGAAATTTAGGTGTAAAAGGCAAAATATATTTGTACAACCGTTCATTCAACACATATAATTGAGGCGTTGTAGCACATTTAACATTAAACCACCAGTCGCAGGTTAAAGCAATCTGCAAGGAAAGGTAAATTGAAATACATATGCACTAGAATTTATTAATAACTTCTTTCCATCCGTATTCCTTTCATGCTTAAAAATTAAGTTCAATTCATTACGATAATATTAAGGCTAATAAATTTGCTTGAAATTGTTTTTTCCCCCAACTGTTTTGACTTAATTGCTTTTAATTTTCTTAGGTGTTTTAATTAGTTTAATATACTCGTACTCGCTTAAGCTCTAACGTTCTGTTTTTATTTGGTTTGTTTTTGCTCATTTATGCACCTCTTACCCATATATGCACACTTTTGTGAAAGGAGTAGGATGTGCCAAGCTTACACACATGTTTGCATTCAACTCACATTTGTTTCCTTCTTAATTGTTTTTATCAGAACGTACGAGTGAGTATCCTTTTTAACAAACATTATACATATGAGAATATATGTTGTTGCCTTCTAGCAACATATGTTTCCTTTTGCTAGCAATGAAAAGTGTTTGTAGCATTGTTTTCACGTAAATATTATGCATTTGTTATAATATATTGGAATTGCTATGTTTAACAGAACTATTAAATAATTCATTCCTTCGTTTTTATACCCTATGTCACTATAGGTGGTTGGGATATTATGCGTTTGTGCTGATGTTTCTAATGCGTAGAAAAAATTATCCGAACCCCGCCTTAAAGTTTACCGTTCGACTCAAAATCACTTCCTGAGTCGATTTAACCATGTTCGTTCATCCGTCCGTCTATATGGCTGTGCATGAAATTTTGTGCGCAAAGTACAGATCGCAACTTAAAAGATATCTTAATGAATCCTTTTGAAATTGGTTATGATCGGTCTATTATTTCACCTAGCCCCCATACAAATCTCCTCCCGCAATGACATAGCTGTTTATTGTGAATATTTTAATTCAAAATATTTGTAAAAAATAAATTATTTTTATATTCAATTTATATTTTTAGAAATAAAGTAGTTTCAATCATTTTGTACTCTTTATAATAAAATTTTCAGTTACTGGAAATTAATTTGGAATAAAATTATTTAAACATTATTCCAATTTGTTAATAACTCAGATTAGAAAAAATTTCAACAGAAGTATTCGAATATACATTATAAAATTAAATATAATTCCAAAGTCTTCAACTAATTTGAAAATAAATTTTATTTCCTTAGCTTGAATAAAATTAAGCTATGTTCACAATTGGAAAATATTTGATCAAAATTGAGCGACCACTGGTTTTACATAAAAACTGTTTGCCGTTGTGTGATCTTGCAAATGTTTTCAAGAGAAAACAGCGTCAAACAAAATTCAATAAAACGTAATCTGTGACTGTGTGATAAGTAAAAAACATTTTCCAAATTGGAAGAAGAAATTAAGAGTTATTTTATTAGTTTACTCTTTATTTTAATTTCTATTTTAAAAATGAAATAAAATCTTTTTTGAAATATTTTTTAATATAAATTTGTTTGAATCATTTTAAATTTGTTTGGAAAAAGAAAACAATAATTTTAAGGAAGTTATTTAATACGTTCAAGTAAGTTTATTTCGATGACTATTGGTCGCGTTATCAACTCTAGTTATTAGATTCTCCTGTACAGATTTTTTAAACAGTCGGAGACACCATAAATAACAATTTTTATTAAAAAAAGCTTCTTAAACAATCGCTACATTATAATTTTATTGAAAAAATCGTACGAATTTTTTTATTCAAAACTTTTGTAGCTGAATAATTTTATTTCTTTGGATTTTTTATTTTTTTAATAATACTTTAAAAATATAATGCTTCCAAACGGGAACTCGCCATATTAAATTCATATCTACCGTAAGGGAGAGGGTAAGCACTAAGACATTTCGAAAAATCGCAGAGCGCTTCGCTTCTGCTTACAAAAGGCATGATTTTTATATGGCGAGTTCCCGCTTGGAAGCAATTCAATTTTGAAGTTAAAACATTTTTAGGATCTTCGTCGGTTTTTTGGGAATTGCGGAATTATTTTTAGAAAAATCTAATTTTTTTTTTTTTTTTTTTTTTAAACTTCATTAATTCACATGATGAAGTCTAAAATCACCGAAAATTTCGTTTCGTTAGAATATCTTAATTAATAAAGATTTTATTAGAGATAAAATATTTATAGCTTCTCCAAAACCCTATTTTTTTATTAATATTTTACTAAAAAGAATTCCACAATTCCCAAAAAACTGAAGAAAATTCCAGCAATTGGATTTTTTTTAATTTTGCTCATAATACATCGGAGATTCCGATTGGGGTATTATGTGGTCTTGTTTGACCGACTATATATTTCTCATTTGTTTTTTTGATTTGCACCTAATGAAAAAAATATTTTCTCTAAGGAGCCTCAGTTTTATATAATTTTATTTGTCAGGAGTCTTTGTCAGAGATTGAATCTTGAAAAGAAATTCATTACGTGCCCAAATTTATTTCGGAATTCAAACTATTTCACAATTGCTTAATTCCGATGATGATTAGTTGGAGTCCGTTTTACAAGTAAGATTGTAAATCATAATAAGTTTAAGATATCGTTCTAAATCCACGTCACTTTCTGTTCGGATGTGACTCATTATATGCAGTTTTGTCGCTTTTAATTATTTTGCTATTATTTTGTTTATTAAAACGTCTGTCATTACAATGTTTCTTTTGGAAATAGTATCAGAAATTACTTTGTTATGAAAGCAACAGAAATTTGAATTTAAGGAACTTACACGTACATTTTGAAACTTGACAATTTTTCTCTCAACATTTTCTTTATTTTCTATTTTTATTCCTTTTTCATTTAAAAAACTATTCAATTCGAAACACAATTCACCTTATGTCAAAAACAACAAAATACTTACAATTGCTAATATTCCATTTGCTAACTTTTCATTTTATAGGTAACACTACTACATACCTGACTGAATATAGTACCATTTGGACATAAAAATGATGCTTTACCACCATTTAAATCACAATAGTGCCACACTTGACAATTCGTTTCGGGATCACCAAAGAAACCTTTATAACGTTGTTCCGAACAGTCAAATGATGTATGTGGTATTTCAGCATAATTTGGGTAATCGATACCCGGACGACCTGTACTGGGACCAGGATGTTTATCTACAACAAAACAATAGACAATTGACAACAACAACGTCAATGTAAATATTTCAAGAAACTCAAATAACACAAAAGACAAAAAAGGTAAATAAACCATAGAGCAAAAAACTTACTTGGTCCTGTGGGTGTTAGTAAACTTAAATCATGTGCTTGAGGTTGTTGTTGGTCCTCTTCGCTACCGGTCGTGTAATCATAGTCGGGCGATGAAGGTGGTGGATGTGCAGGGGTTTCATGATGTTGCGGTGGATTTGCCACAATTGTTTGGGTTTGTTTCAAATTGTTCAATATGCGTATGAGTGTTTTTATGGAATTATCAATGTTATCTGGTGTCAAGGTATGTGGCAAATGATTGCTTTCCTGTAATTTGTGCAATATTTCCGCCAACGATGATGTGCGTATGTCAGGCAATTCATTAGGATCTGCTAAAATAGTTTTAGGTGGTGTTGATTCTATGCCGGTGACGGCCACATTATCATCCTGTTCTTGTTGATGTTTTGGCGGCTGTCTGGGTGCTAATGGCTGTAATGGTATATTTTCCTCATGCTGCTGCTGTTGATGATGGTTATGATGCTGTTGTTGTTGGTATTGATTTTGCTGTGGAATTTGATTATCATCACTTTCATATTTATTCGATGGTTTCAATTTAACTGCCCCTCCCCCTGGTGCTGTTGATAATTTTTGTCCAAATTCTTCTTGTACATAGACATATTTTGGTTTCGCATCATCTTCATGGTATGCGTGCGATTTAGGTGTTGGTGTTATCGATACAACTTGTGGTCTTTCAGTTGGATTTTGTTCCCTAATTGTTGCATAATTGACATTATTTTCTTTCAACACTGGCTGTAATCTTATTTTTGGCTTATTTTTGTATGGTGGTCTTAAAGAGGAACCATAATTTTCCTGTGTTACGGGTTCATGCAGGAATGGTGCTGCTGTTGTTACCAATATAAAGGCATGAGAAGGTGGTCCTAGTGTAGGTTTTAATAATTCGAGTTGTTGTTGCGGCTTTTGATGTTGATATTGTTGTTCAACATCCAAAGATTGTTTAGGTTCATCAATCAGATAATTAATGTATTGAGGTTTTGCCGGCCTATAAGTGATAAATTTTATATTGATTATGACAATAATACTGGAGATGAAGCAATTTAGTTTGTATAGGGTGATAAATTTAGAGGTCTTTTTTTAAATCTTAAATAAAACACTTAAAATAGAATTGACTATACATAACCCTAAAGAAAAAAATCCAGAGGTGTGATATCACTCGACATAGGCGATCAGTTGATAAGTTCGAAGCACGAAATTTGCTGTATGTGCTGTATCACCGACTTTCTGAACGAGTTGGATTTTGTAAGCCTTTACGGCAAGATCCTGACATAAAATTGTCCAAGTAGTTCCATACGAGACGCCAAGATGCTGCGCACTCAATTTTGCGGATGGTATTGACAATGAAGGTCGACAATGCACACCAAGCAATTCTGCAAAATGTGATCGAAAACTGGACCTTTCCAATGTACCATTTAAAGCCTAATAGCGGTTAACATTTGAATGAAATCCAATCGTTATCCAATTCTATTTTAAGTGTTTTAATTAAGATAATATAGAATAACATAGAAAGTAAATAGTAGAATACAAAGATTTTTTTTGTAGAAATAGAGTAAGTTTGAAACAGAATGTGTTATTAACTAGAAATGTAATTGTGATTAACATAATTTAGTAGGCACATAGTTTAAGAAGAAAACCCGTTTTAAATGTACAAATCTCTATTATTATTATGCAAAATATTTTTTCTCTATGTGACATACATTAAAGATTAACTTAAAAACTAAGATAATTGCTTCTTTCGATTCCAAATTATTCAGATTTTGCTTCCTTTTAAAGCGGTCAAAATAACAATCTCCTCTCATGAATAGATTCATATTCAATAGGGAATCATCTCCAATTAGAATGGCGACAAATGGGATCATCTTTAGAAAAAAATATAAAAAGATCCATTTTTCCTTTGAACCTTCTACATTTTCTTTCAGTAGACAAAAGTTGAATATATTTTATTTCTAGTTTTCTTGGATCTCCCCCTATTAAATTTAAGTGTTGTTTTCTGTGTCCAATGGACTAAACAAAAATTAAGGCTTTAAACTCTAACTTAGTAAGGTCAAAGTGTCTGATCGACTGATACATTTCTTGGTCCATCTTAGAGATCATAATTTTAAATTGATATGGGTATCGGGACAACTAAATGGCTGAGGATTGCTCTATAAATGAGTCGTTCTTTAAAGAAACAACCGTGCTAAAGGCCTCCTGTGTTCACTAACGACAATCGAATCTTCTTACTTATCTTACTATGATATTCACTTATAGTGACGGTTTCATCTAGAAATGAAATGATTTAAAATGAAACTAAAAGTCTCTTGCCTTTATTTGTGAATCGATGGTAAATCATAGTATAGATTGTAACGGCCACTGTACTTAGTTTAAAATTACTTAGGCTAATTGTGAACAACTGGGCCATTTATGCTACCGTAAATGCAGAACGAAATAATCCCAAATCTATGCCACGAACCATCCTAAACTTAAAAAGATTTGTTTAACATCCAGGCTACTCAGGGCGTCAATACCATCAAAGAAGTGTTCACTTAGGAATCGCCTGCTTCTTTTCGACAGAGCCGAACATGAGAAAAGAATGTGAGTTGCAGATTCCTTCCCATTGTCGTAGCTGCTCCTGCAGGAATCGTTATGCATGAGCCCAAGTCTGAAAGCATGTATATCAATAAGGCGGTGATTTGAAAGAATGAGCAACAATAGAGTGAGTTTATTACTCAAAAGAGACGACAAGATTCTAGATCGGCTTCAACTGAGCTTTAGCAGCTTGTTAAGTGTTAAAATTTCTTCTTTCGAAGTTTCAAGGTTAACACTCATTTAGTTTAGAAGTTATGGACCAAAATAAAATATAATTAATAATAACTTCTGACTATACACAATAACATTTTAATTTTATTATCATTTCCTTTAAAATAATATGTAAGTTAATTTACTTCAAAATTAGACTTATAAAAATTAAACCATTATTAAGAAAACGATACTTTTAAAATTCTTAAAAAAATATAACTTTTGTCCACGCTCCTGTTCATATTGGACACTCCTTTAGTTTAGGGATGTCAATTTCATAGCACAATTGTGCTGGTTACAGTGTTGTCATATTAGGAGATTTATCTCTAAATTGGAGGTTTCTTTTTGGATGAAAAATTTAGTTTGGGGATTAGGGGATTTGTTGAGGATGAATTTCAGGTTTTGGGCATTTTTGGATATTTTTTGGGGATTTTTATTTTATTTCCATATTTTTTCTTTTTAACTTAGGAAAAATTAAAAAAGAACATATTATTCCGCCTTATATTAATTTTTAGTAACATATGTCTATTATTTATTCAGCTACAGTGCAGTGAAGACAATAAAAAGTAACTATTATACTAAATATGATACCTAAAATAAAAAAATTAGTTCCAATCTCTGCAACAAGATGATTATTTATGGATTGGCTGAGAGGGTAATGTTTGATCAATTGTTATTATTGTTAGTCAAATAATAATTATGCATATTATTGTTATAAAATCAAATGTGTGTCGCAATCATGCCTAAACCGCTGAAGCAATTTTAATGAAATTTTATATAAATTAATTTTAAAATTGAAGGAACTATAGGATATAAATAAAGTTTCAACTGGACAAATCTGTATCTTGTGTTTTCTTCAATTTGTTTTTTATTAACTTTAAATTTATCATGCTTTCATACCTTTGAATAAATAAAAATTTAATATTCGGTACTTGTATTAACTATAAAAATAACGTAAAATATTTACCTAAAAAGTTTATTTAATGTTAAAACGATTTCCATGTAATCTTATTTTTTGAAAAACCTATAGGATTTTTTTTTTCAATATTGACTACTTAGGTAATTTGTCTACCCAAACTTGCATATCTACAAAGGATATGGTTTGCAGTACGAATAAAAATTATGTAGTTTATACTAATATCTAAAATAAAGGTGTTATTTTAGTGGAGATTTTTGGGCAGTTATTTGATTTTTAAGGATGAGATTTTGCTATTTGGGAATAAGGATCGAAAATATCTGGGAAACCTTGCTGGTTAAGTTCACACGCAGGGTTGACAGATTTTTTTGAGCCTCGCTCGCCAAATCGTTAATTAGAAATCTCCAAAAATCATCAAGTTTCAAATTTATATGGTTCTTAAAAGAAAACATTTAATACATATTTATTAAATATAAATTCAGCTTCAATAAATCCGTTGATAATTGCAGTAGCTAATAATATTTAAATAAAAAATAAAATGATAACTTAAAAGTGTCCACATTATAATTTTGCACATGTTCGGATAAGAGTTATATCAACATTATATACGTTTTTTAAGAATTTTTAAAATATCGTTTTTTGAGATATAATGTTTTGATTTTGATATAAATAAATTTTATACATATCGTTATAAATGTTATATTTTTGTCTTTAAACTGAAACATGTATAGTTTAGAAGTTACCGGCAATTAAACAAGTACGCTTTTGTGAAGTTTTTAGTTTTTTTCCGTTTTCTTCAACATATTTTTGGACCAGAAAAGTTTATGATTTAAAAGACACACGTCTAATAGTCAAAATCTGAAAACGGAGATGCCATATCCGAGAAAGGCTGTTTCTGCATGTTTTGATATGGAATCACTCAATACGCCTTTTTGACATATTAGCTTCATTTTAACTCAGCAATTTTAAAAAATTTACTGAAATTTATTATATATTTTTTGTGGGTAGAATTTCTTAAACTAAGTTGAAGTTATTTATAAATTAAGGCCCTTAATTTTTTTAAATAAGCAAATACAAAAAATCGATTGTTGGTAAGAAAACTGTTTAAAATAAAAATTATAAAATTTTAAGTTAAATTAATGTTTTTCTTAAGTAATACACTTGTAAAAGTATAGTTTTTGGAAATAAAAGGCATCCGCGTGCATAATGTGACAACTGAAAAACATCTCAGTTAAAAAATCCCAAAAAGTGATATGTGAACAGTAGTGTTTGAACACATTGTGTTTTTCAAAAACTTCCTAAAAAACAGTTATATGTGAATGTAGTATAGTAGTTTGTTAAATTAGCAAAAAAATCGCCACCTTGTTTATAATCGCCAAAAAATTCACCATGTAGCCAAACGCAAAATTCTGTCGCCAAAAGCAATTAAAAATCGCCATGTTTGGCGAAAAATCACCACATCTGACAGCATGTTCACACGTATACTTACGCTCTTTCATTTACATAGTGTCTACATTAGAGATTTTTCTATCAAGATAAACGGCAAATTTAACGTGAATTTGTGGAAGGTGGCAACAATTGCACAAAAACAACAATATGGCGTATTCATTATTGTTTTTTATATATGCAGTTTGACAACTGTAACAACCAAAATAATAATCAGCTGTTTAACTAAGGTTACCTTGTATATATTCGCATTGATTTTGACTTTTGTTTTGATAAAAATTTGCCTAATGTAGACACTAGATTAGTTGTTGTTGAGAGTGCAAAGAGCATAAAATGTACTGGAAAAAATTTGCGCAAATAAATTACTTGGTAATTAATAACCATCAACTTCTTTAATATTAATGTTTTAAAAAAGTTGGAGGAATGTGGATTATATGGTATGGCAATACTATTTAATTTAAGTGTAAGGAAATGCAAAAATGCATTAAAAATATGTTTTATATACTAATAAAGCACCATTTTTCTTACTAAACCCAAATTTTGTTTGAGTACATTTTTTTACGCTCACTAACACAACTACATTTTTAGTCATTGACATCCCTAATCTAAAGACAAATTTTGTATATAAAATTTCATTTGTTTAAAATATGAGCTCATAAAGAAACATACTTTGAAATTCATTTTTATAGGTGGATATTTCAAATTTTTATTTTAATTTTAATTTCTAAACTAAATAAGCGTCCAGCTTGAAATTGTGCTCTTTTACGCAGAAGAGTTATGTCAACATTATATATTTCTTTAATTAGTTTTAAAGTACCGTTTTTTGAGATATAATGGTTTGATTTTAATATGTCCAACTTTGACCTTTGAACTTTTGATATAAATAAACTCTAATACATATCGTTATAAAGGTACTATCTTTGTTTTTAATATGAAACTAAAACTAGATATTGTAGGATATTATAGGTTATTTTTTATTTTATTTTTGTTTTTAGCTTTTTTCCATTTTTCAAAGATAATTTTTTTTCGCATCTTTTGGTGTTTCAATTGTCTAAATTAGACAACCAGTTTTCGAGTTATAGTAAAATATACATATGTAATCGCCTTATTAAGGAGGAAATTTTAGACATACCCATAAAAAGAATTTAATACCTGATAGAAAAAATGTGAAAGCAGATTCGAGGTTAACTTATCAAATTCCATCTAGTCCACCTATTTTTGTTTAATTTTTTCCCCCACCAGAGAATCTCTACTTTATTGTATGCATCTGTATTAGGGTTAGGGGTCCCGTCAAAATACTCCTGGAATTTTTTTTTAATTTTCCGGGAAATTAAATATTCTCGTAGTTTTAAAATTCTATAGCAAACATTTTGCTATTTTTAACACCTTATATCAATGGAAGATTTTCTCTAAATGTGATAATTGCAAGAGTTTAAAGCATATAATAAACTAGAATTAGATTCTTGACAAACCTATGAATTTGTTTATCTATGTTATAACGAATTTACTTATACGTTGTTTCACATGAAATTTTAAATCAACTTTATTTTTGTGATGTTCAAATTTCAGATACTTTAGTTTTATTATTGATTTGTGAAATGAATATTAAATAAGTTGAACTTCGAAAATTAGTTGGTTGGAAGATTTTTCATTCTAAAACAACATTTTCTTTTGAAACAGCACCTGTTTTCCAAGCAATGGGTATGTAAATGTTATAAATAGGGATCGCAATTTCCCGAACTTTTTGATTTCCCGGGATAGCGGGAAAAATTTTCGATTTCCCGGAATTCCGGTTTAAAAACTGTAACTGTGTTAAATTGTTTTGTAAATTCAATTCGGTGGTGAAAAACAAAAACAAAGTAACTAAAATTATGGTATTATTTCCGATTTCCTACGCTGATTAGAACAGGATGTTACACGGTCATTTATATTGTTGATATTTTTATTACATTTGTTGTCTTCAATATTAATGATATATACATAAAATAAAAATAGCTAAATAAAAATAAATAAATCCGCATTTCGTAAATTTTCCAAAAAAGTTAATGAGGAGAAAAAATGTTACATTTAGTTACAATTTTTTTTTTTTTTATTTCAACATAATTTTGTATATGAATTTTTCTTATTAAAATCACTCACTACCTACTTTTTCTCCTAACTTTCTTAATGTTTTCTTAACTTTCTATGAGACAAATTCCACATGTTGTCTAACTACTGAAAAATTTATAACAAATTTTTAGCGTTGATATTTTATTAAGATATTTAATAGAATTAATGAATTTCGTACGGAAAGCGGAACATGCAAAATTGCAAACTTTCCGGGAGTACCGGGATGTATTCTCTAGGTATAAGATATTAATTAATAAATTTTATAATTTTAATTAAGTAAATTTAAATTGAATTAATGAAAACATAAATGAAAGAGAAATGATTATGAGTTCTTACTATATTTTTCTTTTAATAATACTTACCCATTTTTCGAATATTGTGATTTATGATGATGGTGGTGGGGTTTGGATGACGATGCAGAATGAGATTGTGAATAATGACTGTGTTGCTGTTGCAATGTATCCAATTCTCCAAATAAACTATGTACGGGTATTGTAAGAATTTGTTCTTCCATTGCACCTCCAACTACTCCTCCTCCGCCGCTGCCAGTTCCTCCAGTGGGTCTTGGATATAAATCATGATGTATGGGACTGTGTTGGGGATAATTTGTATCATATTGTTGTTGTAATGGTGGTTGTGATGGTCGTATGGGTGCTAGAGCGGTAACAGTGCCAGGTGAAACATGTGTTGATAGTGGTGGTGACATTGTTGAACTTAAGACAAAAATTTGTGTAGGATTTTGTTGTTGATGTTGTTTAATGTATTGTTGTTCTCGTTCTTTGTCATTGTTGTTGCTATTGTTACGTTCACGATATTTTTGTCTTGTTGCCTGTTGTCGTTGCTGATGTTTGTTGTAACGTATACGTTGCTGTAAATACATAACATATTTCTCCTGTGGGGTCATCATCTGACTATTTTTTATACTGTATGAATTAACATCCTTCAATACCTGTTCAATACTTTGTTGTTGTTGCTGCTGCTGTTGATGTTGCAATTGTATTTCACTTTCGAAAAAACTTTCAGGTTTTGGTGGTTGAAATTGTATCGCTGATTTACCACCATGATACAATTGTTGCTGATGTTGGTGCTGAGAGCCAATCACTGTTAGTGTTTGTGGTTGTTGCGATGTTCGCAATGATGCATCAATGATTACATGCTCCGGTTGTTGTTGTTGATGATGTTGATGATAAATGGTAGGAGGACTACAATATGAAATGTATTAAAATGAACGTGTTTATGAATGTTTGTTAAAATAATTTTGTTTGCTTTCGATTTTGTTTTTTGTCTACAAAGTTGGTAGATATTTTAGTGTGCAAAGTGTCTACTTAAAAATTACTAAAATGAAATATTTACAGAAATTATTGTTAAGTTTTAAATATGACGATATTTTGTATGGCTGTAGACGGATTTTGTTACTTTCTTAACATGAACTTCTACATTTACTTACATAATGTAAAATTTTGAAAAATTTAATTGTACTTTCAACCGATGTTAAGATTGGAAATCGTTGTTAAGATTTCTGTTAGAACTTCATCAAAATTAAAAGTGCAGATTTGTCAGGAACACAGTTAAAGCAAGATATAAAAACTATATATATATATATATATATATATATATATATATTATATATTATATATTATATATTATATATTATATATTATATATTATATATTATATATTATATATTATATATTATATATTATATATTATATATTATATATATACTGGAATTAAACTTAAATTATTTTATTATCTAATCTTTGTGTCCAATTCTTAGTTTACACAGTGGGGCTAATCTAATCAGCTGGTTGGAATTACATAACATTTCACATAGACGTAGTAGATGAGTGTGGGCATAGAGACTACTTAAAGCTACAAAGTGTGACTGAAAATTCGAAAATTCGAGATGTTGAAAATGCGAAACATTTGTTCACACTTGCAACATCTACCATCTTTGATCAATGAAAATGTCACATGGTCGAAAGAAAACGCTTGACGAAAAAAGAGAAATTTAAACAATCATTAAAAATAATCAGTAATTTTTATTAAATATTGCAATTAAACTATAAAAACAATTATTACTACAATTTACATAATTTTTCTTAATATTTGTATTTTCTAGTACATATGTTCTTGTTGCGTTCCCATGATTTTTTTGTTTACATTTTTTTTTTTTTTTTTTTTTGATTCTTTTCAATTTCATTTTTCTAGTGATGACACTAAAATAATCGAAGGATGTTAGGTGGAGCTAAATGAGATAGGAACATCTTTTAAAGATGTTGAGTTCTGAGCCCTATACAATTTATATGGGAAGATGTTAACATCTTGTAAAATTGATGGTGGATGTTAGATGTTGAATGTGAGCAAGTGTGAATACCACATAAATTTCGATGGTGTTTACCTTTTCTTTATTTATTTATTTATTTAAATATAAAAAAAATAAATATTTTTTTATAGAAAATTGTCAATAAAAAAATTTTTAATATGTAGAAAATTCTCCATCAATTTTCATTTTTAATAGAAAATTTTCGATAAATTTTAATTTTTAAAAGGAAATTTTCGATAAATTTTAAATATAATTTTCGATAAATTTTTCTTATAGAAAATTTTCGATAAAAATTTTTTATAGCAATTTTTTATAAATTTAATTTTTTTCTAAGAAAATCTTCGATAAATTTTATAGAAAATATTCGTTAAATTTTCTTTTTTTTATATAGAAAATTTTCGATAATTCTTTATGGAAAAAATTTCTACAACTTTTTTTAATAGAAAATTTTCTCCGTTTTCTTTTTTTTTTTTAATAGAAAAATTCGTTAAATTTTCTTTTTATAGAACATTCTTGTTAAATTTTCATTTTATTAAAAAATTCCGCTACATTTTCTTTTTGTAGAAAATATACGTTAAATTTTGTTTTTATTGAAAATTTGTAGAGAAAAAAGTTTAAAAAGTTATGATAAAAAATTTCTTTTTCTAGAAAATTTTCATTAAATTTTCTTTTTATAGAAATTTTTTAGATAAATTTTCTTATATTCGATAATTTTTTTTTTTTTTCCAGAAAATTTTGTAAGTTCTTTTACCACATTCAAAGTTATTGGCATACTTATCATTGCAGTATGTTTTTATACAATGTAAATAGTTTAATCATAATGCATTAGTATTTTCATATTTATTGACCCATAGCAGCAAAATCCTTAGATTACAATTTTTAATATTGTACTTGACATGAGGGGAACAAAATGTTATTTTAAAAAACACCTTAAGCATCTATATATACATACAACAAATACTAAAATCCATAATTAAGTTTTCGAGTTATTTGAGGACAGACAAATTTATTCGCAAAAACATGTTTCACCCCGACAGTAATTGTGCAATTGTGGAACAATTCCAGGTAACACAACAACCTATCACGGGGGCATTTGTAGGCATTTTGTGTTGTGCTGAGCTATGGAACATTTTTGTAAATGTTTATTGAGTAAATATAATTTAATCAGCCTGCAGTTATTTATGACATGAATTTTCAATTACCGTTACATTATGAATAATCTGATATAGTATTTACTCTATTCATCCACAACCACCTACATATAGACCGAAAGACAAACGGTGTTTTTCATAGAATTAAGTTTACTCTTACATTTGCATGTATGGAAATAATGTGTAATATACAACTTTGTGTAACAGTGGAAGTAGATTGATTGTTGCAGTTTCAATTACATTGTTTTTAACAACTACTATGTATTACTCCACTAACTCTGTTACAAGAGGTACCTTTTATAATACAAGTTTACCTGGTGCTACTCCTGTAGTTTCTTTTTTTTTTTTTTTGTATTGTAAAATAACGAACATTTATTTATTATTGCTGCCTGTGTAATATTCTTATTTCTACATATTATTGTTTTGAGCTTAATTTTATTTTTGGAGTTTATACAAACCTAACCACACACTTTATACTAAAATTTAACCACTCACTCGTTTGCTGACTTATTTTTATTCATATTCATTAACTCTGTTATTGTAAAACTCTCAATTATGATTATTATTTAATGCATTACATTATACTTAATGCTCTTGTATTGAGAATATTTATATTCAATAAAATTTTTGTTAGTGGTTTTATATTGACCCAAGGCTTACTCTATTTTCGAAATTATGCTGATGTAATTATTATTGTAATTTTGCTTTTAAAATTACTTAAACTAAATATATCAATCATGGTTAGAAGTACTTGAATTGTTTTTGGTTACTTGTAAATACTATATACTATCTGATATCAATATAATTTGCATAATTTGAAAATCTGAATTTTGATTAAATTATTTTAGTGCAAATTATATATTGCTAATTTATCATGAAAGTCTTCTAGTTTGAAAAGAGGTGTATTTTATATGTAAAAGTTAAAATTAAAAAATTATGTTCGACTTCATCCTTTTGGGATTGTGTGGAACATAAATTACATTATTATTTTTTTTATACTCGAAAATGTTTTTATTTTGATGCTAAATCTACTTTAAAACATGTGAGAATGTTATATTCGGCTTGACCGAATCTATATATCCAGCATCTGGAAGTTTTTAAAATTTCACCTGATACGTAAAGTGGTCGAACTATACCCATTATTTGTTTCCGATTTACATTGGTCCTTGAACTATTTGTACAAAATTTCGTTGATGTCTCATCTTATATAGTTTCCTAGTTTATATCGATCCTCGCACTATCTGTACAGAATTTCGTTGTCGTACATGCTTTTGTTTAAGAAATGTCAGCAGAAAAGTATGAACTGAAGTTACAACGGACACCCTCTGTTTCTAGTATTTGGCCCATAACTTTTTTATTTATTAACCGATTTTCCCCATTTTCAATAACAAACAAACCTTATAAAAGATAAACATTTGAACCAAATATTTTGCTTTCAACGGACAGACGGCCATAACTAGATCGACTCAGAATCTTACCAGGACCCAGAATATATATGCTTGTTTAACTGATTTTTTCGACATCTTACACACAGAGTGACAAACACAATATTGCCTCATAATTTTTTGATGGCGTGTATAAAAATGTAGAGAAAATTTATTGTCTTAGTAGTGAAAACAATATCTTTTAAAAGTAATTCGAGTTAATTAAGACTATTTGTTTTAATTGAAATCATTTGTGGCGGAAAACAAAACGTATTTTTTTTAAACTTCTGGGTTCACATGATACATTCAAGACACCAAAATATGTGCCAAAATGCCAAAAGATTGACCCTGAATATCTTTAAAACTTTATTTTCTTTATTCGTAACGAGAAAAGAGAGCAAATATAATTAAATCTACCGAAAATCGAAAAATAATTCCAAGGATATTGTGTCATGATGAGTTCCTACTAATACGTGAAGCCGATCCCATATATTACGAACGATTCAATTTGAGAGATTTTTAATTGAGATTTGTCATGTTTTATTGAGTAAATTGGTTATCAGATCTCAAATATAGTGATAAAATACTTTTGTTTTCTTTAAAACTAATACCAATTTTGAAGAAATGAGTGAAGATTCAAATTCTGTTCGACAAATTTTTCGCAGGCTAGGAAAGTATCTCAAAATGTTACCAAAACAGTCCATATGCAACCAAAGCTTTAGCTTAAGAAAATATCTGTAATTCGGGCTATGAAATTTGATTTCGTATTGAAATCAAATGCATGTCGTGGTCTTGGAAGACTTGAGGCTCCGACAATAAAATTCAATGGATGTTCAAAAAATTCCTCAGAACATTCTACTAGATATGAAAATAAAAACTATATACAGCATGGATTAGCATTTATTAAAGTATAGGTGAATAACGTTGGGAAAATCGTTTCGATGTCAATTATTTTTGTTAACTTATTTTCACTATGCACCAAATTCTTTAAAACAAAGCAAAAATAATAGAGATTCTTTATCTAAACTAAAAAATTTCAAAGAAATATGAAATATGCATTTTTCATGCGAGACAAAACTAAAGCACATTTTCGATTTGTTAAATACAAATGTTCAATAATATATATTACCATAGACCGATATTTTTTTCAACTTTTAGACTACTGCGTGGGATAGAGACACTTCAATTTGAAAAATCTACTCAGAAATTTCGATTCTTGCTATTTCATCTACGTGGGAAATTTTGTTCTTTGTTTTTAGATTATACGCTTGTCGTTTAGCGATTTAAATTTTTCCATGTGATTCTAAATATATTTTCTATGAGATTATGACCCAATAATTTACTCAACCAATTCAAAACTGGGATTTTTTTCTGTCGTAAAATACTTTTTCGGACAATTAGAAGGGTTTTTAGCGGTCATTGCTATGGTGATAACTCCACTTAATGGACATTTTCTCTTTCGTACGTGGAAGAATGTCATTTTTTAGGGCATGGATAGACATAAAATATTTCTTTATTCCATTTACTTTATCAATTAGTCTCACATGTTTCTCATTACCATTAGTGCACCATGCATTTAATCCTTTTCCTTCTGATGGACGTAATAATTTTAATCAAGCAACTTTAACTACATATGGTTCAATGGAAAACCATACTTTTTTTTTCCGTGAAGTTTAATTTGAAAAATTCTGATGGATTTAAGATAGTACATTGACAAAATGGGAAAACGTCTTAATGTATAGTAGAGTGTCCGTAGAAAAAAAAATTGTAGGAAGACCCCTTATTAATGAGCGGCATATGGAAAAAATATTTAAAAAGTTTTTTAAAGTTGATATTCAGTTCCCTACCAGCGGTTGAAAGTTACAAATCTAGAACATTTTGTCTAAAATAAAGTTATGTATGAGTTTTGTCTTGAAATGGGTATCAAAAAATATTAAAAGATTTTTTCGCAAACATATTGGTTCATAAATCTTTAGTTTACTACATCATCTGAAAAACGTTTGAATTTTTTGCAAAATGGATAAAAATTTTATAATTTTGTTACTTTTATGGATAAAATATTGAAAAGTTGCGTTTTAGTAAATATGATTCATAATAAATTATTTCCAATAAATTTTTTCAACAAAATGCAATAAAAAGTCCTTTAGCGGAACAAAATCCCATAGGAAAAATTTAAAATTTTTTTCCATAACAAGCTGAAAATTACGATCTTTTGAGAACTACTTCGCGAAAAAACTCAAATTTTTTTTTTTTTTGTCAAAATGTACTAGGCTTGAGATTTTCAATCGCTGGTATGAAACTTAAGACGAATTTAAAAAAAATTTGAATTAATTTTTTTTTTTTTTTTTTGTATTCAGCTTATTAATGCGCATCGTTAGATTGGTTTTCCTACATCGAAATATTAAAAAAACGTTTACTCGGGACACTCTAATATACAGTATACCAAAAGACAATGAGAAACACGGGGAGATATTTTTTCATCTGTGGTTGTTTTGCCGGTTATTATATCGAAAAAATTCATGAAGTAAATATAATAACTAACAGATGCTCTTGTACATACGAAAGATGAGATTCCCCAACATAGCAACGACCACAAAAAAACTCTTCTAATTACCTGAAAAAGTGTATTATGAAATATAGAAAAAAAAAAAATAAAATAACTGCTTTGAAGTTGTCGAATCAATTATTTGGTCTTAATCTCACAGAAAATATATTTTGAATTATATGGAAAAGCGGTATTTGAGAACTCTAGAATGAACTTCCAGAGAAAAAATGTTTCCTCCATTTGCATTCTTATATTCGCAGAAGAAATGTATGTTCCTAGTGGACTTTGAACCAACTTAATCGAATTAAAAGTTCCCGAATTGATAAAATTTGTTGATAATTTCCTGTCACAATTAAGCATTTTCGATTTTTCCAATATTTTTTATGTTCCTATTCTATAGATATTTTTATTATACACAAATAGTTTTTGGAATTAAAGAATATCAATGATTCACTTTTTAATTGTTAATATCGCTATCGAGATTTAAAAAAAGTTTTATACAAATTTATTTATTTACTTTCTTTTTGACCGCGTTGAAAAAGTACTATTTACTCTTGAGATGATGTACCGTTATAGGTGTAATGTTAAACGATATTATACTTACCCAATATTTTTGTTAGTAACTGTATATTAGCATGATAAAGTCTGTGTTCGAATAAAATGTAAAACATATTTTTTTTTGTGCAGAGAGTTACAAGAGACGAAACTATTTGTCAAAAACCTAACACGTGCAACAACAAAATAAATCAAATGTATTTTGTTGTTATTTAAAAAAAAAAACATTTTTTTCTAAAACAGCAATTTGGTTTTTCAATTGTCAACATAAAGTTTAGTCTCTATGTGTATACTCTATAATTTTGTGTGCTTGCTTCACAATGAAGAGTCAAAAGGAAACACATAAAAAATGTTTGAAACTTATCCAAATTGGACGTAAAAAAAAATAAACAATAACCTTACAATTGATCGAAAACCTCCCTGCGGAAAACTGTTGCAATTGGTACAATAGTACCGGTCCCTCAGTACCAGTTGTGTATCAATTGACGCCAAACATTCACCAAAGTTCCAGTTGAGAACCACCAAGCTCACTAAGCATCAGTTGAGAGTTAATTTCTAGCATGTTAAATGCGCAAATAGCTACTCGCGTGCAATAACAATCTGTGGTTGACTGACTAGCGTGTAAGACTATAAAACATGGGCTAAGTAAGAATGACATGGGTTCGATTCGGGGTGCCGACATCGATATTAACAAAAAATTATAAAATAAAAGTATAAAAAATATTATTATAAATTTTTAAAAAGAAAAACCACTTCCGAATTTTTATCAAATTTGTATTATATTAATCGATACTGAACATGCCCTCTTGGGTTAGTTCTGTGACCTGTCCCACCTCACTTCACGTACATATTTTGTGTTAGTTCCTTCCCCTTTAGAGCTGGAACAGGACAAAATAAAAGACCACAAAACGAGCACAAAGTCAAAAGGTCGTGCAGTTCTTAAAAAGTATTCCAAACTTTTCCGGATGCGAAGTGGATATAGGGTGCCAAATGTTCTGAATGCTGTGTGCGTAAAGTTAAAGCCAATGTTAGACTTAAACGTGCAAAAAGTACCAGATATGAACGCATTTAAGGATGCTAAAGCTAAAAAGAAATCAAAGCTTAGGAGCTTCAGTTTTTTTTGTGTAATGAATGATGAATCGTACGTCAGTTCTGACTTCTCACAGCTTCCTGGACAAAAAAGTTTTATGTAGCAGATGTTATCAAAATTTCCCAAAAAGTTGATTGTGTGGCAAGCTATATGCAGTTGTGGTGAAAGAATTATGTATCATTAGGCATAATAAACTCATGTATTTATATCAAGGAGTGTCTACAAAGAAGACTGCTAAAATTTATAAGAAAGAGTCTCAACATTCTTTTGGCCTGATTTGGCATCGTGATATTACAACAAAAGTACTTTAGAATGGTACAGCAAACATAATGTTAATTTTGTTCCGAAAATGCCAACACTCCAAACTGAAAGATGTCGGGCCCTTGTCAAAAGGGAATTAGGAAAGACTAATGCTGCGTCCAAAACATTGACAAATTTTAAACACAAGTGAATAGCTGGTTCCAAAAAAGTACAATCGAATTAATAATGGAGGGTGTCTCAAAAAATAAAAAATCATATGTAATCATTAAATTATCCTTTATTATTGCACGTAATAAATATAGAAAAAACCCTAAAATATATTATTTCATTCATAATTGTAACTTATTCCAGTCAACTTTTATATCAATATTTATGTGTTATATTTCATTCGAACGACCACTTTATGCACGAAAAGTTTTGTGCATACAATTTTTATTTTGTTAAAGGCTGTTACATTCAAGTTTTAAATTTAAGAGAGATATTATTATTATTTTTTTTTTTTTTTTATTAGTTTTAAATGAAATATTTAATATTTTCTGGAATAACCTCCATAAGAGTTTTATTATATTTTCGGTTACTTTTTTTTTTTTTTTTTTTTTTGTTGGAATGGATCCACTTCTTTTTGAACTCTATTTAATTTTTTAGGCTGCTATAAGTATACTTTTGGCCTACTTTGATTCATAGCAGCACCATTTGTTTCATACCATTCATTTACTTTTTTGTTGTAATAATAAGAAAAGATATGAGGCAAAACAAATTAGAATTCGTTGTGTTTTCTAATGATAGAAAGGAATTTTTTCTGACGGCACTCATATCGTACTCTGTTAAAAGTGTCGTTTGTTATGAATGAAGTGTTTTTTCCCTACATGTACAAATGTTTTGCCAGATTAAAAGTTCATTCTACAATTTCGATTTTTTTACACGATATTTATCTGATACATTTCCCTTAACATCTGTGATATGGAGTTCCGCCAGTACGTACTTTTTATCACCCTTTAGGCAGATTCATATTTTTGAAAAAAAATCTCAGTAATTTTCCTTCTCTCTCTTTTTAACTTTTCTGATAAGAGACACAGAGCAATTTAAAGAATGAGTCACATTCCATCCAGAGATGCGTAACATGTAGTTATAAAATTTCTTTACCAACTTATTTTATTTCCATATATATTTGCATGTCATAATGAGCCGAAAAATTTATCTCGTCGGATTGGAATAATATAGTCATAGTTAGCCGATTGAGAGCCGAAGAATTTATATAATCGGATTATATTTGGAGACCTAACCTTGTAGTTAGCCGAACTAGGGCCAAAGCATTTATCTCGTTTAGTATTAGTGTACCCCATACAATACTAGTTAACTGATTGAGAGCCGAAGCATTTACCTTATTTGTTATCAAAACTTGTAGTTAACCGAACGAGAGCCGAAGAATTTATCTCAGCGGGTTGTATCTCAATAGTTTATCGAAAGTATTTAATAACCCAGTTAATCACATAATCGTAGACACCCGATAGAACTTTGAATAATCTGGACAGACTGAGCATATATACGAGTTATTCCACTACTCAAAGAAAATAAAAGAGAAAAATAATGACAACTCATTACTAAGTACTGAGAGTAATAAGTAGTAACATAACCAAAAGTCAAGCATTTTTTGCTGGGTACTTGCAGTATTAATTAGTGGAAAGAGAACATCCCTAAAGTTTATTAAACTTCATGGAGAGTATTTTTAAATGCAAATGTTTTATTTATTTCTTCTTAAAACTTTCGCGTAAATGTAACACTGGCAAATATTTATAAATGTTTATTCCTTCGTTAATCTTATTTTTAATTGAAAGAATTAAATTTTTGTCTAAAATAGGAAATCATTAACGTTTCCCGCTTTAAAATTTTTAAAACAATTATTTGTTTTCTTTATTTACTTTTACATTTTGCCTATAAATTAATAATTTGTTGTTATCACATTGGTGTCGTCTTTTAATACCTACATCATATATACATACCTAATTGTTTCTTCACTATGATGAGGATGTTGTTGATGATGATGAGCTGCATTCACTGAATCTCCAGAAGCAATAGTACCCCTACCACCTCCCAAACCACCAATTACTTCATGTGTTAAATCAGCATTAATTGGAGATGTAGTTACACTATAATATTGCGATTGTTGTTTAGGATTATGATGATTACGTTGCTGCTGTTGTTGTTCCTGTTGTTGTTGCTGCTGATGATGTCGTTGAGGCACTGGTTGAACATCAATGGGTATCGACGCGGCTGAAGCTGATGATGGTAATAGACCAGAAGAATATTCTATAGCAATTTGTTGGGGATTTTGCTGATGATGATGCTGTTGCTGCTGAGGAGGAAGAGGATGCTGTAGTTGTTGCTTGCGGTATTGTTGGTTTTCATCTTGGTTATACGAACTATCATTGATTTCACCTCCAACTCCTCCCCCACTAAGAGCATGGGAATTTAAAATATTGTTATTATAGTTGTTGTTATTATTGTTATTATTACTGTTTACTGGAGTATAAACAATTGGCACAAAATTTCCTGGCACTGTATTGGATGGTGTAAATGGTGTTAAATTGATTTTTGATTGTTTAGTTCGTGGACGATAAACAGCAGCATTGCTATTACTTCCTGCACTACTACCAATTCCACTAATACCATGATGATGTTTTTGTTGTTGTTGCTTTATGACAGAGGATGTTTGTCTGATGTTTTCATATTTTGAGGCCGATGATGAGGATGAGGTAGCCGTGGAAGCTGTCGATGATAATGGTGGGAAATGTTGTACGGTTTTGTGCTAAAAAGAAAAAGGAAAAATAAAATGAAAGAAAAGAAAAAATCATCGTTGTGTTAAATGTTAAAACGAAAAGATTATTTATGGTGTGAAATTTATATAACGACAGTTTTGCAATTTTCTTAAAATACTCACTCGTATGGGATTAACTTCCTTATAAGTGACAAATGCATTATGAGTGTTGCCATTACCCTTACCATGACTGGCTGCTAAAGAATGTGGCGACAAACCAGTTGCAGAAGGTCCTGGTGGTCCAGGAGGTTGCAAATGTTGCGAATGTATTGATGTAGGCGGTAATAAATGAAATTGTTGTTGCTGTGGCTGATGTGGCGGCTGATGTTGTCCACCATATTCATGACTATGATAAATACCATGACCTGCATTTGGCTGATAATACTGGTGTCCACTAGGAACTGATGGTCCTGCAGATGGAGCTGGTGGCAAATATTCTATACCACTATGAACATATTGTGGTGGTATTGGTATATGACTAGCCGTCGTTCCTGTTGCTGTCGGCCTAGCCAGCTGTTGTTTGGTCTTTATCATTTTTTTAAACAAATAAAAAAAAAATAATAATAATAAGTACAATATAATATGTGTAAATGAACAACAATTTCTCTCTTCTGGCAACTTATAGTTAATGTTCCTTTTTAAAATAATTGAAAATTATCATCTTACCGCATGTATGTTACTTTTACTGGCATATTGTTTGTTAATGGGCAATTCGGAAACAGGCACATAAAATGCCATATACGGTATTAAACGTCTTGTACGCTCCGATGCACTCAATTCACTATCACCCAATAGGGTGAAATTATTTGAATCATTGGAGGTGGTCAAAATAGTTGGCTTTGTATATGGCAATATTGTCTGGCTATTAAGGTTGATTGTGGTATAATTTCCATTTGGTATACCATTTGGATCGACTTTTATGCAAACATAATTATTGATAAAAGCTGAAATGAAAGATAAAACGTATAGGGTTAATGTAATGTTGAGAAATATTTCTTAATGAAAAATGCAATGTTATAATGATTTTTATTTTACTTTTAATTAATAATTAATAATTGTAAGAAATTGTTATTTGCAAGACTTTAATTTTTGCAAGTGTCATTAAAAAATGCAAGTTTTTAAAGTATTTTTAACAAGATTTGGTACAATGACTTTCATTTCGAAAAATAAAATTGTATATAATCGGATTGTAGGTTTAAAGTATCAGACCCAAATTCCTTGATAGGATTGGGTCGAACTTATCTTGTCCGACACTATAGAATAATGTGGTCAAAAGAAAAAACTGCCTAACTCAGTTATGTTGTTTTTCATTTGCTTAATTTTTAGAATTGTATTTCATTACATATTGTGTAATTTTTTTTTTAGAAAAATCTGTCCATTACTTTAGAAGGTAGTGGTGTGAATAACGGCATAATTCATTTAATTTTTTATTTTCTTGAAATGAAAAAGTAACATATTTTGTTTACAATGAACAAAAAATAATTGTTTAAACTATATTTTACAATATTCGCAAATGTTTTATAACATTGCGAATTTTTTTTTTTTTTTAAATTTTTTTATGTATATTTTTTAACGAGTTTCACCAAAAAAAATTTATTATGATTGTAATTACGAAAATACAATTATAAAAACTACATATACCCTTTAATCTATCTGTCAAGAAATTATTTTTACCTATGCGTTTTTGTTGCTATTTGAAACAAATCGTGGAATTTTTGAATGTATTTATAGTCTTCAATGCTGTTTTATATAAAAGAATATGATGTTTATAATAAAGGAATATGCGTTCTAGTTTATAATACATCACCAGTTAATTTTTATATCAAATAAATGTTTATTTCAGAAAATAAATGTGTGCAAAAGCATACATTTATCATAAAAACTATAAGTGAAATAGTGAATAAATTAAAAAAATCTCTTTAACGCGATTCTTATCGCGGCTTTAAAGGAACTTAATATATTTTTCATAAATTCATCATCTTCAGAATTATTAGGGTAGACCATTATAATGTTGCATTAAAACTCCATGTATGTAGAAAAACGTCCAAAATATATAAAATTATATATTTGAATAGATAATCTTAATATTCCGCGACTGAAAAGAGACAACAATTATTTAAATGAATATTCCAGGCCTTAGAATGTCTCTATTACAATTTGAAGTTAATTTCCTTTTAACGAAAATTTTGGTAATGATATTGAAAAAAATACATATTTTTAGAGGTGTTTTGAAAATGGTCCAACTCACGTAAATTTAAAAATTCAGATATAATATGTTGGGAATCATATAAGAACAGAACAATCTTCATTTCTAGAGGGGTAAATTTGAAATTTTTTCGTTAGGCTCTTTAATATACGTAAGTCTTTCGACCATAAAATGGAGATTTTGGAATGGAGAAAGACACGTGGTAATTTTGCTCCAGCTAATTTAAATTGGACTTCACAGCAAATCCCTGCCAGAAAAATTGCTGCCCACTAAGAGTACTAAAGGACACTTGGAAATACCTTATTAGATCTTATTTTACAGCTAGAAATCCTCCTCGCATTGCAAACTCGATCCAGTTTTACATAGCGTTTCATTGCAGGCAAGGTCTTGCCTTCTTCCAACCAAAACACAATAAATAAGAGTACCTATTGACTTACACTGCGTGCCACTTGAATAAGGAATCACATTTTTTTAACTTTAATTAAGTATATCTCCTAAACTAAAGTTCAGAAAAAAATAATTTTTTGCACAACCAAATTTCAAAGTGTTGGCTTTAGTTTCCTGAAGAAATAAAAAATATACATAGTTTGTTATACCAAAATTGTGCATTTATTTAAAGACATGTATTTTTGTGGTACTTTTTCGTGTGTCTTTAAATAAATTTTAGTATAATAAAATATGTATATTTTTTATTTCTTCAGGAAACTAGAGCCAACACTTTGAAATTTGGTTGCGCAAAGAATTATTTTTTTCTGTACTTTAGTTTAGGAGATATACTTAATTAAAAAAAATGTGATTCCTTATCCAAGTGGCACGCAGTGTAAGTCAATAGGTACTCTTATAGAAAGGAAAGCATGGTCTGATGAGTCCAAATTTAATTATCCGAGCATGGATGAACGCGTCATTGATCGAAGTTTTATAGGCGATAAGTAGAATTCTAAGTAATCAACAGCAACATTGAAGTACCGAGTTAGAAATATAATGGCATGGAGGTGTTTTTGGTCCAATTTGTCTTATTGCTGATAAATTGACGGCCCTAATCAACAAAGATATTCTTGGCTCAATAACGTTTCCATACGCTGAACGAAGAATGCCTCTTTCATGGAAATTCCAGGACTATAACGGTATCAAACATATGGCGATGATTGTAAAACCTTAACTGCAAAGAAAAAAAATGAATATGAATGTAATGTCGTGGCCACCACAATATCCCAATCTTAAGGGAATTTAGAACATGTGAACGATTGCAAAACATAACATTGAAGATGACCTTTTCGTACAATTGGGGAAGCAGTATTATGCGATTTGTAAAAAGCTTATAGGCTGAATACCTAAGAGATGTTTGGAAGTGATAAGAAACTAGTTACTTAACTAAACATTTATTGTATTTTTAAATTTTCCCTTAATGCTTTTAAGAATTGTAATCGTTTTGAACATTTAAATTTTTACTTCCCATCGTTTTTTTTTTTTTTTTTAAAGAAAAATTAATTTTTGTTAATTCATTTTATTTAATGTATTGTCCATTGGAAGCCTTTTCTTTCACCATCTTTCTTTAGATTTATGGATTCTATCCCAAAACCAATTCTCATCTTTTGAGGCAACAAACGAATGAAGTCAATTTGTGATATCTTGTTCTGGAGTAACGCATATTAGGATTATCTGAATTGAACGAAACAAATGGTAATCAAAAGGATCAATGTTTAAGCTATACAGTAGGTGGGGAGAAACTTCCGAACTAATATTTTCCAAATAATTTTTAATTGGTCACACAACATGAGGCCGAGCATTATTTTGGTTGAAAATTATGGACTCGTGTCTGGTTACATATTCTGAGATCAATGCTCCGCTAAAACTTACACAAGAAAATTACAGATAATACAAAATAAAAATCTGAAAATAATTCATAACCTACAACCCAGATATTCTACTGATCGATCTATTGCATAGAAACTTTAATCATAAAATGTTTAATTCAATTGCAAGGGAACTGACTCTGTCATTTTATGAAAAATGCAGAATGTCTACATATGAAAAAAATAAGAAATTTGCTAAACAATCACTAAAACTCTTTTTTACTTTTGATGGTTTTTAAAATTCTTATAACTTCTAAGTATGAACAAGGTCTTTTTTTTGACAACTTTGCCTTAATACTGTGATATTAGTAGTTTCCTATGATCAATTGTGTACGGTACAAGTATCCCGTGAGTGTGTTAGCCATTTTTAACAGCTCATAATAAATAACATCCTTTTGATCCCACGAAAAATTATTATAATGCATTGACTTTTCATCCCATGCAACAATTCGATACAAAAACAACTTCGTTTTTTGACTCTGAAGCAACATTTCAGGCATGCAAAATCTCCTTTCGAGAATATAAAACTCTTGGCTTCAGCTCGTGTGGAAGCCAATTTCTTTGCTTTTGGATGAATCCAAGTGCTTTAAAACGTCTGGAAATTGTTGATCTACTCCCAATGATTCTGTAAGCACTTCTTGCGTTTTGCACAAGCTTTAATAGAACAAAAACTCAAATTCCCCATTTAAAAATTGCAATAACTTTTTTTATTACCACTAGACTCTGAAATTCTCTGACGTCTTCAAACTTTTAATAAATACTTCTTTGTCGAAAATTTAGATAAAAATTTGGGCTTCTTCCCTAAGAAATAGTCTTTTATATTTTACATCCTTAAAAGACTGCACAGGTACAATTGCACCTTCATGTTGTTTTTCGTATAAGGGGAAAGCGTATTTTATATATTTTGATTGAGTTTCTTTGCATTAAAATGATGTAGATCATACTATATGCACTGAGTGTTCATCATCTCAGACAGTTTTCAGGCAAAACATACTCGACTTTCTGACCTTATGTTGTTTAAGTTTTTGATATTGGAGGTTCCACTCCTGTCATAAGATCGTATAGGACTAGGTTCTTATGCTGCAACCAGATATCGCAGAAATGCTATTTCCGCTACACTTCAAAAAAATTGTAGTAAAAATTGTTTTATTCCATATGATGGAATAATGATTTATCGATTACTGGCAAAATTTTCAAGAACTGTCTTTCCTTAAATAGAACCTTGAATGGTGATTTCTATATATTCTATGTGGTGAAATGGCGATAATATTACAAAAATATTTCGTTTAGCGAATAACCAACTATTTAAGTTATGTACAGATTTATTATAAGCCACACTACTTAGTTTGTCTGAGTTCTCACAAGGCCATTTTCCTTACTGAAATTCGTGTGAGTGAGAGCGTACTTCAAAATATAAACAAATTAACGCAACTAAAGCAAAAACATTTTGTATGTGAATACAAGTTTAAAAGAAAAATAATAGAAAAGTTTCAGTAAGAAAAATTGATGTGTGTGAACTTAGACTTTATAATGAAAAAATTTAATTTAAAATTGAAATTATGTGAAAGTACAATTGTACGTTGTAAAATTCTTCCGCTCGACTAGAGTTAAAAATATTTCAGCAATCGTAACTTTAAGGCTCAGAATACGGCAGTTGAGGATTGGGGGTGATGTATGCTTGTTAAATTATGTTATAAATTATAACCGTTCATAACTTAGACTTCTGTGGTCGTTGTGGAGTGGAAAAAATTCTACACTTTTTCTGTATATTCTAATTTGTTACTTCGTTTATATGCCCGGTTTTTGCAAATAACAATAATTTACAAATAATCAACCAAATGGAAAACCTCTATGAAGATAAAAAGAAGCGGCAAAATATAATTAATTGACCGATGGAAAATATTCCTCTAGACAGACTGAATACAATACTCTACCTCCTTTTTATACTTTTATCAAAAACATGTCTGCTATCTCAGCTTAATGACTCAGACTCCGGCGTGGAAAAAATAAAATCGCCACTTATCATTTCACTCTTTTAACTAACTTTCTTATGTACGTTTGTTTTTTCTTTGTTTCTCTTTTATAAATTTGTCAAAATTTTTAGAACATCATTTTTTGAAAGCTCTAACTTAAAATTTTATTAATTTTATTGTTTTATAAAAAATTTTTTGGAATTAGAATTTCCAATAAGAATTTTCGTTATATTTTTATAATTTAATACCAAAAACCGTCGTCAGTCAATTCATTTAATTTTTTGGTCAACAGTTTTGAATGCAAATTCCAAATCTAACACCAGCTTCAGATGTAATTAGACAAAATTTCAAAACAATATAGAAGATTCTAATAATATCAGCAGCAATAATGTCAATTAAATCTTCCAACGGTTCTCATAGCAGACAATTAAGTACACGCACTTCCGATACTGATGCTTTAGCTCAGCGCGGTTACAATATTGGTCCTAAAATCGGGGAAGGTTCATATGCCACAGTCATAACAGCCGGCTATGCTGATGATACCGGTAATGGTGTTCACTTGGCTTGTAAAATCATTGATAAGGCTAAAGCTCCTTCGGATTTTGTTAACAAATTTTTCCCCCGTGAATTAGAGATTTTAACTAAAATCGATCATCCTAATATTATACAAATTCATAGCATTTTGCAAAGAGGTCCTAAGATTTTCATTTTTATGCGTTATGCCGAGAATGGTGATTTGTTAACCTATATTAAGAAAAATGGTCCGGTGGAGGAGCTGCAAGCAAAAGCCTGGTTTTTACAAATGGCTAAGGCTCTCAAGTATTTACATTCCAATGAAATAGCTCATCGTGATTTGAAATGTGAGAATATTTTACTTTCAAAACGCCTTAATATAAAACTTGCTGATTTTGGTTTTGCCCGCTATTGTTGTGATGAAAGTGGTCGTGAACTGAAATCGGAAACATATTGTGGTTCGGCTGCTTATGCTGCACCCGAAGTTGTTTGTGGTCATCCATATGATCCAAAATTAGCAGATGCTTGGTCTCTGGGAGTTATACTCTTTATCATGCTTAATGCTAAAATGCCTTTTGATGATAGTAATCTAAGTAAATTGTTAGAATTTCAACGTAGTAAAAAATATGTCTTTCGTCGTAAACTGCAAGATAAAATTTCAGCTCAAGCTAAGGCCACTGTGGCTGTGCTATTGGAACCAGAGCCCCCTGCCCGCTGGAATTTGAAAGAAATTCTCAACTGCAGTTGGCTGCGAGCAGAGGAGGACGAGACCTTGCTATAAGTGTTGTTCTCCAAGCTAAAATATTTAAATTCCATCTTTTAAATTTTGTCAGTGTTTTGAAAATAAACGAAGTGATCGTAAATTTTCGAGGTTTTGTAAAATTTATTTCTTGGACAATTTTTCAAAAAAAGTTTTTTTTTAATGAAATTGGTATCTAAAATTTCAGCTTTTAAAGTATTTAATAAACTAATATATTTTTTATAAACTTTATTATAAAAAATAAATTTATTGCATAATTCTAGGCTTTTGGTCATGTTTTTTTTTTAATTAATTTGTATTCAGATTTTAATAAAAATGTAAAATTATAGCATAAATTTTCTTAAAATTAAATATTAAAATTTATTTTAATTTATTTATTTCCTTTTTTTAATAAACATTTTTACATATTCCTAAAATACAAGCTTATTGGAACGAAATTCATTGTACATATATTCATTATAATAAAAAATATAGTATATTTTCAGCAATTTCAATATGAATTTAATTATCATAAAATATAATCACACAATTTTAATAAAAAAAATTCCTGGGAAATTAAAAACTCGTTTTATAAAATCTGGCAGTATTCGATAAAAATTTTTACAAAAATTTAAATCATTACTTTGGTAAACAAATAATTGATTGAAACTACCTTCTTTTCGTATCATGAGAATTACCTTGTATTTATTTGACAATAAATAGTTAATTAATTTTGAAAGCAATGTTTTTAATAAAAGCTGTTAATGAGATTGATAAGCATTTTTTTAAATTTTACCCACATGAAATAGAAATAATGCTATCAAAATTATGCCGTTGACCAAAATGGGAGAATATTAAGAAAATAATTAAGTGCTAAATAGTTGTACTTGTTCGTAAATTCTTTTCTATTTAATATTAACATTAAAACTTCCGCATCAAGTATATTATAAAAATAAAATGAATTATAAAAGCTAATTTTATTAAATTTAGAATATTTGCTTAAGAGAAGCTCTCCATATTAGTTTTAAATATTCCGTCTCAATTATTATAAAATTTCAATAATTTCGAAACAATATATAAAGGCTTTGCTTTATTTAATTCTTCAAATGAGATCACATCCAACAAATGTTTGCGTTTTTTAAAACAATCAATAACAAATTAAAGAAACATTTAAAGGAAAAAATTGACATAACATGAACTAGTAATGTTTTCTTGTTGCCTTTCCATTTGCTATGAGATCACAAACATAAATTCTTTATGAAAAAAGCTCATAAAAACATTAATAAATTACCAAAAAAGGTAAAAGATAAAACATTAAAAAATCGTCTTATACGAGTGACAAACAAACATGTGTTCGATTAAAAAAATAAGTCAGCTTAACAAAATCTAGTTTAGTTAAACTTAACTATGAATCACAATTGTTCATTTTAATGTTTAGCCACAAATGGTTGTTGCTACTTTGCTGTCTACATTCACATTTTAAAATAAAAATCTTTTTTTTTTTTTTTTTTTTAATAGTCAAGATTAATGGTCGAAACATGAATTTTCAACATTAAAACTATCTGCTTTAATATTTCGTACGTACGACTATAATTTCAAATTCAATTAACTAAAAAATTTTAAAAGACGTTTCATTACACTTATTCTTAATGTAAGAGATATTGTCTGCAAAGATGAAAAAAAAAAAAAATAATAATAAAAATAAAACAAACAATCTAACGAAACAATTTGGAAACTTATAGTCAAATCGTTTTGCTATATACATAGTCATTAGATGAAGCACCCACATTTAACACTCATTCATTCATTTAGTCACTCACAAAAGTTTCAATTCATGCAACATAGCTGCCACTAATGTTTATTACTTTAAGAGCTTGGCTGCTGCTGGTGCTGTTGGCGTTAATGCTGCCGTAATGGTGGCTGGTGATTGTGGCATGTGTTTACCACACAATTTTAGCTTCCAAAAATGTGTGTTTTTCGAGTTAAGTATGCAACATAAATGGTAGTTGCATTAAAATAATATTTGTTTAATATTGAAATCATGACGAGATAGCTAGATACATACGTGTTTTTGTTTCGGTATTCATTGGTTTTTACCTTGAGTAAAATATCAGTTTTAAAACGGGTATTCAAGGGGAAGAGCAAAAGGATATTAATATTCTTTTGGGATCAGATTTTAAGAAATTTTTGAACTAACGTCTTAGCAGTGGTTAGTTTATTTATTCAAAATAATGGGTTCAGGTTCCAATGAATACTAAATGAAAAAGACACTAACAATAGAAATAAATAGAAAATACGTATTCCATTTTACTAGTGTATTATTATAGTCCACAAGGGACAACAAGGCCAGTTAATGATTGGATTTCCATCACATCTATAAACTAAGATTTTACTACGCTATGTTACTCAAAACTAAGCTCCTCACCCAGTGTAAAGCGAGCGCTATATTTACGTTTCAATTTATATGGGAAAGGCAAGAAAAATGGACATAAAGTCAAAACTGAAATCAAAGTCTTTCTTTGTGTGTAAAAATCAGGTTCAATTTTGATTGGTACTATTGTAATATCCTGTACTATTTAGTTGTGATCGTATAAAAAATATTTTATTTTAATTAGAAAAAATTACTTTTTGTATACTATGAACTGTTACTCCATCTATCATATTCTCTAAATTAAACCTTGGTTCAATATCACTTGAATTATATACCTCAAAACGTATGATTATGTTCAAAATTGAAACATCTGACCAATTGTGGCCGGATTTTTCGTCCTTTGTTGGGGGATACACGATTACGATTTTTTGAAAAAGGAACACATTCCGCTGAGAATTTTATTCTATTTCTAAAATTTAAGACGGAAAGTGGCTCCAACTATAAAATTATTAAACAAACATATGCGTATTTTGAGGACCTTAAGAAATTCTATTATTTGGAGGTGTTAAAAAATGGGAAAATATTGGAGAAGTGAAGCATAAATTATAAAGAAAATTGTACTGCGGACGACAAAAACTTCAAAAATCATAAAACCTAATAATTTTCTTAACTTGTTTCCATATTTGACAAGATTTATTAAGCGTATGCAAAGTATCATTAAAAAATTCGGATCAGAACGTGTCAAGTTTTCCGACTGAAAATAGCTTAAAATGGAATAAGATCTTTTTACAGAACAATAGTGGTAATGGATCTTTATAAGTGTTTTATATTGTTAACGATTTCATGAACATTCGGACCAAGTGAGCTAAATATAAGCAGAAATGAGTGTGTCAAATTTCACGAAGATCGGTAGAAAAATTTTCAGGGAAAAGGGCGATTTTCCATTTCCCGAATCCGAGAATTTTAGTCGGGAATCAAGGGAATTTAAAAGTACTAAAAATTCATGTTTTTACTTATTTTATGCTATTATATTGGGTGATATAAAAAATATCTGCGATTTTTTGATGGTGACTATTCCTATATATCGGCTAAAACTAATTCTATTGTGTCAAATGAACACCTGTTTCAAATGCTACATTTTTGGTGAAAACAGAGCTTAAAAAGTTATATTGATTTGAAAATGTGAGAAAAATCTAAAGAAATGCGCTATGAGATACTTTTTTATCATAATAAAGGAAAAATTACTGCAAAAACATGGCAAACAATTTGTAAAGTGTACGGTAAGAATGTTGTGAGTGAACGCCGAACGTAGCAGTGGCATCAAAGATGCACATGCAATTGGTGGAGCAAGACCAAGCTATCATGATGTAGCGGAGGCATTAAACATCAACCACATTACTGTTTGGAATCATTAAAAAAAGGCTGGATATTCAAAGAAACTCGGATGTTTGGGTGTCACATGAATTATCGAAAAGAAATTTGTTTGAACAAATTACCATCAGTGAAACGCTGCTGAAATGCAAAGAAATCGAACCACTTTTGAAGCGGTTCATTACGAGCGCTGAAAAATAGGTTCATTACGAGAATATGAAGCGAAAAAAAAATCATGGTCAAAGGCCGGCGACCCTCTACAAATGACCTCAAAGCGTGGTTTGTTGAGGGTTTGGAGGGATTGGAAGGGAATTACCCATTACGAGCTGCTACAACCTGGCGTAATGCTCAATTCTGTTCACAACTCGACCGTTTGAACGAAGCAATCAAGAAAGAGCGATCAGAATTGGCTAATAGAAAATGTGTTATATTCCATCAAGACAGTGCCATTCTACACACATCTTTGATGACTCGCATAAAATTTACTGCACTTGGCTGGGAAGTTTTTATGCAGCCGCCGTATAGGCCTATTCTTGCACCGTCTGATTATCGTTTGTTTCGGTCTCTGCAAAACTCTCTTGATGGTAAAAAATTTAATATCACTGGGCCAAGATTTTCGATGATAAACCACAGAAGTTCTACAGCGATGGAATTATGAACCTACCCGAAAAATGACAAGAGGTCATAGATAATAATGACGAATACGTATTTGATTAAAATTGATTTTCAATAAAGACAATTTTAGTTCAAAAATTTTCCAAAAAAACCGCGGATACGTTTTATATGATCTATTATTTAATAATTTTTATTAAACATTTTATTAAATTGAAAAAGACCAGGAATTTGAAAACACTAATTGAAGTACAAATAAAAAGAAATATAGTTCATACTAAGCTTTAAAATTAAGGTATTATTTTAGTGCGTATTTTTAGAGATAATGTAAGCTGTTATTTGGAAATTTTGGGGTTAGAAATTTGCTCTCTAGAGATATGACTCGAAAAAATCTGGGAATCCTGCAGTCACGGAACGGTTTTGGGTTCGTGTATTGACATTAAAACATTCGAAGCGAATTTGGTCAACAGACTTTATTTTCGAATGACGATTATACAAAGATTTTAGATTTCCATGTATTGGACAAAGTCATGAACTGTCAAAAACGCTCCGTACATAGTTTAATACTAGATGAAAGTTAAAGCGAATGCAGTTTCTTTACAACAAAATCAGTATTATTGTTGTTATTATTATTATTATTATTATTATTATTATTATTATTATTATTATCATCATTATTATTATTATTATTATTATTATTGTTATTGTTATTATTATTATTTATTTATTTATTTTTTTTTTTTTTTCAATAAAATTATTGATCCATTTATATTTGCTTTTTAAAAGCAAATATGTATCATTTATAAATTTTTAACAAAAAATATTGCAAAATACTTTACGTTGATAAAACACAATACAAGTGTTTTCTTATTCACGCTTAAGAAATAATCAAATTATTTGTATCACTACATACATTTAAAACATTTTAATATTCTATTTGAAAAACTTTTTTTTTGTTTTTTTACCAAACCTTTGTATTTCCTTTTTAAACAAATCACGCTTCATTCTGTAGATTAAGATCTTTGAATTTAGACCCTATAAAGTCATGATGTGATTTTTTAAATAATATTAGTGCAATTTTGCGGTTAACCTCATTGATATTTGTTATGGAATTCGTACGGTTGAATTAAATAATGGATGCAAAAAACTAAATAAATAAACAAAAAAATAAAAATAAATAATTGTTAAGTAATTAACTGACGTAATTTTGTTTTAATTGATATAATTTGTCAATATATTTAGACTATTGTATGGCTGTTTAAATTTGCATGAGTTTATACTTTTACTTTCATTAACTCTTTAATAAGACGGGGAGTTTTAAATATTTAATCAATTGTTATGAAGTTTAATATTATAAGACAAAATATTAAATATGTAAATATGCATATATTTAATTCCCATATTATAGTTGGCAATAGAATCAAGTTTTTAATAGTTAGAAGGTATTGTGACTTTGATTTCAAATTGCTATCAAATCTTATTTCAAAGGCTTAAGCCAATACTTTAAAGGCCCTTTGATAAATTTTATTGCAATCTTTTTAAAATATTTTTTTTTTTTTTTGATATAAAACATATGAAATAATTTTGCAACTTTTTTTTTTTTTTATTTGTTTAACAACATTTGAATACCCTTAATATTTCCTTATAATAATTAAAAATATTAAGACAAAATGTTAAGTATCTGTATGCCCACCTAACTAGGAAATCGTTATGGAAATGTGTACTTCTTATTAAAACGAAAGGATAAACAAATGGTCTCCGTTTATGACCACAAACCATTGAAATAGAGATTTGTTCCTGTTTGTTATTATCGTTAAACAGTTAAATTGTATGACTTAAAACTTGGAAACAACCTTTATCATAGTCTAAACAACATTACTGTGGAAAATTTTTAAATATTTGGTGAACATGTTTTAAAATTTCATCAAACTTTTATTTCCGTTTGAAAATTAAAATTATTAAAAAATCAGCGGGGTTTCCAAATTTTGTTGTAGAACTTGTTTTATACTGCAACGATTTAGCTAATTATGAATACCCGACTTCTAAGGAAAACAATAAACATTTTGTGTTTATATTAAATAAATACATAAATAAATAAATAAACAAACAACTAAATAAATAGATAGATAGTTAGATAGATAGATAGATAAATAGATAAATGAAAACGTAAATACGTAAATAAATAAATTAACAAGTACATAAATAAATAAATAACTAAATTAATAACTAAATAAATAAATGAATAATAATTAATTAAATAAATAATTAATTAATTGATTAAATAAAATAATAAATAGAATAGATGTAAGAACTTGAAATTTTTATTAAATGCCTTTTTTCGTCACACTGTTATTCATTACATTTTAGTTGCTTCAAATTAATTTTTTTTTTCTCTTGTTTGTGCCACAAGAAAATCCAACACTAAAAGACATAATTTCTTATGGTTCTCTAAAGTGTATTCAATATCTGGTATTTATATCTTAAGTTTTCTTCTATTCATAATATAGCATAGTTCCCATATGTTACTACGTATCTTAGAGTATAATATGGCATTTTGCTACTACATTGTGTATCTTTCATACCAGTATGCAAAAAGACTTCTTAATAAAATGACACATTTTAAACTTCGAAATGGTGTTTTCTTAATTATACTTTAGCATAGTATACGAAAAGTATACTTTAATACGAAAAGTATTAAATACTTAGATCTCTGTTTCTCATATGTAAAATAAACTTTTTGGAGATTTTCTTACAAATTTGTTGTATTGTTATTATTATCTTAGGATTGAATGGAATATTGGTTAGTCTAAAAGATACATAACATTGGTAAAAGTGTCGTAGATTTTAAAACTTTGTTGTACTACCACAAATACAGATAATATTTGTTAGCTGTACATATGACTACGAGAAAATATGTTTTTTTATGTCTTTATTCTATTCAATATTATATATTATAATTTATTTAATAGTTATGGTTTTTTTGGTTAAGCAAAAGATTATTTTTTCGAAAGAAATATTTCGCATAAAATATAAAAGAAGTTTTAACAGTGAAAAATGATAATAGTTACAGGGCTTTGTTATAGTAGTGCTAAGGGAAATTGGCTTAAGAGTTCATTTTATTATGGAATTTAATTGAGTATAAATAAATAACACATTTTTTCATAATAATTTTGAAAAATCCGACCATTTTTGGGTGGAATAAAATCGAAAATGCTTTAGTCGTATGTAGAAAATTCTTTTAAAATTATGAATATTGTTTCAATCGACTGTTAATACATATATAACTTAAGTTATTTGACTATAATATTCATTAGAATTACATATAATAATTGTTGTGTTATTGTTGTTGTAACAAATAGACCTACTCTAAATTTTCCAAACAAGATGTTCTGAATTAGTGATAAATCTACGAAATTTTGGTACTTCTGCCTGAAATATCTATGAATTCAGCGAATTAAGTGAAGTTGAGTTGGCTAAAATTATAAGTGTTAAAACTACGTTGATCCGAGAAGCCTTCTTTCCTGTGTTGTGATGTGAAGGACTGCAGACTGTAGTAATAGTAATTGACTTATAAATCGTTTTATAGGTAGCAGCTTACAAGCTTTCATTTATTCATACTTTTGGTGCTGAAACTTAGAGCTTTAGTATTCTTATTTCTATCTTCAAATTTTCATCGTGAATATATATTCTGGAGTCGCAAAACCTTTGTGTGATTCACATTTGAAATTTGTAATCGTATCAGCTTAACGAAAAGCTCAACTTTTACTTGTCTGGAGGTTGAAGAAATAATGTGTCGTAGTTCAATATTCTGAAAGGTTGTTTTTATGGTACAGTCGTCTGTTTATAAAATCATTTCCGTGCTGAGAGTAGAAGTGGCAACAAGACCCCTTCTTAAGGAATAATATTTTGATCTATAGTCACTTAACTTTACGAACGACTATCGTTCATTTATAATGTTTACTCTTTGTATTGTTGGAAATTAATATCAACAGAATGGAGTAATAAAATGTAGCGTAGCTGAACGGGTCAAAGACTTTAAGCTCAAAGTATTCGAATAAGAATTTATACTGATGGTAAGCTAATGGTTGTAGAAGTCTTCCTTGGAAGGGTTTAATGATAGCATAAACTTTTGATCAATTGTTTTGTATGTGAAGCTCCTTAGTGACAGGTATTGCGTGGACCATGATTTGAGCATCAGCATGAACTTATATCCTTGAAGAAATAGTTGCGTTATTGGTTTTCGCAATTTAAATTGGTATAAAAACTGGGAGATCACGAAGTTTACGAACATTAATTATTTACCAATTACGTTTACATTCAGAGTAGGAAAAAGGAATGTAAGAAAAATAACATCTTCGTTCGCTGTTGTGTTTTGTCAAAGCTTTGATGTTTTGTACTTAAAACATGTTTAACTCTCATTGAGTTTAATTATGTTTTTAAGATAAGATATTTTTAGCTTAAGCAATCAGAGAAATGTGCATCGGAACTAGCTTATCCCCACAATAACAAATTTAAATTTTATTCTGGGAATAATAGCGCGTAGAAAAAAAGATCCTAAAAAAATTAATCTTTTTGTTTCGATTCTTTCGGTTCTGTAGAGAGTCCTGCTTAGAATCAGATATGGTGGTACCTGTGAATTTGATTGTTAACCTGTCGTCTTCCTTCATCGAGTTGGAGGAAGATCGAACGGTTGACCACTTTTTCTAGCTATTGTGTTAAATTTACAGTTCGTTAAATGATGCAGCCACGATATCTTTTTATATTCATCCACCAGCTGGAGTTCAGGGTGGTCGGAGTTTGTGCTGTCAATATCGTCACGCTTATCTGCTAGTCAGTCCGACTGCTTCTGCAGGGAAGTGCGGTTTTAATAAGAATATTTTAATTGTAACGGTTTTATGAAAGTTCCTCTTGATGTCACATAGCTTATGTTTAATCTACGATTCTGGTCTTCTCTAATTATTGAGTGTCATAATATGGTATATAGAACAAAGACTTCGTTTCCCTAGATGTCAATACCATGACCTTTAAGGTAATCGTGTCTAGCGTGAAAATCCATATTACAAAGTTTTGTGGAATGAAGAGTTACTGCGTCGTTGCCTCGTTATTTTGTCTCCCGGATCTTGGCGGTGAAGTTGTTACATTAGTCAAAGGTAAAATGCAAATGAAATAAAATTCAATACACCCAGAAAAATATCGACCACATACGTGTATAAAACGACACCATTCAGTGGCAATGGCGTATCAACCTCATATGAGTTTATATTGTACACTGCATGTCCAAATCTTTAACCAAAACCGCATTGGTATAAACTTGACACTACGTCAGTGTCGAAATTATGTATTTTATTCCGTGTGTTCAATACGGACGGTGTCAAAAAATCGGCACCATAAATTGTCAATGTGACCTCAACTGTAGTGGATTTTCAATTTTCAATCAATGTAAGACAATCGGTATTTTAGATGTTGCGGTTGTTATTGCTATGAAGGATTTTTAGGTTTTAAATATGACTATGGCAATCATAACGTCCTTTGGCAGTTTAGTGGAACATAAGGCTTTTGACTACTTTATTTCATTATTTAATCCGGCACTATTCCATGCCGGATTAAATAATGAAATAATAATGGTCAAAAAACAAGTTCTAGAACACTGTGTAAAATATATTCCGATTCAATATAATGTGAAGCAAAACCGAAGAAAGTTGTTGCTTCGAAATTGAAATTTGTAAAATTGCTATTCCGAACAGCAGTTATTTTAGTAACTTCGATTAGTAATTATAACGGGATTTAATCGTAGTTTCTGTCGAATGTGTGAATATTAAATAAATTGATTTAGCAACAATAAAAATGTTTGATTTTCTTCTACCGCAAAACGCAGCATTTTAGTGAAACCAATTCAATTTTACTTGGCAACAAGATACTAAATATATGTTTCTTGTTACCAACATAAAAATTTTAATATACTTACTAAACTATAACAAAAGCATTATGCTTAAAAATCCATATGGTCTAAGAGGTTGCATAAACAATTTAGTTGATTTCCACGAAAAACTAAACCTAGCAAAAAAAAACTTGTCTCTTTAAGTGTTGGTGGCGGCTGCCGCCACCGCCGCACCAGTTTTTAATGGTGACCAATGGACTCGAAAAAAATAATAATAAATATAACAAAGCTGAGTACTACTCAGTTTATATGACTGTCTAAATGTATGAATAGCTAAATGTTAATACCAAATTCCATTAGAGAACAACCTCATCATGGACTTGTTTTTTTTAGTTTTGGTCATAAAACAAGTGTGGTTTAAAAAAATTAAATAAACGTCACCTAAACTGCGAAAGGTCGTAACCACACTTTATTTTTTATTTTTTCACTTAAACCAAAAATAAATACATTATAAAACAGTCTTTAAAACAAATTTTTCTTAAAAGGAACAAAGCTTCGTTTATGAAGATGATGTTACGGCCTTTTGACTTTTGTTAATATTGATGTCATTCTTGAGGATATGCATATCAAATTTTGTAGATGTAGTTTGGGTCAGTATATTATAATCCAGTATAAAACCAACATTTAATTTTTCCGTGGTTACGGCTTTTTGTATTTTAGGTGACTATATGTATATTTAAAACAACAAGACAATCAAACAGCACTTAACAAAAAAATGAAATAAAACACTTGAGAGGAGCAGGAGTTTTGCATTTAAAATCTAAATAAATATAAATTCTGATTAAGTATTTCGTTGTAGTAGTAATTGTGGCAGCCACTTTTCGACTAGTTATTCAAATAGATGTGTCCATAAAGTTATAATGCCAAGCATAAAACAAAAATATTTATGTAGTATGTTGCACTTAAAATTGGGGCCAACATAAGTTTTTGGTTGCATGTATTTATGTATTTTTTTCTGTTCACAAGAGCGACCAACTCTTTGGAGTTTTGCTACCACAGAGACCAACATTTGTATATATAATCGTTCGCTCTTACTAGCCTACCAAATTTTTTTGTTGCAAAAACCTTAGTAGTGATTTTAACTTAAATGTTAGTGACGACGCATTTAAGCTATTTTTTCGGCATTAGATAAATAAATATATGATGTTGCATGTTTTCTACTCTTTGTTGTATTGTTACAGTTGTTTATTTAAAACTCTGGTGTCAGATTAAGTCTACAGATATATCAACATCATCATCGTCAGCATAAGCACCATCACATACGATTTATTTTGAATGTTTAAAATTGAAATATTCTTGTCTCGTTTGGTGTTTTTACCAATATACTCGTATTATTATTGTTTTTGTAGTGGATTTGCTTTAGTCAATGAAGCATGCAACACTAACAAACAAATTATATAAATATATTTTGTATTAGATTCATTTCAAATATAGCAAATACTGAATGCTTTTAATAAATACCGCATCACACATTCTCTTTTTTTTTTTTTTTTTTTGTGTTTCTACTACATAAATACTAATAATATGACATCTATACTATAAATTGCAATGTATAAAGGAACGAACGAGTAGGCTGAATAAATATTAAAAATTAGATGGATTTCATTTTGGGTTTACTCAAACAGGTGTGACCAATATTCAATACGGGAGGTGCTATTTATGGTTTGCGAAACGGAAAAACTACGCAACTTACGTTAAATCTGACACCGGATTCAGTAACTATAAACTTTTTAAGGTGTTACATACTCAAAAAAATTTTTTATACGAAGGCTTTTCCGCTTCCTAATATTAGTTAAAAAATCGTCTTTGTTAAAAAATTGAATTTTATATACAATATATTTTTTAGCTCTAATCAACCTTTAGAAATGAAGCTCCATAGAGGGCCACCTTATATCGCTGGTATGCGAAATCCAATCATGCACACTGTTGGCTCCAGAATGAATTTTGTGAAGGCTTTCTAAAAGCGGTTGTTTTGCTAAAAAAAAAAAAAAAAAAAAAAAACACACACACACACACAGATGCTCTGCACGCACTAATTATGTAACACGGACATATAAAATATCGTGAGATCGAGAAACTTCTAAAATGGATGTAATATTGAATAAATATTTGAGCAATCTGAACAGTCCACAGTGGGCCAGAATCTAAATTTGTTGGAAATAAATCTGTAACTACTAATCTGTTGGTTAGATTTACATAAAATTTCACTAGGCGTAGCAGAGGAGTGTACAATTTGGAATTGGGTTTCAAAATAGGATACCTCTGATTAAGAATTTTTGTTTCTTAACGCTTTCAAATATTTTTACATCTTCATAGCTTAGGTTTATGAAAACCTTGAAGTCGATATTTCTCATGTGTCCAAAAATATCCGATTTTGAAATTGAAAATTGAAGAAATAATGAATTTTCTGTTTTTTTTGGTAGAAAAAGTGTCAACACTCTTTTTTTCTCTAAAATACAATTTTCTTTAAGAACATATAATAATTTTATACTTTTTTGAAATGTTTTTTTTTTTTCACAGAGATGATTCCAAAATTAAAAACAAACTTAAACACCTAATTGGATTAAGTACAGACCCTCCGGAATTAGACTTATTTTATATCAAAGTTTTTTTTAATTTATGAGTTAGTTATGTTCTAAAACCAAATTCTTCAAACCGATTTCAGTTTTGAAAACTCTAATGTGTTCCAAACAGTTTGCCAAAACCCATTTTTGGGATTTTTTTGGGTATTGTGTTATGTTTTTACAAAATTCTGAAATTTTTTTAAGCTTTATCATTTTAATTGACAAAGTCAACAATCATTGAAAATTTCGTTAGAATATCTCAATTAATAAAGATTTTATTAGAGATAAAATATTTATAGTTTCTCCAAAAACTTATTTTTTTACAAAAAATTTACTTTAATTCCAAAAATTATAAAATGTATGGACTTATTTTCTTTTTTTTTTTTTTTTTTTCAAACAAACTTTATTCAGTTATGATTTTTAAACATCCACAATATACAATGTTTTTGGACATTTTTGTTACATATTAAACTTTCAAGTAGCGTAATTTTGGTTCTTTAAAAGTTATTGATTATGCTTTTCATAGGCCTGATCGAGGGCTTTAAGAAGATGTAAAATTATTTTAAAAGAAACAAAAATTTGACATGCGGCTAAAAATTTTCTATGTCAGAGTATTTTGAAGGATTATGTAGGGCCTCCTCTTCTAAACTTAAAATTGTATACTCGTCTGCTACGCCTATGTGAAATTTTATGTAAATCCAAACAGCAGATTAGAAGCTACAGAATTATTTCCACAAAAAAAAAAAAAAAAAAAAAAAAAAAAATCGATTCCGCCCCCATATGCTTTAACAAAATTTGGCAAAAACTCAAAAATATTATTATTAATATTAAAACATGTTAATAATTAGCGAAACCTTATCATAAGTTTTTTTTTTTTTTAATAAGTTTGAAATAAATTATTCCACTTTTAAATGGAAAGAGTACATTTGATGCGCTGAAATTTTCTGAGTAAGTGCATTTGAATGCTTTGCATCCCATTCATTTATTAAATGCATTAAATTTGTCAACAGACTTTCGTTAAACCCAGCAAAAAAACAGGAAAAATTCCGCCACTTCAAAAGCATTTTGTGCTTTTTTGGAAGTCATTAATAATTACTTCAATAAAAGTGAAAATAAATGTAGTTTTAGGAGGAAAAAAGTTAATAATTTATAAAAAATAAAAAGTTAACAATCTCAAAAGTATTTTTATTATCTTTAAATAAGATTAAAATAGAATTTTTATAAAAATTTTTTATAAATAAACAGGAAGCAAAAAAGAAGAACCAGTTACAATCACGGCTTAAAAAAAAAGACCTTCTACATCTCTTTTTCAGCACTAAGTACTTTCTTCCAATGGCAACAAAATATTAAAATCATGACTTTTTCAGTTCTTTTTTTTTTTTGCTGGCAAGTTAAAGTGATTTTTTAGAAGTGAACTTATATGGTAAATTATGGACCGATCTTCGTGCAAGTTGGCGCACTTTTTTATGCTTATAAAATACTTATTTTAGCTGAGATTTATTTATATAATGATTAATTTAAAGCAGGGGAGGAGATTATCGAATTTAAGGCAGGGGAGGAGATAATCGAATTTAAGGTAGGGGGATAATCGACCGATCCTAACAAATTTCTATATATAAATCTTCGTGTCGAATTGTTTTATGATATCTTAAAAATTTCGACCTTTACAAGGTTTACATGGAGAGACTGCCAGTCCGACGGGAAGATGGATTTTAAGTCGAACAGTATTTTATTTAAGGTGTGTGTGGGACCAATATATTTATGCATTATAAATATTAGCACAAACGCATATTACCCCACCACCTATGGTGAAGTAAGTTATAAAAATTGCTATTCATACAATATAAAATATTTTATAATTTGATATTTAAAAGACTTCCTCTTTTCAACGATACCACCAAACATTCATACTTTCTAGCTTAGTTAATACAAGTAAGGTTTGGGATCCGGGAATTTTTTAAATTTTCCCTGGAAAACGGGAAATAAAATATTTTCGTAGTTTTAGAATTCTATAGCAAACATTTTGCTATTTTAACACCTTACATCAATGAAAGATTGACGTTTCTCTAAACTAGAATGTTATCTATGGTTTAACGAATTTACTTACAAGATTTTTTCTCTTGATTCTTTAGTTTTATTGTAGATTTGTGGAAATGAATATTAAATAAGCTGATCTTCGAAAATACTCACTATTATAAAAAAAATTACTTTGTTGCGAGATCTTTCATTCTAACACAACATTTTCTTTTGAAACAGCATCTCTTATCCAAGCAATTAATCTGTAAATGTTATAACTTCAAAATACTTGTAAAAAAACTAACACCAAGTTATATTCATACGTATATGACATTATTTTCATCAGATTTCTGAACACTATGATTGATCCGAAAACTTTGTTGCGAACCAATTAACCAATTAAGATTAAGATTTAGTTAAGTAAACAAAAAAAAAAAAAAAAAAAAAAAAAAAAAAATGAGACACAGTTTTTAACATAAATTACGAAAGGTACTGGTTGGTTGGTTGGTTGGTGGTAGCCCGTAACCTTATGGGTAATCAATTAGACTCGTTAGACTCCGTTTTGATAGGACCACACTACTCGCCAGGTGAATGAGTTGGACTGAGTTTGTATGAGATAAAAGTGTAGGGGAGAAAAATGAGAACATAAATTAATTAGATCCAGCCTGTAGCATTGAGATATTTAATAATGTCACTGAGTCTAGTGTCAGATATCTCATAGAGGTTGTCTAATTGGTGCCTACCCAGAAATTTGTGTCTAATTGCGTTCAAGGCTGGGCATTCACATAGAAGATGATATACCGTCTCCTCCTTCTCGCGATTGCCACAACTACGACAGTATTCATTGTAAGTGACCTGTAAATAATGCTATTAGTTTCGAGATGTCTTTGCGTTTGTAGGCAATGAGTTGCATTGAGCGTTTTTCGTTGTAGGTAGGCCACGTTTCCTTCGCGACTCTACATTTGTCCAGATTTCGCCATCTATTTTTTGCCTTCTCTAGATAGTGTTTTTCGATTCTGCTTTTGACTGATCCTAACGGGATTGCGACAGAAACCGATAGGGAAGCATTCATAGCAGAGCCTGCCCGGGATAATTCGTCTACCTGTTTATTACCATAGTAATCCCTATGCGCAGGAACCCAGAATATAGTAATGTCATACAGTGGACTTAGTCTTAGCAGTTCCTCTTTACACTGTCTGCTTGGCTGTCGACAAATAAACCAATATTCCCTTGAATATTTCTATCACGAATTAGTTTACACGCTTCCCTGACCGCTAGTATTTCCGCTTGGAATACGCTTGGCTCATCAGGGAGTCTATATGAGTGTCTAATTCCAAGAGAAGACACCAGAGCCGAGACCGTAGTTCACCTTTGAGCCGTCAGTGTATATCTCAGTTACAAATTGTTCAAGAAAATTTCCCCTTCTCCATTCACTTCTGGTGGGGAATAGGACTTTAATAGTATTTCTGAAGTCCATCCGGGGAATCATATATGAATTGCGGGGGTATGAAACTTAATATCCTCGCGTGCCCCTATGTTCTTGATCTCCAGCCTTCCGTTGCGGATAATCTTATCGCACTATTGCCTGATTCAATAATGTGTAGGTCTATGGGTGTTACGTGCAATATAGTGTTCACGAAAGGTACTTATTTAATTTGTATAAAATATTAAAAATTTTTTTAATCTTTGAAATGGCGTTATAGTTTTATATTATTTCATTTTTCGTTAATTCAATATGATTTATGTTTCGTTTTATTTTATTAAAAAAAAAAATAAATAATTTTCTTTAAAATAAATCATGGCCTATTTTTCTTACCCCAGTGTGCAGTGTTTCTCCTTTAACTCCATATAAGTTGAAAATCGTTTAATAAAAATGCGCGTTCATTTTTGCAAGGAAGCGAAATAAAAATTTGACCTATGTTCTTGTCGTGTTTTTGAGAGTGTTACAGACGAAATCTGGATTTATGCGTTTAATCCTAAACAAAAGTTCAGTCAACACTATTACTTCCTCAAAGTTTTGTATAAATATGAACCCAGTCGAAGCATTTAAATTCAAACGGTCGATTGTTTCTTTAGAAATCCGAACTCTTTGGTAGTGTACGTTTGGAGTATATTGCCAAAAGTTGTCCATGAAGTAAGGAAAATTAATTGCCGAACCCGGATCATTCTCTACTACGATAATTCTAGCTTTTATACGTTGTTTGAAAAAACCGCAAATATTATCAGTGCAAACATCGAATTGTAGAGTTCTTCGTTGCATTACCCAATATCAAAATAAATTGTGTTGTCAACTTATTTCAACAAAAATGTATGTTTTTGAAGTGGTTCAATCAAAATGGAAAAACTGCCCTAAGATTTGGTTCAAACAAATCATAAAAGGTACTGGGTGTCATGGATACTATTTTCCAATAATATAGTTTTCAAAGAGATATATTATTGTTTTATAAGTTTTTTGCAAAATATATAAAAACATATTTTTGAATTAATCTTTCAAAGGACGTCTTTGAAATTTTATTCTTATTAAGAATTTTGAGAACATACTACTTAAAAGCTTAAATTTGAGATCTGTCACAAAACCTTAACACATATCCTCATGTGGAACCCTTTTTTATCCCCACCATCCAAAAAGATAGGAGTTATGTTGAGTTTGTCATTTCGTGTGTAACACATCGAAATATTCTTCCAGTACCCATAAAGTATATACTTATATTCTGGGTCCCTATTAAATTCTACGACGATTTAGCTATATCTGTCTGTCTGTTGAAATCAGGATGGAGCTTGTGGGTAGTTACCCAGGGGAATGAAACTTGTCTTAATTTTTCCTTAATGATAAGGTGTGTTTGGTATTGAAAATAGGCAAAATTGATTTATAAACCAAAAAAGTTATGGGTCAAATACTTGAAAAAATGATTGTCCATTTTAATTCCAGTTTGTATTTTATACAAATAGTAGTATAAGGATCAATATAAATTCGTAGACTAAAAATGGACATGTCTACGTAAAGAGTTACCATCTCACTACTAATCAAGTTTTCAGTCACCAATGATACACTTTAAATTCGTCAGTGCTACCAATGGTCCTTTTCATTTTTTTTTTTTTTTTTTAATTTTCTAGTGACAATTTCCTAAAAAGAAAATTAAGTAAAATTTTTTTAATAATATTTTAACAGAAAACAAATTTTGACAAAATAAAATTTTATGAAGAATTTTCTAAAGAGGAATTTTTATAGAAAATTTTCTAAAGATAAAAATTTTTTTTAAAAACTTTATAAAGACAATATTTTCCTAAGAGAAATTTTAATTAAAATGTTTCTGAAAAAAAATATGAAGAATTTTCTAAATAGAATATCTTATTAATAATTTCTAAAGAGAATTTTATATTAAAAATTTAAAAACATTTTTATTCAAAACTTGCTATTTTATTAAAAATTTTCTAAAGTGAAGTTGTTATTAAAAATTTTCTAAAAGGTATTTTTTATTAAAAATTTTCTGGAAATTTTTGTATAAAATTTTCTATACAGAAATTTTTATTGAAAATTTTCTAAAGAGAAATTTTATTAAAAATTTCCTAAAGAGAAATTTTATTAAAAAATTTCTAAAGATAATTTTTTATTGGATGCTCTAAATAGAAAATTTTATGATTATTTATTAGGTGTTTTAAATTTTTATTAAAATTTTCTAAAGAAATTTTATCAAAAATGTTCTAAAGATAAATTTTTTATTGAACATTTAATTTTTTTTTATATTAGAAATTTTATTGAAATGTTTATAAAGATAATTTTTATTGGGTGTTCTAAAGAGAAATTTTATTGAAAGTTTTTAAGAGAAATTTTTATTAAAATTTTCTAAAAAGAAATTTTTATTAAAACTTGTCTAAAGAGACGTCTTTATTAAACATTTTCTAAGAAGACATTTTTATTAAAAGTTTTCTAAAGATACATTTTTATTAAAAATTTTATAAAGAGAAATTTTTATTAAGCACTCGAAAATTTTGTTAAAAATTTTCGAAAAATATATTTCAATGAAAAATTTAAGTCTTCTAAAAAGAAATTATTATTTTTTTTTTTTTTTTATTTTGTTTTTTAGTTTTCTAAAGAGATTTTTTTTAAGTTTTCTAAAGAGAAATTAGAAAAAACTCCAGTATAACTAATTTATTTCCTCGTAGGTTGAACATACCTGTACGTAAGGTTTTTTTTTTATTTTTCACTCCAATAGGATATAAATAATTTTGTCAATAAATGTCAGGTGTTTAGCGGTATTTATTGTTGTCCCAAATCGCAAAATAAATTATGATAAAACTTTTTTTTACAATGTAGTTTTATGAAGTTTTTGCTCTCTTCATAAAATTTAAGAATAATTTTACATGGAGATACCTTGAGGGGAAACGACCAACAGTATTGCAAGATTTTAAATAATAAATAGGGTTTTGAATAAAGAAATTAACCCATTAATGGATATATTCAGTTGATACCCAGTGAAAGTTATTGCAAATGGGATAAGTACTCTTAGTGGGCAGATAAATTATATATTTCGAGACTTTTGAGTATTCTAAATATTTCCCTTCAGAGTCTTTGTAAAATAGTTATAAAACAAAAATTTAGTTTGGTTATCTCCGAAGTCTTATACATTTCTAATAATCACTGGCTTTTGTGGTCATTTTTCGGTACTGAAACCTTATGAGATTATAGTTTAAACATCACTATAAATTTTTATGTATATTGTATGTCCCATAAATGTTTTGTTCGCCTCTCATAGGTTAAATAACACTAAAATTTCATCAATTTTAAATACTACTCTCTCCATCCACGCATACATAAAATAATGAAAATAATTTGATTTTCTAATTGAATTTGATTTATAATGTGGGTGGATTTTTTTGTTTTTTTTTTTTTTTTTTTTTCCTTAAAAAGCAAACGAACTGCTATAATGCCCAAAAATAAAAGGAGTTTTTAATTTATTTGCCTAAAATGTTGATTCATAACATGCCACAGTTGTTGTGTTTGTAGTAAATAAATAAATAATTCTAATTTGCAGTTTTATTTAATACTACGAAAATGATAATTACAAACTACTAAATTTAATCCTAATAGTGAATGATGTTGATATGAATTTATTTCAAATTGATTATTTGTCAACTAACTGAGTTCATTTAGCAAGTGTAGTAGAGATAAATGGATAAATGATAATTTTTAAATGGCTAGATGTGGTTGGTTGATTAGTTGTAAATATTTATGTACTTTTTTCTTGACTAATTTACATTTTGTAGAATTCATAAACAATAATCATATATTAGAATAATTGATGATAATGGGAGAAAATATTTTATAAATATATTTGATATGTGGCGAAATTTGTTTTGTAATGGCCAATATTAGCATACAGTAGGGTTGAAAACATTAGTAACTCAAACGATATTTCACCTTTGCTTTTATGTTTTTCTCCAAATATTTTTTGCACCCATTTATATGAAATATTAATTAATATTAAACAACTAAAAATAAACTATTCAATTAACTTGTAACAGCACAAAAAATTTTTTTAATAGGATAGTAGAAATTAAAATGTTCAAAACATTAGCAACTTTTATTTTATTTCTTTCTTTATATGGCATTTTATACCAACAAATTTGTTAGTGTACAGCTGTGTCATATGAAGGTACTGTCATTATAATTTCTTATTCAGTAGTATGTCATTCTTTTGAAACGTAACCAACACAGTTTTTTGAAACTTTGAAGTTTGAGTTTCGAACCAAAAAATACCATTTGCACGTTTTTACTTCATAAATATTTTTTTTAAGATAAAACCGCTATGTAAATCTATCATATTATGGTGGAAGTTTGTGCGAATCATGATTTAACTTATCGTAAGTATTTTTGTCAATTGAAAATTGGCGACTGCTGCCAAATGTAAGAAGTACTTGCAGATTAATTGGGAGTGGATCAAGCAACTATTTGCATACTTTTACAAGCTCTTGTAGTCATACAAAGATTAAGTAAATTATGTGGCACACATACATTGTATGTGGTACACATACAAGAGACTTCGAAAGACTATTTTTCTTCTCTAAAATGCTGCTTCCGCACTAAAAAGCTAAGTCGTTTCTGCAACGACTTGTTACGGGCAATGACAATTGGATCCATTATGAAAATTCAAATTCCAAAAAAAATTTATATATAATTTTATGTTATAGCAGCTAATAATATTAGTATTAATAAGATGAATATAGGAAAAATTAAAACAATTTTAAAAATTTGTCTTCAGTTCCCTACCAACATTTGAAGATCACGGGCCTATTTATTATATTTTCCCAATAAAAAAAATTTCGATTTTCTTCTGAAGTGGGTGCCAAAAAATTCGTAATTTTAAGCTTTCTTGTGAAAAAAACTAGAAACAATTTGTTTGTTCACCAAAAACTTCCATTTTTAAATCAGTATATCTCTGTAACGCTTTAAGCTTTTAAGTTGAAATAAAATGTTATTAAAGCACAAATTAATTAACTTTCTTTATATAGTTAAAAAAAAAAAAGATTTTTTTAAATAATTCCATTTTTCAGAAAAAAAAAGTTGTATGCTTACGCTGGAAATATTTTAAATGCCCTAATTCAAGGACATAAGTAAAATGTATGAACTTTTTTGGAATTTTGGTGGTTTCTACTTTCAAAATTTCTGAGTTTGAATCAATTTGTGAAAAAAAACCAATCATTTCAACATTTGCCATATTTATTTTATTTACCAATCAAAAAAGTGTAAAAAGTGGTAGCAAAAACGGAAAATTAAACAAAGATTATGACGCAATATACAAAAAATTATGTGTGTCCAACTTAGATTTGAATAAACATTAGTTGTTTTTTCTAAGAGAACCAAAAGATATCCTCTCTAGCTATCACTAAGCAATGTAAAAGATCTGAAATTTTCAATTTCCTTCCTTAAAATATGCGTAACTTTTAATATTCATACAAATCTAGAAGTAAGTCACACTTACCAAATCAAAATTTTACCAATCGACAGATATATGCGAGGGGGAATATATTAATGATATCTTGAACAGAATATTTTTCACAGATTAATTCAAAATTTATTTATTTGTACTCATATGTAAAAATTACTATGTTCCAGACGTTTGGCAAAATTTTGATATGGTAAGTGCTGGTAATAAACTTATTTTTTTGTTCAGAAAAATGAAGTTATTTTATAATATCTTTTTATTTTTTAAATTATTAAAACAATATTGCTAAACAAAATGAACATAACTTATAGAAATTTAATTAATTTGAAAATTTTAGGTTTTTGAAAAGTTGTTTTGTAGTTATTATGAACTGATCAATTTAAAAATTTTGTGTAATATTTTTCCTACTCGTTAATTTGACTTGATTGGTGAGTGGTCTTCCTACATCAGTATCTTAAAAATACCGTTTCTCGGGACACTCTGATATATATAGATAGGTTAACTATTCCTCGAAAAGATAATGGAAGTATCAAGTTGTAAACTAGAGTCAGCCTCATCCCAGTAATTTAATAGCTTCATAGCAGTTAGTGAAGTATTACTGTGTTGTGTATTATAGGTAGCTGAATATATATTATTTTATCCATTGGAATACAGATTGCTCCATTTTCAAGACGAAAGTTTACGTGTACAAGATTGATTTTAGAATACTAATACCTGTTCCCAGATTTCCTTGCAAGAAAATAAATGCGCTTTTAAATAAACGATTTAAAATTCTAGTATTTTTTTTATTCTTTCAAAACAAAATAAATCGTATATACATAAAAACTGGGACAACGAAAATCTAAATGAAATGCTTAGACAAATATGAGGATATCTTATGTAAAATGTCTAATTCCATATTAAGAATTCATTTAACTTTGTGCACATAGCGTTAGGAACATTTGACACGTCTATCCACTTCGCGTCCGGAAATGTTTGGAATACTTCTTAAGAACTGATCCACCTTTTTAACTTTGTGTTCATTTCGTGATCTTTTATTTTTGTCCTGTTCCAGGCTACTTATCAGTTGTAAGGTCATTGTTTAACTTTGTTACCACTCTAGGAACTAATTGTCTGCTGACATGTAGCACTTTTCTAATATTTTTTTTTTTTTTTTTTTTTTTTTTTTTTTTGTAAGTCCAATTTGGATAAGTTTTAATAGTTTCAAAAAAATGTGTGTTTCCCTTTGACTTTCCATTGTGAAGCAAGCACACAAAATATTTTGAAAAGATATTTTCATCACAAAAAGAAAAATAAGTTATCAGCAGACAAAGTTATAAATAAAAATATGTAATTACATTTTATTCGAACACACAGTTCAAAAATCGGATAAGAAAAAAAGTTAACAAGGCTTTTATTTGAAAAATGAAAATGCTTTTGAAGGGTATGTAGTATTCGCCTTCCAAACTTGAACTGAAAACTTTTTACGGACTAGGCCATTAAAATTACAGATTTATTTCCAAAATATTTCGATTCTGTACTACCATCGTGCTTACTTTGTTATGTATATTTGACAATGATATGTATGACAAAGTATTTATCCTCCTTTCTACTTTTTTAAAATTCCTTTATGTAATAATTCAAAATCATAAATAACTTCGCAATTATTATTTTAATAAATTCAAAATAATTTATCACAAATTTTCCTTAAGATTTATTCTCAAATATAAAACAAACAAAATTTTGTATAACAAAACAAGGTCGTTTTATAAAAAAAAAAAAAAAAAATATGCTTAGTTCTCATAATTCATAAGATTTCCTTGGCAAATGTTAAGGTGTGTTTTGACACCCACCCTTTTTCCAAAATAAATACATAATTTAAATTGTACTAAACATTAAGACGACCTCCACCTAAAATACAAAAACTAAAGTAATTTTAAGTAATTTTTATTTATTTTTTTTTTACCTTCCTTAAAAGATTTTAATGTGTTTAAAACTAGATAATAAACTTTAAATTTAACTTCTTTAAAAAAAGTCGAGGAAAATACTGGTTAAATTGATTTTTAGTTATAAGTAAACAATCTATAAAGGAGTACACAAGAAAACTTATATATATTTAAAAAATAATCGAAACTTTAATCTAAAATCAATAAAATTAAGCCAGATAAAATATTCCGTGTACACACTTTAGCCAACAGTTATTTAAGTTTATTTGAATATTTCGCTTTATTTATAGAAATAATTTTTATTTTTATACCCTACACCACCATAGGTGGTTGGGTATTATGCGTTTGTGCTGATGTTTGTAACTCATAGAAAAATTTATCCAACACCCATCTTAAATTATACCAATCGACTCAGAATCACTTTTTAAATCGCTTTAACTATGGTCGTCCTTCTTTCTGGCTTCTTTAAAGATAATTCAATGAAATTATGACACAAGGACGAAGCCTATTGAAATTGGTTGTGATCGGTCCATTATTTCACCTAGCCCCTACACAAATGTCCCCCCGGAATAGATTTTAAACACTCAAAAATGCCTTAAAGATAAGAATGTTTTAATGAAATTCGGTGCAAAGAAGTTCTGTACAAGTATCAGTCTTTGTACCAAATTTTATGAAGATCGATCCACAATTGACCATAGTTCCCATATAAACCCCTCACTTTACAGTGCATAAATCCCATACGAATGTTAGTATGAAGTTAATATTCGACGTAAATAAGTTTTATGTAAGCAGAAACAATATTGCCAATTTTATGAGAATCGGTCCATAATTTACCATAGCTCCCATATAAGCCCATTTCCAGGAATAGCCCTAAAGTGCATAAAATCATCTAGATGTTAGTATCAACGCATTATTCTGTATTTGTAAATTTTATTTTACATTTACTAAAATTGGCCACAGGTGTAATATAAGTCCCCTTCTCGAATTTTTACGCTCGTACACAAGGGTATCATATAGTCGGTCTTGACCTTTCATTCTCGTTTTATTTTATTATTATTCGTTTTTTTTACACACACACACTATTTTGATTACTTTTCGAAAAACAATGAACTGTGCGCCTTAGTGATCGAGTGCACTCAAAGGTAACTGATCTATACGTGCAATCAACAGCAGCTCTATAATCCGTTATATTTTTTTCCTAACTAAAATTTATAGTTTAGACACGTTTAATAGTCTTCAATTTTTTAGCTTACAATTTTTATTTGCACTGAAATATTAAAGCAGTTTTTGTTTTTTATAGTATTGATTAAACTTTGTCTTGCTTTTGTTTACTGTTGTATGTTTATTGTCAATTTAAAAAATAGAATAGAATAGAAAAAAGGTGGCTACTTTGACATGAGCGTTACTTTAGAGGTGCCCTTTTTAGCGAATTTTGTTTTGTTATTTGTAGAAAATCATGACAATTTGTATTGCCAATAATGGTTTCAATTAAAATGTGATTTATTTAGATTAAGCTATATTTAAATTAACCGATAGAATACATTAATGTTTAGTAATAGCTATGGAGAAGTTTTAAAATCAGATACATTTGTAAGAGTAATAATTACTTATGTAGTTATTTATATATCCGGATTTATTTTTTTAGTTTCAAAATACTTTAGTTTGTATGACATTCAGTTCACATAATTAGTTTTAAAATGGATATAATACAAAATTATATTTTAAATCAAAAAGTACCAAAATTCCTTTTTCGCTATTACGCTTGCTTAGTGAAATCTTTAGTTTTTGAACGGATAGTCTGATTTTTATAAAAATGGAGGTTGGCTACCATTACCGCTAAAATACCCATACCGCAAACAAAAATCCATTCAACTTGACCACCGTCATCCCTAACATACCTTTACCGAAAGAGATCAAAATATCGTTACCGCTAAAATACCGATAACAAAATAGCGTAAAATACCATAACCGATAAAATACCGTTACCGAAATAAAAGAAACTGTCATCACTGCCAAAATACCATTACCGTTATTTCAGTCTGAAAAAAACAAAAAAAATCTAATAAAATTAAAATAAAACTTGTACGTACCACATGTACAGGTTATCCCATCCCGTCCTTTTAATACATGACCACTTTATATTTCATGGTTGTGATCCGAAATTTCACAAACATGAAATTTCCGAAAAAAAACGTTACACTTAAAATATAATTACCGAAATAGCTCGAAATATCAGTAACACTAAAATACCGTTAACGATATGAAAATATTTACCGCTAAAATACCATTGCCGTTGCCTTTTTGAATCGAGATCAATTTAATTGTTATAGTTTACAAGATATTCGGATTTAAAAAATAGATGTTCACTTTCTGACGTATCTTGTTTTTGTAGTTAGAGAAGATCCAAATCTTTTCCGATCTTTTTTTATTTTTTATTTTGTTCTTTAATTAAGAAATCTAAAAATTATATTAAAAAGAAATTGTGAACTAATTTAAAGTTTTAAAAAGAACTACAACCTGAGAAATGTCGACAACATCCGTGTACAAAATTAAATCATTCAGTGTCAATAGTATCAAAGCCGCATGTGTGTATATTGTAAACTGCATTCTCAAATCAACAACAGACAGTTGGGTTCTATATGACCCCAATAAATGGTAATAAGTCTTTATTTTTTACACCGCTAAACCGATTTTGATAAAACTAGAAACATCGATAGAGAAGGAGTTAGGCTTTCAGATTATTTTTGGCTGGAGTGTATAGCTGGAGCACCTACGACCAAAAATGACCATCTCAAGAGTGAAAAACATATCGGAGCTTATAGCTTTTACAATTAGGAACCTATTTTAAATATAAAGAAAAAATTTTATAATTATCTAAATTCGTTAACTAGAAAAAAATTTAAATCAAAATTTTGAAACATGTCTAAAAAAATTACATATTTTGTTTTTATAAAAAATTTTATTAAAAAACTTCAATATTTATTTATAAATTTTAGAAGAAAAGTTCAACTTTTTGAGCTTGTAAAAAATGTTGATTGCAAATTTCTATACTTCTATTTACGATTTAGATTAGATAGTTCGATATGTTTTTAAAGGTTTTGTAAAAAATTGTGACATCCTGCCCATAAATTTCGTCACCAATGCCATTTTCTGAAAAAAACGCATATATTCAATAACAAAAATTTTGACCTTTAAAAATGTTTACTAAAATTATATATATATATATGTATATATTTTACTGATCTTTACATTTATATAACATGTGCGAAAATTCTTAAAAAGTAAAAAATTTCATTTAAAATGATGTATAATATATCTATTTGGTATTTGAAACGTGTCGAGTGAAATATAGTTAATTTATTGGTAAAAAATTGAAATTTTTGAGACTTGTTTCAAAACTTACTTTAAAAAGCTTTTTAATTTACACAATAATAAAAAGAATTCAAACGCGATAAATTGCTTTATTTTTAATAGAAAATATTAGAAAATTTGAATTTTGATCAATTGAATAATTGATACAATTAAGAAAGTAATTGGAATAGTTTTTATCTTTGATAAATGGACCAGACCAGACGTTTTCTTTGTATATAAAAAATGAAAAAATATATTGAACATTTTATACCAAAAATAGATTTATCGAAAATTTTCTATAAAAAGAAAATTTATCGAAAATTTTCTATAAAAAGAAAATTTATCGAAAATTTTCTATAAAAAGAAAATTTATCGAAAATGTTCTATAAAAAGAAAATTTATCGAAAATGTTCTATAAAAAGAAAATTTATCGAAAATGTTCTATAAAAAGAAAATTTATCGAAAATGTTCTATAAAAAGAAAATTTATCGAAAATGTTCTATAAAAAGAAAATTTATCGAAAATGTTCTATAAAAAGAAAATTTATCGAAAATGTTCTATAAAAAGAAAATTTATCGAAAATGTTCTATAAAAAGAAAATTTATCGAAAATTTTCTATAAAAAGAAAATTTATCGAAAATTTTCTATAAAAAGAAAATTTATCGAAAATTTTCTATAAAAAGAAAATTTATCGAAAATTTTCTATAAAAAGAAAATTTATCGAAAATGTTCTATAAAAAGAAAATTTATCGAAAATGTTCTATAAAAAGAAAATTTATCGAAAATGTTCTATAAAAAGAAAATTTATCGAAAATGTTCTATAAAAAGAAAATTTATCAAATATTTTCTGTAAAAACAAAATTCGTTAGAAAATTTTGTAGAAAGAAAATTCATTCAAAAATTTACTATAAAGAAAATACATTAGAAAATTTTCTATAAACATTTTTTTTGTTTAAAATATTTTTTTTTTTTTTTTTTTCTTTTATATCTGTCAAACAAATTTTTTCTTCCCCTTCTCTATATATATAATATTTTATTGACAAAAAAAAATATATTCTTGCATTTTAATTAATTTGCTTTTTTTTTTTCCTTAATACCATTAAAATTGATGGGAAAATATTCTGTTATAAAAACTCAATTCAAAATAAAGTTAATAACAATTTCAATAATTAAATTGAAAATTGAAATGAACGTTAGAAGTAAAGAAAAAACTTTATTTCACGCAAAGCAACAGCAGCAGCTTTGCCAATGCAAAAGTTATTGCTGCTGTATAATTTTTTGCATAAATAGTGTGCAAATTAAAACTCAAGATGCTAATTTTTTGTATTGGTACGAGTAGTAAGACTTTATAAGAGTTAATAATAAAAAATAGCAGAAATTATTATTAATGTTAACATGATTTCAATACCACATCGAAATACCTGCAACAAGTCAGAGGTTTAAAAAGACGTAACATATACTATTGCAAAAATATACTTAGATCAAAAATTAAAATAATAAAAACATATTATTTTTAAATAATCAAGCAGACAATTGTAGCGTGATTAAAAAAAACTGAAATCATAATTCAATTGCTAAAGATAGAAAACAACTGAAAAAAGAAGAGAATAATATAAAAGATAGAATGTTATAGTCGGTCTCGACCAAAAATAAAATACTCTTCACCAAAATATAAAGATGGACATTTTCTGATCCATTAGCATAGTATTATTTTTTCCAAGCGGCCCATGTTCACAACTATGTCACGTGAAACTATTGTCATTAGACTTTCTCAGTTTTGCTTCGTTATTATCCTGGCCAGTCTAAAGTTAGTTTTAAGATGAAGAATTAGGGGATTTGGTCGATCAAGACTGGTGCCAAATGCAAGAAGTGATTACAGAATTATTAGGAGTAGATCATTTGTCGATTTTTAAAATAGTAAATTGTGTAATGCAACTCATAAAGTTTATCATCTTGATTTTTGCTTTGTGCCTCAAATTATTCAAAAATTCAATTTTACTAACTTGTAATTATGTGTCTATAAAAATAATAAAGCAAAAAAATAAAATAATCATTGCAACTAATCTTGACCTACAATTTTTTTTTTTCAAATTACTAAACGGATGCAAAATACTTTTAAAAATCGCCAACAGGTGCAGAAAACACTTTGTTAAAACTTAGTCATTAACAATTCTTTGACATACGATAAACAGTGGGGCCAAACGCAAAATTGTTGATAATAAATCTGTATCTCCTAAACTACTGGTCGGATCGAACTGAGATGTACGAAAGAGATTAGGACCTAAGAGGAGGACCTAAGCTTTCAGAAAAATCATCTTGCAATCACCCTATGATAACATGAGATAAGCTACAGGGTGTCAAAATTGATAACCTCGAGTATGCAAAAATTTCAAAAAATAGTAACTTCTACAAATCAAGTCCGATTTCAAAGATTTTTACATTTCTGTACAGTGCTTGGCAAGATAAAGAAAAAATAAGCTTACTCACCTAAATTATCTCTTATAGTTAAAAAGATGGCATGATTTTTGGAGGAATGAAATATTGATATTTATTTTATACATTATATTAGAAAAAATATTGAAAATATTAAAAAATTAAAAAATTCGTTTAAAAAATTTACTTTTTTCTCATAAAATCTGCACTCCTGTATTCGTTTTTGGCCGGGCGGGAAGCAATTTAGTGTCAAATCGATCTAAATCTATTTTATGAAATATTGTCAATAAATTTAAAAAACTTACGTGATATATATATTTTTAATCGATAAAAAGGAAACTTTTTTTAAATTCACCATTTTTGACCAATGCGAGTAGGGTGCAAACCTAAATCAATTTAAAAATTCTTTATTAACCATTGTTTTTCAAATATGTGAAATAAAATTTTTTTATTAACAAAACTTTGAGAAAAAAGTGAAAGAATAGTACTATATTTTTGTAAAAAATATCCATTTTTTATACTAATTTCAGAGTGCTGACTTTGAACATTTTTTATGTCTAGACGAATTGATGTAATCAAAAAATTTTTGCAGCATATTATTTATAAATATATTGCAAATTACAGAATATCAAAAAAAAAAAAAAAAAATTTCCCCCATATACCTCAGGACTTATTCTCGAAAAACGAAATAAAGTCAACGCAAAAAATCACAAATTCAAAATACAAGCGTAAATATCTTTTTAACTGTAGGAGAGTAAGCTTATAATACAGGAATATAAAAATCTTTTAGAAGTTATGATTTTTTGAAACTTTTGCATAGTCGAGGTAATCAACTTTGACACCCTGTAGCTTATCTCGTGTTATCACAGGGATAAAAAGAAAATTTATCGAAAATTTTCTATAAAAAGAAAATTTATCTAAAATGTTCTATAAAAAGAAAATTTATCGAAAATGTTCTATAAAAAGCAAATTTATCGAAAATATTCTATAAAAAGAAAATTCATCGAAAAAGTTTTATAAAAAGAAAATTTATCGGATATTTTCTGTAAAAACAAAATTTATTAGAAAATTTTCTGCTTAAAATAAAATTAAATATCTTTTTAACTGTAGGAGAGTAAGCTTATAATACAGGAATATAAAAATATTTAGAATCGGACTTGATTTGTAGAAGTTATGATTTTTTGAAACTTTTACATAGTTGAGGTAATCAACTTTGACACCCTGTAGCTTATCTCGTGTTATCATAGGGATGATTTTTCTGAAATCTTAGATCCTTCTCTACAACTCTTCTATTTTGAAAAATTTTGCATTTGGCCCCACTGTGCGATAGCAGGATGTGATCTATCTATCTGTCTGTCTATGAAACTGTCAATGAATGGGACAAACATGAGATCTTACAAATAAACAAAAAACATAAAAATTACTGTAGGTTTTTATGCAAATACTCAATATTTGTTCACAACTTTAAAGCATCCGGTTAAAAATATTTTTTGCCTCAATATAAGAATTGCTAAACAAGAAGCTGTTCTTTCAAAAAAATAAACCATATTTGTAATATTTGTTAAAATTTCTTATATTGATTTCATTAAAACGTGACTGAAAGTACAAATCCAAATCATGTTTATTATTTAAGAAAAAAAAAAACTAAAATAGTGAACAATTTTAAAAGTGAATGTATTACAAATACTTTAAAAATATTACAAACAAAATATGTTTTGTAATACAAAAACTCAAAAAGTAAATATATATATATATATATATATAAATAAAACCTCCTGACTCTGACTAACATGCCAATTGTTGCGTCCATCTTAAGAAAAAAAACAAATCTTTGTACTTAGCTTTACTAACCTAACTGCTGCCTGGTTTCCACCTAAAAATCCATATAGTTTTGCTAACAATTTTATCTTAGTTTAACAAGACAGTATGTGTCTTTGCCTTTGTTTAGATTAGTTTCGTGAGTTTCTCTCTAAACTGTCAACGATATTTGAACAAAAAGTTTGACAAATAATTACAATTCACTGATATTTTTGTTTGGTTTATAGAGGTAGAGTTTTATACTGCAATTCACATGCAAACGTGACTTAATTTATTTACTAGTCCCATAGTCAGGAGGACCGAAAGTATGTAATGCCAAAACCCCACCTTTCGTTTGTGTTATAAATTTTACTTACATGGGAATATTAATGGCATAAATGAGAAAAAGGCTTAAATAAGTGCTAATAAATTGTTATATGTATTTATATACATAAATACATTTTTAATTTTAGATTTTTAAAATTATATTTTTTCAATTAAAATTAGTAGTAAATCCTTTAAAAATATCTTACTATGTTTTTTGAACTCTATTCTAGAGCTAATAAAACGCATCGCCCTCTATGTTTAACACTTGTAATGTAATAACGTTACGTCAAACGTAACGTTTGACAGACAGAGTACCATTACCTTCTAAAGGAAGACAGAAAAACATAATTGGCTATGCGAGAGTTATTGCAGCCAGATAAAGGATGGAAAAGTCGATACTATAATACTTTTTTGGTACTATTTAACATTCAAAAGTACCGAAGCACTCCCTTATATTTTAATATCATTTGATACTGTCAAAAAATATTAAAATGTGTTTTGGAGATATATAATTTTCGAATAGAAATTATGTTTTTTAACATCTTTGATTTTATTCTTTAAGGTACTAAAACATTAGACACTTAATTAAGACAACTCAAAGTTTAAGTTAATAAGTTTATAGGGCAAACAAACTAAATTAAATTAAATTAAATAGAAACATTAGAGCTGCAGATTTAATTTATAAAATTGTAAACTCTAAAATATATTTATGTACAATGCAGCTTATTGTACATACAAGAATTTACCGACTTTTGAATTTTGATCGTAACTCCCCTTAGAATTGTTCATTGATGTGATATTGTGTGAAAAATTAGAGAAATCGGATATCGTTAACCCGTGCCTTCAGAATATATTTTCTGAAAAATGATTTATATTACTGTGTAATAATTTTGTTTAGTGTGATTATCAGTTCAAACTAAAATAAAATTACTTTATAACTAAAAAACTTCAAAAAAATTTAAAAATTACTTTCTGCCGAAACCCACAAAATTCAAATCGCAAGTACGGTTTAGTCATACAAGGTATTTCTTTTTTAGTTTTATTTCCTGCAGTGTTTTCTATAAACCTGCATAGTTTTATTCGAACTTTTTCGAAATTTTTTTTTATCAAAATTTTTAAAATTGGAATTTTGAAAGTTTTAAAAAAGAAGAAAAAATCAAAAATTTTGAACCAAGCATGATAATGGTTTTAAATTATCTTGGAGAAACAAAAATGTATTTTTCAAGTATTATGGTTCAAATTTAATAAAAAAAAAATAGAATTTCATTTAAACTTTTCCAAAAAAAAATTAAAATTTTTTTTGTACACTTCTTGCACAAGTAATAACTTTAAAAATTTTTAACTAATTTTTTCTTTTTACATCTTGTTTGATAGATAATTATTTTTAAATTAAGATTTTTTAATATTTTGTTACAAAGCGAAGTATTTAATAGCTAAATTTTTCTAAAAATTGTAAAAAGTCATATTTTCCCCCAATATAAACGCACCATACAAATTTCAGGTCCGGTGTGCTACGGCTTAACGATATGCGATTTCTCTACTATTTCACACAACATCTTACAACGCAATGAACGATTCTACGGGGAGTTTGACTGTAACTCAATTCAAAAGTTGGTAAATTTTGGTGCAATCTAATCATATTATTATAATTAATTATATTTAAATAAAACTAAAGCTGAAGTGCTCGATTTTAAGCAATATAATATTTAACCTGAAGAAGGCCATTTAAGAATTTGGTATCCTATTTAATCCTTCGTTTCAGATATACAAATTACATTCTTTGCACTAAATAAAAAATAAGTAACTGTCAAAAAATTGAATTTTAGTACTCTGAAAGTGAAAAGAGTAAAATTTATTTTGATACCGAAAAATATTTCCATTTTCCATCCCTGTGTCAGATTAACCAGAGAAAAATGATGGTCAAACATGTTCTCGACTACTAAACTCAACTTTTAAATTATCCAATGGACAGTTATTATTATATTCGTAACGTTATTTTACATATCACATAAAAAAAACTTGTATATGCATTCTAAATATATTATTTATATATTTCTATGGTAATTAACAAACAAAAAATCAAAAAAAAAAAAAAGATCTGCATCCGTCCGTATCCCACTTAACAAACACGATCGAATCACATGAGTTTAACATTCTATTTGATTATTTCAAAAATTCCAAGCATTTAAAATTGAAAATCCGTAATATGAAATGATTAATTAGTATTAAGGATCTTGATCTTGATGAACAAAAAATCAAAAAAAAAAAAAAAAGATCTGCATCCGTCCGTATCCCACTTAACAAACACGATCGAATCACATGAGTTTAACATTCTATTTGATTATTTCAAAAATTCCAAGCATTTAAAATTGAAAATCCGTAATATGAAATGATTAATTAGTATTAAGGATCTTGATCTTTATAGAAGTCTTAAGTATGATCTACGTTACAGCAAACTGGTTTTATATAATTTAGAACTATTTTTGAACTATATAATGGTGTTCTATTAAAGTTTGCCGATTAGATCAAGATCCCAAACAAACTTAAAATATATAAAGATCTTTAATGAAGCAATTTTTTTCTTTTTTGAATTCATGTTGTTAAAATTTATTAAGGTCGCTATTCAAGCTAATATGAGTCTATATTAATACCTAAGTTTCTAAGTTTCTCTCAGTTCCAGATAAAGAGTTGCACCTCTAAAGTAAAAAGATTTTAAAACATGTAAATTTTAATTTAAATACTGAAATTTCTCTGTAGCATTTAAGAAAACACACTGTGTCTTAATTTAGTATCAGGGACAGGAAGTTCATGCATTTAAAAGGTGTGTTTTAGGCGCTTAAAAATGTACTAACAATTTTAAAATATGCACTTATTTCTTAACTTTTATAAAAAAAACATAACATTATAATTCAGTGTTATATTAAGGGCGTGTGTGGAACGGTAGAAAAGTTCTACGATAAAAACTATTTTGTCTATAGTGAGAATAATTTTCATTTCTGTTGTATGAAATTAAAACTGAAAAATATTGATAAATTTAAATTTTATTATAAAAAAATCAAAAAGAAATGTGTGAATATCGAATATGATGAATTTTAAAGAAAGTTATGTGTTTGAAATGTTAAAAGATTTTAAAATATATGCTAATTTTCCAAATATGTCTATAAATTTTGAAACTTAAAAAATTTATATTCATTTGTAAAAATTTTTACTAGCCCTATAAGCTATTAAAACTTTATTCACATCATAAATATCAACCATTTACTAACGAGCATACTTTTCTACTATTTCACACAAGACCTAAATTAAAAATAATTATACAGTAATAATCTTAGACAGTTTTTGTACTTAGAAAATTACCATTTGACATAAAAAGATGTGGTGGATGTATTTTTAAATGATGTGATGGAAAGATTTCATTTTCGTTTCTTCGTTTGAATCTAAAATTGTAACAATTATAAAATTCTATTGGCAACACTTCCTTCGATGGCTGTGATCTTAATGATAGATTGATTTTTCTAAAATGATAATTAAGGGTAGCTCTTATTGTTCTCTCAGACAGAACTAATCAATTCTCGATGTTTTACAAAAACGTATGACAACCAAAACAAATGTTTCATATATTTCTATAAATTTTGAAACAAACTTGTTATGCCTTCAGAAAAATGGCTGGAAATTTGTCCATAAAAGTTTGTATTTATCTCTATGTTTTAGACTATCCAAGGGCTAATATACTAAAAACTTTTTTCAGTGATATTGTTTTGTCGAATGTTTTAGGACAATACTTCTCCGAAACGAAACTATTTATTCTGTATAATTTTGCATCTTAATACGAGATAAATAAGGAACCTTCTGATGACGCACCTTTTACGATAATCAACGTCCTTCTGTGATTGTTAGTTTTGGAGAAATGGCTTGCTACGAGGGCGGATCAATAAGTTCGTGACTTTTCGAACCTCCCTCTTAGTTATATGAAATGCAACACTATTCCCATCAAGTACCACCTGTTAATAGACTACTGCCAAATTTTGAGCAAGTGTCGTCATTTACTTTGCGTAAAAAATAGGATTTTTCGAGGTCCTTAAAATAGGCATTTGTTTGGTCAATAATTTCATCATTGGAGATGAATTTCTTTCCACCGAGCCATTTCTTTAGGTTTGGAAATAGGAGGTAGTCACTAGAGGCTAAATCCGGAGAATATGGCGGATGAGGTACCAGTTCGTAGCCCAATTCATAGAGTTTTGCCATTGAGACTGTACACGTGTTCACCCGCGCATTATCTTGATGATAAAGAACTTTTTTTTTTTAACATATGGGGTGGTTTTCTTTATAAATCCTCATTAAATCGGTCTAATAAGTTGGCATAATATTCGCCGTTTATTGTTTTTCCCTTTTGAAGGTAATCGATGTGGATTATCCCGCGTGCATCCCAAAAAACTTTTGCCATCACCTTGTTGGCCGACAAACTTACATTGGCCTTCTTCGGAGCAGGTTCACCCGGAGAAACCCATTGTTTAGACTGCTGCTTCGTCTCCGGAGTACAATAATGGATCCATGTTTCATCCACATTTACAAAACGCCTCAAAAACTCATTCGGATTGCGGTTAAACAACTCCAAACAATCTTTTGAAGTTGTCACACGTTTACGTTTATGGTCAATTGAGAGCAAACGCGGCACCCATCTTGCAGACAACTTTCTTAAACCCAGCTGATCATTTAAAATCGAAACCACACTGCCATATGAAATGCCTATGGCATCAACAATCTCACGCACTTTTACTCTTCGGACGGCCAACACGATATCGTGAATTTTTTCGACATTTTCGGGTGTGCTGACCTCAATTGGCCGTCCAGAGCATTCAGCGTTATTTGTACTTGTGCGACCAGAACGAAAGTCAGTAAACCACTTTTTTGCCATTGAAATCGATGGTGTAGAGTCCCAATAGTATTTATCGAGCTTTTCCTTGGTTTGATTGACGGTTTTTTTTTCGCAAAAAATAATGTTTAATGAGCACTCGAAATTCATTTTTTTCCATTTTTAGAAAAATAAACAAGGTTGTATGTTTTGAACAGCTGTTAAACGCAAAATAAATGACGACGCTTGCTCAAAATTTGACAGTAGTCTATTAACAGGTGGTACTTCATGCGAATAGTATTGCATTTCATATAACTACGAGGGAAGTTCGAAAAGTCACGGACTTATTGATCCGCCCTCGTACATACACTGCTTGCCACTTGAATTAGGAATCACATTTTTTAAACTTTAATTAAGTATATCTCCTAAACTAAAGTTCAGAAAAAAATATTTTTTTGGGCAACCAAATTTCAAAGTGTTGGCTTTAGTTTCTTGAAGAAATAAAAAATATACATATTTTGTTAAACTAAAATTATGCATTTATTTAAAGACATGTCTTTCTGTGGTACAATTTCGTGTGTCACTTGAATAAGGAATTCTTTTAATATTAATCAGGAAGGCTATAATTTGAATTTTTAATTTGATAGTTTTTAAATAGTTTTTATTCAAAATGGGACGTGGTAAGGCCCTTAATAACTCTGAAAAAGAAAAAATTTTGAATTTGAAATCTCAGGGTCAGAATCCGGTCCAAATAGCCAAAAACATTAATGGAGGAAAGACAATTATTTAAATAACGTGGAAAGATATGGAAAAAACATGAAAGGGCGGAATAAAATGGCAACAATTCTAAAAGAAAGACGAAAAATTATTAGAATTGCATCAAATTTTGCCATTTCGGTATCAAAAATACGTGAAAAAAGTGGAGTCAGTGCCAGTCTAAGAACACTCCACCGTACTTTAAAGTCGTGCTCATACATAGTCCGACGAAAACTGCAAAAAAAACCACCACTTAATAAAAAACACAAATCACAACGTCTACAGTTTGCCAAAAATACATTGACATGGTCCGACAAATGGTTTAAAGTTGTATTTTCCGATGAAAAAAAAAAATTAATATTGATGGTCCCGATGGGTATAACTATTACTTCCATGACCTAAATAAGGAGGAATTATTTTTGAGCCGCAGACACAGCCGAGGGAGCGGAATAATGGTATGGGGTGCAATTTCGTATTATGGTACCATACGACTTACAGAAACATTCTGGACGAAGCATTTCCAAAATTTAATGATATCTTTGGACCCATAACTTGGACGTACCCATACGACAACGCTCCGATTCATACCGCCAGAGCAGTAAAACAATGGATTAATCAACAAGGTGTTCAACTTTTGGATTGGCCCCCATCTTCACCAGACCTGAATCCAATGGAAAATATCTGGGGTTGGCTTGCAAGAAAAGTTTATGGAGGAGGAAAACAATTTGAGACGATAGAATCCTTAAAGAATGCAATAACGGAAGCATGGAGTTCAATTTCACTAAATTACTTACAAGTCGATGCCAAATCGCATTTTTGAGGTTATTTCTGAAAGTGGTGGCAATACTCATTACTAATTGAATGCTAGAAGATAATAACTTTCATTTTTATATCCTAAAATTTAAAAATAAATTACAGTTTGCTTAATTTTAAAATATTCCTTATTCAAGTGACACACGAAATTGTACCACAGAAAGACATGTCTTTAAATAAACGCATAATTTTAGTATAACAAAGTATGTATATTTTTTATTTCTTCAGGAAACTAAAACCAACATTTTGAAATTTGGTTGGGAAAAAAATATTTTTTTCTGAATTTTAGTTTAGGAGATATACTTAATTTAAAGTTAAAAAAATGTGATTCCTTATTCAAGTGTATTCATTTGTCCATGATATTTTTAATAATTTAAAACTTTTTTTAGCTCTTCTGAAAATTTTTAATTGTAGACTTACTTAAGCCATTCTATCAACAGACCACAGAATTATTTTTTCTACACAAAAAATAATTTTAAATTGGAATATTGCACTAAATATGATAGAAAAATATGCGTTTATGGCAAAATATGCAAAAACATGAATTTTCAACAAAATATGCGTACATATGCAAATCGATGCCATTGTAAAACAAATTCTCCAATTCGCAAAGATATTTAGTTAGTCAAAAAAATGAATTTTTATGAACTTCCGGTCCTTGTTTATTATACAACACATTCAATCTTCAAACAGTTCAAATTTCAAACAAATTTTTGAAATTCAAAATATGTACATGATGATGGATTTAATTGGTCAATGATTTATTACCTACCTTGAGAGTCTTTAAATTTTTTCTTATTACATTTTAAAAAGTATAAAAAAATACCCTAACAAATTGCTTGAAAAAGCAAAACCTTTTATTTTTATTTTACTATTAATATTTATAAATTCATTTCTTTATATCAAAGAAATAAATAAAAATACTCTGTAAAAACTGTCATGATTTAAAATTTTTCATATTTTTTTTTTTATTCAGGCTAACTGATCGGCACAAATTTTGTTTAAGCCTTATTTTAATGGCTACAACTAAATAACAACATTGAATAAAGATAAAATAATGTTGCAATTGTCTTTTTTATATTTATTTGCTTGTATGTTGAGTTGTAAGTTTTAAACAAAATTTATTTTGTATTTTGCCACATTAAAACCTCATACCAACAACAAGTTTACTTTGTTCATACTGTCTGTCTTTTTTCCATTTTTTTAAACTGCCATCTTATAGTTGATTAGACATGTTTTTTATCCCTCCACTTCGTGGCCTCCCTTGATCCACAAATTTTTGCACCATTTATTGTAATTTTTCTTTAGTAACTTCTAAGTTGTTTTTGTTTGATTTGAAAAAATTAGTCATGAATCTTTTAGTTGTTGTTTAAAGTTTAATTTCCTACTGTTAGAAGCAATCGTTTTTACCGATTCACTCCCTCCACTTTATCTGTTTCTTTCCTATGGTTTTGTATACGTATTGTATTGTCTTTGTACTATAAATTTGAAAAGTAATAAATTTTATTTAATTTTTTTCTTCTTGAGAATTCTCCAAATCGTTTTTAGCAACGACCTTGCTGTCTGTCTGTCCTTCTGTTGGTTTTTACTAGTTGAATTTAGTATTTGTTACAATTTAAAGAAATAAACTATTGATAGTTAGTTTAGCTAGTAAAATTGTTATGAATTTACAGAAAGAAAAAATATATGAAAAGTTGTTTGATTCGTTTGATTCTAGAATATTGTTCAATGGACCATATAAGGAACTGATTTTTATTAAATAATATTTGTTGTCTAACAAATATAATACTTGATCATATGAAAAAAAGGAAAAAGAATCCAAATAAATATTTATCTTGGAACCAAAATTATGCCAGTTTAAATGGAAATTTTTAAATATAAATTTTCCGTTCATAACACAGATCAACACTACAAAATATCGTGAAAAATATGTTGATATACAGACGCGGATCCAGCGAAAGCATTTGAGGGATGGGGTGGTTATTTATTTAGTTAATTAAAATTCATGACCTGAAAAACACGAAAGGTTGAACTATATAGGTTTTGTTACTTAGAATATTAATTTTAATTAAATAGATCTAATTATATTCATTAATATCAAAAACTTACTGATACAAAAATTTGGAACTAATCTGATAAAGGGAACCATACTCATAATCGATAATTTTTAAAAAATAAATAAAAAATTTATAATAAATGGCATTAGAACTTGAAAATTAAAATTTTTTAAACGTTCTCTTTCAATGCTTGACCAAAACATATACAAATGTATATGGATAACAAGCTCGATTCTTCTACTTACCAAATAATTTTAAAAAGAAGAAATTAACAAAACAATAACAGAATTTATCCAGGAATTTACCAAAAAAACTATTTTTTGAGCATAATTCAAAATTTTTAATGATTTTTAGTTACAAAATTATGCATATTTTCAATTAACCTTTTATTTGAAAAATTACCATTTTTACACATTTATCGTAATTTATGTGTAAATATTTTTATTTAGTTTTTTTTTTTTTTTATTTAGTATGTGTAATATTTTTATTTAGTTTCCAAAATAAAATTGTCACAATATACGCAAAATGTTCATCATATGTAATATAATAATATCTAGGATAAATATTATAATTTGTATGAAAAAATTGGGGGAAAACTTTTTCTGTGTTGTTAAAACTTTTTACAAAAATTTTTGTAAAAAGTTTTGGATAGATTTTGATTTATAAAATAAAAAATATTTTTCATTAACTGATAAAACTAGTTCTTAGACAAATTATTTTTTATTGAAAGATATATTTTTAATTCTATGGTCCATAAAATTTAAGCTTAACTTTAACGAAATTTGAAAATAGAATTTCGGAAAAACAGGAAACATAAATGAAATTACAAAATTATTTACTATTAAAAGAATTTAACATTCTACAAAAATTTACAAATATTTTTGAAATTTTCTTTAACATTTCGGTTTCTCTCCATCACATCACACTTTCAACCCATTGAGGACCAACGATATGCTTCTCAAGAGTTTTTAGGTTATATAATTTTCTACGTAATATATAGATCATATTAGTCGTTCATGTTTTAGAAACAAAAAATGGCGCTACAAAAATGTAGTACAAACCAAGTCCACAAATTGCCACACACAGCTCCTGGAAGTCTTTAAAGTTGTCAAAATCAAGAATCTCTCAATTAACCGTCATAAAACTCCTCACTTCTTTTTTCGTCAACGTGTTGAAAGTGTGACGTGATGGAAATGTTTCATTTATCTTTCTAAACTATATCTGGTCTGAGGAATGAGAATTTCGCATTTGTTGACCTGTGTTATTTAGTCAAACTTTTCATCTCATAAAAAAATCATTTATGGTCTGTTTATACAAGACATGTGAATATTCAGACAAGCGAGTGGTACCCAGACGAGTACGAAAGAAAATTAGTTTTTTTTTTTTAAAGTACTCGTCTTGTGTTTTTCATACAAAATCATGCTTTTTTAACACAAAAATGGCAACCCTTAAATATAAACAAAAACAGCTGTTTTTTTTTTTTTTTACTTAAAAATATTGTGGTTGGAAAATATTACAAAAATAAACAAGTAAGAAAGATATACTCGGTCAAGACCGACCATATGTTACCCCACACCATTTTGCATGTCCATCAAAATTCGTGGAGGACCGATACTTTTACTAAGTGTAAAATAAAATATACGAATACAGAATATTACGTAAATACTAACATTTATGTGAATTTATGCACTTTAGGGTGATTCACGAAGGTGGACTTATATGGGAGCTATGGCAAATTATTTACCGATCTTCAAGAAATGTGACAAAGATTGAAACTTATACAAAACTTCTTTACACCGAATTTCATTGAAACATTACCATATTTAAGGCATTTATGATCGTTAAACCCCTATTCCGGGAGGACATTTATATGGGCGCTGGGTGAAATAATGGATCGATCATAACCAATTTTAATAGGCTTCGGCCTTATGTCATGAAAGTCCTACGTGCTAAATTTCATTGAATTATCTTTAAAATTTCGACCTGTACTTTGTGCACAAGGTTTAAATGAACAGTCAGCCAGCCGTCCAGCCAGTCAGACGGACAGATCGACATAAAAGCTGATTCTGAGTCGACTGGTATACTTTAAGGTGGGTGTTGGATGATTTTTTCTATGCTTTACAAACATCAGCACAAACGCATAATACCCCTACCACCTATGGTGGTGTGGGGTATAATTTACATATTGCAAAAACTAAATTGCGTATTATTTTAGGGAATCTAGTGATTCACGTATATGTTGCAAAAATTTTCTTATATTTATAGTTTTGCCAAAGCATTTCGCTTCACGATTACATGTTACCGATTGTCTGTGTTTGACATTAATGACATTTGTAAATGCGTTAAAAAACCACAAAATGTGTACAAAAACGTCAGTTCTTATGTTTTTACTCACAAAAACCCGATACATGTCTTACAAAAACGAAAAATAATTTTTTAGCACTTATTTCTACAAAATGACATGAGTTATATAAACAGGCCATTAATTTCTATTTTTAATTGGAAACCAATTTTATAGCACATCTGTCATTTAATTATATTTGACACTGTTTATTCACCAGAGCTAATGATCTTAAGAGAAAGTATGTTTGCTACATTTTCGACATTTAGATGATTTTCGATCTACTAATTAATACTGAAAATCCAGTAGGTGGGAGGTATAAGTGTTTTATCATTGTCTGAATTTTTGAGTATTATAAAAATTGGTATTATTAAAGTTTAAACTTTTTACTTACTATTTTAAATATCATATTATTTGTAAAATTCATATTTACCTAGAAAGAAAAGAAAAAAAAATATTAGTTTTAGTATTAAATTTTAAATCATAAAAAAATAATTTTAAATAATAAAAATAAATCATTTAGTTAAGCGAAAAATCGAACTAAAAAAATTAATTACTATTATAAACAAACATTTGAATTAAGTATATTTAGAAAATTAATTTTTTAAATCATATTTTTGTCATAAAATATTAACCCTTTAATACATAGATTTTCTAGATTTTAAAGTAATTTTCAGAAAGAGTTAGATCGGGAATTTTAAAAGATTTAAGAAAAAATAGAATCAGGTTTCCTGCAGAATATCAATATATTCCCATCGAAAAATGTTTTTTCCACGTAAAGTGTTTTCAGAGAATCAGCTTTAAATAAGCTTATCAATTGGTCCAAAATGATCTGTTAGGGGCTAAATCCATCAAAGACCGAATTGATACTTTTTACCAAAAGATATAAAATTGAGAGTAGGATAAATAGGACCTAACAAGCTTTACGCATGAAGGAATGATTTTGGGAAAATACATTGTCTCAAATCTTACATTGCGATCATTTCAATAATTTTATCTACTTGTAATATGGGGAGCGGTCAATACGTAGATACATCTTTCTCTATCTTGAATATATCATCTTACGATTACTGGTGTGATGGATTCTGTTTTTCGTCAAATACATATTGGTTAACTCCGCTCTTCAAATCGGGGAGTCAGGCGAACTAAGATGATCGTATAGGACATGACAATATCCTACCAGTAATAGGCATAAATTGGAGATTACCAAAGATTTATTTTTTTTTTTATTTGTTTGTTTATTTATGTATTTATTTTATTTATTTATTATTTATTTATTATTTATTTATTTATCTATTTGATTACTTTATTTATTTATTTATTTACTTTATTTATTTATCTAATTTATTTTTTCAGTGTAATTTATTTAACTTTTTTTAATTTGCCACAGCTGCGTATTTTTTGTTCATTAATTGTTCTTATAAAATTAATGTTCAAACATTCATTTCATTCATTCAGTTTCTATTAATCATTTCAAAAATATTTTACCTTGATTAAAATCTATAAATTTTTTGTTATAAAGATTTAAAACTTACTTTGTTAAACATTTAAGGATATTAAGTATTTGTTATAAAATTTTTACTATATTTTTTATTTAACCTATCTTTTTAGGTAAGTCTTGATCTGATTAATTTATAATTTAAATTATTTTTTGCATTAAGGTAAGACAAAGTTTTTAATTTCCTCATTATATATATTTAACTCCAATTATTTTAATAACTATATTTTCTTCTTTACTTTTAAACATGGTCAAGGTTTATCCTACATTGTGTTTGACCGTAACTTTTTTTTTTTTTTTTTTTTTTGATTTATTTCGTTTTAAAGAAAATCGCAAAACGCTTGTAAAAAAATAGTTCCATGTCAATTATAATTTTCTCACCAATATAAATTAAAATTTTAATTTAAGCATATTGTTATTAAATATTATTAGCACAAGAAAATTACTTGTATTACATATTTCATAATTAATAATATATTGTTAGCAGTTGCTTTTTTATTTTATTTTTCATTAAATTTTTTTTATACATTTTATTTAAACATGCAATCTTTGTTATGCATTTTTAATAAATCTTTATACATATTTATTACAAAATCAAGTGAAACTATTGTTACAAAATACATGGAATTTGAGCTTTTTATAAAAACAGCCTTTGAAAAATTAATTTGGTGTAGAAATAAACGTGAGGGTGTTTAAAAGTAAACTAAAATCAGATGAGGCAAATATTTGATGAAATATGAAATATTTATAAGAAAATTTTGAATTGAATTTTTAAGACTTTAGTAACAGGCAATTATGAATATTTGTCTTTTTTTATATAACAGAGATAGGTAAAAAGTAGTTACATTTATTTAATACAAAATTTAATAAAATGGATGTCAAATATTTAAATAAATTTTAAAGATATTTATTCTTAATTTCATCAAATATTAAATTATACATTTGTTTCTTTATTTTGATTTTATAATTAATATTTTTTTAATGAAGCATTTCAAAAAACAACAAAACGTTTTATTCTTGACAATCATAAAAATCCCAAATTTATTATTGTGCTTTTTTCAACATGAATATTTTTAATTATATACTTTATTTAAAATTTCTTTTGTTTTCCGCTATTTTGTTAATATTTTATTATTAATCATTATTTTGTTTTTGTCTAAATTATATATTTTTTCCTAAAACATACCAGTTTTACAAAAAAAATGAACTAAAAAATTTAATTGTTTTATCGAAATAAACAAAATTCTTTTCAAAACTAGTTTCAAAATAGAAATGACATATTTCATATAATTATCTAAAAGTTATTAATTTAAACTAAAGGTTAGAGTTGTTAAGTAAATTTTATAAAATTGCACAGTAAAATATATCAAAAATTACTTAATTAAATCCACTTTAAATTCCTTTTAATATCCATTAATATCATTTCCCACATTTATTTCAAGCTATAACAGAGAATGTTTCAAAACATCGATTTTTTTTGACGGCAAGATCATAACCTACATGTTTTCGTTTTGAAATCTCCACCTTTATTTTATTTAATTTATTTATTTTATTTTTATTTTATTTCCACCATTTTTAATGAAGTGTGTGAAAATGTCATTTGCTTTAGTTGACTTTTTTTTTAGAATTGTATTTCTATTAAATGTCAAGTTATCTTAATCGTTAGAATAACAATTAGCTAATGAATATGATTTATTAAGGAGTTAATATTAAAATACATTTTATTAAAAAAAAAAAATATATATATATATATATATATATATATATATAAAGTGACATCAAAAATAAATTATTAACACACATATGGGCTATTATAAAAAAATACTTATATATATATCTGTATATAAATATATATATATACATATATATATATATATATATATATATATATATATATATATAGAAAGAGAGAGAGAGAAAGAATTTATATATATAGAGAAAGAATTTGATTCATACCTCATTTTTCGGAAAATTAAAAAAAAATCGTGATTTTTAGTATAAAGAATATTTTTTAAATTTTACTACGAAACCCTAAAATATGATACACTAAAACAAGCAAACATTGAAAATATACCAACTTAAAACCACTATAGCTTTCGCGCCCCCTGCACGAAGTGTTTAACGCGAACTGATTCTACATGCATTATATATATATATATATATATTTTCAATGTTTGCTTGTTTTAGTGTATCATATTTTAGGGTTTCGTAGTAAAATTTAAAAAATATTCTTTATACTAAAAATCACGATTTTTTTTTAATTTTCCGAAAAATGAGGTATGAATCAAATTCTTTCTCTATATATGTGTTTTTTGACCTTCTCCGATTTTGATGAAAGTCAGCACATATAATGGCCTCCTCCATGCGCTTCATATGGCGTATTAACCATGGTACAGATAAATATCGCTAAAGGCTCATATTCTATGAACATTTAAATTTAGATACCTCGAGCCTTGTTGCCAAAAATGAGCAAAATTTAAGTTTGAATAACTTTTATAATTTATAAAATTTCGATCAAGTTGGGATTTTGACCATCTCCGATTTTGATGAAAATCAGCACATATAATGGCCTCCTCATTGCGCTTCATATGATGTATTAACCATGGTGCAGGTTAACACGCAGATTAATATCGTTAACGGTCAAATTCTATGAACCTCTAAATTTCGATACCTCGAGCTTTTTTTTGTCAAAAATTAGCAAAATTTAAGTTTGAATAACTTTTATGTGTATTGTCAGATTTCAACAAACTTGGAAAGGACTGAGATTTTTCTCTATCGTAAAGTCATAAAAATTAAACACCTTCCTGGCGCAACTTCCTCTAAAATGAAAAAAACCTTTATCCTTGGATATCCTGAATAAAGGGTCTTTTAATTTTCATTATTATTTTTTTTACACGATATTTACAATCGATTTTTCGTTATAGTGTAAAAATTTCAACATGGGATCTCAATGGAATCAGAAATTACAACAATTTTTCATTACTAACATATTTTCTATTAGATATTAAGTGGTTTTCAGGCATATTTAAATACTTATTCAAATTTTAATATTACATATCATTATTTATTAAAATAAGTCGCATAAATAGCACATTTCTGATCCCGAAAAAATAATTTGATATTATTTTAGAAGTTTCGGGAACACATTTACAGACCTTTAATCCACTCTAACCCACTTTACAAAATCCGCCGAACTATTTGTCACGATTTTAAAGATTATTTACTCAAATTTGATACATGGGGTTACAAAGTCAAATTCTACTGAAATTGATCATGATCTGTCCATTATTTCGCCTACACAACTGTTTTCTTCGGAATAGTGGCTTAACGCATATAAATATCTGAAATATGTCGTATTTATATAATATCAACACATAAACGTTTTTTACAAGTATAGATCCTTGTAAAAATTTTATAAAAATCGGTCCATAAATGATCATATCTTTCATGTAGGTTCTGCTGACTAAAAATTACTTAAAAGCTTATAAATCCCACATTAATGTTAACCTCAATACAAAATATTTGAATTATATATAAGTACAAATCATGTTACTCAATTTCACAATCATAAGTTCATAATTGAACATGGTTCCCATATAATCCCCATTCCCGAAAATCAATTAATTATCAATATCGAGATACTCGTAGACTTTAACACAACTAAGTTTTATATAAATAAAAATCGCTCCACTAAATTTTATAATGATCGATCCATAATTGATCATGGCTCCCATATAATTCACTCTCCCGAAAAATACTTAAACGTGCATAAATCTCACATAAATGCCAATATCGGAATAAAATTTTACAGAAATAATTTTCATATACGCAGAAATTATTGTAATAAATTTCATAAGTATCATTTCACAATTGACCATGGGTCCCATATAAAGCCCTCTCACGGTCATTTTGGCGCCTATACACAAGTATGTAGTGTATTGATCAACACTGTGTTTTTATCCTTTCCTATTTGTGTTGATACTAAATTTAAAATTAAGGTATCAAGACACTTAGAAAAATGTTAATTTCTTAGTAAAATTGTACTAACTTCTATATACAAACTGTTATGACTTCTGATCCCAATGAGATCCTATTTTGAAATTTTTACACTATAACACTGATTGTGAATATCATTTAAAAAAAGGATAATGAAAATTAAAATACCCTTTTTCAAGATATCTTAGGATAAAGGATATTTTTTCATTTTAGAGCTCCTTTCGCCAGTAAGATGTGTAACTTTTATGATTTTATGATAAGGAGGAATATCAGGACTTTGAACGACAATCATGACTACGAACAACAATCATGACTATGAAATGAGACCTATGGTGTTTTACCACAAAACTTATTAAGGATTTAAGTCAATTTTAAAATTTAAAGTTTTAAAATTTTTGATGTATTTTTTTTAGCCTTTTTTGCAAAAGTTCGAACAAAAATTATGCATTTGTTTATATGTGGTTCAAAGTGCAAAATTAATTTTTTATATAGTTGTTGTTATCTTTTTAAGAAACTTCGCAATTTTGCACTTTCGCAAGACTAAAACCGGTGACGTAAATTACTCCAGCAGCTGCATAATACGAGGGCGGATCAATAAGTCCGTGACTCTTTGAAGAAACTTCGCATTTTTGCACTTTCGCAAGACTAAAACTGGTGACGTGAATTACTTCAGCAGCTGCATAATACTCGTATTTTTATGCATACATTTTTATTTAAATATAATCTTAATATCAATAGAAAGCATTCCTGAGATGTTGATATTTCTGTTTGCCTATAATTAAGCCATTTGAAGACATTTTGTGGTCCATGAAACTCAGGGTTTATTAGACACCTTATAACTACTTATAATTATTGTAGGGAGCTTTTAGATTGACTTAAAAACCTTTATATAATACATAGTTAAATTATGTCTTAATTAGAAATGAGGTTAAGTAACAAAATCGCAAATTATTACAAAGCAAAATTCTACATTTATTTGATGCTGCCTTTTATATATGGATATTCGCATTAAATTTTGCATCACTACTTTTCCGATAACGCAAAAATTAAAAATTCTAATTATTAAGAAAATAGTGAAAATACTGAGCGGGTAAAAAAAAATAATGATAATATATCTTGAAAATCATTTTAATCGGCATCCATTGGAGTTTAATTTATCTAAATTGGACAAACCGTACTCGACTTATACTAAAATTTCACATAGGCGTAGGAGTGCACAACTTTAAGTTTGGAAGGGAGCCCTAATTACCCTAATTAAAAATTTTCTATGTTAGAGGTACCCTATTTTGAACCCCAATAGCTCAGCTCCTGAGGGGTATATAGGGAAACCTTTCAATCGTTAAAATCGTATGCTCCTCTGATACGCCTATGTGATCAGTAGATTAAAAGTAACAGGTTTACTTCCAAAAATGCTTCTCCACTTAAGTGTAAGTATTTTCATTTAATTGTGAGTAAAATCAAGATATGTGCATCAAGTTTGATGATACATAGCTTATTTTATTCGTAACAACTTTTCAAACTTTATGACAAAGGAGAAAAAACTGAACATTTTTGCCGTTTTCTTTTCTTAAATGAAGTTTTAAGGAAAAAAATTTTTCAATTATGCATGTAAAAAAAGACACTAATTTCTGAACTAATCCAAAGTTTTTGAGCAGATAAAAAATAATGTAAAGACGACTTGAAGACAATTTTGGTTCGCATCTTTTGGAGTTTAATCTATCTAAATCGGACAAAACCCTTTCGAATTATGGTGAAATATACTTCTAAAATCTCCTTATTTAAGGGGATATTTCCTCTTAAAAATTAAAATCTGATAGAAAAAAAAATATGAAAGCGGATTTGTGTTCAACGCGTCAAATTCCGTCTGATCTACATTTTTTGTTTAGAAGAAGACAAAAAATGATTTTTTTTACCGACCAATGTTATTGAATTAACAAATTATTAAAAAAAATATAGCGTAACATTTTAAATAACGCTCTTCTTAAATTTACTATTCTTTTTACAACTATTCCTACTGATCATTGCTGGTATCAAATACCTCATTTCTCCTAATTCTTCTGCTATTATTAACTCCCAAATATATATTTTTTTTCTGTTACATATTTGAACTATCTCATAAAATACTTTGTATTTTTTAATCATTACAAATTTGATTTTCTTTCTTCGGGTTGGAAATAAAATTATATACCAGCAAATATTATCTGCCAATATATTTACATAAATACTTTAAATCACATAGTCTTATTATATATTTAAAGCTATATTTTTTCGCTACTCTAATGCTACATTTAAGTAGCAAAATTTAAAAAAAAAAAATTTCTTATATATTAACAAATTATGTAATAAAACGATTAGAGATTTGTATGAAAAAAAAAAAATAGAAAAAAATCATACACTCATTTGAAATTAAACATAATTCTTGTGAATTAATTAATTGTTTGTTAAATTACTTTGTTCATATGTAAGTACTATGAGAAAAATAGTCTGAGAAATGAGTTAAATGAATGAATAAAGAGCATTAAACTATAACTTATTTTGAATTGGTTATAATAACAACATGCGAGTCGCAAATTATAACGCCCCACTTATAAAGCTGAATTCAATGGTGGCAGCCGTTTTTCGAAGTTAGCACTCGTATTCGCGATATTTAAGTTTAAACTTTAATGTGAAAGTAGAACAAATAATAGAAAATTAGAAATAAAATGAACATAAAAAATTAAACAATAAATCGATTGAATATATACTCCAATCATAAATTATATCAATTTCAATCATAATGTGTTTATATTGGTAACACTTGTTAGTTTACTTAAGCAATTTTAGTTATATTATCTCTTAGTTAAAAATGTTATAGATTAGCGTTTAAAATATATTTGATAATAAGAATTCACGATCCAATACTTCAATAGATTAATAAAATTGAGCAAAAACAAAACTCAATTTTCCTAACCCCCCTCTTTTATCATTTCAAAATTAGATATCTCAAAGACGAGCGCTAACTTAAGAAATGATTAACACCATTAAATTCAGCACCGTCGATTTAGTTTTATACAATGGATGCACATCTTGTTTAAAAAAAAAAAAATTCTCATTTTCGAGCACAGTGTAATCATATAATCACTTACAATTTAAATATTTTGAAATCTTAATTGTTTAACCTTGATATGGTTGTTAGTTAACTACAGTCATTAAGTTTAATAAATATGAAAAAAAAAAATAATAATAATATTAATTGTAGTTTTGTTTTTATTATGTAAATAATGCAGTAGTTATTAATTCTATTTTAGTATTGATCAATTGTTTAATTATTAAAATTATGATTTTGCTTTAATTAGAGGTGAACGCGTGACAGGAATTTCATGTGTTGGTGAGTGGTTAGAAAACAAATAAAATGTTAAAATAACAAAAATTTAATTCGCTTATTATTACTTTAAGATATCAGCAATCATTACTGAATATATAACTTTTAAAGAAAGTGCATTGTCACATTCTTAAGGACGTGATTATCACGCATTTTTTTTTTTTTTTTTTTTTTTTTTATATATATAAGACAATTAAGCGACATTTCAAAGAAACTATTTCATTTCTGTAAAAATAGACTATAGAAGAAGATATTTGCGAAAGTTATTGAAATGATTTTAGATTTATCTTTCTAAAGATCCCTATTTTTGTTATATAATTATATTAACTTTAAAACGTTCAATATACACTGGTGCATATTCATATAAATGCACATCAAGTTTTTTAATCAACTTAACAAAAATGAGGTTATAAAATAATTGAGGTGTTGCAAATTAATTTTTTTAATTATTTAGTGACTTCACTTAAAATATTAATAACAAGAAACTTAAAATGTAAATAGATTATTTTTCACTGTAACTTTAACAGTTTAATTCCATTTTTTATGGTATTTTCCTATTTACGCACTTAAACTTATGAACCAATTTAACATTATTAATAATGTGTGATAACTTCAAAAATTCGATCTGGCATTGATTCGACTAATTTTTTATGAAAATCACTGGCAATTTCTTCTCAGGCTTAATTTTGAATTTTTAGTTTTAACTCCATATTGTCATTATGGTTTCATTCTGAGCATTTCTTCCGTAAACTTTACGGGCCATGTACCCCCACAGATTCTCCATTAGATTTAAATCCGAACTGCAAGCCGGCCGGTCCAATAGTATAATACTATGTTCATTAAACCACAACTTAGATTGGTTCGAGACATGGATTGCAGCGTTATCCTGTTGGAATATCCAATCTTCATCCATTTTTTCATCCATAAATGAGAGAAGAGTATCTTTCAACAATTCATAAATTACACTGTTCACTTTAGGTGGAACAAAACATATTTTTGATTTTCCTGCAGCAGAAAAGGCTGCCCAAAACATAACACTAAAAAATGTGTGCAACCTGTTTGGAAGTGATAGGAAGGTCAAGTTTATTTTTTATTTGTGTAGCATTTAATTTATAGCGAGTGGCTTCTTTTATTTTATTAATTTGCCTCTTTGTTAATTTTTGATTATCTTTCATTGGTTTCTGCACTCTGTATTTCTGAACTTTCTTAAGAAAGCCTCGAATAACTCCTTTAGAACGGTTAATTTTTTCTCCAATTTCTCTGTTAGAATAGCCTTGATCACGAAAAGATTGAATTTGAATTTTTTCCTGGTCTGTAAGAAAAGTTCTTTTAGGCATCCTTTAAGCTGAATTAAAACTAAAATATTTCCAGTAAACAGAGATGTTGCTATCAGAAATTTACCTTAAGTGAAACAACACTGAAATGTTTACCATAAAAACTCGAGTATTTTTCTAAAAATGGAAAAAAAGTGAATTTCGAGTGCTCATGAAACATTATTTTTTGCGAAAAAAAAAAACCATCAATCAAGACCAAGAAAAAGCTCGATAATTACTATGGTGACTCTGTACCATCGGTTTCAATGGTAAAGTGGTTTACTGACTTTCATTGTGGTCGCACAAGTACAAATGACGCTGAACGTTCTGGACGGCCAAATGAGGTCAGTACACCCGAAAATGTCCAAAAAATCCACGATATTGTGTTGGCCGACCGAAGAGTAAAAGTGCGTGAGATTGTTGATGCCATAGACATTTCATATGGCAGTGTGGTACCAATTTTAAATGATCAGCTGGCTTTAAGAAAGTTGTCTGCAAGGTGGGTGCCGCGTTTGCTCTCAATTGACCATAAACGTAAACGTGTGACAACTTCAAAGGATTGTTTGGAGTTGTTTAACCGCAATCCGAATGAGTTTTTGCGGCGTTTTGTAACTGTGGATGAAACATGAATCCATTACTGTACTCCGGAGACCAAGCAGCAGTCTAAACAATGGGTTTCTCCGGGTGAACCTGCTCCGAAGAAGGCCAAGGTAAGTTTGTCGGCCAACAAGGTGATGGCAACAGTTTTTTGAGATGCACGCGGGATAATCCACATCGATTACCTTTAAAAGGGAAAAACAATAAACGGCGAATATTATGCCAACTTACTAGACCGATTTAATGAGGATTTAAAAAGAAAACTACCCCATATGGACAAGAAAAAAGTTATTTTTCATCAAGATAATGCACGGGTGCACACGTGTACAGTCTCAATGGCAAAACTCTATGAATTGGGCTACGAACTGGTACCTCATCCGCCATATTCTCCGGATTTAGCCACTAGTGACTACCTCCTATTTCCAAACCTAAAGAAATGGCTCGGTGGAAAGAAATTCATCTGATGAAATTCATTCATGATGAAATTATTGACCAAACAAATGCCTATTTTAAGGACCTCGAAAAATTCTATTTTTTATGCAAAGTAAATGACGACACTTGCTCAAAATTTGACAGTAGTCTATTAACAGGTAGTACTTGATGGGAATAATGTTGCATTTCATATAATATGAGGGAAGTTCGAAAAGTCATAGACTTTTTGATCCGCCCTCGTACCTCGAAGAAAAACAAAAATTTTAAATGCGTTTATAGGAATATGCACCAGTGTAGGAAACATAAAAATGTTGTAAAGAATGCCGTTCATATATTTTATATATTTTTTAAATTCAATAATTGTTGCATTTTCAAAAAACAATTAATAAAATTATGTTGTAGCATACTTTATGTTTAACTAACCGAATATTTAACTAAGCACACATACAAGTATGTATGTATATTTAAGTGTATTAAATAATAACTGATTACATAAAAATCTAAAAAATTTTAGGATTTTCACAATGGAAAATAATCAAAACTAAAAACATATAGTGGAAATTAAATACAAAACAAACAAGTGAGAATGTTATATTCGACTTGGCCGAATCTATGTACCCATTATCTACAACTTTTTAAAATTTCACCTTATATGTGAGGTGGGCGGTCCATTTTTGGTTTGTGAGTTTACATTAATTCTTGAGCTATTCGTGCAAAATTTCGTTTATGTACATGCATTCTTGTAAAATATAGCGGCCGAAAAGTATAAACTGTAGTTAGGACGGACACTCTGTTTTTCTAGTATTTAGTCCATAATTTTTTCGTTTATAAATTCATTTTCAATACCAAACAAACCTTGTATAAGACAAATATCTGAGCCAAATTTTTTACTCCTAGGATATTCGCTACGTGTCCTAACCAGCTTTCAACAGTCAGACAGATGAACAAACCGACGGACATCTTTAGATCGTCTTAGATTTTCATGAGGATCCAGAATATATATACTTTTTGGGGATCTTAGCTAATTATTTCGACATGTTACACACGAAATAACAAACCCAATTTATGGGGGTAAATTTTTTAATGATGGGTATAAAAAATGTACGCATAATTAAAATGTTAGTAAATTTAAATTTGTATTTTTATTTATTATTGTTTTTTTTATTTTTCATAAACAAGAAATACAACAAAAGTAAAAGTACAAAATACGTAAGTATGAAAAAAATTATTATCACATACTTTAATAACATATATCATTCATTCCATGAAATAACGCTCAAACATTTTCCTTACGTTTTCGGATTTTGTTAATATTAGGCATACGCATAACCTATGGAGCCATTTTAATATCTCCATCTTTTTTTTTGTTTTTTTTTTTTTTTTAATTTTGAAAAACTCGAATTTATTAACGATTTTAGTTTTGTTAAAAGTAAAAAAAAAATAAATCTAAAAATTGTGTAACTTTAACCAACGGATTTTAGTAATTTAAATTACATATTAAAGATGAACATATCGTCTTTAATCAATAATTTAAAAATAATATTACCAGTTTAAAATGCATTCATAATGTAAACGCAATTTTGGGATGCATTTTTGAAAATGTTCTACTCTTTCAATTTTTGTTTTCCTCTGATTTTATAAGAATTATAATGTTTACTAAAACTTGCAATATAAATTGTTCTGGGACAAAATTGTCTACTATTCAAAAAATAAAAAAATAAAAAAAATATTCCTTCAGATTTTTCATACAAAAATTTAATTTTTTATAATTGTGTTTTTATTTTTTGTGAGTTTATTTTAAAATTAATTTTATTCATGACAATTCATAATTTGTCATTTGTGGCATAATACCTTTTTGTTTCAGAATAATTACTGAGTACTGTGTAATAAACATATTTGTCTTCAAAATTAATCAAAAATATTTAAAAAAGAAAAGGGTAGAAATTTCTTAAAAATGCATCAGAAAATTGCATTCTTGTTGTAAGAGCATCCTTAACATTAACATTAGTTTTGAATTAGTATACAATATTTGTAAGAAGCTGAATGGTTTTTATATCAATAAAATCCGACGTATAGTTGAAGAATTATGAACACTTAAGGTTACACAGAGTTGTAAATGAATCGTTCATTTTTGAATTAATTCCCGAATCATTCATGCACTGAATTAGCAAATTTTTAATTAATTCTTTTCACACAAATTTGAGTCAATTCAAATGAATTTGGTAAAAATGAATTGCAATTCATTTCCAATTCAAATGAATTTGTAGAATGAATTGCAATTCGTTTCTAATTCAAATGAATTTGTCAAAGTGAATTGCAATTCATTTCCAATTCATTTGAATTGAATTGATTTTGAATTAATTCAAGTGAATTAGAAAAAAGAATTAGCAATTCATTTCCAACTCATTTGAATTGAATTGATTGAAATTTGAATTGATTATGTAAGTAAATCTATAGTAAGCGACACTGTTGTTTTGTTGTTCAACTAACTTTTTATGTAAAAGACATCAAGCATTACTCTCGTTTTGTATATCACCTAGTATAGTCCAAAAACAAAAAAAAAAAATCTTAGATTTGAAATTTCCATGATATACTGGAATTGTCAGGTAGCGGCAGAATAGGAATTGAATTATTGGGTATCAGCGAAAATCCTATCAAAATAGAAATATTTTGTTTATTTGCTAAAAGAAACTTAAATTTTTATTTTCATAAAATAGTATGAAAATGTTATTAAAGGTATGTTTAACAACCATTTTTTGTTTAAATAATCTTATAAATATTTGTATATTGTGGAAAATTTCTTTTTTTTTTTTTTAATTTTCCAATCGAATTTTAAAGATTCTAGCAACTATCTTTGTGAAAGATAGTTTTATTTTTTAAAATAAATACTACATAAATATTACCAAAAAGTTTGTCGTTGGGTGGCGTGGGTCACAAAATCTCAAAAATTATTAATTGTTTCTTGAATATCAAATGTGTTTTGTCGTTCAGCGTATTTCAAATTAAAAACCAGTTCTTCTTGAAGTAATAAACTCCAAACACCATGTTTTCTTTGATCAGGCGCGGATCCAGGACAAGGCTTTTCAATTTTTGTACTGAATATTTTCATTTTGGTAGGAGAAATTTCCATTTTTCATTTGATTGATTGCAATTCATTTTTGATTTTATTCATTTGAATTGCAATTCATTGTTCTAATTCATTTGAATGAATTCAAAATCAACTCAATTCAAACGAATTGGAAATGAATTGCAATTCACTTTAACAAATTCATTTGAATTGGAAATGAATTGCAATTCATTTTACAGACTCATTTGAATTGGAAACGAATTGAAATTCATTTCTGTCTAATTCGTTTGAATTGATTCAAATTTCATTCAATTCTTTTTTGTCAAAAGATTCATTTACAGCTCTGAAGTTACATATTACTGAAAGAGAATAACCAAAAAAAAAAAAAAAAAATATGAAATTATGAAAGTAAAAAATAAGAAATTATGAACAAATATTTTTTATTTTTCTAAAAAAAAAAAAAAAATTAAACATTTGTTATCGAATTTTGTGGTAGATATTGCTTTTAAACATATTAAAAGAAAATTAATATTAATGGGGTAGAAATTTGTTAAAAATGCATTATAAAACTGCAATTGCATTATAAGTGCATTTTTAAATAAACAATTTACCTTTGCATTATTGCCTTTCAAGAGGACTTTCACTTGGACTTCATTAGAGCCTTGAATCATTAAAATCCGTCTATATCGTATCGTAGAGAAATTAACATTTAAAATGACGAACTTTGTCTGACTTAACTTTTATAAAAATTTAAAAAAATAATAATGAAAAATACTTAATGTGTTATATGCGCACCAAATGTGAACAAAATTTGGTGAACCTCCGCCAAAAAATTTCCATTTTTTATAAATCTCTCGTGGAATAAACGATATATTTTTTTAAATACATTTTTAATATTTTAAAAGTACTTACTTTACATTTTATAAACAAACAAAACACATGTGCTTTAGTTGTGCATTTGCATGTGTTTATTGTTTATAAACAAAATATCTTATTGTTATGAAGAAAATCAAAACAAATTTATGCTCTGATGAACAACAGTTTAACAGTTTAACTTCTTTTAAAAAGTATATTTTCTTGGGTTTTTTTTTATATATATATTTTGTTAATATTTATAATTAAATGTTTTTTAATGATGAATTTTTTTACAAAAATTTATGTGGGTTTTCCCAATAAAATTACAACAAAACTCCCATTATCGAGGGCGTGTGCTTTTCTAAGTATGAAGATAAAGATATTTGGTTATCAGAAAGATTTTACACGAGAAAAGCCGATTACAGCAATTTTTTGCAAATTGCTTAATTTCAATTTATTTACTTGTCATATCTTTAAAATGCAAAATTATCATATTTCATTTTAAAGGGAATTGTGTCTTCTATAAATATTTTATTATTCAAGAATTTTTAAAATTTTTGCAGTAGCATATTTCATAAAATCAAGCTTGAATATCTATTAAACGTTTATATGTATTATAATAATTTTTACAAACAAATCTATATAATTTGTCTATATGTTTTATAAAACCATAAATATTGTTGAGCTACTGAATTGAGTTTTTTCACAAAATTAACTCGTGTGCCTAAAATCACCAGTGTATTGTCACAATTCGGTTATTGATAAAATGTTGAAAGCATATTATATAATTTGATTCAAAAAAGTTTCGAAATCAGCAATCGAGAAGTTAAACCTTTGTTAAAAAATATATTATTTTCGAATATTGCTAGTTGTAGGGTTGTTTTATTCATTTATTCATTCACTCATTCTTTCATTCATTTATTTATTTATTTATTCATTTATGTGTATTTCAATAATTTATATTAAAAAAGAATAACTGCCAGAATCTTATAAAAGGATTTTTTCAGCACATGTTATTATATTTTTTCCTCTTGCCCATTGATTTATAAACAAAAAGGGAAACTTTTGTACTAATGATTTAATATGTTTATGGGTTTAAGATCATGCAATCGTATGAGAAAATTTTATCAATTATAATAATTATACGATTCCATATATTTTTGACGATTTTTATGTGAGAACGTTTCTCTGTACTATAGGGACAAAATGCAAATGATATGATTAGTGAAGATCATGCAATCATTTCTGAATAGAGTCATTATGAAATGGGTGGATTTAAACGCTCTTTTTATAAAAATCTTTTTTTTTTTTTTTTTTCATTCCACACTGGTCAAAAAGTATTTTTAAAGCCTTTTTGAAGTTATGTCGAAGTTATATCATCTAAAATTAACACTAATATTTTTTAATACCTATTTTAGGTATTTTTGTTTCAACCTCTATAATACATAATTTTACTACATCAGATATATTTCTTAATTATGATATTAAATTTTTTTGCTTTTTGTATTTTAATTATTTTGCAAGTATTTAGAACACTTTTCTACTTGTTTGTGAAAACCAAGAAATTTCTGCTCAGGTTTAGCAAAATTTAACTGAAAGAAAATTGATGATTGCAAGAGTTGCTGACAATGTCTAAATTATCACATAAAATAGACGCTTTGTCGAAGGATCGTAAGAATCACACCCCGGAATTTTCTTTTTGGGGTTATGTGAAGTTAAAAGTCTATGTTGATAAACCAGTTACAATTCATGATTTGGAAGCCAATATTACTCGCGTAATTCGGGAGATACCGGTAGCGATTCTGCATAGTGAGATCGAAAATTATACCTTCCGTGTTAATCACCTACAGCGTAGTCGCGGCCAATATTTGAATTAATTTAATTTACAAAGTAAATGTCGGAGAATTCTCTTTCGGGTCATAATAAAGATTCTGACATTCAATTCTGATATCGAAAAACGTACATATTCGTTTAAACATATGTATATTAAAGAGCGTCACGAAAAAAAAGTTTTAAATTTACCCCTCTGTTATTATATGATTCCGAAAAATATTACAACTGAATGTTTCATTTTAAAACACCTCTAAAAAATACATATTTCTTTCAATATCATTATCAAAATTTTCGTTAAAAGAAAATTAACTTCAAATTGTAATAGAGGCATACCAAGTCCTGGAATATTCATTTAAATAATTGGTAGTTCTCTTTTCAATCCCGGAATATTAAGATTTTGCTAATGTTTTTTTGTCATATTTTCTTTATTGAAATATATAATTTTATATAATTCGGACATTTTTCAACATGTATTGGGTTTTAATATACCGTTGGAGTGGTCTATCTTGATACTATTGAAGATTACACATAATTAACCCTTTAACAGCAAGTTAAAGTTCCCTAAATTTTAAATTAGCAATTTTTCCAAATAAGTCCCACGAAAGTATTTATTATACGAGTACTTGAAGTAAGAGTTCCTTTAAAATCGTAATAAGTTCCTTTAAAATCGCGATAATAATCGAATTAAAGAGATTTTTTTTAAATTTAGTGGCTATTTCACGAATTTATAATTTTTATGATAAATGTATGATTTTGGTGGTTGGATATCGAAAAAATATTACTTGTGCAACTAAAAGGTTAAATGATGAATACATATACATATTAATAGTATTGAATGAGACTTTTCGATAATGCCCTAAAATATAAATTACGATGAAAAATTTCCGAAATATTCAAACTTTAAAAAAATTGTAGTTAAAACAAAATCATAGAAAATTTTGTTAAAATTTTAATTTTGCGAGAATGAAAACTAATTAATTTTTTTTTTTCTTTGTTTTTACTCATTATGTATTAAACGTCATCTGTGTATCATATGTTGTAATTTTTTGATAAAAAGTTAATCGAATGTTGATCGAAAGCCATATTTTTGGAGATATATTAAAAATGGTCCAGCTCAAGTGAATGATATAATTAAACTGAAATATTTTGCGGATTAGTTTAAAACATATAACTCTTTAATTTTAGGGGTGGGGAATACATTTTCAAAATTTTTTATCTTCATAAAAATCAATGCACTCTAATGTATATATTTCAAATTAAAATTCCAAACTTTATCTAAAGAAACCGACCAAATTGTCAAGTCAACGAACGGCATACTGACATACATTACAAGAAGACTTTTTGCAAAATAGAGGCATGAAAATTAGAGTAAGTGAAATACGAAAATAATATTTCTGTGAAATATGTAGTATGTTACTAAGTAAAAGGGTAAATTGAATAAAGACAACTTGCGTTGTCGACTGACAATGCTTGCCATGTATGATCATAATATTTGTTGTCGCTCGTTGATGATGATAACTTCTCATGCGTATCTTATTGTTAAGACACTTTTTTCTTTAACATTTTCTATTACTTATTGTACACACTCTATATTTATAATTTAATTGTAAAATAGGCGAATGGATGGACTGATGATAGTATGCTACATAATATTTATGTAGCAGGTGGATGATATAAGTGATGTCATAATATTTTTACAAACAACAGCAGCAAAAATAATGCAATTAAATTGTAAAGAAATATATTGAATTACAACTAAATTTTATAAAGAAACTTATACCGATTTTAGAAAAACATTTTAATAGAATGTATTCAAAATTGGACTCCCAAAAAAAAAAAAAAAATAAGTGTGTAACTTTGAATACGTTTCTCTTTTATTTCACGCCCATTGATTTTGTTGCAAGTTTGTGGATTAATTTCAATAGAAAAAAAGGTATGTATATATGTGACAATATAAGCAAAGTAATTGAATAATAAAAGAGAAATAAAAAAAAACCTGTCATAAATGAAATATAACTTTTATAGCAATATTACGAAACATGCTGGAAAATTCTTAGATATTGAATAAGTCTCGACTATATTACAGTCGATAGTCTCGACTATATTATAGTCGATAGTCTTGACTATATTTAGTCTCGACTATATTATAGTCGATAGTCTCGACTATATTATAGTCGATAGTCTTGACTATATATAGTCTCGACTATATTATAGTCGATAGTCTCGACTATATTATAATCGATAGTCTCGACTATATTATAGTCGATAGTCTCGATTATATTATAGTCGATAGTCTCGACTATATTATAATCGATAGTCTCGACTATATTATAGTCGATAGTCTCGATTATATTATAGTCGATAGTCTCGATTATATTATAGTCGATAGTCTCGACTATATTATAGTCGATAGTCTTGACTATATATAGTCTCGACTATACGATAGTCGATAGTATCGACTATATTATAGTCGATAGTCTTGACTATATGTAGTCTATATATATATATATAGTCGACTATATTATAGTCGATAGTCTCGACTATACTATAGTCGATAGTCTCTACTATATTATAGTCGATAGTCTCTACTATATTATAGTCGATAGTCTCGACTATATTATAGTCGATAGTCTCGACTATATTATAGTCGATAGTCTCGACTATATTATAGTCGATAGTTTCGACTATATTATAGTCGATAGTTTCGACTATATTATAGTCGATAGTTTCGACTATATTATAGTCGATAGTTTCGACTATATTATAGTCGATAGTCTCGACTATATTATAGTCGATAGTCTCGACTATATTATAGTCGATAGTCTCGACTATATTATAGTCGATAGTCTCGACTATATTATAGTCGATAGTCTCGACTATATTATAGTCGATAGTCTCGACTATATTATAGTCGATAGTCTCGACTATATTATAGTCGATAGTCTCGACTATATTATAGTCGATAGTCTCGACTATATTATAGTCGATAGTCTCGACTATATTATAGTCGATAGTCTCGACTATATTATAGTCGATAGTCTCGACTATATTATAGTCGATAGTCTCGACTATATTATAGTCGATAGTCTCGACTATATTATAGTCGATAGTCTCGACTATATTATAGTCGATAGTCTCGACTATATTATAGTCGATAGTCTCGACTATATTATAGTCGATAGTCTCGACTATATTATAGTCGATAGTCTCGACTATATTATAGTCGATAGTCTCGACTATATTATAGTCGATAGTCTCGACTATATTATAGTCGATAGTCTCGACTATATTATAGTCGATAGTCTCGACTATATTATAGTCGATAGTCTCGACTATATTATAGTCGATAGTCTCGACTATATTATAGTCGATAGTCTCGACTATATTATAGTCGATAGTCTCGACTATATTATAGTCGATAGTCTCGACTATATTATAGTCGATAGTCTCGACTATATTATAGTCGATAGTCTCGACTATATTATAGTCGATAGTCTCGACTATATTATAGTCGATAGTCTCGACTATATTATAGTCGATAGTCTCGACTATATTATAGTCGATAGTCTCGACTATATTATAGTCGATAGTCTCGACTATATTATAGTCGATAGTCTCGACTATATTATAGTCGATAGTCTCGACTATATTATAGTCGATAGTCTCGACTATATTATAGTCGATAGTCTCGACTATATTATAGTCGATAGTCTCGACTATATTATAGTCGATAGTCTCGACTATATTATAGTCGATAGTCTCGACTATATTATAGTCGATAGTCTCGACTATATTATAGTCGATAGTCTCGACTATATTATAGTCGATAGTCTCGACTATATTATAGTCGATAGTCTCGACTATATTATAGTCGATAGTCTCGACTATATTATAGTCGATAGTCTCGACTATATTATAGTCGATAGTCTCGACTATATTATAGTCGATAGTCTCGACTATATTATAGTCGATAGTCTCGACTATATTATAGTCGATAGTCTCGACTATATTATAGTCGATAGTCTCGACTATATTATAGTCGATAGTCTCGACTATATTATAGTCGATAGTCTCGACATATGTTTAGAGAGAGAGTCAAATTTATAATTTTTAACCACTTGTCAATTAGATATTTATGTCTTTGAATTTAAAGGTCTATGTTATTGTTTTAAAGTTTTGGTTTCTTTTTTTTTTTTTTTTTTTTTTTTTTTTAATAAATACGTAATTTGTAAATTACCTTGATTAAGAAAATAATTGTCAACAAATAGAAGCAACTAAACAAATAATAACAATGTTTAGAAAACCATTGATTCTCAGGGCTACGTTGGGATTAATGTCGAGTTAAATGTCACCAATAAAATGTTAAAATTGTAATTTAATTCTTATAAAAAAATTAAAATGAAGAAATAATAAAGTAATTTTGGTATTAAAAAACCAAAGTGTCATTAAAAATAAAAAAATGTAACATTAAGTTGTTGATTTGGTTTACTATTTAAAGTTATTGTTTAAAAAAATTAGTGTGTTTTCAGATACTTTTACAAAAATTTGGTTTTGTTCACCTTATTCTGAAGGTCGTTTTGGCAATTTTTTGATGTTTTAAGTGAAGGTAATTACGATCTTGTCAAAAAGAGAATGATATATAAATTAGTAGGCAATAATATTGGCACTAACTCTTCACTCTTTTAAGATTTATTTGTTAGTTTAGAAGAGCTAATTGTATCATATATTTCTATACATTTTGAATAGCACTATCTGTTTTTTTCGATTTCGTATGTGCAAAACAATCGTTCTGAATTTAGCATTGAAAGTGTAGTAGGGAATAAAGATCGGTAAGTTCTATAAGGATTTTTAGCAGATAAATAATAAATAGATTGGATATTTTACAAACAAGTGAAGCTACCCTCGGTTTAACTAGCAATGCATGAATATGGTTAATCTTCAACACAAAAACTGCACCTTAAACACAATTAAGGGAGTGCAAATTTAAATGTTTATTTTTAGCTTTTATTATTGTTAATAACACTTTTACTTTTAATATCAACAAACAAACTAATTCTCCGTAATTGCTACAGAAAACAAATTCCATGTCGCATTTTTAATTACTGCAAATTTTTATTGTTGCTGTTTCTTCTCTTTATTTTTGTTTTATTACATTTCCGGTAGTTAAATTAATGGTTTTACATTTAAAAACAGTCAATAAAAATTACAACAAAACTAACTAAGCAAAACGAAACAATTTCTAAGCCAGTAATTTGCGCTTTTTTCTTATCGTGCAAACATTCGAGTTGGTAGCTACTTTTGCTTTACAATTTTGACTGATATAAACCCTTGATCATCATCTTCATCAGAGGAGGTTTTTATCCAGGTTTGTGCTTGTCACAACTAGTGGAATATGAATTTGAATGATCACCTCAAATAGTGGTGCTATGAATATTAATACATTTTGTTGGAAAAAAAATAAATGATTATTTTTATTATTTGTTTTGGATTAAACTTTGTTGCTTGAAAAAAACCCGATTTTTTGTTATAAAAATATATATTTTTTTTGTTGTTGTAAAAAAAGAAAAACTTTTACTTTCAGTTTAATATAAATTATCGTTGATGTCGTTTCAAGTCAACGTTTTTTTTTTTTTTTACTCCTGATGATGATAATGTTGTGTTACCGCTGGGTGAATGTACAAAAATATATTTGAGAGAAATAAATAATAATATCAGTCACTTTTGAGAGCAAAAATTTCTACACTTAAATAAACTGTTGGGGAAACAGAGTCCCAAATAGTTCTTTAGGGTCTGGATGACTCTCTTACAGTAAGATATTGCGGTTTGAGTTAAGGTGGACTTTTTTAATTAATTTTTATTATCCAAATCAAAGCTAAATCTTTCGAAAACGAAGCAATCACTTTGGATTGTAATTTCAAGCCTTATCTGAACATATGGGAATGACATTCTAATAAGAATGTCATTGCCTATTCAGATTCGTTCCCTGGGTCTTCGTTGCTAAAGTTCGTTAAATTATTTAGTGTCTGGATTACTATTGTCCGAGCGTACAATTTTGCGATTTAAGTTAAGATGGACTTCTTTAATTATACTGTATTAATGCTGAACCCTTCAATGTCTTACGATCCAACTTTAAACTCAAGCTGATTAGATTGGGAATATATCGTTCTCCCTTTATTACAATAAAAATCTCATTATCTTCCTCGATCGTTAAAAGGGCTTTCAATACAAAAATTTATTTTATTCCTGCCATTTAAGTTAAGGTGGACTTCTGCATGAAACTATAATTATTGTGTCGAAATGCAGAATTTTCCTTAATCCTACAGTCCCAGCGACCTCTCTATATAGTTAACATTAAATTAAAACTGAATATCTTTGTTGCTTCAAATTGTTTACTGGCTCTTTATTGTCAATGTTCGTTTGATAATTTAATGCAGTTAACTCCTTTTTGAACTGAAAAACTGATCAAAAGAGGTATCCTATAACGATAAAATATCGCAATTGAAGTCAAGTGGAAACTTCTTTAAATATATGAAATGTCACGATTATATTATAATCGTGTTTACATTTCCCCTCTATTCCAATAGGAAGATTGTTATCTTCAAACGTCTTGCACTTGTTTCTCAAAACTTTTGATTTTTTTTAGTGCTTGCTTTTCAGAAAATTCTAAGATTGCCTATGATGCAAGGATCACTATAATTATCTATCTGTTCTGCTATTACAACTCTCTAGATTATTTGGAAAGCGTTACAAATCTCTCCAAGTTAATGCAAAAATTGTGCTAAAAATTTATATTACACTTTGTTTCAATAAAGTTGGAAAAGATTTTCGAATTCTCTCAAAATTAATGCTCCAGAGAAGCGAAACAATCGCTTAGTGACTCAGATTCATTTGGAACTGAGCATATTTTTATTTTGAAATTTAGCTTTTAATGCTTTGAAACAGATTATGGAAAATCATTGCAAAGTAACCAGATCTCTTTTCCAAGAAAATTATCTCTGTGTTGGTGTTAGCGAGATTTAGGTTTTTGTTTTAGCTTTTTCCATGAAATTTCTGTCATTAAATTGGAGCATATGAATAATGTTATATACCCCAAGAATACCCTAAGTTCGTTGAACAGTTGCCCTTTGAAAACATTGGACATATTGGACGCGCTAAGCAAACTAATAGAAGAGGGAAGACTAAAGAAAGATAGGCTATAGAGATTTTAGAATAGCGTTTTACATTTTCTTGGCAATTGTCCATAGATAGATATTTTTCATGAAATTTAAAAATCTTGAGCAAATTTTACGGTTGTAAACTTCTTTAATGTCCATCACACGTCTATTGAAAATTAAGTTTCTTTTTTATTACTTTCAGACTTTGAGTGATTTGAGAGGATTCTATACTAAATGTCAATGCACTACATTTAGTATAGAATCTGGAAGGAAGATACCAACTTTTTTAAAAGAAGGAGTAGTCATAATGGATCATAATGATAGCTATGGTATTATAATCATAGATATCATTTATTACGACATATTTCAATTGGTTTAAAGCATTGGACAACTCAACTAAAAAGAAGGATCGACTCATTAGTCATGAAGTCGAATTCACGATCATAAAAATGTCAACGTGGACATGTGAAACTAAATATCTATTTGATGAAATCAATATTCAGATTTGACAAAAATAGTTTGGTTTGGTAAAGACATGCGTTTTCAAAACTAAACTTCCTGGTCAATAGATTCCTTATCCAAAAATTTTTAATTCAAATTGATTTATATTTAGATTCCAAACGTTTATGGGTGCATAAAACTCAATTTTAATAGAACTGGTGTGTCTTGCTTAACCAAATTCATTTACATAAAATGTTGCTTAGCTGATCAACTTTTTTTGTTTTTAATAATGTTTTAAATTTAATAATGTATTAAATTTAAACGTCATTGACTTGTGCTTTTTATTTTATTGCTAAGTTATGTAGTATCTCTTTTTGTTTCATTATTTTGTTTTAATTTCAGTTTAAAATGTCATGATCATGATTTTCATTTCAATTTTATCCCATAATAAATATATAGTGCTTTTGGTCAAACTATTTGTTAACCAAGTTTAATTAACTATTATTTATTATTAATTGTAATTTCTTCTTTTCATTTACATTTGTTGCAAAATTGTTGAAGCCTTTTAAAAGTTTGTGTTATTAAAATTCACTTACAAACCTAATTAATTGTTAATTAGTGTTAACATTTGATTAACTAAACTACTTTTAATAAATAAAAAAGGCCTTATTATTTGTTTTTTATGTTTTAAAAATATTTTATCAATTTTTATAAATTTGGCTAGTGGGGAAAAAAATAGTTGGCTCAGACATAAACTTTTGAGTTGAATAAACTACCTTGCTTGTTGTAATACCGTTAAATAGTGGAGACATTAAAATTAACATAATTTGTTTTGAAATTTAATTTGATAAACTTTTTTTTTTTTTTTTTTTTTTGTTTTTACATTACCTGGCTAACTTGTTATGTTACACTTTTACTTCTATGATTTTTTCTAAAACTTTTCATTTTTATAGAGGACATGTTTCATGTTTTCTTTTTTAGTTTTCTTAATAAATTTCGTTTTTCTTTTTTTTTTTTTTCAAACTGCTAACCCGCTTGGCAACTTGCAAAACTATAACATAAAAATTTTTATTTTTATTTAAGAAAATCATGTCTTTAATAGCCATATTTTGTGTTCAAACAACTATTTTACTTGTAAAATTATTTTGCGTATATTTTCTTTATCATTTTTTTTTTCTTCTCTTTATCTTCGTTTGTTTTCAAGATCAATGTTAATTGCACATGAACCAAGAAAGTAAAGTGAAATGAAATGAACAACTACAACTTTCTTATGGTATCAACTGGAATTAAGCCTGAGAGGCTTTTGCCATTAATTTAATTCGATAATTATATAACATGTGCAGTAAGTAGTAGTAGGTGATACGTTAAGGTGTGAAAGTCAAGTCAAAAAAATAATCTTAATACGAGTATCTAGCATCTGTAACCTATAATATACTTGTAGTGTAATTATAAAGAAATTTATTTGAAATCAATCTTAAGGAGAGAAAGTGTTATTAGAATGACATTAATTAAGGCTTAATTGTGGTAACTATTATTTAGTTATAAAGTGGGTGAATAAATTTTATCAGCAAATAAAGTAAATATTAACAAGATAATTAAAGTTAGTAATAAAATTTTTTTTGAAAATAAGATATACATTTTCTATAGAGAAACATTTTCTTATCGGTATTGATAAATTTCGTATAGAAAATTCTACATTAACATCGATAAATTTTCTACAGAAAATTTTCTATCGAAATCGGGAGCGAAAAGAAAAGTTATAGATAACCTTGTTTTTCTATAAAAAAGCTATTGATGACTTTTATTTTCTATAGAAAGATTTTGATAACTGTTTCTTTACAGAAAAGCTGTCGATAACTTTAATGTTCTATAGAAAAGTCTTCTTCTTTGATTTTTTATAAAAAAGTTATCGATAACTTTGATTTAATATAGAAAAGTTTTGGATAACTTTCATTTTCTGTAGATAAGTTTTTGACAATTTTTTTAGCGATAACTTTGAATTTTATAGTAATTTTCTAAAGAAAATATCAATATCGAAAAAAAGTTTTCTAAAGAAAATGTCGACATCGAAAAAAAAGGTTTTCTGAAGAAAATATTATCGATAAAAAAAGTTTTCTACAGAAAATATCGATAAAAAAGGTTTTCTAAAGAAAATGTTATCGATATCGATAAAAAAAGGTTTCCTAAAGAAAATATCGATATCGATAAAAATTTTCTAAAGATAATATTATCAATATCGATGAAAAAGGTTTGCTAAAGAAAATATTATCGATATCGATAAAAAAAAAAGATTCTCTAAAGAAAATATTATCGATACTATTTTTTATCGATTTTATTTCTAAACAAAATATTATCACTATCGATAAAAAATTTTTTAAAGAAAATATCGATATTTAAAATTTTTTTCTACTTGTATTTTCAAGCAAAAAATTGGACGCATATTTATTTAACATTAATTACAATTATAATTATGTTTTTTTTTATATTTTAAAATAATTAATTTCGCACCTGTAATGGTTACAAATAAAAAAATTCAAACCAAAAACCACAAGTTTAAAATTGTTACCATTTTTAAGAAAACAAAACATTAATACAACAAAGAATGTTCGACAAAAACATATACTAAAGTAAGGCCTAAAAAATAAAACAATCCTTTGTGGTTTTGACCAAATTTTTTTATTTTCATTAGACATATAAGGCATCTTGAACATTAAATTAAGTGGCATGAACAGCAGCGGACAAACGAAGTTGTCGTTCTTCATTTTGAAAACTATTTGGTTGTTAAAGGTGTTTTTCATTGGAAATCAAGTTAAGAAAAATGTAGATTTCCACCATAAAATATCTATAAAGAATTTTGATTTTAACACTAGTTTTGCGATTTTCAAGATTGTAGCAATTGCAAACATTGTAAATAATTTTCTAAGAGGAATTGAGCAATATTGGCAATATTAAGCGTAAATGTTATAAAAATCGCTCCATTATATTGCCCTTCTATTTTTTCCCATTATTTTCCTTTGCTGTGACCTCTTCGAAGAAAAACAATTAAACATTTTAATTCTACACTAATCTGTTTTTGATTTGATACGAATAAGAGTAAAATAAGAAAAAACCCAGAAGAAGAACGAAAAAAGGAATAGAAAAAAAAATAATATAAAAAGTTTGATTCGGTCTTAATAGTTTGTAACGGTCTTAACAGCATTGGTAAAGAAATACAACAAACATTTTGAAATTGTACGATAATTGTTGTTTTTATTACTTTTTATATTTCATTTGTTAGAGGTTTTTTTTACTATTTGTTGCTGCTTTTTGTTGATGTTTTGGTATTATGCAAAAGTCCATTTTCAATGCGGTTTGCCTGAAGGATTTGTCAAATCTAGAGCAGATTTTGTAATTTCTTTTGTGTTGTGTGTGTTTAGTTTAGTTTAACTAAAATAAAAAGCAATTTATAACTGGGATTTTTTCCACCTAAGGCTGTTTTTTAACAAGCATCAAACGATTTTGTTAAGTTTTTTCATAGTACATAATTACAATTAAAATTTAATTAAAAAAAATTAAATAAAAAAATTCTTTTTTGCTATAAAATGGCCAATTGACCTTTGGAAGTGTTACAAAAATAAAAGTAGAATAAAATACAAGGTTATGATGTATTTCCTATAGAAAACTTAAAAAACTAGAATCGATATGAGATAAATTTTCTTAAAAAATTAGAGTTTTTGGAAAAGTTAAGTTATCGATAATTTTTCTTCAGAAAAATCAAGTTATCGGTAACTCCTCTACAGAAAAGTCAAGTAATCGATAACTTTTTTACAGAAAAGTCATGTAATCGATAACTTTTTTACAGAAAAGTCAAGCAATCGATAACTTTTTTACAGAAAAGTCAAGTAATCGATAACTCCTCTACACGAAAGTCAAGTTATCGATAACTTTTCTGTAGAGAAGTTAAGTTATCAATAACTTTTTTCTATAAAAATTTGAAGTTATCAATAACTTTTCTATAGAAAAGTCAACTTGTCGCTAACTTTCAAGTTATCGATTACTTTTCTATAGAAAAGTAAAGTTATCGAAACTTTGCAATAGAAAATTGAAGTTATTAATAAGTTTTCTATAGAAAATAAAATCTATCGATAACTTCTATGTAAAATTAAAGCTATGAATAACTTTTCTGTAGAAAATCCAAGTTATCGATAACTTTCCGATAAAAAATCAAAGTTTTCGATAAATTTTCCATAGAAAATCAAAGTCATCGTTAACTTCTCTGTAGAAAATTAAGGTTATTGATAACTTTTCTATAGAAAATCAAAGTCAAAGATAATTTTTCTGAAGAGGGTTTTTGTGTAAAGTTGTGTGTCAACATTTAATTAATTTATATAAAAATTATACATTATTTGTGATTTCTTTATAAGATAATTTATTATCTGCAATTTAATTTAATACTTAAATTTCAATTTGGACTTTCAAAAACAATTAAATTTAGTTTTTATTTTATTTTATTTAATTTTTTTTTCTTTTTTTTTTTTTTTTTTTTTTTTTTTTTGTTGCAAAATTTTTCGATTAAAAATCAATTTAAGATCTTAATTTAATGATCAGAATTGAACTGGTTTTCTGATTTGGTCAAAAAAGATGAAATCTCCTTCTATATTATGAAATACGTATGTATGTTGAAAAGTTGTTATTGTAAAGTCTGTATGATGTTATGGAGAAGCCACGATTCAACTGCATATACAACATTGGTAGTGTATGGCAAACGATTACAGTATGTTAGGAAAGTATTGTAGCAAAGATATATTACAAATAAAAATTTACTTTATTTTCAGTGTAAAATATTTGAACTTTACAGAATTTTGTTAAAATTTAATTAGGGTTTTCAAAATTTTTAAAAGTTATCATCCTTTTGGTTCCAACTGTTTCTGAGCCCAAAAGACAACACATTGGCATAAATAATTTAACCAATTATTTGCTTTATTTATGTTTGCTAAAATAAATATTTGTTTTTTTTTTTTCTTTTTTTTAAATACTTGTTTTAATCTATGTTTTATTATTTTGATTTAAACATTTAAGTTTTTTTTTTATTCAGTTGCATAATTTTGTTTAGTTTTATATATAAATAAATAATAAGATGTTTTATTATTGCACTTACCGAATGCCAACACCAAACAAAACCAATTGACCGCAGCCATACTTCTTTGTGAAAGAGTTTGTATGAGCGTGTGTATATCTGTGTTTGCGAGTGGCCAATTGTGGTTGTTTTGTTTTGGTTTTTGCTTTTGTAGTTTTCTTTCCTAATTCTTTTTGTTTCTTATTTAGTTGTATGAGCAATTATGCGTTTGTTAATAATATTATTACAGTTGTTTTTGTTGTTGCAATTGCAGTGTTACCAATTGTTGCAAAAACAACAGAAAAAAAAAGAAAATTGTTTTTTTATTGCGGTTAGCAAAACCTTTTATTTTCCTTTTTTTAATTTATTTGGTTTTTACTTTTAAATAAAAAATGATTTTCATTATTTCTTTTTTATTGTAAATAGCATTTTCAATTGTTAATTTATAAATAATATTTGTAGTTAAAAGGAAACATGATTATTTACTTTAAAATCAAAAAAAAAACACTGAAAGAAAAAATGGTTAAATTTTTTTGTATACATAATATTTTTGTTCTAGACACTTTATTTAATTACTTGTATTTGATATTATATTTTTTATACCATCTTAATCACGTTTATTTTTTTAACATTTGTTGTCAATAATTTGTTTGATTATTTAAAGAAAAAAAAGTTGTAGCTTTTTTGAAGAAAAAAAAAAACATATTCTTTCAGCTCACCTTTCTTTTTGTTTAAAATCTTATTAATATTCATGATTGTACTTTATTTATCAATTCATTTAATTTTATTTGTTTAAATTACTATTTCTTAACGCTTTAGCAAAATTTATATGTTATTTTATTTTACCAAGAATTTGGTTGTTTTCGAAAGTGAACTTTTTCTCTTTGATTGCTGTTGTATTTTATTTTTTCTTCTTATAATTAACTAACACCGTCGTTTAAAGTGCTAATAAAAAAAAAGTATAAAAAAGAAAAAACTAGTTTCTATTGGAATTCCATTCAAATTAAAAAAAAAAAAAAAAGTTAAAAATATCATCTTTATTATACAAATATTCTACTGTTAAGATCTCGAAAAAAGCTTTAAAATGTTTTGATTTGAAATCGCACCTAAAACATAAAATGATTTGAATATCAAAAGGGATTTGGAATTAAAAATATATTAATGAAAACATAGAATTACTTCATACCTGAAATAATTATGAAAAATTTCAAAATTATTGAAAAGCTTTCTATAGAAAATCATTGGTATCGTTAATTTTTCGAGAAAAAAATCTAAGCTATCATTTCTAAACAACATTTATAAAACAATCATAGATAATCAAAGTTATCGATAATTTTTCTAAAGTAAATTAAAGTTGTCGATAATTTTTCTAAAGTAAATCAAAGTTATCGATATTTCTATAGAAATCAAAGTTATCGTTAACTTTTCTATAGAAAATCAATGTTATCGGTAACTTTTATATAGAAAATCTACAAAAAGTGAAAATTATCGATAACTTTTCTGTAATAAATCAAAATTTTCGTTAAATTTTCCGGAGAAAGTCAAAGTTATCGGTCATTTTTTTTTTAATATAAAAACCAAGATATCTTTAACTTGTTTACAGAAAATCAATGTCATCGATAACTTTTCTAAAGAAAATCAAACTTATCATTCTTCTAAAGAAGATCAAAGTTATCGATAAGTTTTCTAAGGAAAATCTAAAAGAAATCAACTTTTCTAGGAAAATCAAAGACATCGATATCTTTTCTACCTATAAATCAAAGTTATAGCTACATTTTTATAAAAAATCAAAGATATAACAAATCAATACCATCGATAACTTTTCCTTAGGAAAGTTAAGTTATCAATAAATTTTCTAATTCAACAAATTTTCTATGAAAAACAAAGTTTTCGTTATATTTTCTGTAGAGAATTAAAAGTGTTACATTTTTCTAAAAAAAAATCAACGTTATCGATAACTTTTCTAAACAAAATTAAATTTTGTTGAAAAGTCAATTTACTGATAAGTTTTGTAAAGAAAATGCAAATCAATGTGATCGGAAAATTTTTTCATCCTACTTTGTTAAAAGATTTTTAAGATTTACTAAGAACACCTTAAACTTCTCAAAATAGCTACCCGTTTGTTAATTTCAGCTTTTGGATGTTTGAACAAAGATATGTCCCGGGGAGAAAAAAAAATTAGGAAGACCATTCAAACGATGCGCATATGCAGAAAAAATACCGCATTTGATTATGGTTGTAGACAATTTTTCAATATTGTTAAAATTATTCCATAATATTATGGTCACTACATAGTCTTTATATCTATATTATGGTTGAATTGACCCAACTCACGTTTGTGCAACCATACTATGGTTGTGAGAAACTCAATATGGTTGTATTTTGCAACTATTTATATGTTTGTCGAAATTAAATATATGTTTACAAACTTTAAAATAATATGTTGCTGTTAGAATGTGATAAATAAAATATACCATAATTTAACAGCAACATATTACTTTAAAGTTTGTAAAAATATAAATAACTGCAACAAACATGTAAATAATTGAAACACAACCATATTATGAGTGCGCAAATGCATGTTGGATCAATGAAACCATAATATGGTTGTAGCACATATGTTATAATTATGAAATTACCATAATATTATTAAATAATTCGAAATATATTGAAAAATTGCTACAACCATAGTCAAAAGCGGCCTTTTTTCTGCGTATATGGATGAGCAGAATACAGGAAAAATACTTAAAAGATTTAGAAAATTAATCTTCATTTACCTGGAAATTTAAAAATTTTTTCTCTAAATGAAAAAAAATATTAAACAATTTCGGTTCAAAAGCTGTCATTTTAGTACGATCTGAAAAGAAAAAGTTCGATATATTTTTTGAACAATGGAAAATTATTTTATACTTTTGTTCCTTTTATGAATAAAATAACGAATAGTTCTTTTGTATTAATTATAATTCATCCTAAACTAGTTTAAAAAATTTGTTTTGCTGAGTGTACTTAAGAAGTCCTCTGGTTTAACAAAAGGCCATAGAGCAAATTTTTAAATGTTCCTTTCCACAACATGCTCAATATTACGTTTTTTTTTATATATATTTTATTTTTTTAATTCATTTTGGAAGGAAAATCGAAACTTTTTTGCTTGAAATGCACTAGACTCGGGATTTTCAATCGCTAGTAGGAAAGGAACTAAAGATCAATTTTAATTTTTTTAGTATTTTTCAAGTTTAGGAAAATAGTTGCATTTTTTTAAGTTACTTTCATTTAGTTTTCAAAAATAAAAAAAGATATTTTTTAATTATTTGGAAAAAAAACGGACACGACAAATTTTCTTTTCTTTTGAAGAATTATATAAATATTTTCAAATTTATTGTTTTATAAATTAATTTATTAGTTTATAGTTAAGTTTATTATTTATATTAGTTAATAATTTATGTTTTTTATTAATATTCTTAATTTTTAATATTTTTATTTTATATCATTCCATTGTAAATGTAAAATCTTTTTTTTTATATACAAAATTTTTACAAAATACTCTTTGTCTAATAAAACAATTCCATCAATAAACATTTCTTCTTTCTTTTATATAAAAAAAATCATTTATTATTGTTAAATATTTATTATTATTATATTTCTAAATTCACCATACTAATTTCATTATTCATGCAAAACTCTTAATTCACAATCAAACTCTTTTGTTTAGCTTTTTTCCACCGATTTTCTTAACGCTTAACGACGTTTGGTGGTTAACGGTTTAAACAACTCAACGTACGGCCAAAGACTAACGTTTTAATAAAAATGTTTGATAAATTTTAATGTGCTCTATAAAGAAATCTTGGCTTAAACCTGCATGGCAATAAACAAAAGTGATTGTTTAAAAGAAGAAAACAAAATCTTTTGTTTAATAATAAAAATTAAAAAAAAAACACAAACAAATGCATTGAAAGAGAATCTTGTACAAGAAACTGGTTCAAAATGATCTCTTTTATTAAAATAAAACTGTTTTATCGACTTAAAACTCATTCAATAAATAACGCTCACTTGAACTCTCTTTTTTTTATCCAAAAAGCCGGCTTAAAACTCTCTGTTTACATTAATTTTAAAGCACGTGTTAAGGTTTTTGTTTAGTTTTGCTTTATGTGGCGAAGTAAAGAGAGCTGGCTTTTTGTTTACAAAATGTTGTTGGCAACACAAACTTTTTAAATTGTCGTAGGTCATATCAAAATGAGGGTTTTTATTCGATTTTTTTTTTACCATAAATAATTCATCTTCTCTGCCAAATTTGCTTCTCTTAAAATTTACAAGAATTATTACTTTTGTTATTGTCGTTTGTTAATCAAATTTGTTTCGCTTAAATTTACAAGAATTATTACTTTTGTTATTGTTGTTTGTTAATCAAGACATTAACTGGTATTTGCCTGACAGTTCATTATTGATTTTATGTTTTGTTTTCTTGACATGATGTGTAGCTGTCATTATCATTATTATGAAGCTAATTTTTTTTGTTTGTTTTGTTGATGTCGCTCTATCGGTCTCTGTTTATATGCACTAATTTGGTAAATGCTTCTGTTGACATTTTGTACTTATTGCTTTTGTTAGCAGACAATTGTTGTTTGTTAACAAAAACAATAAAACACAAACATATAACTTGTTACTTAATGATGATCATTAGTATAATGATGATTTTGTCATTAACAATGGAAACATAACTATTTTAAGGCAAGAACATTAAAGTATGTAAACAAAATAATTTGAAACCTTAATGTAGTCCCAGATTAGTTTTAATCAAAGGTTTTTAAGGAATCTGATATTGACTCTCAAAGTTATTTATATAAGACCAGATTTAATAATAATCTTGTGTTTGTATATAGCAGTGATGGGATTTATGGCACAATTGTGTAATTTTTGGCACTATCGGATCTCCAGTGGTGCCGCGGCACTTTGGAAACCATTTTGGCACTTTTTTGAACTAATTTAAATTAAATTTATTGAGGGCATACCACTAAGGTTTTACAATAATTCTACCATGTTTCTCTGAATGATATAAGTTTACTTTGAGTAACTTTAAGCAATTATTACAATGAAATAAGAGTTCACATAAGTATATTAATAATACCTATAATTTGCAGCAAGTGCAAATTATTTTATTATTGGATCAAGTTTTACAAACGTACGAGGTGTAATATGCGAGATATGAATATTAAAAAAACTGATTCTGCAACACGAAATTTTCGCTTGATTTTAAAATCTTTAAAATCTTATAAAGATGGTTCAATATTTTTTGCGAGCTAAGTATAAACGTACCTAAAATTATGAAAGGGGACATCCTTTATAACATCTTGGCCAAATTTAAACTTTCTACGATCAATAGAACATGATGCTACACGGCCATTTATGTTGGTATCCTCTTTCATAAATTTTAAATGTTCAATAAATACTTTTTTTCATACAATGCTGGATTATACGATAAATTCAATTTACTGTCGTTCATATCGAGGTATAATATCTTTTCGCCTAATTTTGATGGCCTTAAATAACTTGTCTTTAATTTTTGTTCGATTACCAAGAGATTTTGTATTTTATTTTGCTTTTAATTTGGTTTAATTCTCTAAAAACTATACTTGGCTCTTTTCAACCCTTGTTGCCACATTTTCAATCCCAGCTTGGCATTAAATAAAAATTTTCAAATCCCATCGCTTGTATATTGTGCTGAACTCGGCACGTATTGAACAAGACTTTCATCGATTTTTTGAACTGGAATTCGTATGCCAGTTTAAACATAAGCTGTCAACTTGATTCTGAATCGTTCTTTCTTTTTTTATATTTCGCAAACAATCTGAAATATATTTGAATGATTTTAAAAAGACTTTCCCTAGCACTGATTAAAAATTACGGGTCTAGTATATTTTGCCCAAAAAAATTTTTGAGGTTTGTTTCGAATTTGATATAAAAAATTCATAATTTTGAGTTTATTTTTAAAAAGAAATTAAAAAAATTTTTCGAAAAAATGTCGGTCCAGAAGTGGTCATCATGGGAAAACAAGTTCTATATACAGTTACGAGCAAACAAATAGGTTCATCTCGTAAGCCCATTTTTATTTATTCGTAAAAAAAAATAATAAAATAAATAAATTTCAAAAAGGTTTTCGACCTCTGTTGCAACGCTATATGGCAGCCTTTTATAAACTATAACATTTGTTTAGATTAAATAAGAGAAAGGACAAAAAATTAAAAAAAAAAAGTATTAATATTTGTCGAGCAAATAAATAAGTTCATTTCTTATACTAACACAATTTAACAATATTTAGTTAAATATCCTTTGTGTTATATATATCCCAAGAACTTATGAGTCATACAGTTAACCAATGCCTACATGTTTCTGATGAAGTCGAGTACCAAGCATCCCGTATTATTGTCCATAATTTATCTTTCTTTGTGACTTTAAAAAGAAAAATAATTTCTTGGACAATTCTGTAAAGTTTATTAGATTTAAATCCATTGGAGTCTCAAGATCGGAAGAGGTCTTTTTGAAGAAACCCCATATTTTTCTGTGGACAATAAAATAGGCGTGTTTGCAAAATCTTTAAAATTACAAAATAATTTCCCATTTTTCAAACTAGATGTTAATAAACCTTCAATAACAGCATGATAAAAAATATTTAACTTTTTGAGATTCCTTTGTTATCCTTCCTATAGCGAAGACATACACCCCAAAAGTCCTTACTAGGAATACCGTTATTATTAAAAACTATTGAATTTTTTCTTACTAATTGGGTTGGAATACTTCTGAAATAATTGTTTTAAGTTTATTTAATAATTTTAGACAGAATTTTAATCAAAGGAAATAACTTATTTATTTAGAAACTTTCAGACTGTATCTTAAAACCGACCCTCCAAAACATACTTCATGTTAAAGTTAAACTTCCATAAATGTGGTATATGAGGGGCACTATATTGCAGAATAACCCTTTTCAATAAATCCCTGTATAATTTTTGGAATTCCGGATCTTTTTCGGATAATGCAAAATATTCCAAATAAGAGGAAACAACTTATTAAGACCCATGAATTATGATACGATCAATATAATATATATAAAAACTATAAAAATGTAATTTTATTGTAAAAACAATAATCTGTCTAATGAAAAAACGATGTAAAAAGCATTTAGAGATGATTGAAAAGAAGAAATCGTCATATTATATGAATAAAAGGCGTTATGGTAATAAGTTTTTGCACTAGAATTTATTGGAAATAATCATGGGTACCTAATCTGAGTAAAATATTCTATTCTTATAGAGAGTTTGGAAGGATAACGACTTGAATCGTTCAATGTGTGCCTTCGCTATGCTAGGGATGATCAAGGAAATTCCAAAAAATAAATTGTCGTTTCATGTCCTATTATTGCATTTTATTAATATTTAGTTTCAAAAATAGAAAATAATTTTGTAATCTATTTTATTCGCAACATAGTTTTGTATTGATTATGGTCCATCATAAAATGCTTTCAAAAAAATTTGTTCTCCAGAATGCACATGGGGAAAAATTATTTTTTTTTTTTTTTTTTTTTTTCGATAAGAAACTATTTTGATAAGAAACTCCAAACTTTTTTTGGACAAAATGTACTAGACCGCTAGTAGATAACTGAAGACTAATTTTAAAATGTTTTTAGGATTTTTCCAGTATTCATCAACATACATTATTTGAGTGAAAAGGTTTGTCGAGACATTCTATTGGGCATTAAATATTTTGAAGTTCGAATCGCAAAATCAGCATCAGCATCTCCAATTACGTTTTGATTTGTTATAATCTTTAGAGGCTAAAACGTTATTTATTTATTTATTTATTTATTTATAATATATTTATTTATTTTTTATTTATTTATTTATTTATTTATTTATCTTTTTATTTATTTATCAGTTACCCAAAATTTGCTATTTGCTATTTCACATGAGATCACGAACGTTACTTAGTGCGGTCGATCTCAAAAATTTTGGTAATAATTCAGTCTTTCCTAATTGGAAGAAATTTTGCCTAACTTTAATTAAATTCTAAAAATTGTTTTATGATTAAAAACTTAATTATTCTTTTTCTATTCCTTAAGTTTGTCGTAAGAGCGTGTGGTTAAACGGTAGCAATGTTGTAAGGATATTTAAAATTTTCCTATGGTGAAGAAATTTTACAACAAATGAAAACTTTTTCAGTTTTGAAAAATTTTGATAATTTTTAAAACAAAATTACTCACAATTATATGAAATTTTTTTATATACATATTTCTTAATGTATTTATTTCTATTATAAAATAAGAATTTAATTAAAATATACAAACGATTAGAAATATTTTATTATTGTTCCTTTCTATTTTAAAATTTATGATTGTCAATATTTTCTATACATTTTTCAAAAATTTATGTAGTCCTATGGGCTAGTGAAATTTTATTCACCTCATATACTTCAAAATTTTACTTTTCTACATGCTTTACTACCGTTTGGCATACACTTTAAGTATGAAAATAGTTTGACGTAGAAAATATTTATTGAAAATGAACAAAAGTAAATTAAAGTACAAAATGTAATGAAATTCTTTAAAATTTCAAAAAGATTTTAAAATAGGCGTTAAATTTGTATTTCATTTCATTGCCAAAGCCAAATTCGTACACTGTATCTAAATTATTATTATTATTATTATTTCCTAAATATGCATGGCTTTTCTTTTTATCACCATTTTTAATCCGTTTGGCATACTTTGAACAAGTTTTTACCCATTCTTCCTGAAATGCTCTCTTTGAATCATACTTGGAACTTATCTCGATGTATTTAATAACGAGATAGCTTCACAAATTATCAATAGGATTTATATCTGTATTCCGGGCTGATGTGTCAATAATATGCAGACAGTTGTATACTGGTGCATATTCCTATAAACGCACATACATTTTTTAATTAATTTACCAAAAATGGGACTGAAAAATAATTAAAGTGCTACAAATTAAGTTTTTCACAGAAACTTGGCCCATTTTTTTCCCATTCGTCCTGAAATGTTCTTCACATACACTCTAAGTATGAAAATAGTTTGACGTAGAAAATATTTATTGAAAATGAACAAAAGTAAATTAAAGTACAAAATGTAATGAAAGTCTTTAAAATTTCAAAAAGATTTTAAAATATGCGTTAAATTTGTATTTTCTTCATACTTATATATTTTGCACCAACATATTTTTAATTTTACATCCCATAAGCAACTCTCAAACAAGTAAAAAATTTCTTTATAATACATTCTTGAAGCCTTGTCTTTTGAAATATGTGATTTTTTTTCCGAGAAAAAGGAAAAAAAAATTTGTAAAAAAAACAATTTTTCGTGCTCAATTGAAAGTCTTGACTTTCATTTTTTTACGGCTAGACGAATTGAAATATTTCAAAAAAATATTCAACACATTATTTTGGAATGTATTAGAAAAACCAAAAAAAGTCAAGGCGAAAAATCGAAATTTTCAAATTCAACCGCAAATATATCTTTAACAATAAGTTTCACAACAAGTTATTTACTAAGTTTTTTAAATCTTTGAAATCGAAATTAATTTATAGAAGTTACGATTTTTTGAAACTCGAAGTAATCAACTTTGACACCTTTTAGCTTATTTCGTATTATTGCAGACTACAAGATAATTTTTCTAAAAGCTTAGGTCCTCCTCTACAACTCTCCTGTACATTTCAATTCAATCCGTCCAATAGTTTAGAAGATACAAACTTATTGTCAAAATTTTGCGATCAGCCCCACTGTACGTAATTCATCATAAAGTTGTTGATCACTTTAGATTATCAGGATATTTTTAAAAACATCGAACTATAAATTATATTGCCGTGTCAGCTTTTAACATACATATTTACCGACCTAGTATGCTGGTTTTGCTGAAACGTCACCAGAAGTCGTAAATCTCAATATTTTTGGCGAACTCCATTGCCGAAAACGTACCTCTAATTCCGAATTCCGTCAGGCTGTTTTAAAGTCTGGATCTTTCCTTTCTATTTAGAATATCGATCCCAACTCTCTTGTTACAGAGGTGCAAATAGCATTGCCTAATTATGATCACCTACAACTTTGTTATCTCTTATCCATTCTAGTGACTGTGTTTTTTTTTTTTTTTTTTTTTTTTTGTGTTTTCATTCATTTCATATTGTACACACACTTTAGTTTCATTGTTTGCTTAATTACTGATTGATATTTTGTAGTTGTGGTTTTTTGTTATAACCTCGTTATGGACACGATTTTTTAATAATTATATAAAATCGATTTTTGAAATTAAAAATAATATAGTATGAATGTTGAGTTCATCATTGTCGAATTAAATATTGTCTACAATATTCCTACACACCACTATTAAAAAAGTGGCTAAGTAGATTCTTTATATTTTATATATAATTAAATGATAAAAAAAACTTTTCCATCAATACAATTTACGCTTATATATACAAGTTGCTATAAGTAGCTAAGTTTCTATAATAAAATTTTTTAGTTATGATTTGTCAATTTTTTGTTAAGTTGATTAAATTTCCCTTTTTCAATTTTAAATAAATTTTCTATTTTGGATTTTAGAATTTAGATCTTTGGATATTTTTATAAATTTTCTAAGCCATAAAAACAAATAAATAACATAAAAAAAAACAAAACAAACGCCCCTTAAAATTTTTACACATTCACACTGAAGCAAAAAAATTAAACGAATGAATGAAATTAAAACAAGTTTATTCACACATTTTACATTGAATATAACAAACAATAAACCGCTTACAGGTATCTTGTCTTCTCTGGTTTAAATGTTGTAAACGGAAAATTGAATTAAATGATGAAAATACGCCTTAAAAACATTTTATTTAGTGTTTTCTTCTTTTTATGGGGGAAAAAAACTCAACTTGGCAAACAATTTCTTTAATGAGACTCTTGATTTTTTACTAATGTAGAGAGATGATTGTGATCATCGTAATTGTTACTGTCAGTGTGGAGAGTATGATGTGATAATTAAAAAGAAATAAATTAGAAAGTGTTTGATAAATAGTTGTTTTATGTTAATTAAATAAATGAACAGTTGTCTATGACCAATTGTTTGGCTCAATATGGTTATTATGAATAATTAAATTCTTAAATTCTTAATGAAACTCATTAAGATTTTCTTAAATGATGATAAATGTTTATGTTACAAATAAGAAATAACTATCAGTTGGGGGTAATAATCATTTTAATAATAAATTTATTTGTTAGGGTTTTAATGAATTAATTAAATAAATAAATTTTATTTATTTAATAAAGTTTTATAAGAAGAAATATAAATAAACAAATAATTACATAAATACAGTAGCTCCAAGCGAATCTCGTACAGTTAAACTGATTTATCATTCTTTGCTAGTTCATCGAAAAAGAAATAGTAAAAAAAGTTATTCTAAATTTTATTAGTTAATTTTATAGACAATTTAGCAAAATGGTCAAACTTAAATTTTTAATTCTATTAATATTTTTATAAAACAAAAACATAAAATACAACTCATTTCAATGCCAAAGCCAAATTCGTACACTATATCTAAATTATTATTATTATTTCCTAAATATGCATGGCTTTTCTTTTTATCACCATTTTTAATCCGTTTGGCATACTTTGAACAAGTTTTTACCCATTCTTCCTGAAATGCTCTCTTTGAATCATACTTGGAACTTATCTCGATGTATTTAATAACGAGATAGCTTCACAAATTATCAATAGGATTTATATCTGTATTCCGGGCTGGTGTGTCAATAATATGCAGACAGTTATATACTGGTGTATATTCCTATAAACGCACATAAATTTTTTAATCAATTTACCAAAAATGGGACTGAAAAATAATTAAAGTGCTACAAATTAAGTTTTTCACAGAAACTTGGTCCATTTTTTCCCATTCGTCCTGAAATGTTCTTTTCAAATCATACTTGGAACTTATCGGGATGTAGTTAATATCGGGATAGCTTCACAAATTATCAATAGGATTTATATCTGTTTTCAGGGCTGATGTATCAATAATATGCTGACAATTATACACTGGTGCATGTTCCTATAAACGCACATCATTTTTTTAATCATTTTACGAAAAATGGGGTTAAAAAATAATTAAGGTGCTACAAATTATTTTTTTTTTTTTTTAATTATTTATTGACTTCACTTAAAAAATTAATAACAAACATTCGGTCTGGCATTGATTCGACTAATTTTTGAAGAAAATCACTGTCAATTTCTTCCCAGACTTGCTTAATTTTTAGTTTTAACTCCATTGTTGTCATTATGGTTTCATTCTGTGCATTTCTTGCGTAAACTTTACGGACCATATACCCACATATACTGCAAGCCCACCAGTCCAATAATAAAATACTATATTCATTAAATCACAGTTTAGATTGGTTCGAGATATAGATTCCAGCGTTATCCTGCAATCTTCATTTATTTCTTCATCCATAAATGAGAGAAGAATATCTTCCAACAGTTAATTATAAATTGCACTTTTGGAATTTTCATTGGTTTTTTGGTAATTGTGGGGTTACTTTTACAAAAATCTTCTTAAATTTGTCTACACCTTACCATTTCAAATGAAAAAGTAAATAATTGCTGAAAATTTCGTTAAGATATCTTAACAAACCAGGATTTTATTAGAGATCAAATATTTATAGTTTCTCCAAAAACCAGTTTTTTACAAAAATTTTACTTTGATTCCAAAAATCAGAAAAACTATGGACTTAATTTTTATCAAATAAACTTCTCTGTCTAGCTAATATAATTCTTAATTATATACAAAAAGAATGAAGTCAATATCTTTTATTGTATTGTATTGACTTCTTTCTTTTTGTATATAATTATTCATTTTATCCTTTTAAATAGTAAAGGATTCATATTTTTGACAAGGAGCTCTTCATTTGACCGCTTTCAAACATTAGCGTCTGCAATCTGAATCAAACACATTAAACTTAATTTCGTTATTGAGTACTACGTTCTTAAAAAAAAAATAAAAAAATTGTTAATTGGTGTTCCTTTGGCGAATGTAACATTGTTTTTTTATTCCTTTGTTTATAAGCAGAAGAGCCAGGCATAAAGGCTCTTCTGGCGCTGAAATGAGCCTTGTTTAGTATATTTCTTATCTTCTGTGGGCAAATTTTTTCCCAAAATACCTTTCGGATATTTCTGCCATTTTCAGCGCGCTTAAAAATTTTTCTTTTTTTACTTGTTGTAGAATATATTGCTAATAACTCCTGGAGAACATTTTGTTATTGGGAAATCTTGCCTAATTTTTCAATATATTTTCAGTTTTGTATTGCCTTATTATATATTGAACAGTTTATTTATTATTTTTATAATGTGGAATTATTAATTCAAACTTTGTTATTTGTTCCCATTAGTCCCATTTTTTTTTTTTTTTTTTTTTTTTTTTTTTTTTTTTTAAAGCACACTATCAAACAAATAACAATTAAAAATTTGATAAAGATACGAGTATTTAATTATATGCACTTCCCAAATAATTTTCGTGAAATAACCCGAAATTATAACATTGTTACCTATTCAGTTGTCCAGATGTCCATCGACGTCATTTTCATCGAGGACGTCGTCAGAAAAATTAAAAATTTGTCATCAATAAAATGCATGTAGAGGACAAGTTTGATAACAAAGTCAACTATGCTGTCGTATTACCCCATTTATTGACGGCTAAATTAAGAAAATGCACTGAGTTGAATTGTCGTACTTCGAGCCATATTCACGACAACATGACTGAAATGTCCAGTGAAAATGTCATGTATTAAAACAAACACACGACATGCTGCATGACAAATGTCCTCAACATCTATTTTTAAACATAATTTACAACCAGATTAAAATCCTTAATGAAAAGAGCTGAAGTGGTTAACGCGCTTAACTATTCAACAATTGAAGTAAAGTGGTGGCCTAGTTCAAATCTTTGCGGAACCCATTTTTTTAATATGATTGACGATAATGTGCATGACAATGTCTCTCAGATTGTCTTGTAAGATTTTAGTGCTCTTTGTTCAAAAAAGTCATCAATATTTGTTCGGAGTTGTCGTCGAGGACTATGTCAAATCATCAAGACATCGTCGATAATGTGTACGAGTTTGGCATTGGCGTTCAAAGTGGCAATTTTTTAAATAAATTTTGAAGTTTGTTTATGGCATTTAATATACTATCAAGTAGTATTATTTTTATAGCTTATTTAGACATTACATGAAATAAATATTTCCTCTGGGTGTACCAGTTTCTCTTGGAGCTTCTGTAAATAGATAAATCAATAAACAAATAAATAAAATAATAAATAAATAAATTGAATATTAAATAAATAAATAAAAAGAATTTGAAATACATGTTAGTGGTGATCATTTGAATACCCAAAAAGAAGCTTCAGCCAGCCGATTAGCAATCACAGATTTATTTCAAAATTTGCTGAAATATGCTCTACTGTGTGCTATGATAATTATCAAGAACTACTTTCAATGTCGATATAATTTACTAATTTGTGTCTTACGACCACATTAACAAGACGATGATTTTGCAGAAATTCAATTGATGAGCAAAACTCCAGTTCCTGCCGATAGGAAAACACTTCCTGATTGTCAAGAAGCCAATAAAAAGCCGGAAATCACAATTTGCTCAACAGAGATAAATTTAAACTCGTTTTCATTGACAGCTTATACACAGATCATTAAACGATCGTGATTTTTTCTAAAAGTTTACAATCAGTTTAGAAACACCAGTAAAAATGGATTTCCAAGAAAAAAAAAACATAGAAAAAGAAAATAAAATTTGTTCTGTGATGGTAATGAAAAAAACTTCAGAAGCAATGAATTTAATGTTTTGCAAGAAATAATATCATTCTTGTAGCATTCTTATTCCACAGTTTTGAAATTCTTCAAGTAATTTACAAATTTTACGAAATCGGGAAAATGTGGCTTTTGAAATGTACTTCACTACGTTTTTTTGTTGGCAAGTAAAATCATAAGCTTTATTTCTTAATATTTAATTAATCATTTTATTAATAAAAAAATCCTTAGACCTTTCATTTCACTAAAAAAGAACCTGTACCTGTACTTACGAAACCTCTTTTAATAATTACTTTCAGATTAAAATGCCTTTAATTATTATCTCAGCCTTCAAAAATTCCTGATTTTCATGTCATTTAAAGCTGTCACTTTTATTTAACCCAATTCGAATTCTTGTTTTATTTTAATGTTTTCAAAACTTGTAAGTCAAATGTTATTAAATTTACACGTTGTAAGTTTTTTTTTTCTCTTTTTAATTTTTATTTGTTTATATTGTCTAAAATCTGCAAACATGTTGTTTTATATTTTTATTATTTTATTTTTTTTTTTTTTTTTTTACCCCATACTAGATGCAATATTCCTTTCACATTTTTAGTAAAACAGAGGAACGTCCAATAGTTTTTAATATATATATATATATATATATATATGTTTCAGTATGTTTACTATAATACATATTTTGTTTTAACAATTTAAACAAAACGAAGCAACTGAAGTTGGTTTATTTTAACTTCACCAATTTTTTCTTTAACAGTTTTCGCTTTACAAAACTTGTATCAATATTAAAACCGATTATTGATTGTAATGTAGCAGCCAGCGCAGTTTTAGTTCTTTTTTTATTATTTTTAAATAAAAATTATGTGCAAATGACAGAAATTTAAAAGAGAGTATTTAACAGCTGAAATAAACATTTCTTAGTAATCATTTCTTAAGATTATCCTGGGCAATAATTTAAAACTAGCTATCTTACAAATAGCTCAGACTATATTTGACTCAATGCTTTGAATTGTTTCCAAATTATCCGCGAAGCATTGATCTCTAAACTCATGAATTTCATTATTCATTATTATTTTTAATTATACTATACACCGCCATAGGTGGTTGGGGTATTATGCATTTATGCTGATGTTTGTAACACAAGTTATCCAACACCCATCTTAAATTATACCAATAGACTCAGAATCACTTTTTAAATCGATCTAACGGTGTACGCCCGCCTAGCTGGCTGCACGGTTGGCTGGCTTCCAAATAAACCTTGTGCACAAAGTACGGGTCGCAATTTTAAAGACAATTCAATGAAATTTTGCCACGTGTGACTTATGATACAAAGACGAAGCCAATTAAAATTGGTTGTGATCAGTCCATTATTTCACCTAGCCCCCATATAAATGTCCCCCCGAAATAGAGTTTAAACACTCAAAAATGCCTTAAAAATAAGAATATTTCAATGAAATTCGGTGCATAGAAGTTCTGTACAAGTATCAATCGGTCAACAATCGACCATAGCTTCCATATAAACGCCTCTTCCGAAAATAACTTTAACTTGCATTAATCCCATACGAATGTTTCTATCAAGTTAATATTCGACACAAATAAGTTTTATATAAGTAGAAACAACATTGTCAAATTTTATAAATTAAATTTGGTATTCGCACTAAAATGCATAAAATCATCTAGATGATAATATCAACGCATTATTCTGTATTTATATATTTTATTTTATATCTAGTAAAATTGGCCACAGGTGTAATATAAGTCCCCTTCCCGAATATTATGCTCGTACACAATGGTGTAGGATATCATATAGTCGTTATTGACCGACTGTATCTTTCTTTCTCGTTTTTACTTATAAAATTGATTAAACTCTTTTAAAATTCTGTTTGATACGTTTTAAATATTTGTATGTACTATACAAAATGTGACTATTTTCATTAAAGTTGTAGCACTTTGTGCAACATTGTGTTATAAAAAAATAATCAGATTTAGCTTACCACTTTTTACAAAATTTCTATTGAAATATATAAATATAATTTAAAGCGATTTTTTTTTATTAAATAACTAATATTTTTCAGTTATTTAAGATAATTGTAGGCCATTATTGAGTTTAAAACCTAAATTAAAGTTTGAATTAAATTTTTAAAATAAATTGTTAAACTATTATAATAATATATACTCCGTAAAATTGTTAAAACTTCCTGTAAAATCATTAGTTATATAACTGGTGCAATCAGAACCACTTCAGATTCTTTAGTAACATGTTTAGAACTAGTGGCGTCGCGCCCAATTATGTTGCTCATGGAGTAAAATCGGAATACCACTTTTCCTTTCAAGATTTTCCCTGATGAACATTTAGATTCATCACCAAAACTGCGAGTCGTCAAGATTTCAATGACGGACATAACAGATGTGTGATTTTTACTTTCAGTGCTAACAACTTATTAAAATACTTATTGAAATTTTGATTCTAAACAGTGCCCTTTTGGGACAGAAAAACAAGAATATTTCTATAAAATATTAGAAATTTTTTATTAATAAATAATTTAGCATATTTATTCACAAATCATTAAAAATATACGTTTTTATTGCTTTGCATAATGAAAACGATAAGAAAATAATAAGTGAGTAATTTGACATTTCAATCGACTACTATCGATAACCCCAGCAAAAAAAAAAAAGAACATCCAAAGAAGTCAAAAATCCTGAACTTGTGATCCAGAAGTAGTGCAAATTCGGATCATTTTCAATGAATTTAACAAAGGCTTGTCATTGGAAGAAGTTCTCTTTTTTGATACCTAATCACTGAGTGGGAAGTCATGTTCACGATATTATATAAAATTGATTTTTTTATGTACTTTTTTTATCAATTCAAGAAAATTACTTTTAATTTTTATATATACCAAATATTTTTTATTAAAAAAATATGCATAACAATATTTTTCATTTGATTAAGAAGATCAAAAAAATTTGTCTGAATCGCTTTTTAATAATATCTTTGGATGATCTTTTATATAACTTCTTAAGCACAAGAAACCGTACACTTACTGAAACTTTGGAAGTAATGAAAAAGTTCTTTCTTAAAAATTACTTCTATTTATTTTTGCTGGGACAAAATGTAATAAATTGTCATTATCAAAACAAAAACCCAAGAAGTTGTATAGTGAGACTAAGAATGTAAAAATAAACACTCAGTAGCATTTCAGACGGAAAACGACAAAAATCTACATACATAATCGAGGCATTAATTCAGGACGTCTTTTTGCTTTATGTTAATTATATTCCAAAAATATATTTGTCCCACTGTATCAGAAATTGTTTCAGACTCTGTACATCCTTTATTAATAATACGAACAAAAACTTGTATAATTTTCTAACAACTTTTGATTTTTTTAATGTTTGAAATAGTTTCTAATGTTTGATCTTATAATTATTTTGTTCGAAATTTAAGTAAAAGACCCTGTCAGATATTTCTAGGATTGCACTTATAATTCCATAGAAATATCAAAAACAAATTTGGTCTTATAAATATTTCGGGTAGTGTATTAAAAATTCACTTGTACACTTACAAATTTTTAAGAGATATTTTTGATACCTACGTCTCAAGGCCGTTAAGTTTAAAATTTATTGTAGCAAGTCAATGCCCAAACTAATTTTTTCCAAAATAGTTAGCGCAGTTAAAATAAAATTAAACTGTCTTTTGCACAGTGTGAACACAATTAAAATATTTTGAAAATAAATCAGGAATTTCTACTGATTTAGATTAAAGTGCACACAATCGTAGCATAGAAGTATTCCAGTTTAATTTTTAAAATCGGATCCCGCAAGATCCTCAGCGGTGCCACGGAGTCTAAATGCACCGCAATTTCAACGGGGCGAACGATTGTCAATTTTTTGTTTTTATTTATTTATTTATTTATTTATTTATATAATTAAAATAAAATCAAACATTGATTTTATTTTAATTATTTATTTTATTTATTTATTTGTTTATTAATTTACTTGCTGATTTCCAGGGCAATACAAAAAATATGCAAAATCATATTTTTCTTGGACTTAAAATGAACCAAACTGCCAATTATTTATCCATTTCAGATAATTTTAAGAATTTTGGCATTTTGGATATTTTGGGATTAGCAGCATATTTTGTCATATTTATATATATCGCATATTTTTGTATATTTTATACTTAAGAGCATAATTTTGAATATCTTCCAACCAATGGAATTTTACGTTTTTCAAATCAGATTCCAAAATAATTTTCATCTTATAAATTGATAGAAAATTTGAAATTTCCTGATACAATTAGCTTTTTGCTAATATAAGTTAAGTTATTTTTAGCACGAATAGTAGATCATTTAAATTTTTGCCAGAAAAAATGATATTTTTAGAGTATATATTTTTCAATCTTAAGAACATATTTTCCATTTTTTTTTTTTTTTTTTTTTTTTATGTGAATAAAACACATTTTGCTGATTACAATACAATTATTTATTTTGTTTATGCTCTCTTTAAGGCATGTTAAAATTTTACTAAAATTATCCTAGTCGAGTTTTTTTGTCTATCGCATTTCCGATCTAAATTCTTCCAAATTGTTTCCTGTAATAAAACAGCAAATTTATCAATCACACAAAATAAATCTCAGAATCTTTTCAGAGTCCAGAAATATACGGAGGATCTAAGCTTTCAGTCAAATTATCTTACGGTCTTCCGGTTATAATAAGGGATGAGCAACAAGCTGTCAAAATTTATTACCTCGGAAAAGATTTTTTCATTTAAAAAATTAGCTTTCACATGTTTTCTTTTTTATTGCTGCGTTCAAATCTTCTTAAAAAGAAAAGTGCCCATTATCATAATAGACACATACACACACACTTTCAACACATTTTCCTTCATCGAGCCATATATTTCATTTAATATCTAAATTAAACTGACCCTCTCAACAGATAACATGGGAAATTAATTGTTTTCTCGACAACTCTGATTATTAAAACATGATCACGTTTATTGTGTATTACCACAAGATAAATAGAAATAAAATGCATTTTTTATTTCCATTTTTCCCATAGCTCATTCATCAACCTCTGGCATGGTAACATGAACACAATCGTCCCGAGATAGAGAAATTTTTCATAGGATTTACTTATTTAACAGTTTAACTCTCGTAAATGAAACACATTTTGTGTGTGTGACACATTAAATGCTAAAATTATGGCAAACATTTGAATGAATTGAAATAAATCTTAATAATACTATGTAGTATGACTACTACAAACGGCAGAGTAGACAAGATAGAATTTTAAGACTAAAAATAATGAGTTAATAATAATAATTTTGAGTAAATAATTTTTAGTAAATATATCGAATCAAAAGTATAAATCAAAAGTAAAACTTTAAGTTCTTAAATTGACTCAACATTAAGTTCTTAAATTTGCAATCAATTTCTGTGAATTTTAATTATTTAACATAGCGTGTCTAATTGTTGTTATTATCGACTATATAATTCCTATATACATTTTTTTCATCTCACATTATAATAAAAATATTATTTGAACAAAAATGACCTAATGCTACATACTCTCTCACATAAGATTTGCTGGTTGACATTAAAATGTGTTTAAAATCAGTTGGAACAATTCGTCATACCAAAAAAATAAAAACATGGAAATCAAACATAATGCCCATGCATCCGATTAAAACATACATACATTATACATTATACATACATTATATACAAATGTTTATATTATTGCATGTTTTTTATCTATGTATTGGTAAATGCAACATTGCATTTAATAGTATGAATGAATGATGATATAAAATGAAAATGCAATTTGGATAAATATTTTGGAATGGAATGATACACATGTCAGTGAATTAATTAATTTACTCTAAAGATAAAGTAAAATATATGAATAAAAAAATAAACATGATTAAATGGAAAAAAAAGAGGAAGCTGCAATGCAATTTGTGTTATTCATATATACCTCAATGCATTCATTCATCGTATAGTCATGAAAATCATACATAATTTACACTTACGTTATGTATTTATACGTCAACAGTATAGTCTCTACAAAAATAATACAAATATAGGGTAAATCCAAAAAAAATCGAGCCAGCTAAGATTTTTACCATCACCGATTTTAATGAAATTCAGCACATATAATCTACCCCTCTGTGCGCTTCATATGGCGTATTAAGCTGCATCATATCACTAACGGTTCATATTCTATGTACCTCTAAAGTTGGACATGTTGAACTTTTCTTTTCAAAAATGAGCAACATTTAAGTTTGAATAACATTTATGTGCATTATCAGATTGGTATCATTGGAAAAGACTGAGATTCTTCTTTTTCATAAAGTCATAACAACTAAACATCTTCCTGGCAAGAACCTCTAAAATAAAAAAATATCCTTTATCCTTGCATATCGTGAAAAAGGTCTTTTAATTTTCATTATCTTTTTGCACAATGTTTACAATCAATTTTTAGTTATTGTGTAATAATTTCTCAATGGGATCAGAAATTACAACAATTTTTCTTTACTAGCTAACACATTTTCTATTAGATATTAAGTGTTTTTTAGGAATACTGTTATACTTATTAAAATTTTAATATAACAGACAGATCATTATTTATTGAAATAAATCGCATAAATAGCACATACTTGATCCCGAAAAAATAATTTGATATTATTTTAGAAGTTATTATCCTGTGCAAGTATTGAGTATTAAGTATCGAGTACCAGTATTTGGTCCTTTTTTTGGGTACTCAATACTGTAAAGTAGTTACTTTAGGAGTTTATATTTTTATTATTAAAAGCATATATCAAGATATAAATTAATTTTAAAATATATGAAAATAATTTTATTGATTTTTGTAAACGTTGAATTTAATGTTAACGTTTTTATTTATTTTGTGTTTTATATAAATATTATTGTTATAAAGATTATTTACTCAAACTTGATACATGGGGTTACAAAGTCAAATTCTATTGAAATTGATCATGATCGGTTCATTATTTTACCTATATCCCCTACAACTCTTTTTCACGGAATAGTGGTTTAACTCATATAAATATCTGAAATATGACGTATTTATATAATTTCAGTACACATATGTTTTGTACAAGTATAGATCGTTGTACAAATTTTATAAAATTCGGTCCATAATTGATAATACCTTTCATATTCATGTGTAGCTTTCGCTGCCTAAAAATTACTTAAAAGCGCATTAATCCCATATTAATGTTAACATTAATATACAATTTTTTATATTTGAGTTGTATATAATACAACAATTTCACAATAATAATTTCTGAAAATCAATTAAACTTACATAAATCTAACATAAATATCGATATCGAGATAAAATTTAACACAACTAAATTTTGTACAAGTATAGATCGCGCCACTAAATTTCATAATGACCATAATTAACCATGACTCCCACATAATTCACATTCCCGAATACTTAAACGTCCATAAATCCTACATAATAGCGAATATTTAAATAAAATTTTACATAAATAATTTTCATATATGCATAAATTATTGTAACAAATTTCATAAGGGTCATTTCACAATTGACCACAGGGTAATTTTTGACAAAAATGCCCGAGGTATCCTATTTTAAAGGTTCATAACACGAAGCGTAAACGATTTAATCTGATTCATACGCGATAATATGCACGATGACTACTTTAATGAATACCCCAAATTAAAAAAATAAAAAATCGAAGATATAAAATTTTAAAAACTGTAATTTTGGGTCGAAATTTTTTGGAATTACCTTATATGAGCAACACTTGGAATGTTGTGTCCAAATTATAAATCAAATTTTATATTTGTTTTAAAATGATTTATTTGAAGTTTTATTTATTTTGCTGAAATGATATTTAATAGGTTGGTTGAGAGTTATTAGAATAAGTTTAATAACTTCCTTAATAATATTCCAATTGAAAAAAGAAACCTTAATCTGCTATCACTTGTATTTCTAAACAAGAATTGATCCTAAAAGGAAAATCTATAAGTTCAATCGTGAATAACTGAAAAGTACTTAAATTGTAAAAGACTGTGCTAATAAATAGTAAAAGATTGTGCTCAATCTGTGGTTTTCTTATATATATTTGTAATGTAAAAGATTAGTCTAGAATCTAGTTTTTAGTTTGGTCTATAGTTTTGTCTATTTTGCGTAATCTATTGTCTAGTGCGAAAACGTCGTAAGATATGAACTTATGTTTATTATGTGAGTTTTGAATTGGTGTTGCTACATCACTACATCATCTTTCTACTGCTCATCCCGCGGCACCGGATTTAGGCATTCTTGTGGCTGGTTAGCATTTACGCTACTTCTACATTTATCATGGAACATATTTGTTCCTTGTTTCTATCTTCCTCCATGCACCTTGCTCTGGTCGGCCACTAACTGAAAAAGTGAATGACATTGCAACTGGTGGAACAAGCAGAGCCACTAAGCATCAATCACATGACCTTTTGGAATCATTTAAAAAAAGGCTGGCTAATAAGAAGCTCGATGTTTGTATGCCACATGAATTAACGCAAAGAAATTTGATTGACTGAATTACCATCAGTGAAACGCTACTAAAATGCAACTAAATCGTACCATTTTTGAAGCGGATCATTACGGACGATAAAAAATGGTTTAAATTACGAGAATATTAAACAAAAAAAGTCATTATCAAAAGTCAGTGACCCTCCAAAAACAGCAAAGCATGTATTCACGGCAAATATTTTACTCATTTTAAAATCCATATAACTTTTTACATGAGTGACGAAAATGAAAAATGTAACTTGAAATGTCACCTTTCAAACACATGTTTGCTTGACACAATTGATTAGTGTTACGTGATATATGGGCATCAACACCATTTAGTGACAAAAAACCGCTGACAATTTTTATATGATCCAATATGTTGACAGTTTGGTGACTCATCCTGTCCGAATTTATGAAAATAACATTTATTTCCCCATGATCTTATACATAAGTGTTGAATGTTCATTGGCCTTTTTGTTACCTATTGTTCTCTTCCCTATTTGATTACTCGCTGATTGCACTCTTCTGCAGCTATGTCTGGCATCTAGTGATACTATTCTGCATTCGCTATATTCTCTGAGACATAACTGTCTACAATAACGAAAGTACATTCTTGCGGGATGCGCCTCTAATAGATATTGCAAAAATTACAAAACATTTTGAAAAATTGTACTCATGTCATTGTTCACGGTCGCCAATCTTTCGCATGCATATTCCATATGGGCTTCAAAAAGTGGATCAAATTCCTAAGTATTTAATTGCGCCGTCCCTGCTTTTATATATTTTTTTTCTCTTTCTCCGGTCGATAACTAATACTGCCTCAATCTTATGAAATGCGAGTTCCGAGACTTTTTCATCAGGCCAAACTCCTACTCCTACGTAGGTTTTATAGTGTTGCATCCCAATATCCATATCAGACTAAATTGTTCTAAGTATTAGTAAAGTTATCGTCAAGTATTCCTACAATATAATTCGGAACTCTATGGTTTCAAAGAGATAAAATTTTCTAATAAGGCCTCCTTCGCTATTCTCTTTGCGGTATTAATAGCATCAATCGTCCTTATTGCTTTGCGGTATTAATAGCATTAATCGTCGTATTTTCTCTTTAATAGTCCCCTAGCTCTTACCAATGCAGGTTATATTCCGTTATAGATAATTCTTTTCAAAAATTGATCAATTGTATAAGTCTGCATGATTACGGTTTTAAAATTCATCCATTTGTTTCTTTTATTAGGACATGTTTTAGAATCTAATCTCCCATGACTTTATCTATATATGTACGTTTGATTATGTGTTATCGTTTACTTGTTTAAATTTCTCTTTTGGAGTACTTTCACAATTTTCCCAAGATTTTGTGGATATGTAGCCTTTAGAGTCCTTTGAATTTTTAGGCGTGACACTACAATTCTGTATCCATTTCCCCATGGATTTCAATCAATTTCCATAGACTATTACCTGAAGTTCTTCTACTTACTTTTCCTTATTGCCACCTTAAGATTATGCCACGCTAGATGTTATGTAACAAATTCGTACAAAAATATTCCAGGGTCTAACACCTTGCCTTGATATAATGGTATTTACTGTCGAATAATCCGATAATCTTGGGATTATACTTCGTCGCATCTGCCACAATCCAAATGCCTGAAGCTCAGTAGATTGGCAAAACATAACAACCCTCAATTGACTCCAGAAAAGCAATGTTACTGCTTATCATGCGACTATGAAGATCTTGATTCACTACACAGTGTTTGCGATTCTACTATATAAACTTCATCCCATATCGTAGGTATAGGAATCTTGTGTTAGACGTACAAACCCCCGCAATGTAATTTGCCTCCTGGTAAGCCAGCTGGTATAAGTGGAAACAAAAATAAACTACTTATTTTTAGTCTGAATAACTAGTTATTTTTGTTCGAGTTGTCCACAAATTCATGTAGTTATTTTTAGACTCTAGGAATACTCAAAAATATGTACCCAAACGAAAATAAAAAAGAAACATTTTGCCGTCAGTGGGATTTGAACTCGGACACAAATTAACCATTAATTTTAAATGACTAACGTCTTACTCAGTACACCATTTCGCACTTAATTTTCTAAGTGACAAAAACTTTTTTTTAGTATAAAATATCTTTTTAGACATTTTGTTAAAAAAAAACTGACAGCATTAGAATGGGGTTGAACCAATAACCTTCTGGCAGTTAATCCAGCGCTCTAACCAACTGATTCACGTGATTGCAATATTACTATGCTGTTATACTATTGAGTACTCATTTATGTAATATAGAGTAGGCAAATAATAATGACGCCTCATTACCAAGAAACTACTTTAATAAGTAGTTGTCATAATCAGAATCAAAAAGTTTTTGCTTGAAATAGCTTCTATCTATCAAAACTATTCGTGCTATTCGCGATGTGTCCAAACATTAGTGACAGATTAACAATCCTATTTGATTTTTCCCATTTTTAAGACTTTTTGGGCTAATGTCTTCTTCAGTCCAGAGATGTAAAAATACATGTTATAAATACAAACGCAAAATTAGTAAAAAATGTTTGCAGGGTCGTCAAGAAAATATATGGCATACGCATTAATTCCCATCGTTTTTTAATAAAAAGATTCCCAATCACTTTGTAACTGATTGCGCAACATGAGGCTGTCGTGTCTGGTCGATATATGGGCATCAACACCCTTTTTCGTTCAAAGCTCTTCTCATACTAATCAATTGTGTTCAAATGGTATCTCGTGATCGTTTCACCATATTTTAGCAGTGCATAATACATGACACACTTCTGATCCCATTAAATACAGAGCATTACTTGGGTGCCGTGGTTATTTGGCTTTTGGATAAATCCAAGTGCTTTTAAAACATGCAAATTGTTGCTTTATCTAATCTCAATTATCACGTAAGCATTTGCATGAGTCATAATCGAGAAAAAGCTCCAATTCTTAATTTTAAAACTTTTGCACATCGAGATCGCCACTTTTAAATGGTCTGAACCACACACAAGTTTCAACTAAATTACCAAAATGGGTTTCCGCATCACTTTTCTTAAAAACAAAATAATAAAGAAACTTCTCAATCAGGCTTCTATTTCTCGGAAAGTAGACAATGTACAATATACTTTATTATATATTTTAATACCTCAATTAATTCTTTGATCGGCTCCGACCTCCTATTCCCATCCCTCCCTATTCCTACAAAAAAAAAACGAATTTACACAATATTTTATACGGACCCTCTAAAACATTACAGCGGACCATCTTTTGGGAGACTGTGGTCTAAGCTATAGTCTAGGATATAGCCTCGTCTATCATCCAGTCTATCGTGTAATAAACCTACACTAAATCTGTAGTCTAGTCCAATTGGCTAGAGATTGAAAAGACCTCAATCGTAAATTATTATTTTTTTTAATTTCTTTCATAAATTGTGATGATTATGATGATGTTTATATTGTTACTGATGTTAGCCATAATCGTGTTGAGGTTAAATGTCTGTTGTTAACATCTACTGTCTGCCACTAATACCACTTACTTGTAAATTAACTATAATCGTGGCAAATACTTGCACTTTTCTTTTATTTCGTCAATGTTTAAAAAATAAATCAACAATATTTGATTTTACATGTTGCTGACCCTCTTTATAATATTTCTCTTCAACATATCGTAATGTGTTATTACTTCATATTCAATTTTATTAAAAATTTAAAATGCAGTTGGTAATAAGATTAACAAAAAGACGAATTCATGCACACACCTTTACCCTCTGCAGTCTTATTTTTTTTTTATTTTGAATATAATTAATTTTATGTCATTTATTTATTATTTAATATTATTTTATATTTTCTTTCTTTTAAAAGTCATTGACAATTTCATACCAAACATGTTTATTTTTCTATTTTCTTTTCAATGCCATAAACTTCATAGGATAAAAAAAAAAGAAGAAGTGACAGACACTTTGTATAAATTTACTACTTGGTAGGATAAACTTTTCTTTTTTCATTGATAAATAAACTTATGGATTTGTTTTGTTGAATTTTTACAAAAATATTTTTAGATGATAATGAATTTATAATTATTTCCACTCACTTTTGTGTCTTATGATAAGCATTTTATGAGTCTAAACAGGAGTGCATATAAATAGTCTATCACTGATTAAAGTAATAATAAAAAACTGTTTAATGTTATAGGCATATCATTTATTTTATCCGCTCAATTGATTTAGAAGTTTAATTTTTATTTATTTGATATTTCAAAGATTAAAGCGATTGTTATAATACTGAAAAAAATCATCTTATTTCTTTCAGTGCTTAATTTTTCCAACTGTAAAGTTCTTATTTTCATATATTTAAAATTTAAAGGAGTGTCCATCAATTGTATTTATGTTAACTGATCATTAAACAAAGCTTGCCATTCCCCCTTACAAGCTTTAAGTTTCTTTTTATTTTACATTATATTTTATATTTTTCTATTCTAATTTAATATGAAAATTATTCACATATCGAACCTTTTCAAAAGGAAAAATTTATTGGTTTGTTACTTATTTCTGAGACATTTTTTATCGTTATTAATAGTTGTCAACACCAGATATACGTTAGAGAATATACAAAGTACCAAATAAATAAAAAAGAATTCGAGCCAAACAAATTGTGGCAAGTATTTATAATTGAAAAATGATAGAAAAACAAAACTAGAAAAACGATTTAAATATAAATTGTGAAAGCATAAAATATATTTTAGTAAAGTCAAAGGCATATAGTTTTTATAGCAAACATCCTTATAACTCGTAAATTGATTTGAAATGTTGGCAGAATTTTATTTGCATATATATTTTTTATAATTTTAGAAAACACCAACAAATGTACTTTAAAATATCAAATAAAAAGCAAATTATTAAAAACATAATCAGCCTTTGATGTTGATTTTAACATTGACCTTTTACTTTAACACTAGCAAGTCCTGTTGTTTAAAGGGCGGTTACAATGTAACTTGATTCGAAAAGAAAATAGTACCTTACACATTAAATTTAAAAATGTCTTCTTTCAAATCGAAATACACAATAACTCACTACTTCCAATTTTTAAATTTATCAATGCTTCTTAGATAAATGCTCGATATAAATTTGATTTACAAAACTTTTATAAATTTAAATTTAAAAATAAGGAGCCTAGAGTTGTTAGGTTAATTATTAAGATAATTTTATTTATACTGATTTTTTTTATTTTATTTTCAGGTAAGCTGTTCATAAATTGACAATTCCCAAAAAAAGAAAAAAAATAGTAAGTTAAGTTTATAACGAAACTTTTGGTTCTAGCTATAGACTATAATTTAGTCTATAGATTGGACTACAAACTAGTCTACAGTCTAGACTACAAACTAATCTTAAATCAAGATACAAACTAGTCTATAGGCTAGGCTGCAAATTAGTCTATATTCTGCATAACAATTAAGTATATGCCTAGACTATATACCTAATACAAACAAAATAGTCTACAGTCTTGATTGTAATCTAGTCTATAGTCTAGACTATAATCTAGTCTATAGTCTAGACTATAATCTAGTCTATAGTCTAGACTATAATCTAGTCTATAGTCTAGACTATAATCTAGTCTATAGTCTAGACTATAATCTAGTCTATAGTCTAGACTATAATCTAGTCTATAGTCTAGACTATAATCTAGTCTATAGTCTAGACTATAATCTAGTCTATAGTCTAGACTATAATCTAGTCTATAGTCTAGACTATAATCTAGTCTATAGTCTAGACTATAATCTAGTCTATAGTCTAGACTATAATCTAGTCTATAGTCTAGACTATAATCTAGTCTATAGTCTAGACTATAATCTAGTCTATAGTCTAGACTATAATCTAGTCTATAGTCTAGACTATAATCTAGTCTATAGTCTAGACTATAATCTAGTCTATAGTCTAGACTATAATCTAGTCTATAGTCTAGACTATAATCTAGTCTATAGTCTAGACTATAATCTAGTCTATAGTCTAGACTATAATCTAGTCTATAGTCTAGACTATAATCTAGTCTATAGTCTAGACTATAATCTAGTCTATAGTCTAGACTATAATCTAGTCTATAGTCTAGACTATAATCTAGTCTATAGTCTAGACTATAATCTAGTCTATAGTCTAGACTATAATCTAGTCTATAGTCTAGACTATAATCTAGTCTATAGTCTAGACTATAATCTAGTCTATAGTCTAGACTATAATCTAGTCTATAGTCTAGACTATAATCTAGTCTATAGTCTAGACTATAATCTAGTCTATAGTCTAGACTATAATCTAGTCTATAGTCTAGACTATAATCTAGTCTATAGTCTAGACTATAATCTAGTCTATAGTCTAGACTATAATCTAGTCTATAGTCTAGACTATAATCTAGTCTATAGTCTAGACTATAATCTAGTCTATAGTCTAGACTATAATCTAGTCTATAGTCTAGACTATAATCTAGTCTATAGTCTAGACTATAATCTAGTCTATAGTCTAGACTATAATCTAGTCTATAGTCTAGACTATAATCTAGTCTATAGTCTAGACTATAATCTAGTCTATAGTCTAGACTATAATCTAGTCTATAGTCTAGACTATAATCTAGTCTATAGTCTAGACTATAATCTAGTCTATAGTCTAGACTATAATCTAGTCTATAGTCTAGACTATAATCTAGTCTATAGTCTAGACTATAATCTAGTCTATAGTCTAGACTATAATCTAGTCTATAGTCTAGACTATAATCTAGTCTATAGTCTAGACTATAATCTAGTCTATAGTCTAGACTATAATCTAGTCTATAGTCTAGACTATAATCTAGTCTATAATCTATAATCTAGTTTATAGTCTAAAATCTAGTTTATAGTCTATAATCTAGTTTATAGTCTATAATCTAGCCTATAGTCTAGAATTCAAACTATTTTATAGACTAGGATAAAGGCTATTTTCTAGTCCAGAATGTATTTAAATACCAGATACTATTGCCTTTCCTAAAGATTTTTTGGTTATTTCAGTGTTAAATGCGAAAAAATTTTAATAAACCTTCAGTTTTTTTCTTTATTTCACTATGTTTAAATTATACTTTTCTTCTTTAATAAAAAAAGACAATTTGTTACCATAATTAATCATTAATCTGTTTTGCCTTTAACAACTATGTTGTTTATTAAATATAAATATTAAGTAGAGTATTTTTTATTACAATGAATATTAAACCCACCATTTCATTTTATGTCCGCCAACATTTAGAGGGCGGTACTCACCACATGGACAGAGGTCAGTCATTTTAATGGTTTATTATGTTTTCTTTTTCAGTGTTGTTGAAAGTGTGTAGACAAATTAAATTGGATTTTAAAAAATTTTTTGAAAATTTTAAATGTTTCTGATGTTATTAAGTTTGTTGATAGATAAACTTTAAATTTATTTTCTTAATTTTGAATTTCTTTTGTAATAAAATAATGCTTTATATTTTCATTGGTAACAAATTATTTCGTATACGTACTTCATAGAAACATACTTATAGTAAATTATACTAGAAAACAAACAATTGTTGTCTCCATAATCTATTTAACAATAAAATTTATAATTATTGTGTTAGCAATACAAAACAATTTGTTTTTATTATTGTATACTAAAATAATAATAATAATAAAGCATTGCACTCATACATTTTTCCATTGTATAGTATATCACAACAAAATACAAATTTATTCATCAGAGTGAGAAAAGACCTTTTTTTTTATAAATATGTGAAATTATTAAAAATTAATATCAACTTTTCAATTAAAAAAAAGTTCGGGCTCAACCGGGATTTGAACCCGGGACCTCTCGCACCCAAAGCGAAAATCATACCCCTAGACCATTGAGCCTCCCATAAAATGCTGGTCAAAGTTTCCGTTCTTAAATTTAGGGCTGTTGTTTTTTATGAACGTTATATACATATGTGTTTAAATATCCGTTGTGAAAGACAAATATAAAATTCAAGTTTTTTTGTTTTACTATATCAAAGTAAATAATCTACACAACACTTAATACATAAAATTTAAACTTGCAGAATATTTATGCACAAGATCTTGTTATTTCCATCAATTTACTTTTTTATGCTAATAGTTGACAAATATTGTGTGTTTTATTCAATATTTGTTTGATACATTTGAGTCATAGTAAGTTAGAATCAAAATACTTTAAAGAGAAATCTCTAATTTCCAAATTGTTGGATGCGATTCAAAGAAAAATTTTCACTATATTATGAGAGAAATGTTTTTGTTTATATTTTGAAGGCTTCTGTACTCAATTTGAAACTTTTATTATCTTAAAATTTTGGCTAAGACGTGTACAATAAAAATCTTTAGTTATTGATTTACTCGATTCTGAAAATTAAAATTTCTCAAAACTTTCGTCTAGTTTTTAAAATTGTAGCAAATAATTTTTATTTAATTTCCTTCAAATTCAAATCGCATCACAAAAAATCATGTAATTTACAAAAATGTTTATTATATTATTGTTATTATTATAAATATTTAGCTAAAGTTTTCCTTTTCTCTTCTAAATAATTTTTTAAAAGAAAAAATTTTGCCCTAGTTTACATCAAAATCTTGACTTTAGTGGTATATATTATTTTTCCAAAGTTTGACAAAATTCTATCAAATGTTCTAAAATACAGTTTTTAGTTATTTATTAGGATTTACAAATTTATTTCCGAAATAATTTAATTCTGCTTTATAAAGTCCCTTTTTTGTTTGTATTTTAAGAATTATTTTCACATTTAAGGCTCAATTTTGCTATTGACCAAAAATTAGCAGAAATTGCGGTTTTTTTTTCATAAAATTTTAGTTATTCCAGAATTTTTGACAACATTTATTTGTAAATGTTTTTAAAATTAGTTCAAAAATAAGAAAGATTGCTTGCTTGCTTAATATTTTTTTTGGTGTTATATTATCTGTGATGTGTCTAAAATAACAAAATTAAAAAAAATAAATACATAAAAAAAGCAACTGGGCTCAACCGGGATTTGAACCCGGGACCTCTCGCACCCAAAGCGAGAATCATACCCCTAGACCATTGAGCCTCATGCTTATTATTAAACAAACAATTTACTTAACTAATTATAATTTATTTATATCCATATTTGTAGCATTAGCAAAAAATAACTCAGATACACATTTTTTATATAGATGCAGATTGATTTTAACAAATTTAAAATAATGAAACCAATAAGAAATAAGCAAAAAGTAAAAATATAAAGTTAATGAACGAGCATTGTTGTTTATAGATTTTATAAGAGGCCTTGCATTGCAAATGGAAACGTTTTATTTTATTTTTGAATTCATTGTAAAAAAAATAAATTTTTTTGTTTTTAACGTTTATATTTATTTTAAGCCTAAAAGCTTAGCACATCTTAAGTTATATTTTTAAAGAAACAAATTGTTGCATATTTAAGGGGATTTAAAAAAAATTGTTTTATTTCTTTTATTAAGCTTTGTATTCTGAAAACGAATTATGTTTTATATATATATATATATATATGCAGATCTGTATTCGTAAGACTTAAAGTTAATAGGGTTTCATTTTATAATCATGACTGTTATTCATAGCTTAAAAACTTAGAAAAAAGGCTTAAAACTACTTACCTTTTTCCCATTCTTCTTCACTTTTTGTTCGTGCGTTTTTGTGGATAAATTCTACACCTTCTTTGTTATAATACGTTTCACACGTATTAGTGGAATTTTTATGGCCAAATTTTTTAATTTTTTTAAATTTGTTGGTTTTTTGTTGGAGGGGGGGGGGGGGGGGGGGAATGTCTTTGCGCCCCTCAATGGAATACACATTTTGAAATAGAGATTGATACTTGTAATTATGCGCGTATTCTGCCCTATATTCGTTGATGTGCCCGAAATTTTCAACGCAGTAGATAGTCTCAAAATTTGGAATTTAAGAGCGAAAATTTTGCAAAAAGTTTTTTGCGAGACACACTTAGTTTTTTTTTTTTTTTTTTTTTTTTTTTTTTTACAATAATGCACAATAATAGCATTAAAAATAAATTTGATAAAAGAAATTTTAGGGAATTTTTGAAAATTGCGTAAAAATTGCACTTTTTTATTTTTATATAGCAAATTGCAATTTCTACAAGTTTTGGATATACAGATATAAGAATGACTATAAATATAATTGATTGGTACCATAAATTTGAGTCAAATGTCGCACAGTGTCGTGAACTCATATAACGTGTGGCCACAAAATTTGGTCAAAATCACTTCAAGGATACCCATAGCTGTCATATATTCTGGAAGTGGAAAATTTAATAAAATCCACAAAAACTGTCGTAATTCGATGAAATTTTATATGTGTTTTACGTGAGTAGTTTGAATTATCTGTGCAAAATTGTTATGATTTCTGACGAAGAATATGACTAGTTCGAAAATGTGAAGGTGAAATCTATAAAAAAGTTAAAAAATCTACTAAACTGTGCAATAATTTACTATATATTTATTATATTTGTCTGGTATGTCCTGGATACTATTTTTTATAAAAGTTTTGGATAATCTAGAGGGAAGAGAAAATAATTACATAAATCCAGAATATAAACATAAAAATATTCCTGAACTTTGCTAAATGTCAAGTAAAAATGTGTCTTTACTATGAACAGGATATGATGAAATCGAATTTTATTATACTTTTTCGCATACAAATTTTAAAATGTCATGTAGACAATACAAATAATAACATTTAATATTACATATATAAAATTAAAAAAAAAAAACCTTATGTTTTTGTAATTATGTATACACATAAAAAATACAACCTTATATTTTTCCATTTACGCATTTGTTTCATTTCACATCAAAATTTAATTAAATATTCAAGTAAAAATAAAATAAAATAAAAGAAATAGGAAAAATAAAATTAAAGTGTTTTTGTTTTTAATTAAAATTTTTAATTCTTTCAATCTCATCTACTTGATTGATTTAATAACATTTTTTATTTGGAAAAAAATTTCTGTTTTTAATTTTTTTACAATTACATGTTTGCATAATGTGTGGCATTGTTGACACTACAAGCCATCCTTTTGTTAAGTCTTAACAATCAACAAATTGTGGTTAAATTTCGAAACTAGTCTCCTTTTTTTAGTTTATGAAATATTGTAGTTACATACTAAGCCTATGTTTTCGTCCTTTACATATAAAGTTAATGAACACAAGTTTTTTCAAACTTCTCCATTTATTCAATGGCAAATTTTCCAATTTGATTTTGTAAAACTGTTAAAAATTTTTTAAATATTTTTTTTTTTCAATAAATTTTTAGAAAAAATTTTCTCGACTGCGTTTATAATAATATTCCACTGAAATGACCACCAATATGTTCTGATTGCTAAATTAAAGAAAACAAAAGCAGGAAACAAATATTTGTTATATAAAAAAGTAACAACACAGCATTGCTTTTGGTTAAGAGAAACGAATATACCTCAAAGAAAACAACAAATTTTAATCGCGTTTATAGGAATAAGCACGTCTTAAAACTTTTCGAGAATATCTTTCTAATCAAATTCCAAACTTATTATAAAAATGGGACGGATAGTATCACAGGAAATGGTACGTACCCCCATACAAATGTCTTATCATTTTGTAGAAATAACTTTCTTATCAACCTCCATAATTTAAGATGAAAATTGGGCGGATAAGACCATTCGAAATGGCAACGGATATCTTATATCTTAAAAACTTTTACGTCATAGGTCTTAAAATTTTATAGCAATAACTTTCTCATCATAATTTGGGATGAAAATGGAACTGGTGAGACCATGGAAAATGGTGCGGCCCATACTGCGAAAATATTAACTATTTAAGCAAATTATATTTTAATGAATATGAAATTTCTTATCCAATTTTTTTATTTTATTTCACCACAATGAGAGCAGCAAAGCGCACCGGTCTAAACTAGATTTGTATAAAAAGAAAATTTATATAAAATATTATATAAAAATTAAATTTACTTTATTAGGAAATTTTCTTTTTATAGTTTGATTTTTTTTCGAGCTACTAGGGTTTGGGATACGGGAATTCCCAAAAGGGGAATATTCACCTAGTTTTAAAATTATATAGCAAACATTTTGCTGTTTTTAACGCCTTATATCAATGAAAGATTGACATTACTGTAAACATGGTACTTGAAAGAGTTTAACGCATATAATACAACTAAGACTGTCGGATGTGGCGATTTTTAGCTAAAGGTGGTGCTTTTTAATTGCTTTTGGCGACAAAATTTTCCGAATTTTTTTGGCGATTTATTTGGCTAGTTTTAAAAATTTTATAAAATATGTATTTTTGGAGAAATTCAATTAGGTATTCTTACTAGCAATTGACTATTTTCAGTATTTGCCTATCTAGTTTTTAAATTCAACTTCAACTAAGATTGAGAAATGTCAGGATTTCGGTCTAAGATTCAACAATGCAAAAACAAGTAAAGACAGTGAAAACTCTTTTAGGTATTTTACTCAAAACTGATTGCTTTCAACTCAGTGGAAACATATTATAAGAGAACAAATGTTGTTATACAGTGTTAGAATTAATTACTTATTTATTTATTTATTTAATGAATGTCAATAATTTTTTAAAGTTTTTACTCTAAAATTTAGATATATGTATGTATGTATTTATGTCAGAAAAATGCATTTGAAATTATAATTTAATTTTCTATTCAATTACTATTAGCTACTGCAATTACTATTGGCTTTGTTGAAGCTGAATTTACATATATAAATTATACGAAATTTTAATCAATAAAAATGATACTTTTTATTATTATTTATTTTTTTTTTTTATTTATTTATTTTCTTTTTAGAAAGTTTTTACTTGAATTTTGCAAAATTTTCTTTTTATTGAAAATTTTCGTTAATTTTTTTTTTTTTTTCGTTAAATTTCGTTAAAAATCTTTGATAAATTTTAGTTTAATGAAAAATAATAAAACAAATTACTAAAATGTTATCTAATGGAACACAAATTTATTGTTTTTATTACAATTATAAAAGAGATGTTTAAATATAAAAGAAAGAATTTAGTAAAATGTATTTACAGCGAAATTGTTTTTACTTTGAATGTCAAAGTATATTAATTTATAACTTAACGCTTAACTTAAAAAAATGCCAAGACAAAAAACGAGGAAATATATATATATTTTTTTGAAGAGAAAATGTAATATGTGTAATATTGAATAATTGTATATATAGACATGTTATCAAATTCCTTAAAGTAAAAAAAAAAAAAGTTATCGGTCTTATACTTTGAAAAAAAAATATATAATAATTTGTAATTGTGTATTACTTTTAATTTAATTTAAATTAGAGTTTTATTTTACGATTCTATTCAAAAACTGGCTGATTTGTATTAGATGTATAAATTTAAAAAATTTCATAGCTGTGATCTCTTATAATATAAATAGCTTTAATTTATTTATGAAAAAATGTATTGCACTTAAATTAACTTAATTATAAATTTTATTATATATAGAAAAGAAACAATTGATTTTTTTATAATATAATTTTAATGTTTTTTTAGGATCAAATACTTATAATTTTAAATTTAATTGTATTTTTATTATTTACATTTTATTAGCAGTGATGAAATTTATATATTTTTATTATATTTTATATTATAATTTAGTTTTGCAACATTATTTTTTATTTAATTTCATTTCCTTTTTTGCTCTTGTTTTTTTAAATTTTTACTCTAAATTTTGAAGATTTTTAATTGAATATATCATCCACTAATTGTTTTGTTATAATACGATGTGGTCTGGTGGGATTTACTTTTGGACGTTGATATAAACGAGCATTGATGGCATAGAGACGTGGTGACAGATCACAGCGTACATTAAACCACCAATCACATACAAATACCGCCTGAGAGAATTGTGTACCATTGGGGCATAGAAATGAAGCCTGGCGACCATCAATGTCACAATAGTGCCAACCTGGTGGAAAGAGAAGAGAAAAATTTGAGAGTTTAAATTTGAGGGTTTTAAATTTTTTATCTCTACTTTTAGAGTTTAATGATTAAAGTTGAAACTTGTCATGGTATATTCCTTTAATGGGAGCTTTTCTGAACAAATAAAGGTTCAGGATAAATGAAGATAAACATGGACAATAAAATCAACAATTATAGTAAGAAGAATTTCCATTTATCAACCTTTGATTAAAATCGAAATTTGATTTTGTAAAAATCTACCATCAAAGCTAAAACTTGTCTTACGTTTAATACTTAAAATTAACTTTATGAAGACGTACTATTAAAGCTAAACTTAACTTTGTAAATATTTACAATTAAAGCTAAAACTAGACTTTACAAAATCTGATAATTAAAGCTTAAACTGAACTTTATAAAGGCCTACGATTAAAGCTAAATTTTTTTTATAAAGACCTAAAAATAAAGTCAAAACTAGACTTCAAAACGATCGGCTATTAGAGATTAGACTTGAGTTTTTAAAAAAATCACAAAAAAATTCTATGATCAGAGCTAAAATTTCACTCTATAATGTCCTAAAACTTGACTTTGTAATAGCCTACGATTAAAACTCAATATTGAACTTATAACGACCTACAATTTAAGCTTATAAAAATAAAGTTTTTAGATTAACGACAAAACTTGGCATTATAATAAACTTCAAATAAAGCTTAATTCTGACTTCATAAAGTCTTTATTAAAACTAGAACTTTACTTTATAAAAACCTTCACTCAAAACTTGAACTAAACTTTGCAAACACATACAGTTTAAGCTACAACTACGCTTTATGAAGGTTTAGTATTAAATCTAAAAATTCACTTTATAAATACCTTCTATTAAATGTAAAAGTTTAATTTATAGAGAGTAATATCGGACTTTTTAAATTCCTGTCATTAAATCGGAAACATGTTTTATGAAAAAGCTCACCATACTTTTTATAAAGACCTACGATTGTGCTAAAATTTGATCTTATAAAAAACTACAAATAAAGCTAAGAATATACTTTATAATGATATAAGATTGAAGCTGAAATTTCATTTTACAATAACCTACAATTAAAGTTTAAACCTGATTTTATAAAGTCTTAGATTAAACATAAAACTAGACTTTAAAGCTAAACCTACAATTTATGTTAAAACCGGACTTTTTAAAGATCTAAGATTACAGGTAAAACTGAGCTTTATAAAGACCTAAGATTAAATATAAAATTTTAATTTATGAAGACCTTAAATTAAAACTAAATCTCGACTGTATAAAGACCTTTGATTCAACCTTAAACTTGATTTATTAAAGAACTTCACTCAAAGCTAAAACTAAACTTCATAAAGACCTACGATTAAAACTAAGGTTCACCTTATAAAGACAGTTTACACTTGGCTCTACAAAGACCTTTGATTAAAACTGAATCATGACAAAAGTTAAACCTGACTTTATAAAGGTCTTATATTGAAGCCAGAATTTTATTTTTTAAAACCTTTACTCGAAGCTAAACAAAAGTATTAAAATGTATAAAAACCTACGATTAAAGTTAAAACTTGACTTTTTAAAGACCTAAGATTGCAACTAAAATTAGAAATTATAAATACATAAGTTTAAAGCTAATAACCGACTATATAAATACCTCCGATTAAATCCAAAACTTTATATATACCTTTTCTCAAAGCTAAAACCAGGTTTTATAAAAATATATAATTAAAGCATAAACCTTTTAAAAATATAAAAAGACCTACAAATTGAAGTTTTTACTTGATTTTATAAAGCCTACGTTTTTAGCAAAAACTTGTCTTAAGCTCAAAATGAACCATAAATTCAAGATTAAATTCCTAAATTGTTAATAATTTTTTTTAGCTGTTTCATAATTGAATTTCTCCTTTATATTTATAAAAAAAAAAAAAAAAAACTCAATTTATTATCATAATTATAATCCATTTTCTATTACTTACCCTGGCATCTGGTTTCCATATCTGCAAAAAATCCAGGATATGCTTGTTCATCACAATAAAAATTTGTATATGGAATGGCCGAGAGTATTGGATAGTCAACACCAGGACGTCCTAAAAGCACAAAGAAATAGAAAATATAAAACATTCATTACAACAAGTAAATTAATAAACATTGAAAAAAATATAAATTTACATTCCAAGTAAGTTTTAGTCGTAAAAAATCAAAGGAGAAAATAAGGTGTGCGTTCAAATAAAACACAACGTATTTTCTTTTTTTTTTTTTTTAATAAAAGATGCATGAAATAAGTTAGTATTAAAACTAAATCAACTACTTGTAGCATTTCTTCTCCAGATTTTTTTGATATGTAATTTTATATAAAAATTAATTGCTAACTAGATTATTTTTATTTTTTTGGTACGACTTCTGAAAAAAGTGCTTTACATTTACGAAATTTTTCCCGGTATCTCTATAAGAATTTAAAAATTTATAATCACAATTGAGCACTACTGGGGCCTTCTTAAATTCTCCTTTAACTTGGATCCAATTGCTATACAATTGTCAAAATTCTGGGTAGTTTAAATAACCAATACTCTGTGGGACTAAAAAAAAATCACAATTCTGGACGCTTGTACTATAACGACAAAATTCTAAATCTGGCCAGAAAATGTTGAAAATACTGTTGCATGTCACTAATGTCATCAGAGTTCTTCTCAACTTTATTATTTAAAATTATTTAGCTCTGATTGACTAAACCTTGGGCATAACTTTAACATGGCTTATATTAGATTTTAAGGAAATGAACACAACGTGACATTACGCGGCCGAACATGTTTGGAGCTTCTCTACTTGTTGGGCTTGGAAATCATTCTTGTGACTTTTTCTTTTTATGAACCAAGTTTTATCTCATTCTTTAAGTACTTGTTAAACTTTTTTATTATCCAGAAATATAATACTTTTGTCAAAATTTACTCAATCAATATTTTCTAGTAAGTTAAAAAAAAGTTTAAAACAAAATCAAATATCAAATTCACATCTGCCAGCTGGCAAACGAACAGATTTCAAGAATTCGATCTGCTCTTAAATCTGAAGATATTGTAATCAAGAAAGATATTTAAAATTAACGTTAGTAAGAGTTATTACGAAAATTTTGTGTTATGTTTTATTCGAACGCACATTTTATATGCACACAACTCATGCTACTCTAACCCCCACCAAGTCATGGTAATTGGTTTTGCTGGCTAGTAAAAAGAAAATAAATAATAATTTCTGAATCAAACAAGCAACAGCAACGCACTTGGCCACCAGCTTTTTTTATGTAGCACAAGAGTAGCAATCGTACATATTAATAAACCTCAATTTGTTGTTGTTATATTGAATGCATAAAGTGTCAAATGCATTTGCATTGTGTATTTGAATTCACGTAATTTTAGTGAGATACAAAAAATGCACTAAAAAATTTAACCAAGTTTCTCAAAAATATACCTCAAAATGAACAAAAAAAAAGGCAAATATTGTAAAAAATATTGCACAAGAACTAAAAATGAAATTGAAACAACATCCCGGAATAAAGAAACAATCAAATAATATTCACTCGATACTCATCCTCCTTTTACCAACTAATAGACTTTAAATTTAGTCGTATGTTGTTTGTTTGTTTATTTGCGCCAGTCGCCTGTTGTCATCAGCGTTGAGTCGTATACTATAAAGTCTATTAATAAATGAATTTACGAGTGAATGCACTTCAAATTCGGTCGTAAAAAATTTTTTAGCCAAAATTTTTTTTAATTTTTTTTTCCAATATAGTTTTTTCTTGTCGAAGGCGTTTGTTGTTTGGTTGTTAGAGTAAAATGAAAAATGCATTTATTTACTGGAAAAAATTTATAAATTAAAAAGAATTGATTTGCGCTTTCTGTTGCAATGGACCAAACGAAATGTTGGGTAAAAAAAGTGTTGCTTCAAATACACCAGCTTTATGGATAGATAAAAAAAAACTGCGCCAAATTTGCAGCCGCAAGACAAAAATTTTCTTTTTTAATGTTGTTGACATAAACACTAACAAATGCAACAGACTATAATTACAAACATATACACAGAACTGCAACACTGTCAGTTGGAAATTTGAGTAGAAAGTTTCACAACTAAAGCTTAAGCTTGACTTTATTAAGCTAAAATTTGATTTTAGAAATAAACTTCATACAAAACTAAAATTTTGATTATTCTGAAAATTTTACCTACAATTGAAGTTTAAATTGATTTTATAAATATTTTCGATTATAGCTAATGCTTTGCTTTATAAAGGACCTACTATTGAAGCCAAAACTAGAGTTCGGCTAAAAAAAAAAAAAAGATCTTAGATTAAATACAAAACTTGACACAAAAAATACCTACGATTAAAGCCCAAATTTACCCCAAGATTAAAACTTAAGCTTGACTTATTAAAATCTAATAGTCAAACTTAAATTTGACTTTAAAAATACGTAAAATATACTTGATTTCGTAAAGTCCTTCAATTAAAACCAAAACTTAACTATAAAAAGGTCTACAATTAAAGATAAAACTTTATTTTATAAACATCTACGACTAAAGTTAATACATGACCAATGATCCCAGATTAAACTAGACTTCAGAAAGGATTACGATTAAGTGTAAAACTCTAGACTCCATTAAGACTAAAACTTGACATTGTGACAACCTGCTATTAAAGCCAAAGTTTAACTATCGAACGGCCTACGATTAAAGTTAAAACTTGGCTTTACGAAGACCTACGATTAAAATCTAATGTTACTTTATAGCGATCAGCGATTAAAATAAAAACTTTAATTAAGAAATATCTACTTTTAAAGCTTAAACTATGTAGTCTTTATAATGACTTACGACCAAAACTTTATAAAAGCCTACAACTAAAACCAAAACTTGTCCTACAATAAAAGTTCAAAATAGACCTTTTAATAACCTACTGTTAAGCCTAGGATTTATATCTATAATGACCTATAATTAATGCTAAAAGTTGTCTTTAAAAGGTCCAACCATTAAATACTCAATTGATTTTATAATTACCTGAAACTGAAGCCAAAACTTGATCAATGATTAAAGCTTAAACTAGACTTTTCAATCATTTAAAATTAAAACATTATAAAATAATAAAAACCCAGGACTGCAGCCAAAAATTGGCCTAGGAATAAAGTTTAAACTAAAATATAAATGACCTACAATTAAGCTTACAATTTGGCTTTGTAAAAACCTGTTAAATTAAAGACAAGACTTCACGAACGATAAGTATGGATCGAAAAATACGAATAAAAATTAATTTGTATCTTTAATATCTTACACAGTTTTGCATTGCATATAAATGTGTATGTACATATATAATTTTTTAAAAACAGTAATTTCTTCTCCTTCTAGTACCCTTTAAAAAAATTAATTAGGATAATAAATATTCGAGATACAAATTTTTAAAACCTCGAAAACCGAAAATCAGTTTTTATTATATAACTCCCGATTTCGTAGGTACATTCCAAGTGTATTCAACTTTTTTTTATTTTGTAGCACCGTGTTATTAAATTGTGATTTTTATTATATTGCTCATAATCGTAACGGTCAAAATTCCTATTGACATCGTTGTCACACCATAGCAACGATGCAAAATAGAAGTCAAATGGATTCAAAACAAATGTTCATTTGCCTTGGGGTCAATTTTTTTAAAGCTCAATTATTATTTAAACCATGTTGTTGTTATTTTCTATCCATACTTTGCAATATTCCATATGATAAAATACATTTATTTAAATCATTTTATAACCATAGAATAAATACAAAAGTTGGTCAGCAATTATGATTTGTTTTTTTTTTTTTTTTTTTTTTTTTTATTTGTACGTAAATAAATTTTCTCAAAATGTTTACTTTAATATTTAGTTTATTTCAAAAAGTTTTTAGATTTTCTTACCTGGTATTGATTTTCCCAATTCTAAATATTCTCTAACCGAAGGACTTAAAAAATTGGTGGGTATTTCGGGTAGATCCTTTTCTTGACTACCACTATCTTCACTATCTAAATCTTGATGTGGTTCGGGTTCAAAATGTACCGGTTCGGGTGCTCTAACTCTTTTGGCACGTTTGGAGCGGGTGGATTCACGGCAGTCTGCAAAAATAATACAAAACATTAATAAATATATAAGCAAATAAATAAATACATGAATAAATAAATAAATAAAACAAAAAAATAAATACATAAAAATAAACTATTTACAGTCATTGAAAATATTAATAAACATTACAGTAATAGAGAAAAATTTTGTTTTTATATAAATATTTTTCCTTTTCATTTTGTTCTTTTGTTGACACATTTTGAACTCTGTTTATCTAAAAACATATCTCATTTACTATATGTTTTTTAAGATTCAAGATTTCATATTAACTCCCAAGTTTATGTGAAATAAAGAAAAAACATATAAATTTAATGTTAATAAACAATTCATGAGCTGTATTCACGCATTAATGTCAAGATTAAATGCAATTACATAATTGCAAATGCAAATTATTTTACAACTAAATCCAACAAAACCAACCACCATCAGCTACAACCATCATCATTATGATTATCTAAACGACCACAAAACACACCTTTAAACAAACCACAAATTGTTGTTTTTAATTCTCTCACTCTCTCTTGAGTAAGTAAACTTTAAAATTTGAGTACTTCAAAGATGACCAATATTTGTATTGGATGGGTGCCAATTAGTTAATGTTAAGGACAATTTTGCACAGTGGGTAATAAATATTCGAGATAAAATTTTTTAAAGCCTCGAAGTCCGAAAATCGATTTCCGAGGTATACTGAAAATGTTAATCCACATCTTTCTCTGCTTAATAAAGATCAGTCCAGAATAATTGTTTGTTAATTATTTGCTAACTTATGCTAGTTAGCTTTGTGCAGAAATAATTGTCTTCGAAACCACAAAGCAATAAATTTTTTATCCATATCTATATTTGCTCAAAAAAAGATCAATTCAAACTAATTTTTACGGCAGCACGGATTTTTTCAGTGAAGCCTATAAAAAACTTTTTTGTCTTTAGTTTTCGCAATAAATCGTATTATAAATAATGTATGAGGTTGCACCATATATTGTAACATATTTTAAGAACGGTTTATCAGATTTGATTTAAAAAAAAATACAAATTTTAACACGAATATCCTCTAACATCATGTTTAATTTGTTCAATAAAAAAATATACAATTTTTTAATAAATTTAAAAATTATTATTTTTAAAAATCTTTCTTATCATAAAGAATAGGTCACAAATAAAACGAGCCATATTTCGTTAAAATCGAAGCATAAGGTATAAAGTGTGAGTTCATACAAAACATTTTTTTTTAATAAGTTAGGATTAACACTAAATAAATTACTTGTAGAATCATTTTATATAAAAATTAATTGCTAACTATATTATTTTTAATTAGGTATGACTTCTGAAAATAAAAGTACACTGGTGCATATTTCTATAAACGCACATCATTTTTATTTTTTTAATCAACACCAAAAATGGGACTAAAAAATAATTAAGAAGCTACAAATTAATTTCTTATATTATTTATTGACCACTTTTAAAATTAATAACAAAAAAACTTAAAGTGTACATTAAATCTTTTTTCGTTGTAATTTTAGTAGTTTTATGCCATTTTTTATGGCATTTTCCTATATACGCACTTAAATTAATTAGTATTAGTATTAGTATTAGTAGTATTATTAATAATGTGTTGATGAACTTTTGTTTTGAATAAATTCAAAAATTCGATCTGTCATTGATTCGACTATTTTTTGAAGAAAATCACTGTCAATTTCTTCCCAGGCTTGCTTAGTTTTTAGTTTTAAATCCGTTATTGTCATTATGATTTCATTCTGTTCATTTCTTGCGTAAACTATACGGGCCTTATACACCCACAGATTTCTCATTGGATTTAAATTCGGACTGTATGCCGGCCAGTCCAATAGTGGAATACTATGTTCATTAAACTACGACTTAGATTGGTTCGAGACATGGATTGCAGCGTTATCCTATTGGAATTTGCAATCTTCATCCATAAATGAGAGAGGAGCATCTTCCAAAAGTTAATTATAAATTGCACTGTTCATTTTAGTTGGAAAAAAATATATATTTTTGATTTTTCTGCAGCAGAAAATGCTGCCCAAACCATACGAATTTCGTTCGGTCTCAAGTCGTGCCAATAGCGAGAATATCAATCGGGACGGTCCAAATTTAATTTCTTATCAGTAGAAAAGATTTGAAACGATTTTCCTTATGATGCTGTTTTAACATTGGCTTACATTTTAGTTTCTTCTATTTTATGTTATCATCTGTTCGCAAAATGTGTGCAACATGTTTGGAAGTGGTGGGAAGGTATTTATTTATTAATATATTTTTTTTTTTTTTTTTTTTTTTGAAACAAACAACTAAAACTATTAAATTTTTTTCCAATAACTTTCTAGACAAAATTTTCTCGATTGCGTTCATAGGAATATTCCACTGAAATAATCACCAATATGTTCTGACTGCTAAATTAAAGAAACCAACAAAAACAAGAAACAACTATTTCTTACATAAAAAAGTACCGTTTTCGGTTAAGAAAGACGAATATACCTCAAAGAAAAACAAAAATTTTAAATGCGTTTATAGGAATATGCACCAGTGTACTTCTGCGAAATATTTCGTGGTATCTCTCTATAAAAATTTAAAATTAATAATCGCAATTGAGCACTGCTGGAGCCTTCTTAAATTCGCTTTTAACTTGGATCCAATTCTTTTACAATTGCCGAAATTCTGAGTAGTTTAAATAACAAATATTCTGTGGGACTAAAATAACATTCCCAATTCTGAATTCTTCCACTGTAACGACAAAATTCTAAATCTGACCAGAAAATGTTGAAAACACTGTTGCATGTCAATGTCTTTTTATGTCACTCTTTGTTATATCTCGTCGCATTTTGAGTAAACTTGTCATACGACAAATTGTTTTGTAAATTTTTATTATTTTTAGTTCGATACTACTCAAGACCATTTTCTTGAATATTCGGTATATAAAACTTGTACCTTGGAACTTGAGAAAAGTCACAATAATGCCAATATAAAATATTGAAAACAATTTTATTTTTTTATTATTGAGGAGCTTTGATTATTTTTTGCCTCAGAATTCTTCTCAACTTTGTTATTTAAATTTTTGTTTAGTTTTGATTGACTAAAGCATAGGCATAGCTTAAACATGGCTTATATTTGATTTTGAAGAATTGAACGCAACGCGTCAACATGTTAGGCATAGCTCCTTGGAGCTTCTCTACTTCGAATCCATTCTTGTGACTTTTTCTTTTTCTGAACCAAGTTTCATCTCGTTCTTTAGGTCCTTATTAAGTTTTTATATTACCCTGAAATGTAACACTTTTAACAAAATTTACTCAATTAACATTTTCTAGTAATTAAAAAAAAGTTAAAAAAGGTTTAAATTTTGTTTTGTACTTTTTCTTTGACTGCCATCTACATGCTGATAAACAATCTTATTTCAAGAATTCGTTCTACTGTTAAATCTGACATGTCTATAGAAGATATTGAAGTCAAGAAAGATATTTGAAATTAACGGCAGTAAGAGTTATTACGAAAATTTTGTGTTATGTTTTATTCGAACGCAGAGCCCAAATATCATCTTCATTCACAATTTAGTAAAGGTTACTCATTAAAAATATATTTTTCTAACTTTTATTGAAATTTTTGTTTTATTTTTTGAGTTAAATATTAGAAATAAATCAGTTTACAATCTATGAGTAATCTATGAGCTTCTCAGTTGTTAAATGCAAATAAAAATTTAGATAATTTCAAAATCTTACAAATTTGTTTCTTTGCAATCTGCATGTTTTTGCCGTTCCTAAAAACGTTGTTGATTTGAGAATTGCGCCGTCATATTTGTAGCTCAAAACACTTGACAATGTTGACTTAGCACCAATTGTGACACTAAGAAACAATTAGTTGTTACCACTCAAGCTGCTGCACATTGGGGCCAATAGCCAAAAAATGTATATAATAAATCTGTATCTACTAAATTACTAATCGGATCGAATTAAAAGTATAGGAAAGTTTTAGATATATTTTAGAAAAAATATTTGTTTTAATATGATATGAGCTACTGGATGTCACAATTGATCAACTCGAGCAATAAAAAACTTTAAGAGCACTTAACTCCTGCAAACTAAAGCCCATTTATTAACAATTTTTTTACGATTTGCCCCACTGTTTGCTGTAGAAATGAAATACCGTCTATACCAACTTTGTTTATACTTTAGAGGCGTCAAAATCATTGATTATACGACATCAATATGACGATTTTGTGTATTTAACTTGTATTTCTATTGATGACCATAATACACTAAATTGTTAATGTTAGTTAGAAGATTTTTAAACTTCATTTAAAGAATCTAAAACTAAATGACACTATTGTTTAATTTAATAAAACAAATAAAAATAATTATCTAATTTTTTTCATGTTAAAGTTGCAATAATAGATACCTCATGCCAAAAAGAAAAACAATTATTTCCACGACAGGGTCACTGATAATTTTTTGTCATCAACTTTTCGGAGATATATGTTACAACATTGTATATATGGGGCGTGATTTTTATAAATGTTGACAACAATTGCAAAATTTAAATGTAACTTGTGTTTTTTAGTCGTTTTCACAAGTATTTATGATGATGTAATCTTTAAAACATTAAACAGCTTCTGTGTAAAGTTTTTTTTCGCATTTCATCTTAATGGTTGTTGACCTTGCTGAATTTTTATTTATTTTTTTAATACTTTTTAATTAAAAGAAAAAATACATTAACTTTATATACATATATATGAGTTTTTATTTCTGTTTTTGTGCTTTTTCTTTTATTGTGTAGTTTTACTTCCCTCTAAACAAGAATTAATTAAATTATAAACAAGAATTAAATAATTTTTAAGTTTATTTTATAGCGTGGCTTAGAATAATTCACACAGTTTGCATAATTTTTTTTTTTTTTTTTTTTTTTTTTTTTTTTTTTTATTCGGTAAAATCTTTAAAATTACCAACTCTTTTTTACAGTCGAAAAATATAAGAAAATCCAAGGAGACGACCTAAGCGTGGAATACTCTTTGGTATTTGTCAGATGATGACTTAAAACTCCATTCGTATATATGTACATAGATTGATAAGAAAGATTCTGAATACTAACTCATTATTACCTTAAGATATATTTAGGATTCGAATAAGTCGTGGTTCACACATAGCAATCTATCTTGCTGGAATTCTGTGTTCGTAGGGGAGAGAGGAGAAGGGAATACTAGACTTTTACATTCTCTTTACCTATCTCGACTTCGAAGACAGAATTGCAGCAAGAAAAATTGTCCCGACTAAAACAAATTTTTTTATGAACCATTGTGACCTCACCAATGAAATAAATTCACTTATAATCCAATAAAAATAAATAAATTTAAATTGACCAAAGCAGATCTTAATAGAGCTAATAACATTTACGCAAAAAAATTACTTAAAAAAATTATTCAAGGTTTTTGTATTATTGTATTATTTTGTATTAAAATTTGTTAAAAATTCGAATATCATAACACAATTTTATAGTCTAAACACAAATTGTTTGATTATGAAAAAAATACTTATGACTTTTCGAAATACAAATGGTATTTTTTTTTTTTTTTAGAAATTATTCAAATTCAATAAAAAAAAAAAGAATTAGTTAAAAAATGTTTTCTCTACAGCCCTTATGACACTAGATTTTTTAGTATTTTTCTTTGATTGATGAAACAATGGAAATATACAGTAATAGAAAAATTTACTAAGTGGAAAGAGTACAACTATATTAAAAAAAATCCAAAGATGACAAATTATTTATCAAAGTTATCGATAAATAATCTCAAGTTGTAAAAAAAAAAAAAAAAATTTAACTTAAAATTGACATTTTGAGATTAAGTCATAAAAGTGTTACAAACTCCAGCGGCTCTATTTTGGTTTCGACGCTTTGTTTTACAAAAATGAGGTGGGCAACATTGTGTGTTTGTCTATTTTGCATTGTTCTTCTCTACTTGTTCTTTTCTATCATTCGCTATCAATAAATCATTCCAATATCGAGGTTAGGTTTGATGGGTAGCTGTAAATGTAAACCGGACAGCTCACTTAGGTCCTATTGGTCCCGTAGTGTTAATCCAATATCAATAAAATACAAAAAAGGGCTTAAGAAAGAAAATAAACTAAAGAGAATGAAATAATATTGAAAGAAAAATAATAAAAAAATTAAATATAAAATTGTCTGAATTACTTAAGTATTTTTTTACTGATAAAACACGTAATATTTTATTTTTGAAAAATATTAATATCGTCTAGAAATACTTTTAAATAATTTTAAGTCTCAAAAAGGCACTAAAATAGTAAAATATTTATTTTAAATATATTTAGTGAGAAATACATTTTCCATTATAATGGAATCTGAAAAATATGTTAATATTTTTTATTTTATTTATTCTAGAATTCTTTAATTTATAAGTCAAGAAGGGAACACGTCAGAATTTTATATAAGTAGAAAAAAATAATACTTTCTGAATGCCTTTTTCTTTTAATATATAACGTTTTCAAAACAAATTTTTCAAATAAACCTAACTTTGAGGTTAAAAAGTTGAAAATCTGTTGAAGGGTGGTACGAAGTACTTTTTGTAATTTTTGAAAATTACTAATTTTTGCACTATGGAAAAAGTTAAGTTTTTATCCACTTTGGAATAATTTTAATTGTGTGCTACACAGAAGTTTTCAGTTAAATTCGTAGTGTTTGTATGTTATTAAGAATTAGAGATCTGCTACACTCTGATTTATTTGGAGCATAAAATGTCTTTAAATGGTTAAGTTATAGCGAAAACATTTCTCAACATCTTAAGTATCAAAGCTACACTAATTGAAAATTTGAATAACTGATCGCCAGACATAACAATCACTAAGAAATTATCCGTAACATAACAGCAAATAATTAACCGAAAGGATACCAGCTTTTTAAGTAATTAAAAAAAAATTATGTCTATATACATCTTGAGACTTGAGTTGCTCTAAATAACAAGAATAACTTGTGCTCAGAATAAATTCTGTACATAAGGTTTTACAATACTTTTTAATTTATTGCTCAATTATGTTCAATATTTAGAAGGCGTTCAGACGATCATTTATTATCATACAAATGTATACAGTTTTAAAATAATCTTATTTGTATTATAGTGTACTCGTGATTACGTTTCAGTTCAATTTTGTGCAAAAATATTTTGCAACTCTTAATTTTCTAATAGCGGTGAAAAAATACTAGAAATTTTACATAAATTAGTCACAACTACTACTACTTTTTTCTATTTAATAGTCAATTTCATTGCAAATTTAAAATATATAATTGTTTCTAATGTTCATGTAAGAATTATAATTGGCTCCCTTTTAAATTAAACCATAACTTTTACCCAAAATGTCCTAAATTTTTAATCTCTTTCTTCCTATTTTTGTACTAATTTAGTAATACGACACCGATCAGTATATGAAAACATATTTATTAGTTTCCGAGTTATTGCATTTTGTAAATGGCAAAAGGCACATTAGACCACCCTCTATTTTATTATTATTTTTTTATTATAAACTAAAATACGCCAAAATTGTATAAAAGAAGAGAAAACGATTTTTTCAAATACCTTTTTATTAGATTTTTTTTTTTTTTTTTTTTTTTTTTTTGAAGAATATCCAAAAGAGGAAAACTTTGAGGTTAAAAAAAGGAAAAATAAAATTAAAAATGCACTTTCAAACTTTGTGACAACTGATGATTTTTTTTTCAAATGCAGTTATTAAATAAATAAAGCATTTAATATAATATCTAACTGTCTATTTTCAACATATCCTAACCTAAACATTGTCCTATAAATCACCTTGTTATTACTTTACATTCGCTCTTATAGAGCAACTTCTGATATTATTGTCAAAGTAGTGTAACAAACCACAAAGCTTATCTAAGTCTAGATCGAAACTCTGAGTTAATCTTTTCATTATAATATCAACCAGGTTGGTGTATAAGTGTTCGTGCTTCCGTTTTCCAAACGATTAGATCTTTTTTTCCCAAAGGCGACCTCATGTCCAGACATCCAATTTATTGTTAAACTATTGTGAGAATGAAGTTCTTCAACTCCTAAGACGATAGAGAAAAAACAGCTTAACTATCCGACATTTTCTCTAACTTTCTCCGTAAATTCAGCCTGTTTGCCCTGGCTAAGGACCTTTTGGAATTAGGACCAAACAACCAAGGTCTCCATCGGTAAATCAAACTGGGTCTACATTATCCTGCCGATATATAGTATGCTGATAATTATAATGTGAAATTCGTTTGTCTGTATTAGGATTAGTCCTAATTTTCTAGTTCTCACATGATCGGCAATTACATATATGGACAGACAAATTTTTTTTCAAGTGCTCATGATGAAATATTTTTAAAGTTAAATTCAAAGATATGCATATTTTTTTTACAGTATATATCACAGTAATAAAAATAAAAATAGAACGAGGAATCCACTGTTGGACAAAAAATAAGTACATCCAATAAAGGCATAAACAAATTAACTGTTTTTAACTTCCTTTTGGATTTTTCTTAATAATTTCATGATTCTACTACTATCTTCTGTATAAACTAGTACACAGTGCGACAGTGAAAATATACTTTTGAAATGAACTAGTGTACATTGTAGAACACATTGAGTAGATAATTATGTATTCTAAAAATGTTCGATATACCCTCAAAATCTGAAGTTACTGATAAAAAATAACTATTTTTTACGACTTAACGAAATAAAAAAAATTATAAGAATTATTTTTTTTTTTTAATTTTGAATTTTTAACGAGTAATTGATCCTTTTTTAATGAGTAATTGATCCTTGTCTTCAGCTTTTTTCTTCTTTTCAACTCTTTCACGAGATTTAGATGTCGGGACTTACTTGGCCAGTTGAATAAGATCACACCATTATCATTATACTAATCAGCTTCCAATTATACTTAGGATTATTATGTCGATTTACCCATCTGAGATGCAGCATTATGTGTCTTCCGCCGATCTTGACAGCCTCTCTTTGTTGTCGTATATTGCAAGCGCAGTCGATTCCAACAAAATTTAGTTTAGGTTTTTTGCTCCTTAAAATATTTCGTCATTTTTTGACAGCCGCACATTGGGCCAAAAATGGCGCTTAATTGAAGAAAGGGTAAAGGGTAATATTGTTGTTATAATTAAGTCATTAGTACTTCAAATAAATACTTTCTGAATTTATAAATATTTTTTTTACCAATTTCCGTCCGGCTGTCTGCACATCAATAACCAACATTTGAGATAATCTATAGTTCGCCTTTTTAAAGATAACCTAAAGAAATTCGCTACGTGAGTTTTTTTCGGGCCAATACTATAACATGTTAAAATTGGTTATAATCGAACCATTATTTCGCTGAGCTAACATATAAAATTTTTTCCCGGAATAAATATTTTAAATATATCTGTATTTCCACAAATTTTTTAACAGGTGAGTTTTATTTAAGCAAAACTCATACCAATAAATTTCGTGAGAATCAGTTCAAAATTGATCCATATAAGACCCCCTTCCGAAAATCATTTTCTCGTGAATAATTCTTTCATAAATCTTCGTATAAAGATAAAATAAAGTACAAATAAAATATATTTAAGTATTAGTCTTACAGTCAAATTTCACAAGGACCGAACCATAATTAATTAATCATGGCCTCCATATAAGGATCTGTCAGGCTAATGCCAATTCAAAACTACTTTTGTACATTAAAGTGATTTAGTAAGGCAAAACTTGCACGACTGCAACTTACTCGTTTTCAATATTTCTGTAAATTCATATATAAATCTCTTTTTAAATAAAGTAAATAAGTAGGTTAGGTTTTTATTCATAAAACAAAATTTGGAAAATATTTTTTTCTTCGAAATCGCAAAAAATCCGCAAACAATTTTCTTGCATTTTCATACTACACATATTACGTAAAAACACAAAATTTTTATTTTTACCCAAGTTTATCTAAAAGCTTTTTCAAATTTCTATATAAAAGTAAAAAATCCCTGTTTTTAGACAGGTTTAAAAAAAATTTTTAATAGTTCTGCAAAAAATGTTTAACAAAAAATATGTCGTTATATCTTTAAATATCTATGCTTAACAACTCTATTGTAAAAAAATACTTTTTATTAAATAAAACGCAAAAATATAAACTTGAAAAAGTTCGATTTTCATTTATTACCACTGTAATTAAAAATTGCAAAAAAAAACTGTGACTTTGACGATTACTTGTCCAAAATATTAATTTTCAATTTTCAACTAATCACCATTTTTCCCAATTTTACCCTCTGTGGGGCGTCGGGCCGGGACCAATTTGAATGACTTCTGGTTAAAGTTTTATTGTCGGAGCAATGAATTCTTGGCTCTATTTTTCTACGTTAATTGGCTACTGGTAATCTATAACGGACCATTCGGGAAAAAATTACATTATTTATTAAAAAAAAAAAGGAAAACTTTATCAAAATAGCAAAAATATTTATTTTTTTGTCAAAACAATAACTCTCCTCAAACATATAAAACCCTAATTTAAAAATGGCGGACCTTTTTGCTTCCTTATATCTTTAAACAGAATAACCACATGGAGATCTTCAAATTATCATTACAATATCATTTATATTTACAAACATAACAAAAAAAATTATTACCGAAATTATATTCCCATAAAATGTCTTTATTATTTATTTATTTAATTCATATCATTTTTTTAATGAAAAATTTATGTTTATTTCAAGCTACTTCTCAAAACCATTTCTTCTGTGGTCAGAATCAAGTCTAATTTTTGATACAATTCTGAATCAAACGAAACAAAAAATAGTCAGAAGAGGCAATGGGCAAAACTTCCTATCCACTATTTTCCAAATAGATTTGTCTGTCTGGTCGCGCAAAAATAGGCAGAAAAATTGGCACTAATTTAAATTATGGACTCGTGTCTGGCTTTCTTCAAACGGATCAATTGTGTTCGGTACATGCGTCCATTGTGAATTATCATAATTGGTTCTCTTTTTATCGCCCCTAATAATTCGATACAGAAACGACTTCGTTTTGTGGCGCTGAAGCAGCTTTTCAAACATGCAAAATAAACTTTCGACGTATTTTGGTTTCAGTTCAGCACCCAATTTACTTGTTTTGGTATAAATCCAAGTGCTTGATTTATTCGCAATGATTCTGAATGTGCTTCTTACTTTTAACACGAGTTTCGATAGATCAAAACCTTCAAACTATCATGTTTAAACTTTCTAATATGGCCGGGGCGCTCCTTATCATGCATATCGAAATCGCCACTTTTAAATCCCATAAACTTCTACCAAAATACGTTGCTTTGAGAAGCGGGTTTCTTAAAAAAAAAAATAATAATGATGTAAAACTTCCTTTGACATTATTTCACGTGAATTTGTTTTAAAAATGGACCTGTTGGAATGGAATACTGTTAATAAAATCTAGTATAAAACGATGAGAATTAATATAATTTTGAGACTAGGAAACAGAGAATGATTTCTGTTGGACTTCAGTGCGTTAAATGGATTGAAAATTATTACGTTCTACTGCCATTCATTTCTGATATATTATATTATTAAAAATATAATATTTTTTTTAACATTAATGAAGATTTGTCTGTGTTGCTGGCCTTCGACCGGGCTTAAGGACTTTCTCATCTTGGTATGTTGAACACCGGCTTCGAATATCAAAAACATTTTTAATTTCCGCTATATTGATACAAAATGTCAATTTTACTCCAAAGGAGTTAATGTATATGATGGTGTTGTATAACATTAAAATAAATAATGTCAATATAATTTAGATCGCACATGTATTAATAAAGATATTCAAAACATATATCGAGTTTTTAAAGACCTCACAAACTAAGAACGAGGGGAAAATTTCTTTTATATTACTATAATCAGAAGTAAAAAACTATTGAAACAGTATCAAAATTATTTAAAAATCAATAGTTCCGCTGATCTGGATTTATGCCATAATTTTTTATTGACAAATTCTTGATAACTGAATAATTGAACACACAAATAAGGCGATATTCCCTTTTTAAAGAAGTGACATGATACAGTTTATATTTGCTAAAATGTTACAAAAATTATATTTTGGAGAATTAATCATGACCGATTCTTAAATTGTTTCTTTTTTATTTATTCTGCTATTTTTTTTTTTTTTTTTTATTTCTATAAAGATATTTAAATTAAATATTATTACTTCTCTATGATTCATATTTCTTAAGTAATTACGAAGAAGATATCGTGATACTGTTGCATGCTACCACTATGTTGCATTTGGCCAATACAATGTTTGGTTTGTTTACAAGGTTAACCTCGTTTCTCATACATGTCTATTTGTTTATGTGTCTGTCCGGCTGTCTGTCTTTCCTACCAGAAAAAGATTGTGAAATAATTATTGTTTTCTAAAAGAATTATTATTATTTTTTTTTTCTGTTATTTTATTTAAGAAACTTTTTTAAATAAATGATTGTTTTTGTTTTAATTTTAGTTATAAAGCTATTAGCAAATTGTCGTTAATAATACCGAGTTAGGTTTATATTTACTCATTGTAATTTTAAAGTTAAAATTTTTAAAGCCTGGGAAAATGTTTCAAAAAATACAATTTTTATATGAAGGTTATTTTTAGAAAAATACTTGAAACTTCTAAATCAAACATTAATGGAACTCAGATACCAAATGCATATATAAAATTAGGCTAATTAGCGTTGACTGATGTTATATCATTTCATTTTACTTTTTTTTAATTTAGCTTTAAAATGTTTTTTATTTTCATACGCTTATTTAGGTGAAATATTTGATTTAAAACTAAAACGTAAAATTTGTTATTATGTTGTATAATAGTGACTTATTTAATGAGATAACTCCTTAATAGAAAATATTTAAGTTTTTTTTTTTATTTCAAATTTTACTTGGCTTTTATCAATGTTTGTACATTAATTACCTCATTGTATTTTCTCTTATTTAAAAAGTGAAGTAATTAAAATAATTAAATTTTTGTTTCTTTTGCTGTAGTTGTGCGAGAGTGAATGGAGAATATGTGGTGCCATAAGTTTCAATTAGGACAGATAGACAAAGAAACACATACTTGAACATAAATATTAACATTAAAAACATTAATATGTGTGCGTGTAAAGTAGGTATACAAAATGTTTAGCACAAAAAACATTAAATTTGAGTTTTGTTAAAAAAAAAAATCTAAGTTCTGACATATGCCTATAAGGTTTTTACCCACTTAATTTTATTTATTAAACAACAACATTTCTTATACCTACTTTATTATTAGTATTTGTTATATGCGTGCATTTTTGTGAATGTTTTATTCACACACAATTTCACATGCATTCGTTAAACTTTTTTTAATGTTTAAATGTTGCATGCATGTTACGTAATGTGTGCAAAATGCATAAATTTTAATTTCGATTTTACGTGTGTCTCTCTCTATGTTATATATCCTATGAAATGTTATTTTAAATTAACAAGAAACATAAAAAAATTAAACAAATTTTTTGTTTGGTTGAAAAAAAATGCTAAATTAAAAATGGAAATGTACGAGTATGTATAATAAATGTCTGTCTCCCACTCTATTCAGAAATTAACATTCTATAAAGTGTGGAATTTGTAGAAAATAATAATTTGAATGCAGTTGTTTTCATAAAATCTTACAAATTAGACTTAATTTTAGAAATTATTTAAACTGTATATACACATAATGGGACAGGTCATTAAAAAGTCAGTATCATATTATTTAAACGTTCTTCCTCTCAATATTTACGCTGTTTATAAAACAAGTAACCTGATGTGAAAACAAACTTATTTTTAAAATAACCCACCAGAAAAGAAGTTTTAAATTAGTGATTTTAACATAGTGTTGTCATTGGAAGGTAGTTGTTAGTGCCGAAAAAGTGTTACAGAAGTAATAATTTTAACGCAATGTTGTCACTGGAATAATATTCTTTTTTTATGATTATTATTCATTGTTGTTGAAGGTCCTATCTTAAAGTATTTTTTTTTTTTTTTGCAATTTGTTTTTTATAAAAATATTCTAAATTTGTTAAAGGTGAATAAAACTATTTTTATTAAAGTAATTATAAAAGTGCAAAACAATGCTTTTAAAAATAGTTCCTCTTTTTTTTCTATTGCTGATCAATTTAATCTTAATTTTGTTGGATCATAATAGAAAATTTTTACGATAAAGCTTACAATAGCAGTTCTATGAGAACTGATTGTAATAAAATTCATTCAATTTTCTTGAAATTTGACGTCGATATCTCTTCCAAGTCCAAAAATAAATGACTTTGAATTTGAAAATTGCAATAATTATGATTTTTTTGTGTTTTTTTAATTTTTTTTTTGTTTTTTTTTTTTTTTTTTTTTTTTTGCTGTTTTTAATCTAAAATAAAATTTTCTTGAAGAGCGTATAATAATTTTAAACTTTTTCGAAAGATATCTTCACGTTGATGATTTTGAATTTAAACTCCAGTCCAATCACCGAATAGGTCTAAGTGCAGACCATTTCGAATTTGACCTATTTTGTATTTTGATTTTAACCTATATATAACCTACACATACAGAATGTAGTTTCGGAATTTCAGATGTTTTCTAAAAAGTTTGCAAGCGTGATTCATGGAACATATAACAGATGTGAAATTCCTTTTACAAAAATCTTAATTTTTTTACACTTTATCATTTTAAATGTTAATGTCTACAATGGCTATAAATTTCGTTAAAATATCTTAACTAACAAAGATTTTATTACAGTTAAAATAATTGTAGTTTATTAAAAAACCAACTTTTTACAAAAATTTTACTTCAATTCCAAAATTCGAAAAAAGTAAGAACTCGAAATTTTTTCAAATGAATTATGTTGTCTAGCTGACATAATTTTTCATCATATACAAAAAGATTGACGTTAATATATTTTATAGAACCGAAACTATGTTACTTTAATTTTAATATGTCACGAAAATTTCCAAAAACATTGTACTATTGTGGATGTGAAAAAGCCAAAACTAAATAAATAATTTGTTCCCGTAGCCAATGTTCGAAGGTGCGTTTGTGCTGAAATACGCAAAAAGTGCAATTTTTCATGATACATTAAGATTTGAAATAGCGTAGTTTTTGTTCCATAAAAGATATTGACTTCAATCTTTTTGGATACAATTAAGAATTATGTCAGCTAGGCAACATAATTTAGTTGAAAAAAATCGAGTTTATACTATTTCCGATTTCTATAGTTAAAATAAAATTTGTGTAAAAAATTGGATTTTGGATAAGCTATAAATATTTTATTTGTAACAAAATCTTTATCAGTTAAGATATGTTTACGGAAGTTTCGGTAATTGTAGACTTTATTATTTAAAATGATAAAATGTAAAAAAAATTAAGATTTCTGTAAAGAAAATACCACAATTCTCAAAAACCAATAAAGGCCACATTTGTTGTATGCCCCATGAATCACGCTTGCAAACTTTTTAGAATACATTGGAGATTCCGAAACTGCATTCTGTTTGTAGATTCAAGCTTTGGGATTTTAGAACATATAGGTTAAGGTCTAAATTTCGATACAAAATAGGTCAAATTCTTTAACTAATTGGGGAAAAATGTTGGAAAATCTGATAAAGATATTGGGCTTTATATTGAAAAACTAGACCAAGATTTGGCTAAATTAAGATCATTTAAATTTCAAATACAAATAAATTGGAAACTATAATAGATAAATAGCAATACAATCATGCTTTTCATAAGCTTTGAGAACTTTCAGAAGATTTAAAATTATTCGAAATCGGTTAAGAAACAAAAATTTGACAAGCGGTCACTCTATTTTGAACTCCAATATCTCCGTTCCTAAGAGGTATGTAGGGCCCTTCCAAAATAAACAGAATTAAGCATGGAAATCGATGTAAATAATCATATCCTAACTTATCTTCTGCTCAACGACCTTAATTAAAGTAACGAGAGGTACAACCCAACATATCTAAATCTTCTGATGATCCAAATCGATCGGTCGATCAATTTCCACAAAATCTGGATGATTTTAGTGAGGAGCAGTGTTAATTCCGTTTACTTTCACAACGCAGAAGTAGCAGTAGTCATATTGGTTTCGAAGTTCTCGCCAAATTATGGGTGTTACGAACATTATTGCATCCCTTTTTCCACTGGACCATAACCGTATGTGGAACCCATGGCTTGTCCTGAATACACAATTTTATTTTAAAGTATTGATGATACGCAGTTTTCACAAAGTCCAATATAGATTTTCGATATTTTTCAAATATATATTCATCACAAGTATAGTAAAAACTATATGTATTAAGCACACAACATCTTCTTGACGAAGCCACATCGAAAACAAAAATAAAATATATTTTAGTGTCCATTAAAAAACGAAAGTCTAAGTAAAAATAGTAAATGAGGGTAGTTAGCTATAACTCAAAAACTAAAGCTTTTAGGGAAAAATTGTTGCCGTATTTAAGAAATACGCGTCAATTTGAGATAGAAACAAAAAAAATCACAGGAAACAAGAATTGTGTTGACCAGTGTTATATTTGCCCAGAGCTTCACACATTCAATAACCCACAATATAAATATGACCAAAAAATATTGAAATAATTGTGCAAATATTAATAAACCATAATGGAAATTTAAATGTGAAAAAAGAAATATTAAAATCGTATCTTTAAAACGATTTTTACACCTTCTTTCCTTAAATATGTGAAAATGTTGGGTAAGGGAAAAAGTAATTGACAATATCTGTAGCACTATGAAATCTAAAGATTACAGTTGAAATAAAACATAACAAATACATTGATATTGAAGCCACCACCCAGCTGACCACAAACTTCGATATTGATATCCAGTTGGAACATTTCGCGAACATATCTCTGGCAAAACATTCGAGAACGACTATCGTTGACGATCCGAATATAAGCTCTTTCGATCTCAAATGTTCGTCTATCATATTAATAGCGAACCTTTATCGATATCAATTGCGAAATGTAAAAACATTCATTTGTGATTAGTTTTATATATCAAAAAATTATGAAAATTAATCGATATTGACATTACTAACGACTTGTGATTATTATCATTGGCAATAGTTCGAAAACAGTAATTTTCTATATATGTGTTTAATTGTATTTTGTTCCCAATTAAAACTGATTTAATTTTTAAAGTTACATATCCTCGGTGCGCTGACGAAGAGTCCTATGTCATTATTAGCCATACGTTCATCCATCAAAGCGTTTTCCATTATCTAAACGGGATTCGAGGTTACAGAAAGTGTGAATATTTCCTTGAGAAAAAAATAACTTTTTTAATACATTAGGACTTCTTTAAGAACAAAAGAACAAGAAAACAAAAAAAATTTATTCAAAATATCCTATTTGTAGATTTTTTTTAATTTCTTTTGTAATTCACAAACGCCAAAAGATGTCGATTTTTTCAAAGCACAAAATTTTCAAATATCTTAAAGGAAATACAGAAATCTAAAATGGAAAAAAATTGCGAATTGATAAAATAAAACGGTTTTTTGTTTTCCTGAAAAGTAGTAAAAAAAGAAGCATAGTACTTTTCCTCAGCGCAACGACGAGATATTTTATTTCAAACAATACAATATACCAAATATTAAAAAAATATACATTTCGAAAATAATAATTCATATAATGAACAATAAAATTATTAAAGTCATTTACATATGAGTGATAATATTTGAAGCATTTTGTCCAAATTTCAACTTCGCCCAGAGAAGTCATCAATGTTTTCTCTCAATATTATTAATATGCTGTTTTGCAAATCTAGACAAGTAGCGACATTACAAAAGTGATCGATTATTCGAATTTTTGGTGTCATTTTTTAAAATTCCAAAAAAAACTTTTTTATTTTTTTGCAGAAGATAGATAGTACTTCTATTAAAACATTACATATTCTTAAAAAAATCAATAAATCTTATAATATTCAAGTTAAAATTTATATAATTATTTTGTGAATCAACTATTAATTAAGGTAAGAAAATAGTCATAAAAAACGAGACTAATTTTATATAGTACTATCTTTTAGCCGTTCTATTTTTTTATTTTTATTTCAATTGCAAACATAAAATTTTAACTCTTATTATAATAGTTCCTTAAATAAAATGCTCGTTGTATGGGGGCTATCCTTCCCCCTTTACCTATCTGTCCTATTTTCATCTCAATTAAGTTATTCTCTCAAAATTTCAAGACTCTTGCAGTGGAAGTACTTTAAATATATCCAATATCTAAAGTACTACCACATCAATATTTTCTTTATATGGGGTATCCTTCCCTCCGGACCTAGCTTCATCTCAATTATGGAGGGAGGTAAGAAGGTTATTTCCACAAAATTCTAAGTCTTTTACTCTAATAGTTCTTTAGATATGCGATAATTAATATTTTCTTTGATTCCCCTAATAGCCTATTTTACTTTTTGGGCTCACAGGATAATGTGAAAGTTTCAGTAAAATCGGTCAGGCTGTTTAGCTGTCTATAAGATACAAACAAACACAATTCATTTTTTATATGGGTCCATATTGAGATATAGATAAACGGAAACTGTGGCTAGTCTAAAATTTTTGAAATCGATTTTGCATTTAGACCTCTTTTAAATACAATGCCTTTAAAAAATTAAGTAGGATATTATTACAAATAAATATTATTACAATAAAAAACTAAAATATTTAATATTTTTGTAAAAATTTTACGGGTATTACAAGGGAAAAACGAATTCCATTAATATGCTTATTTCATCCAAGATAATTATAACTTAATTATTTGTTTAAACTTATAGAATTAACCTTAAACTATATTTATAAAACTCAACAAGAAATTAGACTTTATGAATTTAGAAAAATATTCCTAAATTTCCAGTTAAATATTAATATTAACTACATGTTTTTTTTTTTTTTTTTTTTTTTTTTTTATTATAAAAAGTTATTTTTAAAACCGCTTTTTTGTGTTAAAAAACCCGGTCTATTCGACATTCGCAATATTAACTTTTTGAAAAAAAGTTGAATACGTTGCTGTATTTATTTAAATAAGAATTCCTCGAGAAATTTAGAATTCTTTGAAACACTTAGTTTCGATATTTTATTTAGAAAAGTTAATTATTGCGATATCGATATTTTTGAAATTCTCGAAACTTTCGCGAATGTTTACTATCGAGAAATTATAGACAAAAGTTCGATTCTACGAACATTCATAATTAATATAATTCTCAATATTTTCTCAAGCATATTTGTTTCGAAAATTATTCGTTTTTAGCGAACATTCGCTAATATCGAAACTCAGGTCAGGCGGGTAAAGCAAACTAATTTTTAATGGAAGCAAAATAAATAACAAATTCTTTTATACAAATTCAGTTACTAAATACCTATCAAAGCTGGCTATTTTTGGAAAATAGTCAACCAATAAATTAAACTATCAAAGTTCAATTTACTTAAAACCTGCGACATTCTGCATTATCTTTTAGCTTTCCCTTTGCATGTATTCTTTATTAAAAGAAAATAATCTAATGATTACTCTCCCACCCAATAATAATTAATTTGTAAAATATGAAAATATGTTGACTTCATAGGACACTTATAAACAATTAGCATTTTACGAGTAAATAAACTGCAAAAGCCAAAAACACAAACACAAAATTAAAAAAAAAAAAAAGAACAGCGGAAACTGAATGAATTTTCGATGAGTTTATCACATTTAAATAAACATAAATTAAGGTAAAAATGTTAAGTCCGGGACTGACTTTATTTTCAGGCAGCATCAAACAGAAAAACACACTCATCTTACCAAACAGAGAAATTAATGAGATTGTTGTCGTCATCAACGATGCTACAAGGATATGACAGAGATTATGTATATTTTTAAAGTATGTAAGCGAAATTATTTAAATGTAAATAAATTTGTCATATTTTTTAAGTGAACAGAAAAAAGAGACATAGCATTCGACAAATATATATATATATATATTCTTATAAAGAATAAACGTCAGCCTATTTAATGTTTTTAATAAAATCTTTTCATTCACTTACTATAAGTATATTTATCATTTAAACATAATTTGAACAATATAAATACAAACATAAATACATACACATATACGATATAGGTTTAAAAGTGCGTACAAAACTTTAATAATTTATATCCTTTTGGTGGGATTGCTCATTACCGCAAAAAAACACAAGTCAGGCATTTAAATAAAATACAAAAACACACACACAGAAATAAAAAACAATTTTTTGCAATAACAACAATACTAATAAAAAAATTGATGTCAGATCAACAAAAATATTTAACAAATTCCGGCTGTGAGAAGTGTGCTGATAATCAGACCATCAAGGATAAAATTATATGTATAATAAGCTTAATATTAATACATAAATTGTGTTAATGTGAAAATGTGTAGGTGTGTTAATATTGTTTCGTTTTTTCGCATTAAATACAGTTGAAAAGAAGGATTTAATTATAAAATTGCTTTTATAAATTTTCTAAAGATAAATACTTAAAATTTAAAATAATAAATTAATATTATAAACCAATAGTCTATAGTCCAAGTTATAGTCGAGACATAGTCTAGTAATATTAGAAACTATGTCGAAACTATAGTCTAATATACAGACGATGCTATAGCCTAGTCTTTCGACCACTTATAGTAAAGACTTTAGACAGTATTATAACCAAGACTATAGACAATTCTATAGTCAAGACTATAGTCAATACTATAGTCAAGACTATAGTCAATACTAGAGTCAAGACTATAGTAAGTACTATAGTCAAGATTATAGTCAACACTATAGTCAAGACTATAATCAATGCTATAGTCAAGACTATAATCAATGCTATAGTCAATACTATAGTCAATACTATAGTCAAGACTATAGTCAATACTATAGTCAATACTATAGTCAAGACTAGTCAATACTATAGTCAAGACTGTAGTCAATACTATAGTCAATACTATAGTCAATACTATAGTCAATACTGTAGTCAATACTATAGTCAATACTGTAGTCAAGACTATAGTTAATACTGTAGTCAAGACTATAGTTAATACTATAGTCAAGACTATAGTTAATACTATAGGCAAGGCTATAGTTAATACTATAGTCAAGACTATAGTTAATACTATAGTCAAGACTATAGTTAATACTATAGTCAAGACTATAGTTAATACTATAGTCAAGACTATAGTTAATACTATAGTCAAGACTATAGTTAATACTATAGTCAAGGCTATAGTTAATACTATAGTCAAGACTATAGTCAAGACTATAGTCAAGACTATAGTCAAGACTATAGTCTTTGACTATATATATAAGACTATAGTCAAGACTATAGTCAAGACTATAGTCAAGACTATAGTCAAGACTATAGTCAAGACTATAGTCAAGACTATAGTCAAGACTATAGTCAAGACTATAGTCAAGACTATAGTCAAGACTATAGTCAAGACTATAGTCAAGACTATAGTCAAGACTATAGTCAAGACTATAGTCAAGACTATAGTCAAGACTATAGTCAAGACTATAGTCAAGACTATAGTCAAGACTATAGTCAAGACTATAGTCAAGACTATAGTCAAGACTATAGTCAAGACTATAGTCAAGACTATAGTCAAGACTATAGTCAAGACTATAGTCAAGACTATAGTCAAGACTATAGTCAAGACTATAGTCAAGACTATAGTCAAGACTATAGTCAAGACTATAGTCAAGACTATAGTCAAGACTATAGTCAAGACTATAGTCAAGACTATAGTCAAGACTATAGTCAAGACTATAGTCAAGACTATAGTCAAGACTATAGTCAAGACTATAGTCAAGACTATAGTCAAGACTATAGTCAAGACTATAGTCAAGACTATAGTCAAGACTATAGTCAAGACTATAGTCAAGACTATAGTCAAGACTATAGTCAAGACTATAGTCAAGACTATAGTCAAGACTATAGTCAAGACTATAGTCAAGACTATAGTCAAGACTATAGTCAATACTATAGTCAAGACTATAGTCAATACTATAGTCAAGACTATAGTCAATACTATAGTCAAGACTATAGTCAATACTATAGTCAAGACTATAGTCAATACTATAGTCAAGACTATAGTCAATACTATAGTCAATACTATAGTCAAGACTATAGTCAATACTATAGTCAAGACTATAGTCAAGACTATAGTCAATACTATAGTCAAGACTATAGTCAATACTATAGTCAAGACTATAGTCAATACTATAGTCAAGACTATAGTCAATACTATAGTCAATACTATAGTCAAGACTATAGTCAATACTATAGTCAAGACTATAGTCAATACTATAGTCAAGACTATAGTCAATACTATAGTCAAGACTATAGTCAATACTATAGTCAAGACTATAGTCAATACTATAGTCAAGACTATAGTCAATACTATAGTCAAGACTATAGTCAATACTATAGTCAAGACTATAGTCAATACTATAGTCAAGACTATAGTCAATACTATAGTCAAGACTATAGTCAATACTATAGTCAAGACTATAGTCAATACTATAGTCAAGACTATAGTCAATACTATAGTCAATACTATAGTCAATACTATAGTCAGTACTATAGTGAAGACTATAGACAAGATTGTAGTCAAGACTGGACAAGACTATAGTCAATAGTGTAGTCAAGACTATGGACAAGACTGTAGTCAATACTGTAGTCAGGACTATAGTCAATACTGTAGTCAATACTGTAGTCGATACTATAGATTATAGTTGTCTATAGTCGAGACTATAGTCTTATCTATAGTCGAGACTATAGTCTTGTCTATAGCCGAGACTATAGTATTGTCTATAGTCGAGACTATAGTGTATATGGTGTATAGTAATCTAGTCTAAAGTCTAGTCTATATACATGGCTTAATTTTAATCTTTACTTTAATTTGTTTTCATTGAGACAGTAAAACTAAAAAAACTTTAGTTTAGTTTATTGTTTGGGTAAATGTAAATCTTCAGTCTTAATACTACAGCTTTTATATGTTTTAATGCATAATACTAATAAATTTGTTTCTTTATAACAAAAATATATTTTTTATTAAAATACAAGATTATTTTTGGTTTGATTAAAGAATATTTAATTTTTGTATAAACAAAACACTTAACTCATTATTCTTTATTACTCCACCTTAAAAATAGTATTTGAAATTTGCAACTAAAATCTTGTCACGATTTCTTTTTATGATATCCGTAATTATCTCTTTAACAATGAAGTCATACTTTTTTAAGAAGATTTAGCTATGCTACATATTTATTCCAAAAATGATTTATATATAATTTTTATAAATTTCCTTTTGAATGCAATATAAATCTTTAAAAGAGGAATTTAGGAAAGATGTTGACACTACGTTCTGAAAGCAACTGAGTAACAAAATAACACTTGGGATTGTCAAAGATAATAATCTTTGGTCAATAATTCTGTAAGAAACGATGTTTTTGTTTTTTTTTTTTTTCTTCAATTTGTACACAATTTTACAAATTGAAAGAAAAAAAGTAAAAGTATGTAATTTCTTGACTTTGAACATTAGTTTTTGTTTTACCTTTTACTTCTGAAATGTACTTAAATACACAATAAAAATCTTATAATATTAAAATAACGCTAAAGGGCTTCTCTAACACCTAATCTTTTTTTTTTTTTTTTTTTTTTTTTGTCTTAATAGTTTTCTATCTGTCTGTACACAACTTCATATACATATAATGCGACTATCAGGGCCATCATTATTACCAACTTTTAATGCGATTGCACGTAAATGTCTTATAAAAAATTGTAAGATGATATTTTAGTAATCATTAATTTTATGTATCATTAAGATTAAAAACATATTTAATATGATTAATATTAAATCGTTAATTAAGTTTGTCAAAATTTGTTTGTATATTTTCAAACAACAATGATTTCAACACCTTGACATTTAAATATCAATCATTTTGCAGCTTACAATCATGCATGTATACTTGTAGTAAATTAGAATAGCTGCCTTATACATAAGAAAAATTTTTAATTTATCGAGGCTTTATAAAAAAAAATTTCATACAAATTTGATTAATAAAAATTTAACAAATTTAAAATTTTTTTATTATGAATAACGTAATAGATATGTATATAATTTTGTATTAAATAAAATGGATAGTTTGTTTAAATTAAAACATTAATATAATAAATTAAATTTGTTTTAGAATATTTAAGACGAATTTGTTGTTGTTTTTTTTTTATCAAAACTGAAAGAAGAATCTTTATTGTGGGTAGCATTTACAATTAAATTTAATATGTAGCTTTATTGTAAACATTTAGCAAATGCGTTTAATATTAAGCTTTGAAAAATAATTTAATACATATGTAGACTAATAAATTTTATATTTTAATTGTAATCGCTATAATTTTTTTCATATTATCTTGCATGAAAATCTCATGATTATCATGTTACAATTAATATATATTATCATTGTTTTAATTTATTATTGTATGATATAAAAGACTATATTTTATTGTAGGTATAATGGTCAATATAATAAGTTATTTTAAATTAAAATTATTATTTAAATTATTAATTAAATTGCCCTTTAAAACATATAAATGCGTGTAGTACTTTTAATATTTCTCTTGGCGAACTGTTTGATATAAAAGAAATATGACTAAAGACAGTACCTATATAATAATAATAACAATAAACTATCATACTTCTGATTAGGTTGACAACAACCCCTTGGATTTTCACTTCTTTCTGTCCCTTTAGCGTTGTCTTTGTGCTACCTTAAAGGTGTATATTTCAAATATTTTGAAAATAAACCTGTTATTTACATAAAATTACACATTACCATAGGAGAAAGGTATCTAAGCGTTAGTTTTAACAGCAAACTCCATAGTTATATAGGACCTTAAGAAAGTCACCTCAGTAACATATTTTCGCATATTTTGCTCTTAAAATTGACAGAATATTTTGTAATATTTTCTTAGAAAATCTTTATTTTAGAGCATATTTTAGCAATTCATAATTAAAGTTAAAATTTTTTTTTATATTAAGTTTACATATATTACACTAAAGATCCATAATTTAGCATATTTTACACTTAAGAAAAAATTCGAATTTTCTGATACAATGTACATATTAGCTTTAAATATATTTAAATGTATTTTTTTTTTTTTTTTTTTTTTTTTGTCAATTTCTGATAAAAATAAAAAAATAATAACAAAAATATGTATAAAAATAATAACAATAATAATTTTAAGGACGTATTTTCCGATTTTAAGAGCACTTTCGATCTACTTAAAATACCTTGTTTTAGAGCATATTTATGTAGCTTTATGATATTAGATCCAAAATTTCAAATTTAAAATAACTTTGAATCAGTTTTCTTGAAGGATACATTTAATTAATTTATATTTTAGTAAATTATTTATTTTTTTATTTTTTTCATTATTTCTGTGGGCAAAAGGAAAAACCACATATTACAAGTTATGTCGTTTTCTCTTTTCTTAATTTTTAAAATTGTTGCATTTCATTATATATTATGTAAAATTTGTACAAAAATCTGTCCATTACTTTAGGAGATGGTGGTTTGCATAGCAGCATAATTCGTTTGGTTTTACTTTTTTTCGAAATGTAAAAATTTTATAAATTAACATATGCTTTTTTCCAAATATTTCTGATCTTTATGATTAAAAATGATGTCTGTATGTTAAGCGATTTTCTAGATCAGTCTAAAACATTTGTTTATCAAAATTTTCCATATTCTTCTCACAAATTGAATATTTATTTTCTATTTCTTATACAATTATATAAGCATTTTCCTAGCAGGTATTTATAGGCATACACTAAACCAAATAACGTAAGTAATATTGATGAACATTTTTCGTAGAATTTTAGCGAAATAAATATTTAAATTAAGGGATTTTTTTCTTCAAATCAATATAATTTTTCTTCACATCAATTAAAAAATTTGTGTTAAAAATATTTCTTTGTATGTTGATTTTAATAAAATTTCGTTGAAAAATAACGAAAAATCTGTTATATCAATAATTTAGTTAAATTGGCAATAATTCTTCTTAAATAAAACAACACACAAATTTATTCAATTTAACATCGTTAAAAGAAATTAATTTGAATAAATTATCTGTTAATTTAACTTTTTTTTTTTTTTTTTTGTCAATTTTAAAATATTTTAGTCAATTTGATTAAAATTGTTCAACCTGACTAAAAATATTTAAATTAACTAAAGACACATAAATTTTAAGAAATTTTGGAGAAATTAACTAAATTATTTTATTCAAATTGAATAAAATTCTTCAATTTGAATAAATATCTTAAAATTGACCAAAGGCATGTAAAATTGAGGAAAATTCTTTAAAATCAATTTTCACGTCTTTTTTAAAAATTTGATTTATGTTAAATAATAATATTTAAAAAACATATACACATATGTACATGTCTTATATTTTTATTATATATTTAGTTTTTACTAGACATTGTTGAATATACATGTATGTATATTTAGTATTTATAAAAACTTGAATTAAACGAATTTACTTTAACTAAAATTTAATAAAATTAAATAAATTAGAGTAGTTAAAATTAATAAAAATTCTTCAATATAGATAAAAAAAATTTTGTTAATTGGACTAAAATTGAAGAAATTTTGTTAAAATTAACTATTTTATTTTAGTCAAATTGAATAAAATTCTTCAAATTTATTAAGGTCGTGTAGAATTGAAGAAATTTCTTTAAATTAACTAATTTAATTTAATCAAATTATATAAAATTCTTCAATTTGAATAAATATCTTCAAATTTATTAAAGACATGTAGAACTGAAGAAATTTTATGAAAATAAACTAATTTATTTAGTCAAATTAAATAAAATTGTTCAATTTGGCTAAAGACATGTAGAATTGAAAAAATGTAGATAAAATAAAACTAATTTATTTTAGTCAAAATTAATAAAATTCTTCAATTGGAATAAATATTTTCAATTGGAATAAATTTCGTTGGGTTAGGAAAATTAAGTTTTCTTGCTTATATTTAATAATTTAGTTGTTAAGTTTAAATCAAATAAACAATTAAGGTTCCATTGAAGAATAGGATCATGAATTCTTATTATAAAATATATTTTAAACGTTAAATTTCAAAATTTTAAACTAACAAAAAACATTACTATTTTCGTAAGTAAGCTAAAATTGTGTAAAATTTTTCAAAAAAAAAAAAAAAAAAATAATAATAATAATAATAATTAAAAATCGGGCTGAAATTGATTTAATTAAGGGTCCTCATGAAAACTCACAATACCTTCGCAAACTACAATGTGTGCAAGTTTGCACACTAGCAAATGAACTGTCAAAAATTGTATAGAAAGTCATTTCCACAACAATTACAAGTTTGCGCGACTATTTAGGCTTGCAAACTTGTGCAGTTCAATTGTACATTTATCAGCTGTTTTTTGTTTATATTTAGAAATTACTAATAATTGCGATGTATAAAATTATAGTTACATTAATTATAATAAGATCATTGCATGTATTTTTGATTTTACCAATTTTTTCATTTACAATGATTTCTTATCCTTTCTATTTCTATTATTTGTGCTACTTCTTTAATAAAATTTTAAACCCAAACATCGTGAGTATGAACGTTAACTTCGAAAAAGGGCTGCCACCATTGAATTCAGCGTACTCAAATAGGCTTTGCCAGTGGGGTGCCCAGCTTGTTAAGATTTGCGTCTAGCACAGTGTAATTAATATGTACATATATACTTACTTTTTAAGTTATTTCGATAGAAAATTGAAAAAAATTAATTAAACCAACTACCAGTAACACGATCATCATTATCATTTCGAAGACAAGCAGTTTTGGATTATGAATAACTGTATGATTAATACTTCATTGTCCCTAGAAATCTTAAACAAAACAGTGTTCTACAAAAAAGGCATGGGCTAAATACACATCTGATATAATCAATAAATGGTCACAATACAAAAAGCCGTTAGGGTCTAAATTGATATGAAAAAAGTTTATTTAGTTTAATGAAATTTTTAATAAATGTATGTTTTTCGTTTTGTCAGATCAATACCGATTTTGAACACTCGTGTACTCAAATGCGGATTGTTTCCATACAAATTATGAAGCATTTTCGTAAAATAAATTATCTCCGTATTTGATGACGTTTCAAATATCCATTTATTACAAAATTACAAATCGTGAATATATCTGAAAGTCATAAGTATATATTATTAAATATATTATTATTTTTATTATTATTTATTATTATTATTATTATTATTATTATTATTATTATTTTAAGTACTTCTTTTCAAATACGAGTATTGCAGATAATAGTATATTTGGTTTATTTTACCTATTCGTAGCGTACTATTGTTTACTTCATATAATCACTTATAAAATAAACCTCCGTTACGCAAGTTTACTAGATGTTTAAACTGAGTTTAAATTAAAAGTTTCCTTTTTATATTATTTTATTTAGATACATTTATTATATTTTTCTTTTTATTAGAATTGACGTTTTTGTTATGCATATATTAATTGAAATATATTTATTTTTTTACAAAAATAATTTCTTATTGTTTTTTAGATATCTAAATCATATACTTATTTCTAATATGAAATATATTTTTTACACAATAAATATTATAAAAATTTTTAAAAATTCTTATTTGTTTTATTTATAATAATAATAAAAAGGCGTTTATATATTAATGTAATATTCACTAAAACGATTTATACAACTATATATATGAATAATATTAATATTATAATAATATTAGTTGAGTAAAGTAATAAAAATTCTTCAATTTCAAGAAAAAAAAATTAGTTAATTTAATAAAAATAAATAATAAATTGTTTATTCAATTCAACTAAAATTTGCTGATTTAAATTAAATAGTGTAGTTAAATTTAATAACAATTCTTCAATATGAAGGAAAAATTTAGTTAATTTGAATAATATTTTATTCAACTTGACTAAAAATTTGTCAACTTAATTGTCTTTTAATTAACTAACAATTAGTCATATTGACGATTTTTCGTCAATTTAACTTGTTTAGGAAAAATTAACTAAATTTTCTGTTGAACTGACTAATGATTTTGTTGGTTAATATTTAACATATTTTTCTTCAATTCTACAACCCTTTTTACCGTATTAACTACTTTTTTTTTTTTTTTTTTTTTTTTGGAAGTGTTCGAGACTATCAAGCCATAATTCGTGTTCTCAAAACTCCTTGTAGTATCAATATAAAAATTTGTATTAAGTTTTATTATTTGTGTTGTTTGTTAAAACGACTTTAATAAAATATATATCGTGCTCATCCTACATCTTTGAGCGTAATCAAATCATAAATTTGCTTTTAAATAGTCAAGTAGTTTTGAGTATATGTAATTTAAAATAATAACAGTAGAATTTTAGTTATTGACAACTTCAAAAAAAATTCCAACGTTTTTTTTTTTTTTTCGTGCTATAATTTTTATTATGTTAACATATCTTCGATCTTAAATTAAACTTTATAGGAATTTTAAACACGTGTTTTCGTTATTACGTACATTAAACAATAAGAAACTGTAAATTCTACTTTTTTTGTAAGATAATAAAATAAAATATAATAAAATAAAATAAATGTAATAAAAACTGTAACAATTTTTACTTGTGCCAAATACAATGCGGTTGTTGGCTGCACAAAAATTTAACACATTTTTACATTGCCTTTTTATTAAACCACATTAAAATTTAAAATATATTCTGCTCTACATAAATACTATGCCCGCATTGTAATTATATTTACTTTCTTTGAGGTGTAATTATGCAGTTAATTTAACCACATTAAGTTTAATTTTTTCAATACCCTTTAATTCGATTATCTCACATTGTAAATGAATTAATTATTTTTAAAGCAGTTAACATGAAAATGGTCAAAAAAACAGAGGATTTATTTCAGTCTATATTATTAAGAAGTAATAATGTTTTAAAAGAACATTAAATACAACTGACATTTTTTACTGATTTCAGTTTTACGCTAAAAGTTCTTATGCTTGTGAAATGATTACAATTATAACTTAATTGTCATTTTAATCGGGATATTGATTGGATATCCTCAAAAATAGCTCTTAAAAAATCTGTTGATAATATGTTCAATTATAACAGTTGGTTCTTTGTTATATATGATAAAATTTTAAATGTCAAAAGCTATTGTTGTAAGCATCGCCTTTTTATTTATATTTCAAAATTAATTTATTGGCTTAATTAATTAAATTGTTCATAAAATATTAGTTTTAATCAATATCTTATAGTATCTTTTAGTATCCATTGTTTTGTCTTCACTATATATTTTTTACAAATAACAAATGTATTCACAACATTCTTGACCATTCAATTTGATACTTATCAAATTGTTTGCATTAGTACCAGTTATACATACTAACATGTATAAAATGTGAAATGATCATAATTATATTATTTAGTTTATGCTCGTAATGAAATCATTTGGCCTTGTTACATGCTTTTCATATTGCAAATTACTGAAACGAAAATTGTAAAATATTTCAAATTAATTTCCAAAATATTTAGTATACCACAAATGACTTTAATCTTTACCGCAAGTGCGTAAATAAAATTGCTAGAAAATGAAATGCTACATTTATTTTGTTTATTGTGTTGGCAATCATTTAAATCAGGTTAAACACCTGCAAATATTAAAAAAAAAAAAAAAAATATTATTTTTCAATTTTATATTTTGTTGGTTCTTGATTTTATGTTAGTGATTTTTTTCGGGTGAACATGCAAACAATAACAACAACTCCACCCAAATAAAAAAAAGCTAAAATCCTATTGTCGATGTTTATCTGTTTTAACATGTTTGGGTTTATAAGAATATTAAAATTTTGTAATTTAACCCTTAAGGGCATAATGGGGTCTTAAGAATTAATCTTAAAATATTTGTGAAAAATATTCGAAGAAGTCGAATCCTTTTAAAATATATTCTTCAAAAGTAGGTCTAAGATTGCATCCTTATCTTTAGTTTATAATTTATTTTTGTTTATAACTACGACAGAGAAAAACTAAACTAATTGATTTTCCTCACTCTAAAAATGTTAACAAAAAATAGATTTTTGGAGAACTTCTGAAAATTGTATCAGTAATTTTCTTTTTCTCTCCTATGAGCTCTGATTTCTGAAAAGAAAAACTAAAAAATCATATGAGCGTCTGATAACTTTTGTTTTTAACTTGTAAGAAAGATATTAACATGAATCAAATATCTTAAAAGCGGTGATAATTGACCCCTATGCGACCTTTCCTCTAGTGCTCATTTCTCAATCGGAGATATCGACAGACCCAGGTCTTCAGAAAATCAATCAGCGAATAAATACTGCGATTAATTATGCTGAAAAACGGAAGGGCGAACTGTGTAAAATGTGAAATTATTTAATATAGACAGACAATTACTCCATAAGGATGAATCGATTTGATAACCTACTCTCCTACTCTCAGCATTACGCTTAAACGAAAGCTTCAAGTCCAATATCACGACATGCAATGTGAGCTCTTTAGAAAGTTTCAGAACTTTAAGAAGCGTAAGAAAATAGAAAACTTATAGGTGAAAATGAATAACTAAATAAATAAATAAATAAAGAGATAACAAAATGAAATAAATAGATAGATAGATAGATAGATAGATAGATAGATAGATAAAAGATAATTTCTGTTAGTTTTTACTTCAATATTATTTAACTTGATGGTTTTCTTATTAAAAATTTCAAAATATTACATATCGAGGGCCTATATTTAAAATCGTCTATCTCGAAAAACACAACTTTTCAGGAAAGCAAAAAACTGTTTATATCTCTTGTTTTCCAAGTATTAAAAATTTTTTCTTTTACAATATTTATTTAAGATCACGACTATATATAAGATTTAGTCGTGTTTTTAACATTTTGAAATATTGGAGATATGTAGAAGGTATAGCACTTTTAAAATATTTAATGTGTATAAATAAAATAACGACATAAATGGTCTTACATTGCAAAAAATGCATTTAATTACCATTTAATGTATGATTTTTAAAGTTTTTAAACTAGTTAGTAATTTAAAAAACTATCCCATACAAACAAAATACTAATTAAAATTTGAGTAAAAATTATTTATTTCACAATTCCAAAATTGTGTGGTAATAATTTCCTTATCAAGAATCATAACTGATATGATTAACTCATATACAAGATAAATCTTAATTATCACATATCTAAGAAACTTACTGCAGGGGATAGTAGCCACCATACAAAGTGAATATTTATTATTGTATATCTAAAGAACTATTCAACCGATTTAAATTTTTTGGTCAGATTCAGTTAGTCAGAATTGATATTTAAATTGTCAAGAAATAAAATAATTACTCAGAGGTATAGTGTTTGCACTAAAAAATAAAAATAAAATATTTATTTTGTAAGGCAGTGGGATACAAAAACGCTGATAGAATTGGAAAAACTAGAAATTTTAATTTTAAATTTAATTTGAAATTTGAGAGTTATAGAGAATATAATGGCATCAAAAATACAGTTTCATTAAATTCTGAGATAGAGGGTTTTGAATATAGTCCCTCGATATATAATCTATAGTTCTTTTTTACTTAAATTATTATAAATCTCTTGATGAAAGTAAAAAAAATTTCAAAATTTCTTCTATATTAAATATTGTCTAATGTGCGTTAACTTTTTTCGCATACTATATGTAATATATGAAATAAAAAGTAATCTTTTCAATTGTATTATTACGCTCTAATGCATAAGAAAATTTTAACAATCACAAAGTACTTCATTTTAAAACTTGTAACATTATGTATTAACATCACTTGTTAAATATTTGTATAAAAAACTACAAATACGAATGTATAATTAAATTTGAGATGATGTTAGTACAATTTTTTATATTTAATTTTATAAAAAAAAAAAATTAAATTTTCTTAGAAATTAGTATTATATATAATTTAGTAAAACTAAATAAATAATAACATAATAATAAATAAATAAATAAAAATAAACAAGTTGTTTAATAAAAATCGTTTAAACCAAATATTGGACTTTTTGGTTTAAATACTGTTGGTACAATTTGTAATACAAATTTACTTCTCATCTCCGTCACAGTTGAAATATATATACAACCAGTTCGTAAAGAATACATACAAAATACAACGGCATTCAATTGCGGATGCGCAGCAACATTTACGTATCCGCTTAAGTACACAATGTACTCGTTTGTTCGTTCATTCGTTCGATCGCATTGAACGTCTCTAAACAAAGTAAATTACTCTATTGAATGCCACATTTGAACAAAAACGTAAATCTAAGTAAATGGCTTTTTTTCGAATTTAATTTGTTTTACTTTTTAAAAAGTATGTATGTATTTTTTGCAAGTTTCTTTTAGCAACATATATCATATAATGGGAAAATAAATTTGAAAGTCTAAAAAATAATTCTGAATTAAAAGCTAATCAATATGTATTTATGTATGTAAACGCCTGTAGTTGTATGTTTTAAATTAAAAGTTCAAATTATAGTTCAAAGTATCTAAATGACTCATAGGAGCGTTTATCTTTCTTTTTTGTACAGAGGAACTAATTGTCTAGACTTTTGGTCAGAAGTTGCTTGAGAATAAAGTAAAAAAAAAAGCTAAAAAGGAATATACGTTTTTTATAATAATCTTTGGCCTCAAATTTATACCTATAAAGTTTAGGTAAGACTGAAATGTTATCCAAAGAAATAAGGCTTTGGAATCATTAAGAAGAACCTATCAGTTTTTACGCATTTTGAAGCTGTTATATTTTAAGGGTCCATAGCCCCATCTCTAAAAAGCCTGAGAGTTTCTTCTTTTAAAACTTAAACTTTAATATTTCTCTGTTAAGTCTGTCTAATGTGTTCCCACTGATTATATTTATTCAGAGAACTCATATATATGTATGATTTTGATACTAAATCACAATTTGTACATTTTCTCAAAATTTTCAAAAATATAGTTTGGAAAAATAATTTTTTGATTTAGTAGCACTATTCAACTTGAATTTTCCACTAGATTTCATTCCCTGAGATGGAAGGGAACTGAATGTTTTTTTTTTTTTTTTTTTTTTTTTTTTTTTTGTAACAAATAAATCGAATATCTTTATGTGTAGGCAAATAAATATTTATCTCTGAGCTATATGATCACGGAATTATTTTCTACTCTCTCTTTCTCTCCTCTGAAGTACATTAAATAAACATTTAGCAGCACTTAAAAAAATTTTTGTTACTACATAATTGAATATCAATTTTAAAACTCATCTGTTACGCATTAATTATTTTATATAATTTTTTTCTTTCTAAAGACACACCTTAAAAAGCATCTCTATTACAGAAAAAAATGTGAAAAAGCAAATATGCTGTTTATTGCCATTTTAATGCAATAAACATTTTTACAACTCCCATGTTTTTTTTTTTTTTTTTTTTTTTCAATAGATTTTAATTTGTTTTTATTGCTTTGGTTTGTATAGTAAGTAGCAAAATTAAACGCTCACGTATGTGAACAAGTGCCTATTGTCTCTGTTTAACGGTTTATACATACAGAGACAACAGTGGAATAAATTTTGCAGATCAGGAGGTTTAGATTTATTTGCAGTGTCATCCACCATCATCCGGTTAGAAGGACCATAAACAAATTGCAATCGGTAAATGTCGTTATTTTCTCTGTTTGACTATGCCAAAGCTGAGTTTGTAGGCTATAATTAGGTACCAACAGAATAGAAAACAAATGTTCTTAGCAAGTTTTGATAGTTCCTTTCATAACTTGTTATCTACACTGAAATATTCGTCTGATTCTTTTACATAAGGACATAATTATCAATTTTGAAATATTCCTGGTGTTTCTCATTTTTAAGTTTTTTAGAGCTTTTGAATAGATTTGTAAAACTCAGATCGAATTTTAACTAAATTTAAGTATATCCTTGATATTCTGAATCAGTTTAGTTTAACAAAGTTCCTCTATCCGTCTGTTCATTTAAAATTTATTATCAAATTATTGTTATTTTTATTTTTTTTATTTTTTTTTTTTTTTTTTTTTTCTTACCTTTGAAACTGGCTGCATTACTTAAGCATTACCTTTGACTATCAAAAAAGATGTTCTCCCGATATTAGTTTTTGTCTTATTAAAAAATATACTAACATTGAACAAAGTTTTTATCGAATAAATAAAAAAATAAAAATAATTAAGAAAAGGTTTATGGTTTTAATCAAATGAAACATTCATGTAATCAATACTAAAGTACAACCCAGTTACGTAGTCAAAGGGTTGATCAAAACGACAAATTAATAAATTATTAACCAATTAACGATTAATGAATCACAATTTTAAGTGAATTCTTATTTGAAAAATAAATTAATAAATAAATATATAAAAATAAGTAAATTAAGTAATAAGTAAGGAATTAAGTAAAGAAATAAATAAAAAAAAATGTTTGAAAGTGACTTTAAAACCTTTAATACCATAAAACAATTTCTTCGTAAAAGGAGCAAACATATGAAAGTTTTATCCATTGTTGTTATCCATTATACATGCAAAAAGTATTTTTTCATGATGGACTGAAATTTTTGTAGAGTTATTATAGTCACTGTAGACCTGACACAATATTATAAATTGCTTTTCTTACATATTTTTCATTAAATTCATACGTTATTTTTTTTTAGTTACTGTTGCATTATCGAAATTGTTTATAAACCCCAAAACTAAAGAATTACATAATTTTCTTTTTTTAAGTCGATTTTATATTTCCTGTATAATTTTAATGGCAAATTACAAATTGTAGAATATTTTATTGCATTACTTTGATTTGCGGAGATTTTTAAGTGTTATAGAAAATTATCTTTTGCAAATAAACACCAAATGAGTTTCAATACATTATGCTATTTCAAATTGGAACAAAATAAAAAAAATTATCCCTAAAAATTGTTAAATCTAATTTGAAAAAAAACTTTTCCTCAAATTTAAACTTGTTCCCACGTATTGTGGAATTATTATTTAATTCTATTTATTTAACAATTTTTATGCAACTAATCAAGCACTATTCAATTCATTTTAATCAACTTTACAGTTGGTATAGCTGCCATAAATGAAACGTTAACCTAACTACTGGTTAAAGTTAGTATATGCTATGATTTTTTAATAAAAGTTATTTTAAAATTCTAATACAATTATTATTTAGTGGATTAACTACTTGACATATGTTTCTACTTGAATGTACTAATTTAAGTACGAATAAAAATATTTATTTGCGTTCAAAACGTTTCATATACATACTTTATGTGATTATAAGTAGTAGTGATATTGGTAAAAACCATTAATTGTATTAAGTGCCCGTAAGAGATTTTTTTCTTTTAAAATAAGAACTGCATTTCGTGTTCAAATTTGTTTAGCTGTTAAAATCAAATTAAAATTTTGTTATAATTATTATTTTACGTTTGATTACATACAAGTGCCACCACACCTGAAACGATAAGGAACATTTATTAAAGTTTTATCTTGTTATTTCATTTTCGCACCGTGAGCCCTCATTAGAGCTTTTAACTTAAATCTTTTGGGAATAAACGTAGTTAGCTACAGAATCAAAAATTATTTTCTCATACACATGGATCACTTAGATCGAAAGTATGTTGTAAAAGTGATTTTTAATATGTTATGAGAAGAAATAAAAGAATACACTGAGGCCTAGGTCTGAGTCGTTAATGGAGCCAGGAGAATTGCGACGTAAACTGAAACGACGCAAATCGAATCACTATTGTTTATATATTTATTTAATAATTGTTTCCAGAATAAAAATATTTGAACAGAAAAAAAGTTAATTTTTAATAAACTATTATAGTTAATATTAATAATATTAACAATTGTGAAACAAATCGAAATCATAACGACGCAAATCGAGGTCTGAGTGTAGAAAATCACGTTTTAGCAATATAATTTTTATATGTTTTAATATATTAATATATTTGTTTCCTCTAAAGAATTTCCTTATATTTTTTTTTTTTTTTTTTATAATTATGTATTGTTGTCGGTAAATTCAGGAAAAATAAAATATTATAATTGGACAGTTGAAATGCAAATCTTTACTCCAATAATTTAAGAATGTAGCAAAAATAAACGTGTGATATAAATTAATTAGATGAAAGAAAAGAATTCTAAAAGTTGTAGCAGTTTAAAACCGATCATATTATAATATACAATACAATGTGTTTCCTTTAATAGAATTATGATTACTGAATTAATTCCCCAGACTAGTCTTTGTATAAAAGCATCATACAGAAATTATAATTACATTTCAAATTCAACTTTAAAATTAATGACTGCTATACAACTTTTTAGTGGCAATAAACTTATGTTTGATTATATTTTTAATTAATTCAATTATATGCAATTTTTCAATTTTTTTAACTCAAAAATAAAGTGTTATTTTGCTAAAATTACAATTTCTGTAAATATTTAGGGACTATTTGTTTACATTGAACAATAATTTCTTAAATAATTAATTAAATTTTTAATAATTTTAAAATAATTCATTTAAAATAGTGCCTCGATTTGTTAATTTATTTATTATTTTTTTTATTGATACCCTGCACAACAAGACTGATTTTATTATTTATTTGCATCAACCAATAAATTGTTTACTAAGTAATTAAAAAGTTTAATAACTTTTAAATAATAGTTCTATGAAAATGTAAACAAATAAATTTTTAATTATTCACCAATTAATAGTATTAAAAATTGAATAAATTTTTCGCAACAATTTGCAATTTTTTTAAACCAATAATTATGGTTGTGTTTTATAATGAATTAAATTTATTATTCATTTAATTCAAACATTTAGCTTTTTTAATTAATTTTTTGATTCATCCAATTAAAAACTTTTTTCAAATTTAGTATATTTTTGAATAAGACAAAATCATATTTCGGAAAACATTCTCTTCGACGGTTTGTTGAAATAAGTGTTGCGTGTTTGTTGTTTCAACTAGTTTCAAAATAAGAAAACAACATTTCATGTTAAAAGAGCTTTTTGCGCTTTGTGGGTCTTTAGGGCAGCTTTTTTTAAGTTTTCTCATACAAGGTTCGATGGAATTTAATGAATGAACAGCTTTCCTTCCAGGCATGAAGGGATTTTTCCCTTCAAATTCATATTATTTTGTCTGCGGTCTTACAGTCTGAAAATCCACTTTTTCCTCAGCCACCAGATTTCTTTTCAGTGATCAGGAACTCCTTATATTTTATTCTAACCCAAACAACTTTCGCGACATACCTACATTCCATGTCTTATCTCATATGGCTTTTCGTTATAAATTTGAATTATGCGTTTGCGTGCGTGTTTTTGTGCAATTTCCATTTAAAGAAATAAATAATTAAGTTGCTACAACAAAATTTAGCATATAGTTGCTGAGAATAATATCAAAATTAAAAAGTTTAGCGGTACTCATTTTTTTCACTTACAGTAAAAGGTATAAGTATTTAAGTTTAACCTATTTTTTTTTTTTTTTTTTTTCATACGAAAAATTAATTACATAATGTGAACTATAATTTTATGGTGATTTATTAAACCAGATTGAACAATTGGTTTTAAAGATATGTTGCGATATGTGCTGCAAACTTATTAGTTATTTATATATAACGATTGATCTTGAAAACTAGATTAAATTAAAAAGGTGATTTATTGTCTAAGAACTCTTAGATCAAATACACATATCGTATTGTATCTTTTTGTCAACTTTCAATTCTAGGTTTTTTTTTTATAATACAAAAACTTTCATTCATTTTATATGTAAACCTCTCTTTAGTTTATAATTATTAAAAAAAAAAATACTTTCGCAATAATTTTATTTCTAATGGATTTAAAAAATATACTTACCACTTATAAAAAGAAATCCAAATAAAATAAATAACACCAACGGTATTCTGGGCAACATAATGAAATGCTAATAATGCTAGAGTTGAGTTAAATCCAAATAGCTAACCAGGCGGCAATTTAAAATAATTTGAAGGAAATTGCAAAAGCTTACAAAATATCACAAACTTATATTTTTTATATTTTTTATAAATTTAAATTATTTTAGGAGGTAGAAAAAATATTGCTTAAATAAATTTCGTTAGCACCATATGTTTACTTATTGTGTGTTTTAAAGAATTTTCATTTGTTGATTTTTTTTTTTCTCCTTTTTACTAAAATTATATAATTATTTCTTTAATAGACAGACACTATTTTTGTTTTAAACCAGTGTTTTGTTTTTACTATTTTTCGATTTTTTGCATGTGCTTTTTTGTAAGAGCTGTATTATGTTTGATTTAAACAAGTAATTTAATAGATTTTTTTTTTCATTGATTTCGTAGACAACAATTTTATGTTTATATTTTATTATTTTTTTTTTATTTTGTCTTATATTTGTTTTTTTTTACACTAGGTTGTTGTGGAGTTTTTTTCACAATTTAAGGTTGGACCTGACCAATCGACCGACATAGATTTATATGAACATCTGTAATAAAAATAACAACAAAACAATGAAGTAAATTTTATCATATGTTGTGGTTGGGATCTCACTCTTTCTTTTTGTAAATTTTAAAGTTGGATAATGATGTATTATTTGATTGGTGCCTTATTAGTATTGTATGGTACAGTGGGTTCTATAATAAATGAGCTTTTTTTATTTTTAACATAAAAAAAAACAAATATTTCTAAGTTTCTGAAGCAAAAACTTTTTTTCACCCAACAATTGTTGAACAACAAATCATATATTTTAACAGCAACCAAATTATGGTTGTGATAATCAAATATTCATTGCCATCAGAAAACTAAGGCGAATGGATCAAAATAGGTGGCTAGTCGTGAAGCTAGTCGTGTTTGAGAAACAACAAAATACAAATAAAATTTTTATTTTATTTATTATTATTTTATTATAGTATAGCCGCCGCAGACCAAAATACACCGTGCAGCCGCCGCCGATAATTTTGCCTCGGCTTGGTTTTCTGATTGCCATAACCAAATATGATTTGATGATTTTTCTTACAAAATATAATTTTTATTTTACTGATATTATTAACGTATTTATAAAAACTCACGATTTTTTAGAATATGTTTATAAAAATCCGTGCAACTAATTTCAAAACTACACAAAAAAATTCTTCCAATAACCTCCATATTCATATAGGAAGCCTATAAAAGTATATATCTTTCTACTGTTTGTTTTATTTAACATTTCTCCTGTATTCTAAATAGAATATTAAACGGTTCGCCACTAGTTAGTTTAAATATTTATGTATTTGTCCAATGACGATAACGCGATAGTAGCAATAATACTTTCGTAAGTTCTGACCAAGGTTGGCAACCGATTCTAAAAGGTAAAAAGGTAATGGTAATGATACTTTGGATTATTTCGGTAACGGTATTTTAGCGTTGTTGGTATTTCGAGCTATTTCGGTATCGGTATTTTAGCGGTAACGCTATTCGTAATTATTTCGGTAAGGTGACGTTTGTTTCAGAAATTTCACAACTATGAAATATAAAGTGGATTCTATAATTTAAAATACGGGCTGGGATATCCATAACATTCAATCAAGTTTTATTTTAATTTTAATAAAAATAATAGTTTTTTCGCAAACTGTAATAACTTTAATGGTATTTTAACGTCAACGCAAATATGTTTTGTTTCATTAACGACATTTTCGCATTTTTGGTAATTTAGTGTTTTAGGGGTAACGGTAGTCAAGTTAAATATTTTTTTTAGCGGCAATGGTATTTTAAGGTAACGGTAGCTAACCTTTTTTCTGACACATGACCGAATTCTGCTAGGCCAATCAACGGAAAATTATTTAATGCCCATATAAGGGCACGTATTAAGTGCTTCAAATTTGTATGATCATAATCTGCAATTCAAAGCATATGATCTCATGCATTACTTTCTTGGTACTCTTGTATTGTTTAGAACGGCGAGTCTAATTGTCAAATTTATTTATAATTTTGTGGGGCAATGAAATGTAGACTTCCCTAAAGATTATTGTCGAAAATCGATGACTCAGTTTGAGTATTGAAAGACTTCTTCATAGAGAAAATGTTTGCCTTTCTAATTCGAATCCATAAAACATACCTCGAACTTCTATAATTTATACATTGAATCGATATACAGAATAATCATACAAATATAAAAAGTTGTTTTCTAATAGGGGGAAGAAACTGCGTATTATTAAAATCATAATTTTAATCATTTTTAAAACAAAATTATAAATTTTCATTGCTCAAATAATTTTTTAGCTAAGGTTTGTGGCAACGCTGGCCACAACGCCTTCTAACCAATCCAGGAATAAGATAAAAAGGGAACCTTATTAGTATATGTTACACACATATTTTATGTTTACCTAAAAAATATTTTGATTAAGGTAACGAATATTTGGCTACTACAACATAATATAATATTATAATAATATTAATTATATAATAATATTATCATAATATAAATTATTCTAGTGGCCATGAAATAATTTTAAAACGTGATATATTTAAAAATGTTCAACTATATTTTTTTAGGATGAATAATATTAGTACTTTATTCGATATTTAAATCTTTATTTATTCACCCTTATACAATTTTGTGGCATTCGTTCGTTTATTCTTATATAAATATTATATATTTTTCTATCTGTTCCACTGTATACATTATACATTATTAATGTCTTATTGTTGTTATCATTGTTGTAAATGCAAGTTGCATTTAAAAAAGTAGTATTTTTTTAACATATCTGCTTGTATTTTCAAAACTTGTTTATTTAAATTTTTAAATACAGATAAAAATATATTTAGACAATTTTTAATTATTATTTTGTTTTTTTTTTTTTTTCATATGACCTTTTTAATATAAAAAAAATATTTTTTCTCTTTTTTTACTGGAAAAAAAAACTTTCAAAATGATTAACAAGGTTAAGAAGTTATAATTTTGAATTTATATATAATAACAATATTAATAAGTATTTTTAAAGTTATTGATAAACACTTAAAATTATATTTCCTTTTTTATTTTTAAAAATTGCAACACGTTTTTTATGATATTCATTTAAAAATTTCCTGTTTTACACCCAAATAATGTTGCAAATGTATTTAAGCCAAATTAAAGGTGGTTGAAAAAACTTGATAAAAACGTTCAAGTAGCCACCCAGCAAATATTTTTGTATAAGACAAAATTTTTGATAGCTGAAAGCAGTATATGTTCCAGAGCAGTTCAGATAGATTAAAATGTAAAGTTTCTAAGGCCCTAAAAGGAAAAAAAACATGAGTTCAGTCGCTAACTTAAGAATATTTTTTTACCCCCCATACAATGCAAATATTTATTATCGCATATCTAAGGATATAGCAATCACGGCAACCAAAAATATGCAAAATCATACCTTCTTCTTCTGCTTCAAATAGTTATTTATCAGTTTCAGACAGTTTTAAGAATTTTCGCATCGATTTGTTATAGCATATTTTGCATATTTTAGTCATAACAGCATATTTTTGGCTTAGCAACATATTTTGTCATACTTAATTTAAGTGAAACATTTTTCTATAATTAAAAGTACAATTTTGCGTTTATTTCACTAAAGAACTTATTTTTGGATATTTTACATTTAGTCAATAGAATTTTTTACATTATTTGATTAGAGAATTTTCATCAAAAATCAGAAACTTTATAACAAAATTGAAATTTTGAAAAAGAAATGGAAAATAAATTTAATGACATGTTTTGATATAAGCAGAATACAGGCAAAATATTAAAAATATTTTTTAATTGTTCTTCATTTCCTACCAGTGATGGAGAATTCATGGATTTATGCATTTAGGGAAAAAAGTTGATTTTTTTCTCTTGAGCTTATAAGAAAAAAATATTTTTAAAATATTCTCCATGAGATTTTGATTCTTTAAAGGAGATTTTAGTATATTTTTCTGCATTTTTTTTAACTAGTTTAAGATGGATCATAATACTACAAAACAAATTTTAAATAATTTATTCACAAATATTTACAAATATTTTGCAAAAATAAGCAATATTTTGCTTATTGAACCAAATTTTCACAAAAAGTTGATTTTTTTTAATCAAGCTCAAGATTACAAGAGGTTAAATTCAAAACTTTGATTTTTTAAATTTTGTATTATCTTTATTGTATTTAGCTCGCCGACACGCATCGTTTAAGTGGTCTTCCGACAACATTTTGTTACAAAGGTTATTCTCTTTTCTAAATCTTTTAAAAAATCATTTAAAAATTAATGAACTAGAAGATCTTTAGTGCAGCAACCATTTTTTAAAACAGGTAAAATTGAGAATTTCTGGAAAAAAAAATTAAAAATAAAACAGTGGGTCAAAATCAATATATTTTGAATATAATATTTTGTAATCGATTGTTCTCATTATAAAAGTTAAAGAATATTAAAAGTTATATCAGCTGGATACGAGAATTCGTTTGAAAAAAGGATCCATATATGTTATGAATTTGAAGGTTTTTTATCATTGTCGTTTTTCTATGATTCAGAGTTTTGAAGATATAGTTCACAAAAGTCTACAGGTGTTTTTTTTTTTTCTTCGATATTAAGAAAAAAAAGTAACAATTATTTTTTTGGAGAAACTTTAAATGGAAAATTTTCGGTGAACTTAGACTTTATTATTTGAACAATGAAATTAAAAAAAAGTTTTTTTTTTCTGAAAGCAAAAGCCATAATTTTGTTCATCTAGTTAACACATTATACTTTCTGAATTCGCTTTCCGTTTGTTAATTACAATTTTGGAATTTTAGAATACATTTGTTAAATTTAACATTTGAATATAAAATAGGACTTTCTTCTTATAATGATCTCCATAGAGACATCTTTTAGAAAAGTATAAAAGTCCCTATATATGCTTATGCTTATTTTTTTTTTAGAAGAGATAAAGTAATGGCCAGAAATACTCCTCTTTTTCAAAATAGTTTATTCTGTGTTTCCCTTAGTTTGTGGTTTGACTAGGAAACAATTTGGATGAAATAGGATGAAAAAAACATTTAAAATATTGAACAAAAGCCCTTAATGACAGCTTCAAGAAAATATACAAAAAAAATCTTTGAAATTGTGTTTTTATGTAAATAGGTGCAGCCGTTAGTAATTTCACATTTATTGCAAAAATATTTCGATTCTGCCCCACGGTGAAATTTCTAAAAATTTGTAAATTGAAAAAAAGCCTTCTTTTTAAAATAACATGAGTCTTCTAAAAACCATTAAATTATTGAACTTTATCAAAATTAAACTATTGTAAAAAAGCAAATTATAATTTTTAATTAAAGACGTAGGTCTTAGCAGCCGGTCCTAATAATTGTATTGTAGTTTTATTTACTTCTATTACATAAAAGAGACATAAAAAAGACCATTTTTTTTAAGAAAAATATACACAAAATACAAATTTTTCAAAAAAAAAAAATCAAATTTTAAAAATATTAAAATTTTTCTAAAGAAGTTAAAAACACAATCTCTAGAGTTCAATACCTTTTAATTCGCTGCAGTTCTGTGCAAATTAAGGTGATTAAAATATGTCTAGAAAAATTTACCAAAAATGTGCTGCCTTACTAATAAATCAATCAGTTCTTAAGGCACTCTTACATATATTTTTTTTCCAAACGAGAATTTTTTGTAAAGTTTTATTTAAAAATATAATATTTTCAATTAACACCATTACACATATGACATTTTAAAATATTTCACGCTCATTTCTCGAGTGATTTTTCACTGTAACAGCGTGTAAAGGTTATAAACCTTATTGAGGACACCATAAATCAGTTTTAAAAATTATTATTTTTAGTTATTGTATAATGGTTCTTGTATAATTGTATTTCTAATTCTGTTATTCTTTTGTTTATTTTTCCTATGTAAACTTCTTTGGAAAACAGAAGAAACAAGCTTTTCAACAGTATGCATTTTGTTTGTTTTGATAAAATATTAAAAGCAAATTTTTTAAACAACTTCTAGAAAAAAAATGACCACAATTTTTCGAATTTAACTGCGATTTATTACAACTTTTTCTATAAAAGCCTATGCAACGATGCAATAATTTTCAAGTGCATTTTTGTTTTGAACATAACCAAATTTATTATTTTTATATTGGGCAAAAGATGTAGAACTTATTCGATTTTATCTGTAATAACTTATTAAAACTTTGCATCATATATTTTTAATTTTATCCTCAAAAAGTAAAAACCAAGTATATTTTGTCTTAAAATATATGAAGAATTCTTTTTATAAAGTTTAGATAATACTTAATAACTTTTTGAGTTTCAAACTTTTAAAGTTTGTAGTCTTTTAGAAAAAAAATCAGAAAAATGTACATCAAAGTCATAATTTTTAAAAAGAAAAGTGAAATAAATTTAAAAATAGTGAATAATTCATTGTTTTTAATTAAAAAAAAATATGTCTTTCTGCTTTCAAAATCATTTTAAAAATCTTAAATTGACTTAGCATTTATGAAGCTACGAGGTCTATAGTGTAGGAACTACCCTAGAACAGGTTTTTTCGCAATATCTCGAAACTTTTTTAAAATTGTTTTGTGACGTCCTTAAGAAAAGGTCTACAACCTTCATTAGATTATTTTCCAAGTGAATATCAATGTTATCAATTTAATAAATTTTTATCATTTTTAGATAAACAATTATTTTGATTTATATATTTATGTATGTTCGTACTTATTTATTTATTTTTATAAATGTTAATATGCACAACAGCATTTAGTTTTTTAATTAAACAATTATTTTAAGCAATTATTTTATTTTTAAACAAACTTTGCAAACTTTGTTTAAATAAAAATCATAAATGTTTAAATAATTGCTGACACAGTTTCAATAATATTTAACCTTTTTTATTTTTTATTTTTGATTAAAAGTTTTACTGGGAAATTTGTATTTTATATTGCAGCCAACAAAATTAAGGCGTTTACCACTCTAAACCTCCAAAATAAAATCTTAATTTTTTAAATATATTTTCAAATAATTGAAACAGATACTTTGCAGTAAACACTTTTTAAACATAAATTATTCTTGCATTTTCCAATAAAAATATATATTTTCTTCTTACTATTTTATAATTTATATTTTTTTTTATCAATTTTGTTGAAAATTTTTATATATTAATTTATTCTTTATTATATAATTTAATTTCCCGCTTTGATGTTTTTCAGTGTTCAAAAGTCCACGACTTACTAAACGTTGTTGTTTTAGATATTTTTGCAATTCGTTAATTTTTTTCATGTAGTACATGTATTTTTGTATTTCTCATAAGAGTTTTATTTTAAGTGATTTTCAGATAATTTTTTTGTTGATTCAATTTTTGAGTTCGTTTCTTAAGTCTTTCGTTTTTTTTTATTTTTTTTTTTTTATTGTACTGGCATCTTGAGCTAGCAAAGCTTTTCATATGCATGTACTTTTAAGCTTCTTTTATGTTGCTGCAAAAACTGGTTTCATTATTGTTATTATTATTGTTGCTTGGGAGATTTATTTATTGCTGCGTATGTGTGTGTTTGTTAGCAAAGTCGTGCCCCCAAAAGTTTATATTTTTGTTTGTATTTTGAGAACATTTAATGATATTTTGTTGTTAATGTCTGTTGTGCCATAAAATGTTGAAAGTTTCTTCAATGTGTTTGGGACTATTTAAAGCTTATAGAATATTTCGTAGAGGACTTGGGTGTTTTTTTAATTTTGGATATTTTTTCATTTTTAACTTGTTACAAAAACAGCTAACTACCATTAAATTTTAAAATAAATCGCTTTAAGGACTGAAATATTTTTTTACTGGTGGATGTCACAGATATTGTAAATATGTCAACAGGTTGGCCTAACTTGTTTAGTGTAGCCTTTTGATAGTAAAAAATTAAAAGCTTTTAAATTATTGCACAGTGAGGACGATAGCAAAACTACAGTCAATAAATCTAAATGAATAGTCTTATCAAATTGAAATTTATATGAAAGTTGTAGAGAAGAATCGAAGCTTCTTCTTCGTTACTTCTATGATGACTTTAAAATTATTGTAAATAGTTGAAAAGTTAGTTATAAGAATTTTACTGTTAAAAAGATATTTACACTTAAATTTTAAATTTCTACTTTTGGTCTTGACTTTATTATAATGTGTTCAAAACTTTTTTTGATTATCTCAATTCGTTTCGCCATGAAAAAGTTGTGAAAATCACATATACATATTTGCAAATCCAAGATTTTTTTAAATTATAAATACCAAATTTTATCAGTTTTTTTTATAGCGAAACTCCTTCCGTTTTTTAAGTATGTAACAAATATTAACAGAATATAAAAATATTATCAAAACATGTGGCATTTAATCCTATGATAATCCTTCATCAAAACATATTGCGGAGATTTAGGGATTTCTTTGAAAAGTTTCTGTGACTTAGATGAACTTATCTATGCTTCTTTTTCTGTATAGTTTAATATTGAAATTAATGATAGGTTCTTTGTAAAATAGTATTTTTCACCTTAATGACTTCGCTAAAAGAACGTAACATTTCTGCCTCAGCGTCCATTGGACGTTTTTGAGGCGAGTTGGCAAAAAGTTAAATGCATGTATGTTATACACAGGTTATGTACAAAAAAAAAAAGTTTAAAAATAAAAAAAAATGATTAAGTTTTTAAATTTCCAAACTTTCAAGTAAATATTAATCTTGCTATCCAAAGATTAGTATTGTTTCTTGTATTAAAATTTGATTGGTTTCGAGAAAATTTATAGTATGATAACCAATATTATGCAGAGATTTAAAGACATGCATGAGAAGTTGCATTTTATTCATTCCATGTACAGGCAGTACTGTTTCAGCAATATTTTTATAAAGAGATAGTGTTGGATACATTCTTGGGAGATTAAAGACAGTTTTCAGTGCTTTGTTTTGAACTCTTTGTAACGAGTTAAGCTCGTTGTTTTTTTTTTTTTTTTTTTTTTTTTTTTTGTAATCATATATAATAGGGAGGTAATTGAGATGACTATGTATCAATGCATAAGTAACTTAGTTTGTGAGGGCAATATTTTTTTCAAATTGTTCATTAGGTTACAAATACTTTACAAATTTCTTTTATTGTATACGTTATGAAAATTTTGTAGGAAAAAAAGATCATTTATATCAAATTTTTTTCATTCAATAAAAATTTTCATACAATAAATACGTATACGCACAAGAACTACAAATATAGGAATTGGAAGGAAATACATCAGAATTTTGGGATATTGGCAATTTAATTAGATTAAAAGGGAGAAATTACATAAGGAAATTTAAGGTAAGCAGAATGATGATAGATTTTGTTGTATTTATAACTAATTATTATCATAATTGTATAATTAGATTTCATTTCTATAACAAATTGCAAATTAGAATAACAGAGGAAATTTAAAAGTATATCCATCGATTATAATTGTGCAATATCAAATTCTGCAATTTATGAAAATTCAGGAAATTTGCCAAGTTTTGTCAAAACGCTAACATCAGGAAGTGATTAACTGAAACTACTTCTTCAACTTTTATTTATCTACATTAACCCTAAACCCTAAAGTTAACATCTTAATATCCACGCTAAATCTAAACCCAAAATTGCATCTTAAATCTACTTAATCAACATAAATAACACTTTTCAAGCTTAAACTTAATTCATCTCTCAAACCCTGATATAAACTTTAACCTAATTTTGTTAATTTGAGTTAAATTTTAATTTAAACAAACTTAATTCTATCTATTTTAACTAAATCTAATTCCACAAACATTTAAACTTTACAATTTAATTTTTTTTTAATTACTAAAACAACTTTAATTTAACTTTAATATTGCTCAAATTTAATTTAATTTACATTTTGTTCTATTAAATTTTAATATAATGTAAAAAAAAAATTGTAAATACACTTTTACACACATTACACTTTTATACAAAATTCATTTTTTTACACTAAATACATACTTACAAAAAAATTACACTTACACTAACATAAATTTGTTATAAATATTATAAGGCAAAATGAAAATATAAAAACCAACGTTGCTGAGAAAAATTGTGAAAAGGACAACAGGCCAACAGGTAAGCTTTACGTATTTGTTTAATTTTATTGTTTTAGAAATTTTCATAGTGTTAATTATTTTTATAAACCTTATTTTATTTATAATAACAAAACCTAATCAGATTAAAAGAAATATTTATATATAGTAGTAACATAATGTTAAAATTATGTTAATAACATATATTTCCATTCCTATTCAAAATTTTAACATAAAAGTTAATTTTTTTTGATATTTTAATACTTAATATTAAATAAACAAAATGTTATTTAATTTAGATAATTTTATATTATAATTAAATTCAATATGCCTATTTAATTGCTTTATTTTTACGAACGGTTAATCGGTTATAATTAGGGAATCAATTTAAGGCTATTTTAATTATATTTTATATTTAAAAGAGGGTAAAAGAGAAAGAAGAAATGTCACCATCTTCTTTTGACAATAAGTTCAAATCAGTTTTATTTTTATTTTTAATTAATTAGTATTCAGGTCTTTAAAAGCTACCTTTTTTAAATTTAAATGATGGGTTCTTAACCTATGTCTTATGAAGACAAGAACACCACCCCAAACCCTGAGCACGGTCGGAAGAATAGGTAGCGTAGTCTTCTAAGCGATAGGGCATGAAGCTTGAACCGTTATAAGTTTTTGTGTTAAACTTATTCTTAAATTTATAAATTACACCTATAGCTGGTCCAATACTTTAAGGCTCTGAATATGTGTGCCATGACAAATTACTTTACAAATACACACCTAAGTATTTCGTTTGAAAGGTTTCAAAAACTTCTTTCACTAAAACTTAGGTTGTAAGAGCAGAGTTTAAATCTTATTAACTTCGTTTTTTCGGCATTTAACACCAATTTGTTTAGGCTTACAAATTCTGCTATTAACGCTGAATCTCGTTCCATGTGTACCTTATTGTCTGTTATAAAATCTCAATTTTAATATTTACTTCGCTTTTTAGTTTTCTACCTAGCTTTTCATTAAGAAATTTCCAGCATTTTTTTTTTTTTACTCTTGCTGAATATTATTTAAGTTGTTATAATAGTAAATATTCATAGATTCCTTACAAGGTTTACGAATTAAATTACTTATTCTTTTTAGCCTTACTTCTACATCTTTAGAGATGCATTTTTTTTTTTTTTTTTTTTTTTTTGTTTTCTTTGTTTTAGCAGATTTTTTTAATAAAATCAAAGCATGTAGATTTTTACTTATCCATGGTGTTATTTCATTTCTAATAAGTCTTTTCACATTTTTCCATGGTGGAACTGTTAACTGCCTTTGAAATATAGCTTATTATTTCAGAAGTATCTATAGAAGGATTAACAGTTATCTCAAAATTGACTTTCTGTAGCAAGAGCATAATTATAAACTTTTCTGATATTTTCATTAAATTCATATCTAAAATCTTTGCCTTTAAGTTTGCATGATATCAAATTAGGGTCTGTTAAACCGCAAGAAATGGTATCAATACAAATGTTTTCCATGGTATTACTATACACGTTATCAGTGGATGTCTCAGATTCTGGACGTGGTATTAAAGTGTGACAAGTTAAAAAGTTAAAGCTAGACAACACATTTATAAGATTTTCAGACAATGTTTGTTGTAAAACATCAGCGTTTGAATCACCAACAACAATATTAGGGAATCGAACAAAACTGCTACACAAACTTTCAACAAAATCTAAAAATTTAGCAATATTACACTTTTGTGACCTGTAGAACGACGTAAATTTTAACGGCTTTCCATTAATTTTATAATTTTCTGACGATATTGTTATCGATTCAAGATTATCATTACTTTTACACTCTTCAACTTTGTACTGTAAGTTGTTTTGGATATAAACTGAAGTTCCTCCAAAATTATCTCTTCTGCAGCAATGTACCACATTATACCCAAGGACATTATAAATTTGAACAAGTTTCCTGCACAGCAATGATGTTGGGTTGTTTTGGAAAATTAGAAATCATCATTTTAAATTTATTAAATTTTTCTATTGCTGAAATGCATCTCATGTTTACAGATGTAATATTAAAAAATTGCAATTTTGTTGTATTAAAATAATTATTAAATTCATGAACATTTTCAAAATGTTGATTATTTATCATAGAAAGAATAAATAAGTTAAAAAGAAATATATTTCAAAATTGTATGATTTGTACTTAAGTATATATAATTCTAAGCATAAACTACGGTTGTCTTCATCACCAGAATTTTCCACTGTACCTGCCGGTGGCAAGTTCGATCTACGTCGTGATAATTTATTTGTTGCAGCATCCATTAGCATATCATTTACTTCTTCTTCATTTTTTATTAGTTTCGGTCCAGAAATTTCACTTCTCTTTACGTATACTCTACTATTGTATGTATATACCATCTCATAACTAACGGTTTTTAAAGTTTTTGCATATTTGAAAACATTAAGAGTTTTCCTTAAACAGATCTTGTTTCCTGACTTTCCTTAAGTTTTGACTTGTATAACTTTAATTTATCTTTTGAATTTTTGGACTCAAATTTTACTACCATGGTACGTTTTTTAACAGTAGTAGAAGAATTCTTATTTGAATCATCTATTTTCTTAATAAAATACGCAGCACCAATATCACTCTCATTCAATTCTATACCGACTTTTTTAGAAATAGCCATAAAATTTAAATATTTGTCTCATATAACATTTGTTTGGTATTAAAAATGAGCAAAATCGGTTCTTAAATAAAAAAGTTTTGCGCCAAATACTAGAAAAACAGAATGTCCGTCATAACTCCGGTTCATACTTTTCCGCCGATATCTTTTATAAAAAGGCATGTACACCAACGAAATTTTATATAGAAAAAGTTGAAGAAACCATGTAAACTCGGAAACCAAAAAGTTTCAATCCCTGTTTCAAAATTTGTATTCCGGCAAGGGGCGCACAAACACCGCACAAAAAACTAAAAAAATTAACATCAAAATTCGACTACCTTTTATAACATTGTTAAAAGTCTACACAATAACAAAGAAGGTGTAGAATTTATCCATAAAGTTCGATTAGTTTATATAAAATCGAATGAGATAAAAAAGTATAACACGCGAAGAAAAAGTGTAGAAGAATGGAAAAAAGTTAAGTAATTTCAAGCCCATTTCCTAACATCATTTTTTTTTTTTTTTTTAATGAAATCTATGGTATTAAACTTTTGTACTCTATTAGTTTCATCAAATCTTGTGAGTTCATATATATATATAATCTATGGATTTTTTTAATGTTTTAAAAAATCTTTATGTATGGTCCTATCTGAACTTTGTCAATTTTGAAGAAATTTTTTAAATTTATTTCTAAAACTATCAAAACTGCGCTGAGATTAACAAAAAATGTTAGTTATATATTCAATATGTTGGTGAAACACACAAAAAGTATTTTCTGAAACATGCCTTTTTTAATGGCTGGGTAACCTTTATTTATGAAAGAAGCTAATTTTGTGAACACGTTTTGTCCGGATTAGGTATTTGGATTTTGGGTATTTTGAAACAAAAAAGTGCGAGTTTTTTAACTCCCTGATTTCCAGGCAAGCTTATCTATATTATACCAAAATTGCAATGGAATATCTCTCCTGGTTTAAATTTTAATAAAAATACTTAAATCTAAATTTTATGTGTTTCTGGTCACCGTCTGAAGAAATTTTACGGCATTTAATTTATTTGTATCTGTTATAATTTTCCGTATTTAAAGATATTAAATACTTATATATAGTACTTATATTTGAACATAAAAATAACAGTAAACCTTACATATATTTATATTTTTGTATGAAAAATGTTATAAGCAGGGCAACCAAAAATATACTTCAAAAAAGTGTATCATGTGCATAAAAAATTATCAAAAAATAAAAAAAAAGCTTGATTTTTATTATTAATTGCTAAAAGATATGTTCTTTTTGCACTTAAAATTATTCAAAGCTAAATTTCCATATTAGGAAATTGTATTTAAAAAACGTATCGGATAGTAAAACGAAAATTTTACTAATGAAAAATTATGTAAAAAATTTTATTGGGTGAAAAATATGCAGAATTTTTCTCATAAGTGTAAAATATGCAAAATTATGCTTCTAAGTGTAAATGGCAAAAATATGCCATTTAAATTGGTAAAATATGTTTTAAAATAAGGGGTTTCTATCAAGCTCAAAATATGCAAAAATATGTTGTTAGGACAAATATATGCCATTACAAATTGATGCCAAAATTCTTAAAATTTTCTTAAACGGATAAGTAACTAACAGTTTGGTTCATTTGAAGCCCAGGAAAAAATATGATTTTGCATATATTTGGTTGCCCTGGTTGGTTATAAGTATGTGGCAGTGCAATGCATAGTGGGGCAGAATCGAATATTATATATCTGTAACTTCTAATCAGCTAGTTCGATTTATATAAATTGTCTCATAGGCGTAGCAGAGGAATGTACAATATTTGGAAGGGAGTCCCCACAGACCCCTCAGGAGCGGAGCTATTGGGTCTTAAAATAGGTTACCTTTGACATAGAAAATTTTTAACCGTTTGCCAAATTTGTATACCTAATCCGATTTCAAACATGTCCTATTTATTTCGAATTATATGCATTTGAAATTGCAACTATCACAATCTTACAACATCTTGGTCTAGTTTTTTCAATATATAGCCAAATATTTTTATACGATTTTGAAAAAAATTTTCAGTTATTTAATGAACAAAATTATCTATCATAATTTTTACCGATTTCAAAAATAAATGGTTTTCAAATTTGTATAAATGATGTCAATAATGTAGCAGTACTTTTTTCATTTAAATGTCTTAAGTTTATAAGTATCATAAACTTTTTATTATTACGCAGTTTAATTAAGTAATACTAATTTTAAAGTAATTTACCAGTGTTAATTTTATTTTCAAATTATCTTGTACATAACTTTTAATTAAGATCTTGTGTAATTAATAAAATTTATTTATATACAAAGTATTTACGCACAATTAGGCGTAATAGCATTTTTTTTTTTTTTTTTTTTTTAATAAATCAAAGAAAAAAACATCTTGAAATGTGTATATAATGGAGGTTTTGGGCCATCAAAAAGAGCTTCAAAATAATGTACAATTAAAACGCACAAATTGGAATTGTGCGTGTGTCTTAAGTCTTTTGTTTTTTTTTTTTTTACACAAATCGGATCAAAAACAAATGGAAAAAATAGTACTTTTTAAATTATAAAAATATAGTGTAGGTGTTAAGAATATAGTTATAAGAAACAGCTTCATAAACACGAAATTTATTTTATAAATGGTATAAAATAATTTGATTTTAAATTAACCTTGATGAAAAAGATCTCAATGATGTTATTTCTTTGTTTTTTTTTTATAAATTTATTATAAAAATATGTATAAAAATATCTGATTTTAAAACACCAAGGGAAATTAACAATTTATTGTTAGTTTAGAATCCAAAAATATTCCATTAAAATTTTCTTAAATCTTTTCCTTATCGTAGTTTATTTTTGGTTGCTTTTTTATTTTATTTTATTCTTGATTGTGTGAACTTTTAAGGTTAAAGACTTTTGCTAACCGACATAAACCTACTATCGACTCTGTATCATCAGTACAAGGTCATTCGCTAACAGTAGTCATGATGATGATCATCATTATAATGATGCTGGTAAATTATGTTTACTTCTTTGCGATTCCCTGCAGCCTGCAGAGGCAAAAAACTAAATATGTAAGTGCGACTGTATTTTTATTTATATATAATTTATGTGAATTCATTATTTTATTCAGCCCAGCATCTTTCTCAGCATGATGAGTTTTTTTTTACAATGTTAAATTCGTGTTTTTCATTTGTAAATTTTGTCCGTTGTATTGGTTGTCTTATGGCAATAAGGCTGTATTAAGGCAAGCAAGATCAATGCAGTTTTGTTTTTTTTTAGTTTAGTTAAAATTCTGAAAACTATAAAATAAAATAAAATGTGACAAAGAGATATAAAAGAATAAGAAACAGCGAGGTAAAGCTGTTAAAATTATTGCAAAATTATGGTAATAAAGTCAATTAAATCATGTTGAATCAATATTTGTCTTTTTTTTTTTTTTTTTTTTTTTTGTTAAAGCAAAAATATTTTTTTTTTTTTTTTTTTTTTTATTAAATAATTTGAAGAATATTTTCCCTCAAAAAATTGTTAGAACTAAATAGTTTTAGAACTGATAAAAAATCACTTAGCTAATTTCGTGCTATTTCTACATAGCTTCTGTAAACGGGACAATCGTTTTCAAATGGTCTTTTCAAACAAATTTTGTTATTTGCAGTTTTAGGTTGTGTCCCGAAGTGATTTTCGGAGCCAGATGGGCGGACATGTTTAAATCCATTCGGAAAGTGATTCTAACGGTACGAAATGAGGCCGATTGCAAAAGAATTGGTAATAAACACTGCAATCGAAAATATGCACAAAAAAGTGCTTTATGCGCATAAAAAATCCTTTAAAAAAAAAATTTTTTTTTTTTTTCTGGCAAAATTTTAAATTTTCTGCTATTCATGCTAAAAATAAATTGATTTTTTGTAGCAATTACAAAAAATATAATTATCTTTTTGCACCTAAAATTACAAAATTTCTATAAGTTCATAAGATGAGAATTATTAAAAAAATATTTAAAATGCGTATCGGATAGTAAAAGGAAAATTTTGCTAATGAAAAATTATGTAAAAAATTTTATTGAAAAATATGCAAATTTTTTCCCTTAAGAACAAAATATGCAAAATTTTGCTCTTCAGTTTCAGTGTAGTATATGCAAAATAATGAAGTGTAAAATATAGAGAAGTATATTATTTAAATTGCTCTAAAATAAAGAAAATATGCTGCTAACCCTAAAATATGCTGTAATAAATTGATGAAAAATTATTAAAATTTTCTAAAACGAATAAATTACTAACAGTTTGGTTTATTTGAAACTTGGTAATAAATCTCCTAAACTACTAATCGAAATTTATAGGAAAATTGTAGAGGAAGGTCGACCTAAGCTTTCAGAAAAATAATTCTGTAATCAGCACCTCAAGCATGAAAAAGTTTTAAGAGTTCGAGTTTGATGAACTTTAAAGTTTTGTAATCCTTAAACACCTAAGTTATCTCTTACGGTTAAAGATATATTTAAGTTAAATTTAAAGTTTTTATTTTTTCCTTGACTTTTTTCGCAAATCAGTGGATAGATAAATATAACTTTTGCCGAAAAAATAGATAATTTTGTATTTATAATTTTCAAGAAAATTTGTATTAAATTTTAAAAATTGATAATGACTACTCACTCAAGATATCAAAAAGAATTTTGCAACAAAAAAATACTATTTACTATTTTCATGAAATATGCTTCGTCTACATTTTTGACATAGAGGCAACCAACTTAGTATTAAATCGGTCTATATACCCAGAAAAAATTTACTTATATATTAAGCTATCAAGTAATATTGGAGAAAAATAAACACTACTTATTTTTTGGCCGAATAACTACTTATTTTTGTTCGCGTTGTCCAAAAATTCCTCGCTTACAAAGTGACCGAAAGTTTTTTTTATGGGCTGTTGTTGTAGAATTAAAAAAAAAAAGACAAACAAATAACGAAAACTTTTTTGCCGTCAGTGAGATTTTAACATTGGCACAAATTTACCGTCTGTTTTTAGTGTTTACGCCTTACTCACTACACCATTAGTTAAAAAGGCGACCAAAACTCTTTTAGTATAAAGGTTAGTAAATGTAATAAAATATTTTGTAAAAGTAAACTTACAGCATCAGATTGGAGTTGTACCAACAATCTTCTGATTCCTAATTCTCTAACCAACTGATCTATTTAGTGTGGAGTAGCCAAATAATCATGAAACCTCATTACTAAGTAGCTGCTTAAATAAGTAGTTGACATTACCTAAGATCAAAAAGTTTTTGCTGGGTACTTATGTGGATACTTAATCTAAATTTTAAAAATGTTGCTTGGCTTTTTTTCTAAACCGATGATCATCAAATTTCGTTTAAGAAATCGCCATGTCTAACCTATGATGGACGGAGGTAGGAATTCTCAATCAAATTGAATTTAACCTTCTTAACTATTTCTGAAACCTTACTTCTTGAAATATTAAAAATTATTTCTTTTATTAATAAAATTTTTAAGAAAAATTAAAAAATATACTACATTTTTGTCTAAAAATTAAAATTTTTCATATCTATTTCAAAGTGTTGTCTTTGATAATGTCGCACGTCTAAAAGAGTTGAAATAATATTATTTTTACTTTCAACATATTTCAACATATTATATTTTTACTTTCAACATATTATTTTGGAATTATTCACCTCTATCATGAATACTTTTTCCTTTGAAATGTTTTCCCTTTTCCTAAATTTGTAATCGTGAAAAAATTTCCCATCAATAATTTCATGCTAAAATAAAATTCCCCTTATCGTGAATGATTTGTTTCCGCGGGAGTTTTTTCACTTTTCCCTTTTATTTATTCTTATAATTCGAATATTAAAATTTAAAAAATTTATTTTAAGGGCACTATCCGGTAATAAGTCACAAACTGATATATATATGATTCAACAAAATGCAAAACAGCAGGTCGTATTGCCTGCGGGTTAAATTTAATGTTTCTATTTTTCTTAGACTTTTTTTCGCGAATCAGTGGATAGGTAAACATAACTTTTTTTGATATTTTGTCGAAAGGGAAGGAGAAAAAAAATAGATAATTTTGTATTTATAATTTTCAAGGAAATTTGTATAAAAATTTATAAAAACCACTCACTCAAGACATCAAAAAGAATTTTGCAACAAAAAAATACTATTTTTTTTTTTTTTTTTTTTTTTTTTTTCAATACACCACAATAATATTAAATTTAATAAATTGCATTTTAAATAATAGGCTTCTGAAGCTTTTGAAAGCCGTGGATAAATGTAATACAGAGAATGAATTTAATTTAATTTTTTGTGTTTTTTTTTTTTTTTTTTTTTTTTTAATTAGATCACTTACAATGTATCGGGAAACTCCAAGAGGTCAGGTGAGTCCCGCAAAACTCGTCGAACAATTCGCTGGTGCTTGCTTTTCTCCTCTTGCAATAAAATTATTGTTTCAATTCAAAACATTTTGTACACTTTAATTTGATGTAATTCTTTTGTTTTGTTGGGTTTTCAAAAAGTTTCCGAATTGTTTTACTACATAAACTTAAATAGTGCTATAAACGTTAGTTTTATGTACGTTTATTTTGGAGCAAAAATTTCTTTAATTTTTAATTTTTTTTTTTTTTTTTTTAATTTCATTCTTTTTTACATTCACTGAGAACTGATAGCGGGAAAATTTTTTTACGTGAGATTCACGATAGTCTTTTTTCGAGTTGAATAAAAATTTCAAGGAAACAAAAATAGGTTTGACTGGCTATTACTGGATATTTTTAAAAGGAAATTTCTCTCCTTTACTATGAAAATAATTCACGAAAAATAAATTGAAATTAAGGTGAAAAATGTAACAGCTTATTAATAAATACTTTTTTCAAAGCTTAGGCCTTCCTCTATAATTTTTATATGCATTTGAATTTAGGAAATACAGATTTATACCAATTTATCACTGTTGCCCGTCTGCAACTTGTAATTTACTTAATTTACTTTAAATCCGAAAACATTAATTCCTGTCGGTTTATACTGAAAAATTAATGTTCAATTCAAGATAAAGGTAAAATGTATACTTATTAATTCTATTAATAGCTTTAATTTTCTCTCACTTTTTGACAATTTATGAACTCTATCCCAAAACTATTTCTCATATTTTAGTCCAGAAACGAATTATGACAATTTTTGATAGTACCTTGTTCAGAAGCTTGTTTCAGCTAGGGCAGTCTGAATTCAATGAAACAAATTGTGTCAAGGCTATATGGTGTGTGCGGCAAAAATTCTCACATCCAATTTTCAAATACTTTTTAAATGATCGCACAACATGAAGCCAAGATTTATCATGAGGGAAAATTATGTCTGTTCGTTCTTCGTTCAATGCTCCCTTTAAACGGATCAGTTGTGTTCCGTATATGCCTCCCGTGATTGTTTCCCCCGTTTTAATAACACCCTTCTGATCCCAATAAATATAGAGCATTAGTGACGTCATGGATATTCTCCTTTAGTATCGATTTTCCTAGCTGTCCGAGTTTCACAAACCTGTTTTTTACGTTAGATTTTCAATACAAAACAACAATTCGATACAAAACAAATTAATGTTGTGGCGCTAAAGCAGAATTATTGACATAAAACATCGCCTTTTTTCGCCCATTTTTCTTGCTTTTGGAAGAATTCAAATGCTTTTAAACATCTGAAGAGCATTTGTTTGATCTACTTCCAATAATTCTGCAAACACTTCTTGCATTTGCATTTCAATGAAACATATTTGCATTGCAATGAAGTGTAACAACAAAAAATTATCTGAAAAATTCCAATGCAAAATGAGCAAAACCCTTAAAGTGTTTTTCAAAGTTAGTTCAAATTTCGAACTTGAAATTCGAATTTTCGTAAACTTTTTTTTTCAATATGATTGGAAATAAAAATCGTTTATATTATTTAATTCAAATTTTATTATATGTTGTTGTTGTTTTATAGACTACTAGCATTATTATACTAGATTTTTGTTAGATGCACCACACTTTTTAAGCCCATTTTTGTTATAATATTGTTTACTTTATATAACTTCACCTTATGTCTAAGCTACTAAACCGATTAAAATGAAATATCTCACATATGTACTTCTTTGAAGGAAGTATTGAATGGATGCCACGCCCACATTTTTAAAAGAAATTGTTGCTTTGCTTCTTAGTAAGCATATTTAAAATTAAATATTTTGATTATTGTAGTAAAAAAATATCTCAGGTGCCATGCCTTAAAGATTAAATTTTATAATATACAATATTTTCTATTCCTATTCCTGTTGTATGTCAGATTTTATGTAAATTGCCTTAATAGCATTAAGAAAGTAGCAAAAAAAACTTATATTTTAGCCCATAGTTTTCTCCACTACATACTTGATATATTTGCTAAATAACTATCAGACAAATTATTATTTAGAAAAAGTGGGCGTGGCATTTTTATACATTTTATATCCCATATCAGTTAAATCTGTTGAATAATGTAACTACTCATATATCGCAAACAATCTTGTTATGAAAAGTGGGCGTAAAAAGGTAGAGACATTTAATAAAAATCCTACAGAAACTTTGAACTCTCTAATACCATAAAAACCCATAAATACACTGATATTTACTGATTAAACGTTTTCTATTTACACACATAATGAAAAAAGTGATCCAAAATATCCTAAGTTTAAGAGTCCATAAAATCGAAATTCGAACTTTGAAAAATCCTTTGGAAATTTAATTAATCTGATGGTGTACTTCCGCGTTGGAATCATTGAGACAATATTTGATGACCAAAAATTTATCGTATAGTGTAATTTAACTTCAAGGTTTTTGGTTTGGCCATATGACTATCCTCATCTAAACCACTTACGAGAAGTTACCTCAGCATAAATATGATCCCCATAATCTTCTACCAAAATATAAGGGCTTTCTTCACTTGCTCTATGCAAAAAATAATAAAATAAAAATTAAAAATTTTTGTATCACCTATAAGTACATATTCTTCATGTAACAAATATATGTACACTACCTGATATTGTAAACATGGGTGTTTATTACAATAAATATTTCATAAGAATCTTAAAAAAATACCAAAATTCTAAAAATGGAAACCTCTGAATTATTATCTTATATATGGAACTGAAAATAAATTACTAAATTTTTACTTTTTTTCTAATTCTTTAATTTAGAAAATTTTTTATAAAATGCTAGTTACTTCAAAAAAAATATTTCTAACAATTTAAGCATTCTTTTTTTTTTATCGTACTTACCTTATTTACAATCACTTTTTTAAAATTAAATTTAAACAAATAATATCTACAAATAAAGTTGAAAACATGTCATTTTTAATTCAAAAAAAATAATGTTGTTATTTTAAGCATCCTTTCACCGATTACTTTTAGATTGAACAATTTTCAATTGTATTAGTATTTGAAGTTTCAAATATAAAAACAAATGAAGAAAAAAACATCTTTAGAACTTGAACAATTTTGGGCACATGAGTTCATAGTAGATGAACATTAAAGTAGAGCAGTTACTACATATAATTTTTTGAAAGTGATGATGACAACATCAATTGTATTTTAAGAAAAAAATAAAATAAAAGATTTGAAAGACAATTTATAAACAGATAAAGTAAAATAACTAACCAGTACTTTAATTTTGTTTTTTATTAGTTTTAACAATCACCAACAAAATTTGTTTTATTTTATAATAAATTGTAATTATATAACATATTATTATTTTTTTTTTTTTATTATTTAATATACATAATTTAAAAAAAAAATTGCGGAGCAGAGGGTGAATATTGTTTTAAAAGTTAATTGAATTAAATTTAATTAATTTTAATTTTATCACCTTTTACAGTTCATTATAACAAAAGGAATATGATATGATTTCATATACAATATCGTGTCATTAAATCTAATTCATATTATTCCATTTTGCGTCTTTTAAAATACACTCCCTAAAAAAAGCAGTACAAAAATAAAATAAATTGTTTAAATATGAAGTATTTAATTATTTTCTTGACATTTTAAACAAATCAAATAATCAAAATTTCACTTTAAAGTGGAAATTTACCAAATATTTTAATTTTACTAAAATATGTATTAACTTTGTAAAGTTTATAAAAATAGCAAAATTTCACTAATTGATAAAAAATTCTCAAAATTTTACAAAAAAAAAATAAAATTTTAAAAAATTTAAAAAAATAGAAATTTTAACGCAATATAAAAATTTGCCTATACATTTGAAAAATCAAAAACAAATCGAAATCGAAATTAAAATTTTACCAAATCAAAATTAACACAAAAATTTAAAGTATTTTTAAATATTAAAATTTAAATTACAACAAAAAAATCTAAATTTCACTAAAAAGAAATGATATTGTATTAAAAATCAGAATTTTTTCCAAAAAATTTACATTTTAAATTTAATAAGAAACAAGTTAGAGCGCTATACCCTGCACCACTTTACCAGCAAATAAAAAAAGTAATATGCTTTAATATTGTCGTTTTTATCATTAAAAAATAATACATACATTTGTTCCACAAGCAACACTTGCTTAAAAAAACACACACACACAAGAAGAACTTATAAACATACATGCATTTACACATTTTTATATGTATATACAAGCAAACTGACTGCATTTACAAAAGACAACAAAACAACATCATTATAATACCGCTGTTGTCAACTAAACTGCTTGCTTATACAAAAAACACTAATAGTCATTGCAATATTTAGGTATATATACAACACTGCTTGCTTATACAAAAAATGACTACTAAATTTATATACATATGTTTGTATGTAGATACATGCTTACACAAAAAACAAGAACACTGTATGTACTCGTACAATCAACAACACTGTTTAATTTTCAACTCGTTTCTTTATGGACCGATGTAGTTAATTCAAGAAATAGAAATTCTATGTAATATTTATAACCGATCTATATAAAAATGAAATCCGTAGCTTAAACATGATCTTCAAAAAGTCAAAAAAGTCCCTAGCTTATATAGAGGCTTCAGTAATCGAAATCCGATTTAAGATACTGTTTTTTTTTTTTTTTTTTTTTTTTTTGTCATCGCTATTTAAGAAACGATCGTAATAGATTTCAAGAGCAAAATTCTCGACGGGATTTCCGATCGTTATATATATATATATATATATATATGTCAGTCATCGGTGGGCTTCATAAACACAATTTCAAGCTATCATCGCCCTATCGATATCATTTCTTACAAGGACCCAGAAAATATTGACTTTTTTGCTCTCCGATGAAAATTGTTGAAATTACAAACGGAATGTGGAAACGAAATGATGACATATATACCCTTTACATCTATGGTGACGGTTATAAAAATCTAACACAAAAGAATATCTTCAATAAAATTAAATTTACCTAAAATCGAAATTCGCCAAAAAGACTCACTAATGTTCACTAAAGAATCAAAAGTTCCTCAAAAACAAATGTATCGGAAAATAAAAATTTATGTATTAAAAAATTTTAACATTTCAGCAAATTGAAATTCATAAAAAAACGAAATTTCACCAAAAATATCGAAATTCTATAGAAAATAGATTTTTTCTCAAAAATATCGAAATTCTCAATAAAAAAGAGAATCACTTAAACAGGAAATTTCATAAAAACAATAAATTACCACCTAAATATAGAAATTCGCAAAAAAAAGAAAGTAATTTCACCAAAAACATCGAAATTCCATAGAAAATAGATTTTCCATTAAAATATCGATATTAAAAAAAAAAACTAAATTTTACCTAAATCAGAAAATTTCATTAAAAATCTAAATTCCACCAAATAAGTGAAATTTATTACAAATTATTTTAAAAATTTTCAAAATTTAGCAAAAATGTTTAAAATTTACAAATAATTTTCTAAAGAAATTTCAGTCAAATTTTTAATAAAAAAAAAAAAAAAAATATTTTATTTTATCTTTTTATTTCCTCTTAAAACTTAATTAAGCATATTAATTATTTTTTGTTTTCTACTTTCATTAACAAATTTCACCAAAAATACCAACTTTGAATAAAAGAAAAAAAAAAATAATAAAACTGCCTTAAATCTAAATTCATTCGAAACTTAATAATTTCTCAAAATTTCCAAATTTTAAAAAAACTCAAAATTCACAAATAATTTCCCAAAAAACATTTACAAGAAATATCGAAATTTCACTAATTTTTCTAAAAGTTGTATTTCAAAAAATAAATCGAAATTCACAAAAAAAAAATCAAAAATTTATCAAAACTTGTGAAATTCCAACAAAAATGAATTCGCAAAATGTTAAAATTTACTCAAATTTTGAAATTTCACTGGCTAACCGAAAATTGTTAATAATTTCTCAATATTTCGAAATTAATAAACATTTTGAAATACAATTATTATTTCAAAAGAATAAAAAATTCTTTAAATAGTCGAAAAATTACAAGAAAAATCAAAATTTTACTAATTTCTCCAAAAACTTGAAATTTTTATAAAAAATCATAATTTCAATAAAAACTTGTATTTCAAAAAATAAAATAAAATTTCAAATAAATCATCTAAAATTCGAAATTTCGCTGACATAACGTAAATTATTAAAAGATTTAACTAAACATTTTTATATATATATATATATATATATATATATATATATATATATATATATTTTTTTTGAAATTTATAAGAAAATCTAAATTTACAAATAATCAGCCAAAAGAAACAAAATTCCTCTAAAAATAATCTAAAATTTAGACAAGAAAAAATTAAGTTTCACTGATTTTTTTTTTTTTTTTTTTAATTTCACAAAATATTCGAAATATCTGTCTTAACCAGCGAAATTTAAATAAAAATCTAGTGATTTCTCAAAATTTAAATATTCAAAATTTCACTGAAAAATCGTAAATTATTAAAAACATAATTCAACAATTTCACAATATTTTGGAATTTATACAAAAGACTTAAATTCATAAATAATTTCCAAAAATAGTCAATATTTTACAAGAAATTTTACAAGTAATTTCACTAAAAAAATCTATCAAAGTTTAGACTTTCCCAAAGAAAAAATATTTTATATTACAAAAACAAAAATAATAATTTTATCGAAATTCAAATAAGACAAATTTCCACGAAAATACCTACACTTTACGACAAATCGAAATTTCACCAAAAGAAATAATCAAAATTTTACAATAAGAATCAAAATTTTAGTAAGATCATCAAAGTAATAATTCTTCACCAAATAATTTTATCAAAAAATAAAAATTCAAAACAAGTAAGAAAGATATAATCAATCAATCCCGAACATATAATGCCCTGCATCGTTGTGTATGTGCACTAAAATTCGGGAAGGGGTCTTATATTAGACCTGTGGAGGATTGCGGACCGATACTTGTGTTAAGTGTAAAATAAGATATACGAAAGAAGAATATTACGTTGATTCTAACTTTAATATTAATTTATGAATTTTAGGGTGATTTCCGAAGGTGGAACTTGTATTGGAGCGGAGCTATGATAAATTATGGACCGATGCTCATAAAATTAGGCACTATGATTTCTACTTGAATAAAGCTTTTTTGTGTTTAATATTAACTTGATATTAACATTTGTATGGAATTTATGCACGTTATAAAGTGGTAGCTATGGTCAATTATGGACCGATCTTCATGAAATTTGGCATAAAAATTTATACTTATACAAAATTCAAAATATTGCTATATTTATAGCGACTAGGTAAAATATTGAACCGGTCGTAATTTTCAATGGGCTTCATTCTTGTGTCAAAATAATTATTAGTTCTAAATTTCATCAAGATATCTTTAAAATTGCCACCTGTTCACAAGGTCGTATGTACAGCCAGCCAACCTGCCGGTCAGACTGACCGACGCACAATAGCTCAGAATCGTTTTTCATAGGCCAAAACTCTAACTTTTGAATCAAGAAAGATATTTTGGAAAAAAAAAATTTATGGAGAGATATTTTCTTAAATTTTTGTCCAGTTTCAATTTCATTAAAATTGGTTCATCAGTTGTTGAAAAATGTAAGGAAAATTTTAACTTTTAATTTTTTATAGCATTTAGTATGAATGTGCGGATTTTTTGTTTTTTGAATCAACTTTACTTATAAAAAAATATAAGCAGATAAAAAATATTTTAATAATAAGAGATAAGAGATAAGCGTATCTGACGATGCCAGTAATATATTAAAAAGAATTTAATTTGTAAAATTTCGTAATATTTTTCCGATATTATGCTTTCTATAAAAGCTGTAGTTCTTATTTCTTTTTTCTTGGGCTTACTATGATAGATATCCATTTTTTGTGAACTGTTACAGACATATTTTGTTGTATAAATTCGAGCAGTTTCCTTTGCACAATCACCAAATTTTCTAGCATCAATTTGTTCATTGAACACAAGTACACCGATAATTGTAATAAGATTTATAACAACACCTGTTATTTCAGATACTCTATCGGGATCTGAAAAGAACATTCTTGCTGTGTTCCCACCATTCTTATATCCTGAGCCTTGTTCTGGTTGATCTATAATCAACACATGTTTAAGAAATTCGTCCTAAACATGTTTCTATTTTAAACTTCTTAACTCCTTATTGGTGTCGTTGTTTCTTATCTATTTTTAGTATGTGTAATGTGAAAAAATTTTGGGAGTAACTTCATTCAAATGGGAAAAGTGTTCTACAGGTACAAAAGAATATATGGGGTTAAAGGGCATTCGCCTTTCTTCTGGTAGTAAAATTTCTTTAACTCCTTTTGACCTCAAAAGTTCTATTCCACTAAAATTAAAATTTGATTAAAATATAGTGCCTGAGAAAACATTTAATGATACAGCATCTATAAACGGTACAGTGACACGTCATACCATTTCTTAAGACTATTATCCTACCAACATAACAAAAAAAAAATGCAGCCAATTATCGATAATAGTTTGCGAGTAATGATAATTTACTTTTGATCAAATTTACAAAAATCAAATTTTTTTTATAAAATAACATAAAATATTTGTTTTTAACAGCATGCCACGCCCACAATTACCAATATTTTGATCTAAGTTTTTTTGTCACCTTAGTTTTAATATGTTCACTATTGAATGGCATTAAAATTTTGAAAATCGGTGTTAACAAAAAAATTGGAATTTTTCCAATGAAATTAATTCTGAACCACAGAGCGACGGACATCGTTAAATTGACTCAGAAAGTGATTATAAGTCGAACGGTATACTTTAAGGTGGAGGTTAGTTTTATTCTGTGCGTTGCAAACATTGGCATAAGCGCATAATATCCCAACTACCTGAAGTGTATAAGAACTAATTTACAGACGTATCTAAATTGATTGAGAAATCCTGTGTTGTAGAATCAATGTAGCCCTGTGTAATTTAGGAGCATATATTTTTTCATTAATGCATTTAATTAAGCATACTGTTACATGCGCAATTATAAAACATGTATACCCAACCTTTTATAGCAACTTTTACAAATATAAAATAAAAACAACAAATTCAAATTTACCACCATAAATACAAACACACCTCGTTCTATTTGTTATTTCCTCTGAACACACTTGGTATTGGATTTTAACACAAAACCTAGTACCAAAAATTAAGCTAAATAAATTTTGTTACATTTTGCTACATACAAACAAACATTTAAATAGTTTTTTAAATACCATTAACATATAAAACTAAAAATTTTAAGATTTTTTTTTTCACTATTTTGTTATCCAAAGAAAACTGTGCAAAAACTAAACCTAAGCGTTGTTCATTTTATATGTCATTAAATAAAATTATGTTCATGCACGCTTAGCAAAATGACCTCAATAAAAATTCAACTAAATTCATGTCTATAAAATAGATAAAAAAAAATCTTTAGATAATAGATAAAATAGTTGTCGTAATTAGTATAGGTGAAGTTTAGCTTAGGGATGTATAAAGGAAATAATGTATATAATTAACAATTGAATGAGAGAACTTTTTCTCTAACCCAATATAATTTAATTTAAGAAATACATCATAACAAATCCCAATTTACGGCAATTACTTATTATAATTTATTTTTTAAAGTATTTACATTTAGACAAGAAACCTAACCTGTATACATTAATAAACAATTAGTGAGTTTATTATTACTATAAAATTGTTGTTAACTTTAATTAGCATCTCCATCTAATACAAATTTGGTAATTGTTATAAATTATTTTTAAAACTTCTAATTACGGAAGTTAATTCTCGTTAAACAACCCAGCAAAAATCAAAATTATTTTTAAGTTAAAAAAAAGCTTTCTAAGATTTGAATATACCTTCAAAGTTAAACGTAAAACTCGAACAGTGAAAACAAATACAAATTTAATATTTATACACTTTTTATATCTGTGAAATTAATTTATTTTTATATTTTCTCATTTCTAGGACATCAAATCAGTTGAAACACAACTTGAGGAATATGCTACCAAAACATTGGAGGAAATATCCAATTATTATGTACAACTTCATAGTTTTTTACAAAATGAAGAGAAAGAAATTACCGAAAAATTTAATGAAATGTGCCAACAGCCAGAATTTATGTTACGTGAAGCAACTACCAAATTAAATGAATCTCAAGAAACTTTAAATGTAAGTTTCCTATATGCAATATGCAGTAATTGTCTTAAAAATTCTATTATACGAACTAAAGGAAGTTTGTCCAAAAAACCTAACTCTAGAAATCTATAGATTTTTTTTTATGTTCTGATGCTGAATCCACTTCAACCACATATACTTAAAAAAAATATTAAAATATTTAATATTAAAATATTTAATTTATATGTGAAATTGAGAGGGTTGCTCCACATATTGCGATATATCCCAAAAAAAGTTTATCCGATTTCGTTAAATAAAATTTCAAAAAATTCAGATTCAAATCATCTATAAACTGTACTTTCCTTTTTTTAATCTGCCAAATATTTTAGGAGGTATAAAATATTATTTTGTAAAAAAATATCTAACTTATATAAAATCGAAAACAACAAAAAAATTTAAACTTTTATTCCTTAAATACAAAGGCTATGTGATGAGAATCGCATATCGCATAAAATTGGCGATTACGATTTGAATGGTTTTACACAATCGCAAGAGGTTAGACGATTTCAAATCGCATGTTTATACCAAAGTTTCAAAAAAATAATTTAATATGTTTTCTTTTAATTTGAATAAAAACTAGTAATATTTACAAACAATTTTAAATAAAAATATTAAATTTAAAATTTGATACAATATTCTCTTTTCTCATACATTAGCGATTTAATAGAAACAGCTGATCAAATTAAGTGTAACCAGACAGGTAAAACGCGTGAACTGCAGCACATGTCAAAATAAATCTGACGATTTTCAAACCGCATGAGAAATGACAAAATGATTATAAAATAAAGTGATGAAACTTTATTTACAATTAAGTAATAAGTAATGGTATCTCAATCAACAATAATTTTAACAATAATAAATTTCTTTGAAAATAATAGCAATATATTTTGTATTATTTGTAAGTTAATTAGGAGTTGTGCATCGATTTTAATGAAAAAATTCTTGTTTTATTTGTAACATATTTAGCTTTATGACAAAGGAATAGAAACAATAATTTGTGTTAAAAATATAAAAATTTTGTATTAAATTTGCATTTTTTTTTTACATAACTTTTTGAAAATCTCTTTAACTATTGAGCATATTAAAAAATTATATTAGTACAACTTGAAGGCGATTTAGACATTATTTTTTGGTTTTTTTTTTTTTTTTTTTTTTTTTTTTTGATATTTTATTTAAAAGAAATCGGAAAGGGCGTTTTCGAGTTATGGAGCAATATATGGATCAATAACCTTAATTTTACATTTTGCGGTTTACACATCTGCTCAAAATAACCTTATACATGCAAAAATATGATTGGGGGAACCATAAACGAACAGTGTCATATTATTTTTAGATTTTATTGTTGGAATATTATATTGTGATTGAATGTAGCAACATAATATATGGCTAAGTAAATTAACATAAATATTTCAACATGTTCATTGCATAACCGGAATATGGTTACAACACAATTAATATATGGTTGTGGGACAACCATATTATGGTTATGCACACAAAATATTCATGTATATAAAAATATAATGTTTATCATGGTTATATCATTGCATGAAAAATTTTTATTGTAAAATTATTATTTTTTTTTTACGAAAACGATTTTTTAAATAACTTTAGGAAAAAGAATTCTGAGAACGTAAGACGCTAAAAACATATTTTATGATTCCGTTATCAATTGCGTAGTTTTGCATGACTTCTCATCTTTCAGGCAATTTATAGATAAAATCTAATATTTTGAGAAAAGAAATGAATCAACCAAATTTTTAGGGCAAATCAAACAAAAAAAAATAGTGGCAAGAAGAGACAATGTCTGGACTAGGCTGATCGATTATTCGACTTTTTGGAAGAACCGGCTTTCGAATAGTTCAAATAGTTGGAATTTTTAAAGACCCGGTCGCTGTTCTAAAAATTCCGAAAAAAAATGGTTCAGCATTTTTTTTTTTTTTTCAGATTTAAGTATTTTTATCAAGAGAATATAGTCTCTAAAAAAAATCAACAAATGTTATAATATTGAGTTTAGAATTTATTATATATAACTATTTTAGGAAAAAAAAAAATAAATTAAGTTTTATATAATATGTACAGAAACACAGTGTGAGATTTTGATGATTTAGCCGACCAAAAGTACATTTTTGGATCACTACTTAAAAACGTCAAAACATTTTATTGGAACCGAATTCTTCAACAATTCTTTTTCTGTGACGTGTTTGTAAAATAGTTTTTTTCTGGTACCTAAAATTTATTTATAAAATAGTTTTTTTCTGGTACTTAAAATTTATTTTCGTTGAGTTTTATTTCGATACAAAGAAATTCAAGAATTTAAACGCTCTGAAGTGATTCCGCGAGGAATGATTTATAAAGACTATAGGCTAAAATATGACACGATCTTATTTCTATATATTTTAGAGCAAATACAAACTCAATAAAGTAAAAATTAAAATTGTGGACAACTAATTTTGCAAAATCTCACACAGTGCTATAGTTTAATATGGAAAAATTTTGTCTCATTTTTTCGAAGGTAGAGTTTTATTTCGATACCAAGAAATTCAAGAATTTAAACGCTCTGAAGTGATTCCGCGAGGAATGATTTTTAAAGACTATAGGTTAAAATATGACTCGATCTTATTTCTATATATTTTAGAGCAAATACAAACTCAATAAAGTAAAAATTAAAATTGTGGACAACTAATTTTGCAAAATCTCACACAGTGCTATAGTTTAATATGGAAAAATTTTGTCTCATTTTTTCGAAGGTAGGCCTCTTCCAAATACTACTCCTTTAAAAAATGAAGTAATGTATTATTCCTAATATTAAATTAATAAAAAAACATAAAATATTTAAATTGTTTGTAAGAATGTTACGGGTGTTACACGAGAAAAAAAACTAATTCCATTGATATGCGAATTTCATTCAAGATAATTTTATTACCTTAATATTTCTTTAAACCTATAGAATTAATTTAAATTTAACCTTAAAATATATTAATAAAACAAACAAGAAATAAACTTTATGAATATAAATCAGTTAATAAATTTTTCGTAAATTTCCATTCAAATATTAGTATTTAGTACAAATGTTATTATAAATGAAGTGTTTTAAACCGATTTTTGCGTTTAAACCGAAAAAGCCGGTTTTAAAACCGGTTGGAAAACCGAGTCGATCACCCTAGACTGCACTCGTATACGTTTCAATTGTACAGGCCTCTCGTGATCCCGTTTTAACAGCTTATGACAAAAACGTCATAACTCAAAAAACAAAAAACTTGTTTTTGTGTTAATAATGTAGAAATACGCTTTATCAGTGTTACCATGACAAAAAATTTTTTCTAACCAAAATTTTGAAAAAAATAACCAAGTTATAAGAAAAAAAACGAACGAAACGAATTTTAAAAATTCTAAGTTATTATATAAAAGTTTATATAATTTTAATATATTTATTCGGTTTTTAAATTCTTTGCGTATTAATCATAAACTTTAGTTAGTCTTTAGGAGAAAAAGTATTTAAAAACTGTTTCAAACAATATTAATCAAAATATGATCCTTAATCCAATTCTGGAGGGGTTGGGATGTAAAGTTTAATAATAAAAAATTAATTATTCTCACGTTCTTATAATATAATGTCGAAAGCAAATCATATTGTAATAAATTTAAAATTGCAAAACAGCTGGGTCGAGCAGTAATGGAATAAAAGGTTGACTTTTGCAATTATGTATTTACAGAAAAAGAATGCAAACAGAGTTATTTTTTATAGATTCTTAGCAAAGCTCATTTGGTAAGAAAAAGATATTTAATTGGGATGTTTGGTAAAAAGATTCAATATCAATCGTTCATGTACCAAAGCACTCATATATTAAATTTTAATATATTAATTTAAAAATTGTGTACAAAATTGTGGTCCAATTGAAAATACAATTGAACTGATAGAACACTATCATTGTAGTTATTTATAAAATAATGTGGTGCAATTTTTAAATTTTTATTATTATTTAATTATGTTGTCTTACACAGTTGAATAACTAAATAATGTAAAATTTTTTTTTTTTTTATTCTCTACAGCACCATATTGGGGAACCCCCTAAAGTTGGTTTATTATTTCACCTAGTCCAAATAAATGTTCTCTACAGAATTTAGCACAAATAAAATATTTGTAATATTTGTAATCGCTTTAAGATAATTATAGCTTCTATATAGGGTTCTCTTCCGAAAATCATTTAAAAGTATTTAAATCACAAATGTTAGTATGTTAATAAATTTTGGATGAAATAAGATTAACCACACGCATATAATGCTTTCCCTCAAGTGTGTGTTACTTTAAGGCACATACACAATAGCGATATCATATAGTCGGTCTTCACCGAATATACATTTCTTTTAATAGTAATTTGTTTTGTAATTACAAGTATTTAGATTGTTACATCGTTAGAACATTCTGACAAAAATCTCCCAATCCACTTCACTTTTTGGTTAAATATTAAAAAAAAAATATATATATTTTCTATTGATTTAAATTGTTTTTTATTGTCAGTTAAAATTGGAATGAGAAGTTATAGAAACCTTTAGTTTTTAATTGTATGATCAATGTTTAGCACACTCTCTTCTTAGTGGTTTTATTATTGGCAAGATTAGCAGAGTAAATATCATGTTTAAAAGTAATAAAAATAAAATGTTTATTTTACAAAAAAGAAAAAAAAAATTAACCAAAATGGAAAGAAGGTTATCATCTGCAATTTTGGTTGAAAATAACTAAAACGGCAACACTACGCGTTATATCATTATCTTCTGCAAAAATATCATGTACATATCTTTTATGGTCACCGTTTGAAAAGAGAATATGCCATTCATTTTTCTATTAAAGTAAATGGAATGTCAAAACTTTGCATGCGATTTCTGCAAAACTAGTTTTTTTTTTTTTTTGAGTTATGACGTTTTGGAAGTAAATGAGCGATATGTATATTAAAGTGCCTTACGAAAAAAAGTTACAAATGTTTCCTCTAGAATTGAAGATTAGTATATTCTTGCATGATTCTCAAAATATTACGTCTAAATGTTTTCATTTCCATTTAAAACACCTCTAAAAATACGGATTTCTTTCAATAGCATTATAAAAATCTTCGTTATGATAAAGTTAACTTCAAAATATTATAGGGACATATTAATACTTGGAATATGTATTTAAATAATTCTTATATTTATTTTTGATTCCCGATATATTAAAATTTTGACTTTTTTCATATTTTCCTTATTTAAACATGTAATTTAAATGCATTTTTCATTTATATTGAGTTTTAAGGTATCATTGGAAATGTCTATTCTGATACTATTAAAAATTACAGATAATTTAAAAGCGAAAACTTCAATTTAATACATTTAGTTCTCATAAGGTTAAATCAGAATTTTTTTGCAAATAAGTTGTATATACGTAAATGAATTAATGAAAAATAAAATGTATAATAATCGAATAAAAGAAATTCTTTAAAGTTTAGTCGCTATTTTACACGAATGTATATACATATATATATATATATATATATATATATATATATATATATATTCTTAAATAACGATTTATTTTCCAAAAAAAATAATAATAATATTAAAAATATAAGTTAACCTATTATGGACCGGTGATCCCAAAATATTACTTTTGTTAAATGAATACATATATCAATAGTACTAAATAAGACCATTCCAAAGATGCTCTAAAGTCTTATTACGTTGGTAAATGTCCGAAATATTCAAGCGTTTATAATATGGTATTTAAAAAAAATCGGAAAATTTTACAAAAATCTTAATTTCACGAGAATGAAAACTAATTAAAAGAAATGTTTGATTACATATTGTAATTTTTTTTTATAATAAAAAAAAATACACCATTTATTTAAAACCAAATTTTTAGAGGTATTTTAAAAATGGTCCAGCCTACGTGAACGAAATAATTGAACCGAAATATTTTGGGGATTAGTTTATAACATATGAATCTTTAATTTTAGGGGGGTACATGTGCAACATCTTTTGTCTTCATACAAATCGATGCACTTTAATGTATATGACAACTGATCGAACCAAATACAAACCGTAACCTTGGCGACAGGGATATTCGGCTTTAGGGACGATTTTCCTCGTTTTTTGTGCTTTAGATTATCATAATGGATTTACTTCTCACCGCTAAAGCAGTATTCCAAACATGCAAAATCGCATTTCGACGTTTGTGCACCCAATTTGCACTAAATTTTTATACTTTTGAATGAATCGAAATGAAGTGGAAATTATCTTGATCTAGTTCCAACTATTCTGCAATGAACAGTTTTAAATAACCACTCACAACAACTTGTGTATAATCCCCGTACTCTTCCACCAAAATACGATGACTTTCCGAGGCGATTTTCTGCAAAAACTTCTCGAAAAAATAAAAACTACGAAACTCTCCACATTTAAAACTTCAAAAACGCTTTAACAGGTTGGCACATACTGAATAAGAAAACCTAAAGACAGTATTTTCACATAACATAATTGTAAGAATGAACTGCTTGGAAAAATACAATTAACGAAATATAGTGTAAAGCGATGACATAACTTGGTGCTACAAAATAAAAATTAATTAATACACTTGGAATATAACATAGTGCAGTTTGTAGGTATTAGTGAGTAGATTATTACCAATTTTTTTTTTTTTTTTTGTTTTTTAAATTTTCAATATACCCTCAAAGTCGTTAGTTATTTCCAAAAAAAAAAAACCGATTTTTCGGACTTCGCGGCTTTAAAAATTTTAATCTCGTATACCTTTTATCAAATTTAAATTTATTAAACACAAAGGGATGAAATTGAGAAAAATGGCGATAAATTGAAAATTAAAAGTAGATTTTTTACAATGGAGTTGTTAAGCATAGGTAATTATGAACATAGTTACACGTTTTTTGTTAATTTTGTAGAAATATCTTTAATATTTTTTTTAATCAGTCTAAAAACGGACATTTTCTTCTTTTATATAGAAATTCAAAAAGTTTTTAGACGAACATGAGTGAAAAAAATTGTTGTATTTTTACTTAATACACTGCCTGCCACTTGAATAAGGAATCGCATTTTTTTAACTTTAATTAAGTATATCTCCTAAACTATAGTTCAGAAAAAAATAATTTGTTGCCCAACCAAATTTCAAAGTGTTGGCTTTAGTTTCCTGAAGAAATAAAAAATATACATATTTTGTTATACTAAAATTTCTGTGGTACTATTTCGTGTGTTACTTGAATAAGGAATTATTTTAATATTAATCAGGAAGGCTATGATTTGAATTTCTATCAATATAAACGGCTAGAGAATTTTTAATTTGATAGTTTTTAAGTAGTTTTTATTAAAAATGGGACGTGGTAAGGCTCTTAATAACTCTGAAAAAGAACAAATTATAATTTTGAAATCTCAGGGTCAGAATCCGGTGCAAATAGCCAAAAACATTAATAGAGGAAAGACAGTTGTGTACAATTATTTGAATATCAAAAATACGTGAAAAAAAGTGGAGTCAGTGCCAGTCTAAGAACAGTGCACTGTATTTTAAAGTCGTGCCCATACAAGAAAACTTCAAAAAAAAAACACCATTTAATGAAAAACGCAAATCACAACGTCTACAGTTTGCCAAAAATACAATGACATGGTTCGACAAATGGTTTAAAGTTGTATTTTCCGATGGAAAAAAATTTAATATTGATGGTCCCGATGGGTATAACTATTACTTCCATGACCTAAATAAGAAGGAATTATTTTTGAACCGCAGACACAGCCGAGAGAGCGGAATAATGGTATGGGGTGCCATTTCGTATTATGGTACCATAGAACTGGTTTTTATATCCAACAAAATGACTGCAACATTCTGCAGGAAGCATTTCCAAAATTTAATGATTTCTTAGGATACCTTGGACGTACCAACACGACAACGCTCCGGTTCATACCGCCAGAGCTGTAAAACAATGGATTAATCAACAAGGTGTTCAACTTTTGAATTGGCCCCCATATTCACCAGACCTGAATCCAATGGAAAATGTCTGGGTTGGCTTGCAAGAAAAGTTTATAAAGGAGGAAAACAATTTGAGACAATAGAATCCTTAAAGGATGCAATAACGGAAGCATGGAGTTCAATTTCGCTAAATTACTTGGAGTCATTATACAGTACTCATTACTAATTGAATGCTAGAAGATAATTACTTTCATTTTTAGAACCTACAATTTAAAAATAAATTACAGTTTGCTTAGTTTTAAAGTATTGCTTATTCAAGTGACACACGAAAAAGTACCACAGAAATACATGTCTTTAAATAAATGCATAATTTTAGTATAACAAAATATGTATATTTTTTATTTCTTCAGGAAACTAAAGCCAACACTTTGAAATTTGGTTGCGCAAAAAATATTTTTTTTTTTTTCTGAACTTTAGTTTAGGAGATATACTTAATTAAAGTTAAAAAAATGTGATTCCTTATTCAAGTGGCAGGCAGTGTATGTCTAGTATAAAAATCCATAAAGAAAACATTTTAGGGATTTTTTGTGATTTGGAAACAAAAAAATATTTTCAAAAAAAAAAAAAAATTCAAGGTAAATATGCTTGTTTTCTTAACAAAAACAAACTAAAATCTATATATATATAAAAATAGTGTAAAAAATGTATAGTAATTCATAAAATGAGAACGACTGGGCCGATTTCTGTAAAATTTTTTGTCAGGTGTTCGTTGAAAAATCCCTCCGAAAAAGTCGGAAAATTGGAAAAATCGAAAATCGAATTTTTGTATGAAATTTTGTGTGAAATTATTCCTTAATGGCTTTCCAAATCAAACAATAGAAAGTTCTTAGTGTAAATCATGGAAAATTGCGGAAAATTGGAAAATTGGAAAAATCGAAAATTGATTTTTTGTATGAAATTTTGTATGCAATTATTCCTTAATGCCTCTCCAAATGAAAAAATAGAAAGTTCTCAGCCAAAATCCAATAGATGGCGTTAGATTAATCTCGAATTTCCCTGTTTTTTGCACGGTCAACTGTACGTTGCATGTTCGCGTGTTGGGAAACCGTCTTCGTTATTTGTTTTTGCGCCGGAAAACAAATCGAAAAACATTGTTCATCAAATCGCTCTCTACTGATTCCATTCAAATAAATCTCACATTGAAAATTTAAATATTTGTGTTTTATTATTACTCTAAAGTTTGTCTGAAGCCTTAAAATTGGGGCGAGGCAAAGTTCGCCGGGTCCGCTAGTTAAAGTAATATATATAGAAAATAAAAATTTTATTTTCATTATTTAAGAAGAGAAGCAAATTTTGCCATATTAAGTCACTTTAACGCGCAAACGTTATTGAGAATTTGAGTTAACGTGACAGCGTCTTATATAAAAGCTATGGTCATTAATGGACCGATCCACAGTGCTTTGTTCCCATATAATGAATCGGCAAAAATAGAGGAATTATCGTAGAAACATAAAACTTGTATAGAGTTCAATTGAACAATTTACTCAAGTGAGCGAAGTGAATCATTCATCTTTCTGAGCGCTTTCAGCTCATACTGAACTGTTGCAATACGTATGACTAATTTTCTTTTGCGCTTATTTCTTTAATTTTGAGATTCTGCTGCTACTTTTGAATTGTTTTATATAAAAAGATCCATTCAACAAATTAATTTTGTTATTATTAGTGTCTACTTTTAGGATAATTAATAATAAAGTAAATAATTTTCAACTGAGCGAATGAACTAAGAGAGCGAACTAGATCAATAAGATAATAAACCCAACTCTAGCATAGTGTCTTGTGGTAAAATTAAGAAAAATTTAAATTTTCAATCGAGTCAAGGACACAACCACCTATGATATGATCTGAATTTTTAAAATGATGTTTTCCTACAATTATAATCATATTACGTCCAAAATTTGCACATTGTCATTTATTTGGGATATCTACATATGTACCGAAAATCGGTTCTAGGACACGTCCATCTCTCATACACACTGAATTTTCAAAATTATATTTTGTCTGCAGTTACAATCAGTTTAAGGTTTAAGGTTTTTGATGAAAATTTAAAGCAAATTTGATGAATATGGTTATTTTAATACAAAAGCCGAGTCTGTTAAAATTGGTTATGGTCGGCCCATTTTTTTACCTAGCCTCAATACAAGTGTCCTTCCGGAATAAGTTTTCAACGCTTATAAATATCTTAATTATATCTTTAGTGAAATTCAGCATACATATAAAAGTTTTGTAGAAATATAAATCAGGGTGCGATAATTGGCAATACCTCCTTGAGAAAATAGCAAAAGCACGTGCGAAAATCACTTTAAAGTGAAAATATCTCATTAAATATTAGTATCATGTTTTATAGCTGTATAAATCACTCTCCCAAACTTAGAAAGCATTGGTACACAATTTATCTTAATTTCCATATAGGACCCTCCCGAAAATTATACGTATATATCTCGGGTCAAGCCCGATACCGACTATAATCTTACTTGTTTTTTTTATTTTATTTTTTTATTTTTTATTTATACATATTCACCTTGCATTTTTATTAGTTTATACTTCATATGATAAAAGTATCAACACCTTTTTAACACATATCACACTTGTTCCACAAGAGGGTATTAACTCAAAATGTTAAAATTTTCAGTAAAGTTCAAAAACTGTTTGTGGTTACATTTTAAGAGAATTTGAAAATCCGAAATCATAGGCTCAAATCGAAATAATACCTTTTTTATGAAAATATACGATGTATTTCAACTTTTGTATTAACTTAATACCTTTTTGTTGATATAAAGATAGTCTCAAATGATCTCAAATGTGGTTTTAGAGATGAAAAAGTAATCGGAATAAGTTGAAATTTTTACAGTAAAAAAAGTGAAATTTTAAAAGTTTTGAGTTAATACCCTTTTGTTGATCAAGTGCGATATTTTAAGCTGAAATCGTACACTTTTTTTTATATTTGCTGTGCACAATTAAGTTCTTAACGTATAAGCAAAGTAATAAAATAGGAAAAAATATAGGTTGTAAGAAAAATTCATAAATTCCAAAAATTCAAATTTTTTCTTTTTTAGTCTACTAGAATATCAATTAGGGTTACAAAATCATGAAAAATTAAAATGTTTTTCATATATATATATATATAAATTTAATTTTTAGTTATACCACAAATATTGTCCTGTATTTTTGACAAATGGCAAGATTAGGCCAACATAAGATTTTTAAAATTGTGGTGAAAATGTCACAAAATTGCAACCTACAGATTAGCAAAGAATATGATTTTTGAAGCCAGAAAAGTATTTTTTTCGATGTACTAATGATCTAATTATTGCAACAAAATTATAAAATAAAAGCAAAATACACCTTCCCTGAAGCGCCATTTTTATCGATTCTTCCCCACTTTTTAAAAAGCGTATACACATTTTTATTCATTCATTTTTATTACCCACACTTTTTTTTCCGAATACTACATTTTATAAGAAGGAAAATGATCCACTACTAGGTAAAATCAAATTATAAATATAGAATACATATCGCTCATTTGCTGCATCAACGTCAGAACTCAAAAAAAAAAACGCAAGTTTCGAGTGAACATCTCATGTACTTAGTAAATAATGAGTTTTATTAACTGACAAACTCTTGTGTACGAGTTTTCCATATTTTACGTAGCATCGCGATAAAAGCATTTTGTCCAAATTTCATAATCTTATATGTTTTCTTTGCAACAACGAATTATCTTATTTGTATGTCGGCTATTGTGTAGTGAACATTGTAATGTGTCCCAGAAAAGAGATTAAATTTTAACATATTATTTTTGTTCAAAATTTAAAAAAAAAATATATATATATATATATCAAGACTAAAAATGTGATTCCTGAAAATATAAATATATTTTTTGAATTATGACGTTCTTGCAGCAAATGACCGATATGTGATAAGTTGTAAAACTCATACAAATCTATTAATTTACGTGTATTTTGTTGTTGTCATTATTTTGCATCATAAATATGGCACGTAAAATAAGTTTTTATGAGTTTTTTCAACTTTGAAAAAAAAACATATGTTTTACAATTCTAATTGGATTTTATAAAGCGATAGCTCATCTCATTCCTGATAAAATATAGAATTTGGAAAAAATATGTTTTCTAATAAAATGTGGGTCGAAATTGACTGTAAAAACCAAGAAATACGAATAAAAAATAATAGAAATTGAATTTGTGTCTTTAACATCTTACACAGTTTTGATATGAATATAAATGTGTATATAGTTTTTAAAAAGAGTAAGGTCTTTTCTTTCTGATGCCGTTTTAAAAACTTAAATTGGATAATAAGTATTCGTGATAAAAATTTGTAAAGCCGCGAAGTCCGAAAAATTGGTTTTTTGGATATAACTCCGGATTGTGGAGTTATATATACCGAAAATTATATATAAAATTATATAGCGTATCATATGACCGACAAACAATGATTCAAAATTCTAAAAATGGTATAATACCTACTCACCCATATCTGCAAACTATACTATGTTACATTCGAAATGTCTTTTCTCTGTAGCACAGTGTAATTAATGCCTAAACCCAATAATTTATATGTTCTTTATCAAGTTTCCATTGTATTGTTACCCACTGTATATTTGCCTTTTTTAGCAAAAAATTTTCAAATATTAAAGGATCTAAAAAATCAATGATAAAGGCAAATTATTCTTCAAAATCGCTAGTTTATACCGCGTGATCCATTTCGAGGTTCCCTACTTTTTTAATAGAGAAAAACACAGAAAATTCAAATTTAGTGGGGAATGTTTATTATCATTTGAAAGAAAATTCTTTGGCATTTATTTTTGAAGATTATGTCTATCAAATGTTGGCAGTTACTACGTCGCAGACGGTTCATCCGTTGAGTCCAATTTTCGATGACTCGTTCTAGCATTTCGACTGGTAACTGGCGAATGACACGCGTGATGTTTTCCTCCAAGGCTTGAATAGAAGCGGGTTTGTCCGCATAAACTTTAGACTTTACATATCCCCACAGGAAAAAGTCTAACGGTGTGATATCACACGATCTTGGTGGCCAATCAACCGGCCCAAAACGTGAAATTATGTGCTCACCGAAGTGTTCTCTCAATAAATCCATTGATTGATGCGTCGTCTTGCTGAAATCAAATGTCGTCGAAATCACGAGCTTCAATTTCAGGCATCAAATAGTCGGTTATCATGGCACGATAACGGTCGCCATTGACGGTTGCGTTCGCACCACCACCGGCCCACAAAATACAGCAAACCGTTGTTTTTTCTGGATGAAGTGGCAGTTCTTAAATCTGTTCAGGTTTCTCAATTGCAGCAATTTTGTTTGTTTACATACCCATTGAGCCAGAAATGGGCCTCATCGCTAAGCAAAATTTGCCTCGAAAACGTCGGATCTTCTTGGAACTTTTCAAGAGCCCATAGAGCGAAGCGCTGTCGCTTGGAAAAGTCGAGCGGCTTCAGTTGTTGCACAAGCTGTATTTTGTACGCTTTCAATTTAAGATCTCGACGTAAAATGCGCCAAGTCGTTCCATACGTCAGTCCGAGTTGCTGCGAACGGCGACGAATCGACTCTCCACGGTCTTCGTGTACACTCTCAGCTACGGCCGCTATATTTTCTTCACAGCGTGCTGGTCGTGGTCTATTCGGTCTAATATTATTCAATAATGAATGCTGGGTCTCAAAAAGGGTGATGGTGTTGCGAATTGTACGCTCAGTAGGCCCATTATGTTGACCATAAGTGGAGCGAAGTGCACGAAACACATTCCTCACAGAACGTGAATTTTCGTAATAAAGTTGAACGATTTGTAAACGTTGTTCAGGCTTAAGTCTTTCTATTATGAAATGCCAAACAATACTAAACAAAAATAACATGACAGCATGACACGACTCACACGTGATCTGTCAAAAAAAGGCTGTTGAAAAAAGTATCTCTACTTGAATCACCCATTATTTGGTACAACTTTCTAAAATTATTTTTTGAAACGAAAATTTAAGAGGCGCTATAATTTTTATTTAAACATAGTTTATTTTAAAACAACATTTCCGTTTTTCCAGATGTTTGGAAATATAAAATTTATTAGAGTTTAGTTTGTTCTTTTAGGAAATGGTCAGTTTAAGTTTATAGAACATTTTTAGTGTTAAATAAACTATTTTGGGGATTAATTTATAATATCTAATCCATAGCTAAGTTTTGAATATGGACAAAAATCTTTGAAAAATTATATGCAAATTTTTAATCAAACAAAACAAAAATTACAGATTTATTTTTTGATAAATATTTTGAATCTGTCCCATTATTTAATTTTCATTTTACATTATTATACTAATTTATGCAAATTTTCTTACTCATTTTTAACAGAAACATTTTCCTTTCTTTTCAATATAAATTTTCAGTCCATACGCAGCACTCTCGAACAATTTGAAAACTCTTCACCAGCAAATTTTTATTTAGGTCACATTTTGCCTAAATATAATGAACTTATACAACAAATTCCAACAAATATACATATTACTAAACCTCACAGTAATCCATTTATGTAAGTTATAAAAATCAAATATTTACATCATAATTCGATTTCGAAACTTATTACCATATCATAAATTCCCATTTTTCGAATCAAATTTTTTATTTTACAGTTTCGAAATAAAACATGACATACGTCATGATCTACACAATTCCGTTAATTACAATTATAAAGATCCAAAAATTTTTATCAAAATTGATACATCGTTTTATGACTCAAATCCATCAATTATTGATACTACCACCACCAGCATGCCTTCGACTTTAAATATAACTCAAAATAAAAGTGTATCACCAAAACCGAAAACCAATAATAAGAAAAATAAAAAAAATAATAAAACTAAAAATGTAACAGCCAACGAAGATATATCTATGACAAATATAACTGCAACTCCTAATGCCAATCATGATAGTGGTGGAAATTTGGTACATATAACAAATATTAAATCACCGGAAAATTTTTACATACAAAATGTTAATGATATACATCCAATACGTAAACTTTCTCATACTTATTTGTTAAATGCCCTTGCAAATAATATACCGAAAATTATAGCTGAAGGTTATTATTATATGGCGTATCATGTGACCGACAAACAATGGTATCGTGGCATGTTAAAGAAAATTTTACCCAATGATTTGTATAAAATATTTTTAGTAGATTTTGGCATAAGTATGGAAGTGTCAAAGGATAAGTAAGTGTTAATAATTTAGTAGTAAGAGTTTAAAATAATTGTTTTATTTATATTAATTGTATTTTTAGACTTTGCGATATTGAGGAGAATCATTTGAAATTACCCTTTGCTGCTATACGTTGTGCTATTTATGATATTATGCCGGTGGGCAAGAAATGGACTGAAGTGGAAAATAATTTATTGTTAGAACTTTTACATAAGTAAGTTATTACCTTTGATAATATTAATTAATTTGTTTCTAAAATCATTTGGATTAATTGCATAGGGCAACATTGATTCTGTGGCACTGAATTTTTCGGTTAACTTAGATACTCATCAGAAGTTCTAAGCATATAAATCTTTTTTTTAAGAATTTAGTTTTCGAGATAAAACGTTTTACGTATATAAAATTAAGACCGAATTGCTTAGTTTGGTTTAATAAAACATCTCGAGAACTACAGTCAATTCAAAAAAAAAAAAAAGATAATAATATAATAATAATTATACGAATATAACTTAATGATCAGGTGTATTTAAATTAACTTCCGTACCACAGAATCAATGTTGCCCTGCTTTATTTTAATACTAAAAAAAAGTCGAAAAAATGGGTAAGTCGAAATAACATTGTCCGATATATATCTGTCTAACTAAATGGCGTTAAACTCATGTTTTTAAATTTTTGAATTTAGGACGAAGTCCTGTTTAAATATTGCGCATTTTTAAATAGCGTCGGCTTCGCATTATGCTGCAAAATATCAGTTAATATAATTTTACTTAAATTTCACATCATTTTCGCGAAAATGGGCCAAAGATTAGTTTGTCTTATACTAAATTACTTCTACCGCATCTTACATCAAAGATACTTTTGAAATAAAAAAGTGTAAAAGAAATGTATGCGAGGTCGTCAACAAAACGTGTCCATATACATATAATGAAAAACGATCTACAAAATATTTAAACCGTAACTGATGACAGCATTAATAAGTCAATAAATATGCAAATAGTCTTGGTCCTATCAGACCATGACACGGCGGGCGAAATTCTCAAAACAACTTTATCATTTAAGATTTAGATAAAGGTAAACCCATAATTCAAAAAAAAAAATAGCGAAAAGAAACAAAATTCTGTTTGTAGATTCATCCTTTGGGATTTATAAATGCTGTAGGCTAAAGAATGACCCAATCTTATTCCTAATCATTATATTGACTACTGTGTATAAAATATATTTTATAGCAGTTTCTAACTCAATTATGTCAAAATTATAATTTTGGCCAACTAATGTGGCAATATCTCACACTGCGCTTAGCTCCACTCCTCACAGGTATATGGGTCTCCCCTTTCAAGCTTTAAAATTCCTACGTCTCTGCTACGCCTATTAGAAGTTACAGATTTATTTCTAAAAATTTTCTATTCTGCACCACTGTACAATAATTGACATAAAAATGGATATTAAAATTTGAATATATTAGAGTATTTGTTTAAAATTTAAAACATGAGATATGAAAACCGCTTTGTTGTGAGATCTTTTTTTAACTTTTGCCCTGAATATTTTTGATGAGATGTGAAAATTCCTAATAACACTCGACACATGTGTGTTATGAGAACGGGTAAATTTATTTTTAATATCTATTTCTGAATTACTTTCAGTAAACCAGCACGTATAAGTATTATTGAAAAGGTAAGCAGTGACATGCTTAAAATTGATCTACATACCGATCTGTCAAAGTCTGTACACGATACTTTTTTATATACAGGCCTGGCCCGTGAGAGGCCAGGTGCACATAGTTTTAAACTACAATTTAAGGTAAATGAACATTTAATATTTAACCTTTGTATTCATTTGATACAACTAAAAATTACATTTTTCAAAAAAAAAAAAAAAAACATTTTTTAGGTAAATTTACCAGTTATTAAAATCGAGGAACGAATTCCTAAAATAAACATACAAACAAGTGAAATATTATCGGTTACCGTATTACATGTGGAAGGACCAGAGGAATTTTATGTAATAAAGGTAAATAATGAAAATGTAACGTGAAAAAACTATAAAACTAAAATAAATTAAAACATTAAAAATTAAAAAATATTAAATAAGCACTACAGATTAACAGCTAGATATGAAAATCCAAAATAAAAAACTTTATTAAATAACATAAAGCCTAAGAAAATCTAAGAATGTTTTAATAAAAATTTATTGAAAAAAACATATTGAGTAGGAAATTTCATATCTATGCTTTAGTCTATGGAGTCATAACTAAACAGGCCTCTTTAAAATCATATCTAAATTTTTATTAAACAGAATGAATTAATTGAAAGTAAAGAAGAGATGCGAAGAGAATTAAATCAATACTATCATAGTAATTCTGTTAAACTGCAACAGATATATTTGGGAACTGTGCAAATGTGTTGTGCAGTTAATATCAATGATCTTTGGTATCGTGCCATCATTGAAGAAATAAAAGAACGTGGACAATTAAATGTACGTTTGGTCGATGAAGGACGTCGAGAAATTATAAATTGGCGGCAAGCTTTTGTTTTGAGCGAACAATTTCGCAAAAAGCGGGAATTTGCTATACCCTGTACATTGGCCGATATCGAGCCATTGCAAGAAAATAAATATGTTTATACATCGGCCGCTATAAAAGATTTCAAACAAATGACCACAAATCCACATTTGCGCATGGAAGTAGTAGTTGCTACTGTTAAAATTTGTAAGGTGGCTTTGTACATCTGCAAAAAGGCATTAGACATTAATATAGGAGCAACTTTGGTGAAGAACAAATATGGCATATCTACCGGTGAATCAACACAAATAACAGAAGTAGTTAAAACACCTAAAGGCAACAATAATAATCAGCAGCATCCTTTTAATATTAATAGCAATGAAGATAATTTAAAAACTATGAGCACTGCTGCCAAGCCTATCAAACGTTCTCTGGTTAAAGTCACTCATCTTGTTAGTCCGGGTGAATTTTATATACAATTGACCAATCTTATACAGGGTACTAGAACTTTTCACCAACAAATACAAGAGGCTCAAACCAAAAAGTGTGGTGCTAAGGTTCCAATGCCCTATGAAACACGTGAATGGTATGAGAATAATCATTGTCTTGTCTATACTAAGTATCATAATTCCCAGTCTCCGCATCCTGTCGATGGACCTTTGCAGGAACACTTTGAATGGTATCGTGGCATTATTACCAAAATCACTTATCTACCCGGAAAAGAACCTACATTTTCGGTATTTCTTAGAGATATAGGTGTCACTATATGCTCTATTTATAGTCAACAATTGTATACAATTGATCCGCAATTAGATCGTGTTACAAATGCAGTTTATTGCTGCCATTTGGCCTGTATCGAGCCAGCCGGTGGTAGTACCTGGTCTCAATCGGCCATTGATAGTTTTAAACATTATGTAATGACAGGCGAAACATTGTCAGTTTCATTACACCCTAAACGTCATCAAAATAAAGATTCTTTGGCAATTGTTTTATGGAGTTCCAAAATGGAAACTTCTAATCCCTTGGCACCATGCACTACGAAATATTCAAATATCAATCGTAATCTGGTTAGAAAGGGTTTAGCTTATATGGTGGAGCCTTTAGATACGAAACAACAATTTGATCAAATTGAAGAAATGGAATTGGCAAATGGTGAAATAACAATGGAAGAATGGTTTAAAACATTTTCGGATAATGTTTTATTAAAAGGCAAGTGAAAGATATATTTGTATGATTTAAATAAAGGTTTATCAGGCATGTTACAGATTTTCATTCTAAAATTAGGTTTCTTGAAGAAAAAAAGTAAAACGATGCATTTTGCCTTAATTTATTAACTTTGCACTTTTTCCAACAGAAATTGAAAATACTGAAAAACAACCATCACATTTAAGTCTCAATACTGATGCCACTGAAACGAATGAATACTACACGGATGATCATCCGTTAAGCATACATCTCACCGAAATTGACTTTAAAGATACCACTGGTCAAAAAGCTCCTGCCGCTTGGTTTACATCAAAAATTATTACAAAAACTCTATTTTCTGGTTATCCCACTTACATAGATTTCGATTGTATCGTATATTTACATGAGGCTGACGATAAAAAGTTCTTAGAGAAAATTACTAAAAAATTAACTGAAACTTATGGTCCCTTGGAGCCATCCGGAAACGATCTTCGCTTTAGCATTAATCAGGCATGTGTGGTTAAATATCATGTTGATGGCAAATATTATCGTGGTATCATAACGGAAAATATAAATTCTCAAGGAGAATGGGGTGTACAGTTCATAGACTATGGCAATGTGGAGACTGTGGAGGGCAGAGATTTACGTGCGTATGCACCATATCCAAATTTACCAGCCTTGGCTAGTAAATATATAATTGATGGTATCAAACCTAAGAATGATGCTGACAAATTTAATACTGGAGAATTGGATCAAATTCACGCTATGATAGTGACCAAATTGGTATCGATACGTATACAGCCCACAGAGCTGCATAAAAACATCAAACGTTGTAATATGCGTTTGGGAGCGCAAGATGTGGCTACTGAAATTATTGGTAGAGGACTAGCAGAAGCTGACTATACACCATTGTTTGATATTACAAATGAAGCGGCAGCTTTGAATTTATCGCAACTAGAAGGTGATTTAAAGTCGGTAACTGCTCATAAACCACGTAAAAGCCGTAATCCTTTGCCTGTAGCATCCACGGAAGACTATGCGGTAAGTTAAAATTTTCATATTAAAAAAAAAATAATAATAATAATAATCCTTTACTCCGCAGATTTTTAGTCAAGCCAATAACATAAATATCGATTGCGTTTATAAGAATATTAATGATGCCGCTAATGACGATGAAGATGATCCGGATTTATCCGATAATAGTAATTATGATAACAATGATAGCGGAAAATTTGATAATCTCAATGAAATGCTAGATCGTTTGTCGAAGAAATCAAATGCGGAGCAACAATTTGCAAAGCCTATGACAAAAACTACCACTGAAACAACAACCACTAATAAACCACCTCCACCCAAAAAACGTATGTTCAATGATAAAGATTATACGAAAATGATGAATGTCATGATGGTTTACGACACTGATGATATCCTAGATGATTTTGAACATGATTTTGATCAGGATTATAAAGACAATCACCATGATGGAGAGGAAGAGGATGAAGATATTATTGAATTGAGCGAAAGTTTTGCCATGAACTATTGGCATAATACTGTTGAAGATATGCGTGTTGAGGAAGATGAAGAAATTAATGAACAATTGAATCGTAGGTCTTCAACGTATGATGAATTTGTGAGTAGAAAAAAATTTTATAAAAAAAACATACTTTTTTGCTGTAGGTATTCACAAAAGCACTTTTTTAATTTGAAATTAATTAATTTTAAATAGATAATTTCTTAAAAGTAATACTTTTAAAGAACATATATTGGTCTATGACCCACCATAAAGTATATCAATCACTTTCTGAGTCGATTTAACAATGTCAGTCCGCCCTTGTAAATCTACAGATCGCAATTTTACAAATAATGTAATGAAATTTCGCAGAAATGTCTTATGATCCATATCTATGAAGCCTATTGAAATTAGTTATAGTAGGTCCATTATTTCACCTAGCCCCCATATTAGAAATTTAGATTTTTTCCCTCGACTTTTTTGGTTTTTCTTAAACAATTCCTATAATATAATTTCACTATATTCAACCAATACTGAACGTAGGGTGCAACTCTCAAGGAAAAAAATTTTCAGAAATATTTTTTATTAAATAAAATTTGAGAAAAAAGCGAAAGAATTACACCACTTTTTTGTAAACAGCAATTTTTCGTACTAAATTTAAAATCTTGGTTTTTGATTATTTTTCACAACGACAAATATGAGATAATTCAAAAAAATTGTTAACACATTTTTTTCGAATTTATTGGAAATCTTAGGATTTTCACTCTTGAGAAACACTAAAAAAAGTAAAGGCAAAAAATCGAAATTTCTAAATTCAAGTGCAAAGGTTTTTAAATAACCTACAAATTATATCCGACGATTTTTTGAAACTTTTTTATACTCGAGGTGGTCAATCTTGTGTTATTACAGGTTTACTACAGGATGATTTTTCTGAAATCATAGGTACTTCTCTACAACTCTCCCATACATTTCAATTCGATCCGTCCAGTAGCTTAGGAGATACAGATTTATTACCAAAGTTTCTGCGATCGGCATATCGTGCTTACGTTTCATAGAAATACTATATTACTCTTAATACATGTATCAATCAAAAATAGGCTACATACAGGTTCCATATAAGACCCCTCCTAGAATTTTAATTCACATATAGAATGGTGTAGGGTATCAAAGAGTTGAGCTTGACCAACAATATCTTTTTTACTGGTTTTAATTTTTACTTTTTTAACATTTTTATGCCAACACTTATTCTATTATTTTACTTTTTCTTAACTTCCTTCTAGGATATCGAATCCGATTTTGATGGTTTTCATCCCAACGAAACTTCAACGGTTTTCTCACATTTCAGCGGTATTGAAAATTTTAAACCACCACAATTGCCCGTCACCATGCATCATTTCAATTGTAGCGTTGTCTCCATTATTACACCAACTATTTTGCAAATATTTCCTCATCATACAGAATTTCGTTATCGTGAAGTGGAACTACAACGATCCATTAAGGAAATTGTAAAACGTTCTCTGCCACCGTTAACAAAATTCGAACCACGTACTTTATGTTTGGCATGTTACTCTAAGGATAAAATTTGGTATCGTGCCATAATACGTTCCTATAATCCAAATGCCAAAACTGTAGATGTTTTATATGTTGACTATTTAAACAGTGAAACACTGCCCCTGAAATACATACGGCAGTGCCCAAAAGAATTATTGGGCTGGCCCCTACGTACTTTCCGCGTACGTTTACATGGCATACAAGTAAATCCTCATGTCAAAGAACATGATGTACGTATGGCTTTACATCGTCTCTTGACCAAACGTAAATTGTTTGCGGTTGTTAAGAAACATCCTAACTATAATAGTTTGGGTTTGGATTCAAACACCGATCTTATAGAAATAGCTCTGTATGAGTCTAAGGATACATCTTTGAAAGGTGTAACCATTTATGAATCACTTTTTGAAAAGAATTATTTTCAACGTTATTAATTGTTTTGATTTTTGTTGTAACTTTTTTTTTCTTTTTTATGGATAAATTTTTAATTTCTTGTTTATTATTATTATTTTTTTTTCCTCACTTTATTCGAAAGTATATAATGCATTTATTTTCTGACCTTCATTTTATAAAAATACAATAAAAATGAAAATTAATGAAAAAATGTAAATGTTTAGTGTTTTATTTGATTTAATAAGAAAAGGTAAGTAATTTATTAAAAAACATTCAGCCTTATCGCGAATAAAAGGCGAACACTTTGTTCCCTCGTAATTTTTTTCCGCCTCGAACAAGAATTTGTTATCGTGAATTTCCCGCAATTATTGTTCACTTGAAACAACTGATTTCATTTGAAATTGAAAATATGTTAACATTCGCAAAGTAACTCTGGGTTGGGGTACAACTCTCACGTCACCGTAATTATTTCTTAAGTACAGTCAGGCGGGTTAAAATACATGTGTGCTTACAAATTCATATGCGTTTTTTTTTTTTTTTTTTTAATAATTTTTTTAAAATGAAAACAACTATATTAAAAAATTAAATGTTTAGAATTGGTGCAATTGTTTTACTGGCGTTCCATTTCTTTTAATTTGTAACTTCGATTGTCATTTTTTTCCAAAGTACACATCGCCTTCATCATCTCTTTCATTTCTGAATTGCCATCCTTCACTAATTCTATTAGGATGCCAATTTTTTTTACAATATCATCACCTAAAATGCAAAAGGCAGCAAACTCTCAAAAATCGAATGATGGTTTTTTTTTATTGGATTATGATGTTTTAATCTAAAATACATTTACGCAAAAAAAAATCATAATCAAATCTTCAAAAATGGCATCAGTATTAACAAAAGTCAAAAGGTCATAATATCAACTTCATAAACAAAATAGGCGTAAAATTAGTTCCATTTAACAAAAAAAAAATGTTGTCCTTTATCTATTTTTGTTTTAAGTGAACGATTAAACATATATATAATATACATAAATAGAAAATAATTTGGCACTGATATTAAAAAGTTACCATTTTCCATTCCAATATACTTTTAACAGTTGGTTCGTTAGTCAAATTTGTCTAAGTCTGCTTTTGCATCCTTTCTATTTCTTTAATTGCTCCTAAAAAATGTTGTCCCAAAAAAACACAACTTACATTTTACGTTTTAACCGTTCACTGCTATAAATCAACGTGAACAAAAAATAATTCTCAATAAGGGATTTTTTTTTTTTTTTGAAGTTGCCACTTTACCGCGCAAAAAAATTGGCGATACCAATTTAGGGAAAAGGGAACACATTCCGAGGGAAATTTTATTAACGATAAGGTGATTATTTCTTATTTTAAAAATCACTGAATGGAATATAAAATTAATTTATAAATATTTTATTAATTAAATTTATGGTAAATTTTCCTACAAACCTTCGATACAATTAAACGATGTTATTATATATATATGAAAACCAATTTCGAATTTTGCTATTATTAAATCATTAATATCGACCTATAAATTTCTTAAATAAAAACTTCTTTATTTACTTAATATATTTAAAGTGAAAAGATATTCAGTACAGGACACTGTATGGCACTTTACCATACAGTGTCCTGTACTGTACTGTATCGATTTGTATAGAGACAAAAATGTTGCAAATAATGTACCCTCCTAAAATTATATATATATGAATTTAGTTTATTGTTGTTGTAAAATGTGCAAAATGCTCTGCAAGAACGACCGTTTATTTGTTAATGTACTTTTTATATACAGTGAATGCTCCCAAACGCTCCCTTATTTTATCAAAGTATAGGTCACTATTTTAGAGATATCTTGATGAAATTTACCACGAATAATTATTTTGGTTCAAGGACCGAGAATACTGAAATAGATCATAATCGGTTCATTATTTCACCCAGCCCGCATACAAATGTCTTCTCAGAATAGATGTTTAACGCTCAAAAATGCCTTTAATATACAAATATTTTAATGAAATTCCGTACAAAAAAGTTTTTTTTAATTAGTTTTCTTATTTGCTGATATTCTTTACGTAGAAATGGTACATATTTTTAAAAATCAATAGTATTTTGTGAAAGCTTTGTATCTCTTTTGATAACTTGTGAGAAATTTTTGGAAGATCGGTACAACATTTCTAAAAATTTTAATTTTTTTTCAATGTATATATTTTAAATTGATACTTTTTTGGAATATCGATAGTAGTTTTTTAAGATAAGCTCTAGTTTTCTTATTTCCTGATATTTTTTAGTAGAAATGGTACATATTTTTAAAAATCGATACATTTTGTAAAAACTTTGTATCTCTTTTGAAGTGAAACTTTATGAAACATTTATTAAATTTTTAATTAAAAAAATTTTTATATATTTTAAAAAATTTATACTTTTTTGGAAAATCGATAGTAGTTTTTTAAGATAAGCTCTAGTTTTCTTATTTGCTGATATTTTTTAGTAGAAATGGTACATATTTTTAAAAATCGATAGTATTTTGTGAAAGCTTTGTATCTCTTTTGATAACTTGTAGAGAAATTTTTAGAAGATCGGTACAACATTTCTAAAAATTGTATTTTTTTTAATGTATATATTTTAAATTGATACTTTTTTGGAAAATTGATTGTAGTTTTTTAAGATAAGCTCTAGTTTTCTTATTTGCTGATATTTTTTAGTAGAAATGGTACATATTTTTAAAAATCGATACATTTTGTAAAAATTTTGTATCTATTTTGAAGAGAAACTTTTTGAAACATTTCTTAGATTTTTAATTAAAAAATGTTTATATATTTTAAAAAATTTATACTTTTTTGGAAAATCGATAGTAGTTTTTTAACTTTTATACAAGTAGAAAGAATAGTGCGAAATTTTATGAGTATAATTAGTTATTTCACCCATATAACCCCCACTTTCGGAAGTCACTCTAAGGTGCATATATAATACTATTAACATGAAATTAGGGCGGTCACCCAAAAGTTCCAACATATCTTATTATTAATCCAATAATGTGTACTATATACGGCCAAAGTTCTAAAATTAGAAGATAATATTGTCGCAAATATAGCAACATTGATGTGTGAAGCGTAATGGGGTCGTGGTTCTCACTAAAGGAATTGTTTTAATTATAGAGCGTATTTTGCGTTATAAATAAGTCGAATTTGGTGTAATTCGCTTCATTAGTTATGTGAAGAATAACTGTTTTTAAAAAGGTAGGCGTGACATTCTATCATGCTCTAGGAAAGCACAAGTTTTGAAAAAAAAAATAGTTCTTTAAGCAGTTCAATACAAAAATTAATACTAGACTTCGTTATTATCCAGTAGCGAATTTAATACCACTAGAATGGGTATTTCAACCACTGAGTGATGGCAGCTAGTTCTTAAAATTTTTATATTAAATTTAAAAACTTTTATAAAAAGTGGCTGTATTCAAAAATTAAAAATTAATGAAAGTGTTGAAAAAATAAATTTTTTTATACATATTTTAGATTTTCGTAACAATTTCAACTTTGATCTCTTGTATTACGACGGCAAATGTTTAATAATAAAAACAGGATTTATGTTCTGGAGTTTTAATGTGTTTATTATTAAATTACAGTAACAAAAACAGAAAGTGAAAATGTAACAAAAATTGAATTTTGACCAAGAAAAGCGGTCATTGAAACCATAGTGCATCGTTATGACAAAGCATTGCCCCAACACGTGAGAATTTGAAAACTACAACCAAGCTTGGAAATAAATGCCATATTTGAATTCATCGCAACAGATTAAATGCATATAGATCTCATCTGCTCAGATCCAAAAGTTGACCCGACTTCGTAAACTTGTGTTTTTTTTTTCTGAATCAATTCAAAATAAATACTTTGTTTAGGATCACATACATTTCTTAAAAATATATCATTTTAATCAGTCAATTGTGTTGAGTCTACCACTTCTAAATTTAACTAATTTTATATAAAAATTTTACTTTTGAATTAGAAGGCGTAGTGGAGTTTCAGAAACCTTAAAGTTTTCAAAATTGTATGTCATGTGTACTTTACGTCTGCGGCCCTATCTTAATGATTTCTTTAACGTTAAAATTCTGAGAGATTTGTAGAAAAACCGAACTTCATAAATTATATAAAACTTTAAAAAGTCACAGTTACCAAGGAGGAATACAAACAGCTAATATTTAATAAAAATACTTATTTTGTTTATATTTTATAATGAATTGATTGTAATTATATTTCAATTTGTTTTGAAAGTTATTTATAATTCATTGTAAATTGTATATTATCGAATAAATTATATAATAGAGTTCATAATAAATCATTTTTTACTATTAATTAATGTTATGATTTATTTATTATTAATATTAAATATTAAATTTATTGTTTTTTTTTATTTTCTTAATTTTTTTTTTACTTTCCGTTTATATATTTAACTTTAATATAGATATTGAAGATCTAGACTAAGAATTAAAATTAAACTAATTAATGTAAAAATTGGTAAATTAAAAGAAAGATGCTATAATTAATATTGTAAAATAAAATTTTATTTTAAAATAAAAAATATGTATGTATGTGTATTAAAAATAAAAAATTAAACGTATCGCTTGTTTATAAACTAAAAGTAAAATATGATAAAGAAATAAAGTAAAGTTATTTATTAATTAATAAGAAAAAAAAAACAATTACAATCAATGCAATAACAATTTTTATTTCCAAACTTCTTTTTTTAAAAAAAGTATATTTAAAGCATAGAAAAAAACGAAGAAAAATATATTTAAAATAAACAAAATTTTACTAAATTCAATTTACTAATAAAAATGTTTATTATGTGCAAGAGTTTCTTGCATATTAAAATATATTTCTTACAAACAAAAATTCTAGACAGTTTTTAAAAAGTGTATTATGCTTGTTTGTTATTTTCAAGAAACTTAAAGATATATATGTATATATGTTATATGTTAAATTGTAAATGTATGTTCAAATTTATATTGCACTGTTTTTTGTTTAGGAGCAAGTTATTAATTACATTTTTATTTGAAAATTTTTTATAAATTAATTTATTATTATTTTCATTTGATATTAATTATCAAACTTTGTGGTAAATAATATAAAAAGAAAAAAGTTATTTTTTTACAAATTCAAAACCTTTAAAATAAATTATATAAATATTACAAAATTAATTATTATAAATATTACAAAATTAAAGCAAATTAAGTAAATTTGAAAAATATAACAATTTTTGCTTAATTCAGCGACAAAATGAAATGTTCGAATTAAGAAAAAAATGTAATTCAAAATTTATCTCTTTTGCATAGATTTTTTTGATAGTTTTTCAAGATTTACTAAATTAAAATGCCAGCAAGTAAACTGAATGCTAAAGATTTATGATTTCGACTATTAAATGTTTAACTCGCCATATTTAAAGTATGTAAATTATAAAAATTGTTGCAAAAAATTTAAGTTTTGGAGCTTTAATTTAATGGTTTGCAAACTAAATTTTTTATGAAATTTATTCAAAAATGTATTTTAAAATTATTGATATTTTGCATTATTGGAATTTTCTCCCTTAACTATACAATTTTATGAAAGAAAGGTTTACTTAAGTATAGTTTAATTTTGGGAACTTACCGCGAAAAAACCTAAGCATATACAATCAAAATAAAAAGATCCAAAAAGTTGGTTCCACATTATATTTTAAACTATTTACAGTTACTTATTTTGATATTTAAATTACGAAACTTAAGATCACTCCTAATAAATATGATGCAATTGTAAAGATTAGAACGAAATAACCTAATCATACAAATTATATTTACATGCTTTATTTAAAATTATACACACTATTATTGCAGTATTTGAAAAAAAACATATTTTTATTAAATTTATAGGTAGCAAAATATGTAAACTTAGACTGTATGCTTAGGTTTGTTCGTGCACTGTGTTTTAAAATTTGTTTGAAAGTGTTCACTTTAAATCGGTAAAAAGCATTTTTTATTTAATTTCTTATCTATCTCGCGAATGTAGGCTGCAAAATATTTGTCCATCTCTGCTTTAAACTTTAATTTTTCTCTCCTTCATTGCATGGATTTTGTTACACTCTAGGGCCCCGATCTGCGTCGTTAATGGGGCCAGAGAATTGCGAAGCAAAATTAAAAGACGCAACTCGAATCACTATTTTCTATGTATTTACACTGTTTTTTTTTTCTTCATAAATGGTTCCAGGATAGAAATATTTGAATACTCTTTAATAAAAGATGTGTATTTTTTGTACAGAGGTGAAATTTAAATTCTATTTTCTATCTAAACATAAAGATCTGATTCCATTTTTTCCATTAAAATTTTCGTCAGTACTTACATTTGTTATTAACAATTAGAAAAGTCCTTATAACATGGATTTTGAGAAACTTAAAAGTAAACTAAATAAAATCAACGAGTCAATAGATTTTTCACTTTAATTTCTAGAAAAATTGCTGATTATAGCGAAGTAAATCGAAATCATAACGACGCAAATCAAAGTCATAGCGACGCAAATCTTATACATAGAGAAGCAAATCGAAAGGACTTAAATCGAGGTCTGAGTGTATATTTTGCTTATATATGTTATTAACAAAAATAGAGCCATGACAAGAGCAAACAAAAAAAGTATAAAAATATCACAAAACAACTTTGAAATATGCCATTAAAAATGGTGTTGCCAATTTAGCGTTTTCCGCTTTAGATTTAGCGTGTTTTAACCGCCCAAAAGTCGCACTTTTTTCTGTTAACGCTAAATACTCTAAATCGGTACGTTTTACTTTCAGTATTATATCGATTAGGAACACATTTTTACGTTCCTACTAATAGTAAAAAAATTTTATAATTACTCCCTGTTTTTATAAAACGTAAAGAAAATTCGTTTCGACAAACTGTATGGAAAATAATAAATAAATTTAGAAAATTTTTTGGTTTTGTTCCATATAAATTGTCGAAAGGAATTTTCTTTTCATTTTATAATAAAAGAGAACTCATTTTCGAATTCAACAAAAACTAAAATGAGTTTTTTATTCCATTTCGAAATGTCAAAATTTACCTCCAGAATTCTGTTGTTTAATTCCTTTGAGGTGCCTATCTGTTTTCCCAAACCCATCGAATAAAGGATTTGTTAGCAATTTTTCAGATTCTTCCAAACACGGTCATATATTTTAGGAATCACCTTTTTTGGAAAAATTTGGAATCAAATTAAATTTCAATTAAAATCTAGAAATACCTGGCCCAAGAGAACAAATTTTATGAATTCTTGGAAAAAAATCTGTTATGAATCAGGATTTTTAAATATTTTAAATTCGACGCCTTACGTGTGTAATAAGAACACTAATTTTTATTTCTATTTAAAATAAAATTAAATATTTGTACTGAATTTATCTTAATCTTAAAAAATAACAAATATGGACCTTGTAATGTTTAAGTTATTTTTTCTTTTTTTTTTTTTATATGCATATAAAATGTGATTTAGATTTTAAAAATGTGCTCATTTGGTTTTAATTAAGTTTAGCCCTTTTTAGTGCGTTTTGAAAATTTTCCGTCACGTTTTGGTATCAAATGGCTGACAACGCTTCTTAAAAAGTTCCCTTTTTATGCTAATTTTAAAATTGTCTAGATTTACTTTATAAAAAATATCGATTTTTAAGATAAATTAGGTACATATTTATTTTCATAGTTAATTTAAAAAGAAAAACTAATTTGAAATAGTAAAAAATTATAATTATATGCCATTTACACCAAACAAAAACTAGTCGTTTTTGGCTTTATTTGGTTTTTGAATAAAAAAAACTACGTAAATTTGTTTGGTTTTTCCATACAAATCAAAAACAATTTTTAAATAGTTTTTATTGAAAACCAAATAAAAATTATTATACATCCTGCTTATCAAATTTTAGAACCGTAGCTTTTATATATAGAGAAAAATAAAATTTCAAATTTATAGAAATTGTTTGTTTTGTTTATGAAATTATTACAATAAATAATTTATTAAGAATTGTTAAAATATGTTTTAATATTGAAACTATGTATTCTCTGATCGAAGAAATAGCAAATAGAGCCGAAATAAAAAATATCCAAGAAATGTGAATGTCAACAAAAACTACATTGGGAAGAAATAAGGTATGTAAACGATGTTGTTTTTTGAAATTTTGTTTTTCAAAAACCAATTAGTTTTTGTTTTGGTATAAACGGGATATTAAATAAAATCTCTCATCGAAAAATAAGCATAAATATACTTTATAAAAATATGACAACTAAGAATTTGAAGAATAAAATGCATTGTAAAACACAAAAAATGCCAAGAAATGATGCAAAAACTCGGTGAAAAAAAATTTTACATCATATCATTCATGAAAGAAGGCTCAAAAACTGTCTATATGTCTTCATATTTTGTTAATATTCGGCATACCCTATGGAGCCATTTGAATATCTAAATTTCTATTTTTAAATTTTGAAATACTCGCGAATTTATTAATGATTTGAACTTTTTGAAAAGTCAAAAAAATCGAGAAAGTGTGTAACTATAAACAGCAAACGGATTATATTACGTACAGAATTTTAATATTTCTTTTTTAAACATAATAATTTAAAAATATTATGCCTTAAAACTACATTATAAAACAGAAAAAAATTTTTTAAGTAGTTCAAAGGGATGTAATATTTTCATGATTTCTTTAGAACTTATGTATTCAAATGCATTCTTAATTTCTTCCTTAAACCTAATAAATTTATTATTTTTGAACTCTTGAAAGCAAAGTTCAATGCATGCATTCAAATCTAGTTTTGCATTATTTGATTGTACTTGTAAATTATTTAAGATTATGGATTTTTTATACATAAATTAAAAATAAACTTTAAAAATTAGAGTTATTTATTTGTTTATAAAATACGGAGTTTATTTTATGTCCGAAACATTCTTTTGGTATATAAATGTGCATATATTAATATGCACATATGCGGTGAAAAAAACGTAGTCGAATCATCAAACTTTTATTGGTTTGAACCACTCATTTTAATAACGAGTTGTTGCTGTAAAGTGAATCCATGCATTCCAATGATACCAGTGCATTATCATATGAACTCATGCATTAGCTACTTCTTTTGCATATCTTTTTTTGCTGGGAATGCAATTGCAATTTTAGGATGCATTTTTGAAAAAGTTCTATCCTTTTAATTTATGTCATCCTTTAATGTTATAAAATTTAAAAAGTTTACTAAAAAGTGTAATATAACAAGATGGTGGATCACTATTAATTATTTTTAACAAAATTGTGTTTTTTATTTTTTTTGAAAATTTATTTTCATAATTTATAATAAATAATTTTAGTCATCATATTCTTCAATTTGTCATTTGGGTACTATACCATCTTGTCCCTGAATAATTACTAATGTTCTATGTGGTAAACATATTTGTTTTCTATGAGTGAATTTTTAAGAAAAACGTTACTTTTTAATTATACAATGTCATTTACAATTCTTATTGCAATACATTTTATACTGGTTTTTAAATCAGTAAAATCCAACATATAGTTAAAGAGTTATGAATACTAAAACATATTTCTGAATAAGAATAACAATAAAAAAAACAAAAATATTATGAAAAAATTTAAATATAAAAAGTCGTGGACAATTTACCATTAAGTTATTGCCTTTAAAGAGGCCTCAAATGGCTATCTTAGAGTCTGCAACCATCAAAATACGCCTACATCGTAAAGAGATACTAAATTTAAAGTTACATACTTTGTCTTATTTTTGAATTTTTATAAAAATTTAAATTGTGAATAAATTCTGGATTTTTTTATTTTTGAAATTATAGAAAATAATAAATGGACCTGTGGTTATATACGTACCAAATATGAACAAAATCGGTCAATCCGTCAAAAAATTACAATTTTTTATAAATCTCCACGTGAGAACGATATTTTTTAAATATCTGATATAGTTATAATATATTTTTAATTGACCTGGTCCTAACTCAAAGTTTGATTAAATTATTCGACCTCAAATAGAAATAAATTTATTTTTTAAAATGCTCCATCTCCAATGTCTTTGGGACATTTTTCCTCATGTACAATTATATAATTTTTTAGGTTTTTTCAATACAAAAGTTTTAAAAATGGTCTAGCAATTTACATTAAACTTCAAGATATAGCCTAACTACACTAATCTGAGCAGACCACAAAAGTTCGACAAAAAAATTTTCTACATGTGAACGCACGCTAATAATATAGAAAATATCTAATTGAAAATTTTCCAACAAAAAATTGTTATAGTAACAAAATGATAAATATAAAAAATGTAAAAAATTTCAAATTAAAATGCTAAGGATTCCATTTGCAAAATATCAAAATTTGTCAAATATTTTTATATTTAAATATTTAATATAAAAGGAAAATCTGTTTTCTTAGATAACATTGTGTTTTTTTAAGTTTTTTTAAACGTCAATATTTCTGTTTAGTTATACTAATTTAACTTACAATTATAATTCGTTTTTTTTTATTAAATTATTTGCTACCATTTTTGTTAGGGAATTTTTTAATTTAATTTGTTCTTCTTTGTTTTTATAGAATTGTATAAGTTGTTTTTGGTGAAAGGTATAAATTTATAAAGTAATTTTATTTAGTTTTTTTATATTGTAAATATTTTTTCAATGTTTATTTGAAGAAAAATATTTGGCAAAAAGAAATTTGCCCCGTAAGATTGTAGAAAAATACTTATAAATTATTTTAGGAATTTTATGCACAAAAAAATAAAGAAAAATTAATTAGTTTGAAATGTAATAACAATAACGCAGATATACAAGGTTTTGCACCTGAGCAAATAAAAGTGATTCCTAAAGTAATTTGGGGCGCTGAATTCGAATCTTTCATTTTCATTTTTTTCGAAATTGTATTTAGTTTTCGAGATATTGTTTAAGATATGTTTCACGTATTAGAGTCAAACAGTAAGAACTCATCATGCACTTACTCCAAAATCCTTTGTATTATTTTTCGATTTTCGCTAAAATTTATTATATTTCCTCTTTTTCTCATAACTTGCATCAAAAAAACTTTTAAATGAAAAATCGAAATATCGAGAAAAGAAAATTGAATCTAATCTTGCGGTATTTATAAAACAAACACTACATTATTTGCTACAAAGAAAAATATCCTAAGAGTATGGAAGTGGTGAAGAGGAGATATTTTATTTTCCATTGCAAATGTTATCGAACTGTGTATTCATGAAATCTAATAAATCGCTGATAGAATCTCTAAACTATATGTATACTTCTATTGACAATCAGGAACATTGACTCATTTTTGGTTCCATTTACGTTGACGATTGTCCAACGAGTGTCCCACATTTTTACCCCTGCAACTATTATGCGATGAACTCTGATAACTGTGTTAGTAAATTCAAATATCGAACCAAGGTATTCAGTTTTGTTAGTGAAACATATAAACCAAGATAATAAAATATTTCACCTCTAAAATAATAAAATTATTCACCTCTAAAAATATAACATAAATTTTACCATTTCCTGAGTATATAACATTCATAAGAAAAATAAGAATGCTTGAAGTCGTCTTTGTAATGCTTTTTCTGTAATTCTACACGATCTGGAATAAAATCAAACGTGAAGAATATGATTAAAATTAATCTTCTTGCGACGTCAACATCACCAAGTTGTTATGAAAGCGGATTTCTCAAATTCGCGAACACTCGAAAACTAGAACCAATCTTGAAATGAATTCCATATTTGAATTCAGCTACCCAAATTGCATTAAAATTAGCTCTCATCTGTTTAAGTCCAAAAGTTGACCCGAATTTGTAAATATAAATGATAAAGAATATGTATAAGAAAATTTTTTTCTTAGTATTATTAGTAGGACTGAAAATAATATGAGTTTTTTTCTTTTAATTTCAAAATATTTCAGTCAAAATAGAGATCCCTAATGAATACTCACTAGTTTTAAGAATTTTACTAAAGCTGTACCTGTTTGTTATTGTCTTTCATGGAAAAACTTAAGATCTCTCAAGATGAAGCAAAAAATGTTCCTTTTATTTAAGAGAAAACTTGTTTGAAAGGATCAATTACTTAATAAATTGGTAATAAAAGAAATGAAAAATGCAAACAATTTTACTTGATAAAATTCTGAGTTCGTAGTAGTGAGAGGAGAAGGGAATACTAAGTTTTTACATTCTCTTTACCTCTCTCGCTTACGAACTTAGAATTGCACCAAGAAAAACTACTGTGTGAAAAAACTTAGAATTTACTTACATAGAAATTTCAATTTGAAATGTTATAGACAAAAATATTTCATTTTTTTAATATTAGAGTAAAGGTAATTGTTTAAAGACCAAACTTTTGTGAAAATAATTTTTCTTTAAAAAAAACAATTCAAAGATTCCCAACAAAAATAGTACTGCTCATTAATAAACTTAGGCTATACAAATTATATAGACAACTTCTCAAAATAATATAAAATCTCACAAATATAATTTTTATAAAAAAGATTGTTTAGATAGAAAAAATTAACAAAATTTAAATTATTTTAATTTTAAAATTTTTCTACAATCTTGTATCTTAAAAACAAATTTACACATCAATTAGTATGTGATAGTGGTAGCATTATTATATAAATTCCATTTAGTTTTATTACTAATTTCTAATTAATACTTTTTCTAATTTTATTTATTTTTCTTTTTCCACTAGTTTTTTGTCCAATTTTATATTTTATTTAACAAATCAACATACACACACATATATAGATTAGAAATTTAAGATATATATATATATATATATATATATATATATATATATATATATATATATATATATATTCTTTGTTATTTTGCATAATTTCTATGACTATAATAAATATTAGTATAGAAATTTTCTATCCTACATTAATATTAAAAAAGTGTGAAATGAAAAAGCATTTTATTTTAGACAAAATGAATTTAATACAAACTACACTCAGACAGACAGCTAGAGAGTAAGAGAAAACATTTCTCACAATTAGCAGAAAGAGATAGAGAAAAAATTTACAAAAAAAATTTATTAATAATGCTTACAATTTATACTTCCACTGTAAAAGGATCTCTTGAATGATGAATCTTTAAGTGTTTGTTATGATTAGTTTTGGTTGTTGAACTTTTACCACAAATCGTACATTGGAAAGGTCGTTCACCGGTATGTATGCGTCTATGCTCGATGAGATAATAGTGACGATGGAACGATTTTTTACATAGATCACAGGTATACTTTTTATTGCCATGATGCTCTCTTCTATGGCGCATATAATTGTATTTGCGTATAAACTTGCAGCCACACACTTCACAGGTGTATGGTTTAATTTGTTTGTGGGAATTCATGTGATTTTTAAAATCGACCTCACGCACGAATGCCTTGGGGCAGTGTTCACATTTAAAAGGTTTGGCGGTACGATTTGCATGTACCCACGAATGTATCTTTAAATTCCATTTAGTCGAGAAGGACTTGTTGCAAATAGCACAATCGTATTGAGTTTCTGTGGAATGCGTTGCCATATGAGCTTTCATAGAGGCTTTAGCAAAGATCTGCTTGCAAATGGGACACTCCATTGGTTCGGTGTAATCGAATTTATCTGAATGGGCGAGACGTATGTGACGTCGAAGAGAGTTGACATGCACAAAACGATCACAACAATGTGGACAACATTTCGGTTTGGAGTCATGAGTTTCCTTATGCCACAAGAAGCGTGCTTTGGATGGTAGAACTTCGCCACAATAACAAACGTATTCTTTCCTACGAACAATTTGTTTCGTGTGACGCTTACGATGTTGAGTTAAGTTGGAATAGCGCTTAAAGTGTTTACCTAGAAATGGTAAGAAAAGATAAAAAAATATTTATTAAAAAAATTTATAGCAAATACATATTGTCACCCAAAATTCAAAAGGCTGTAACCACACTTTAATTTTTTACAGCAGAAGCAAAAAACATTATGAAAATGCAAAAGACCATAATCATAAATTTGAATTTTTTTTACTTTAGTATTAAATAAAATTTGTTAATCGTTCACTTAAAACAAAAATATATTAAGCATAGAACCCATTTCAAACCAATTTTTTCTTAAGTGGAACTAATTTTACGGATTTCCGTTTATGACGTCGCACAATGAACTGTCTAGTGGAAAATAATGGAAAAAAATATTTTAGAATTTAATAACAAGATTTACAACAAATGATAGCTAAGACTTTCAGAATTCAAGATATGTTTCGCTTTTTATTGAGGAATTAGTCTGTATAAAATAGGACGAATCTAAAATCAAGAAATTTTAAAGATATTTTTTAAAATTATTGAGAATAAAAAAAAAATTTTGGATACTTAGATGTTTTTATTAATTATATGTAGTAAAAATCACACTAGTTACAATATAACAAGTAAAATTTGAAATATTTACTTTTAAAAATAGAGTAACTTTGGTCACAATATCGAACAGTTTCTTAAATATTGTGAAATTTAATGGACCAGCTTAAAAAGGCGCAATGAAAAACAACCTAAGTCTGAGTTGTATGCAATGACGCGAAATGTTCTCCATGCATTCAATATTAAATTATATGTGTTTTCTATGCCAACTTTTTAACTGGATTAGTTGGTTTTAAAAATTATCCATATTACAGATTTTGTATTAAATATTTCAAGCTTTTCGATTTATCTATTGAATATCGTACCTGATCCGACAAAAACAGTTATATGTTTTAGGAGAGCTAAAAACCCGTTTTATTTTGTATTTTGGTGAATTTCTTTGAAACGTACGCGATTAGTTAGAACCTTAGTACAATTACTACAGATATTACGTAAACAAAAATCAGAATGATTAGATACAAGAGGGGAATAATAAAATCTTTCAGAAAACTACATATAACTTTGTTTGCTGGAACATTTTTAGTAAAATTATTTTTTGATTTAGACCATTTTTTACACGTAAATGTTTTGGTTCGTAAAACTTTACTTTGAAAATTTGATAGTTTCCAAGAAATAACTTCCCAGCAAAAACTTTTTGGTAATGGCAACTACTTATTAAAGTAGTTTCTTAGTAATGAGGCGTCATTATTATTTTCCTACTCTATATTACACAAATAAGTATTCGATAGTATAATTGCACAGTAATATTGCAACCACATGGAACAGTTGAGTAGAGCGCTGGATTAACAACCAGAAGATTGTTGGTTTAACCGCGTTCTGATGCCTTTATTTATTGTTACTTTTTTTAATATCTAAAAAGATATTTTATACTAAAAAAGTTTTTGTCACTTAGAAAACTAAATGCGTAAGACGTTAGTTATTAAAAACGAACATTTTTCAGTTTTTATTTTTATTTTCGTTTAGTACATATTTTTAAGTAGCTCTATAGTGTAAAACTAACTTCATTAATTTGAAGGCAACTCGAACAGAAATAACTAGTTATTCAGGCAAAAAGTAAGTAGTTTATTTTTTCTTCCAACTGTTACGTTTTCTCTAATGATGTCCTTAATATTAATAAGTTTAAAACAGCAGATATAAGTTAAGAATATTATAAGAATAATATAATCAGCTAAAATATAAATTGTTGTATAAAATTTGACTGGTGTATGGTTTTTTTTAAACCAATTTATTACAATAAAAGGATTTTGTTTTTTAATTTTTTATTTAAGGTACTAATATATAAATTAGGAAGATTATAATACAAAAATTGAATAATTTATTAACTTTTTTTTAAATTTAATAAATTTTAATTAAAATTGAATAAGTTAGTGATTAAAAAAATGCATGGAAATCTTAATTCATACATTTTTTTAGGAATGAAAACTGTTAAATTTTGACTCCTCTTTTTTGGCTTTGCTTCATACAAGGATATAATTTTACTTTGAGGAACTTTTTATTTCCTTTCTGTGGCAATAGTCTGCGGTCGTCTGGGTGCCTAACCTTGTACATTACATTTTCTTTATATAAAATTCCTCTAATACTATTCACAGTGCGTTTTCCAAAACTTTTACCAGGTCTTTTTGAATTAAAATTTGAGTAGTATTATCATAATTATTGTGGTTGATCTTTTTAATTAGATTATATTTTGATCCATAACTTCTAAACTAAATGAGTGTCCACCTTGAAATTGTACAAGAGTAGGGAGGAGAGCTATGTATGCCAACATTATATAATTTTTTAAGAATTTAAAAATACCTTTTTTTGAGATATAATGGTTTAATTTTTATATGTTCAACTTTGACCTTTGAATAAAAATAAACTCCATAAATATCATTGTAAAGGTAATATCTTTGGCTATAATATGAAACTTAAACCAGAGGTCTGCAATCTATATTTTAGAAATTATTATCAATTAAACAAGTAATACTTTCTTAGCATTTTTTCAATTTTCAAAACGCCACATTTTTAGACCAGAAAGTGTCTTGAGTCTAAAAGTTTATATTTAAGAAACACTTCCAATTGCCAATATCTGTATTTAATTGCATTGAAATCGGAGATGTAAAATCCGAAAATGTCCGTTTTGATAAAATCTGAACATTGACGATATATTGAAGTTACAGTGTATTACAAATAAATAATTGTAAGAAATGCATTCTTAGAGCTAGTTTTTTACTTGTTAATTAAATTTGGTTTAACTTGTTTTTAAATTAATCCACAAACAAATTTAAACGAGCTTTGACTAACAATGTTGTTTTTCAATGCTAGATTAAAACTATCAAATTTGCTGGTATTACCATACTGAATTTTGAAAACCGAGGTGATTTTTTGTTAAATTTATGGCAATGCCTTACATTTAACAAGCAAAAAAAGCGAACAAAATATAATAAAAATTTAAAAGTAAATACTTATTTACTTTTGTTTATAATATTAGATAAAATTAATTATTTTTCATTATATGTTGATATTTTTTTATTCGGCTGTGTATGTTATGGCAGTACTATCTTGGGTTTGTAGCTGAGTTAAACCTAGATTATATACCAGATAATCTTTTATTGAAAAACATCAATACTGACTTAAGCTATGTGTAACCGATAAATGTATATAACCGACGTCCTATAAACTAACCCTTAAGATACTTTGCGATGTTTTTGCAAAACAACCAAGAACAATCGTGATTTTATTAGAAAAATTAGCAAAGAAAACGCTAAAGATGATCACTCACGAAACTGACACATTCGTAAATTTTTATAAAACACATATACACTGATTTTTTCAGAAATAAATAATCCTTATATACTGTGTCGGCCAAAACTAATTAAACAGGATTTCTATATTTAGAAGATTAACTCCCTATGGACAGAGCAATATTATTTTTTACAAAAATATTTACTTCCATATAAAGGTTATTTTTCGCTCTAAATAAAAAATATAAATTGTTATATTTTTCATATATAACATAAAATTTTTTTTTAACCCTCAAACACATGAGGTCTCCGTGTGGAGTCTTTACCTGTTTACTTCCATCGGACGCGTCCCCAGGTGGCGGATAGGGGGGATTGGGCGAGAGACACTGGATGCACTAATGTACGGTGCTGGAGCCCTCTTCCCTTGCCGACATTAATGCATCCTTTGTATCACACCCAGTCCTGAAAACGGTAGGCTTGCTGGACTGGATGCGATGCATTGATGTATTCTATTTGGTGTTTCCGCCGAAATGAACACATCTCTGACACCGGGTACGGTCTTGGGTCATACGTTTTCCGTGGACCAAATAAATGGGTATTATGCACTTTTAAGATCAAGGTGGTTGGTAGCAGTGCCGAGGATCTGAATGATTAGTTAGTGCTAAAAGAAACTAGTAGTGAACAGCTCCCCTCTGATGCTGATGGCAAGGGTCAGTTGTATTACAGCCTAGTCCGCGTACGCCGTCACTGCGCGAGATGGTCTATTTTTTACGAGCATACTCGTGGGACCAAATAGAAAAGTAAAAATGGAAACTGATAGGATAAGTAATGAACGGGACAAAGGGACAACGGACAAAGAAATCAACACTAGGGTAGAAGAAGGGACGGAAGCTGACTTACGAGTTAGGGATAGGGTCAAGGTAGGGGAAAACAAGGACAACATCGGGAAAAGGGGGAAAGATGAGGATGGGGACGATGACATGGACTTAATAAGACTGCATACGGACATCCTCATTCAACACGGACAACTAATGACCCAACTAACGGAGGAGGACAGCCTGCTGGACTCGGCGGAGGACCCTGTAGGATCTGGAGCGACGGAGGGACTGGAGGACCTGTCTCTTTTATCCGATGAAGAGCATGAGACAACAGTGGTCTCTGCTCTTGACCGGGGAAAAGAAATCGGAACTGCAGTCACTGCGTCAACTCCGGGTAGGAAGCAGGTGAGCTCGACGGGGGCATCAGGCATGCCAAGGCCTACGGCCAAACCTATTGTTCGGCAGGTAGCGGTAGCATATCCAATGGATGAGCAAGCCGCAACCGACAGCCGAACGAATTTTGAAAAGGCGAAAAACGGTGTTAGGGCCTCTATAGCTGCACTAAATAAGTTGGCTAAAAAGGACCCATCGCTGTTAGACGGGCGGGATAGGCATGTTCGCAGGAAACACCGAAAGAGCATCTACAGGTTTGAACGGACCTATGGTTCCATCGGTGACATCCTGGGATTGTCTTATCCCGATGGTTTTAAAGTGGAGGTAGAGGAAGGTCCGCAAATTGCTCGCAAGGGTAAAGAGTCCGTGTCTACCAACACTTTGGAACCAAAAGTCGACGCTGTTGCACATTGTGATATTCACAAGCCATCCAGTAGTCCTGTAGCTTCTCTCAAGGGAAGCGACAGGTCGGCAAGGATTGGTAGTGGGAAGAAACTCATGGAGAAGAGAGTAGAAAGGGTAAATCAAGCTCTTGCGAGCCCCGCTAAAGGATCTCAAATAAGGTCAATTAGGGGAGCTCTGCCTGGAGATGAGATACCCTCTACCTCTAAGAAAGCTGGTCATATTCCGCATGACTCTTTTAAAGGTCCCCCTAAGGGGACCATAAAAAGAGTGAGGTCGGGGGATGACCAGCAGATTCCGTCTGCGAAGAAGGTTGGTAATGCACCAAGTGGCCCGCTTAAAAACTCTCATAAGGGAGTAGTGAAGCGGGTAGTATCTGGTGTTGTGCAACCTTCATCGTCCAAAAAGGGGAAGGATTCGTCCAAGTCGGACATTCTTCAAGCAGCAGTCATTGACCGTGCTGATCCAGATGGGAGAATCAGTACGGAAATGTGGCGGCTGATTGAGGACAGACTTATGGACGAAATCTTCCAGGCAAGGCACAGGCCGGGTGAAATAGCCTTCATGGGTGCAGACTGGACAAGGGGCGTCAAGACTGTTGGTTGCGGTAACAAAGGAACTTTTGAATTCCTGAAAGCCGCGATCAAGAGATGTGGCAACCTTTGCCCAGATGCGCAACTGGAGGTTATACCAGCGTCGGAATTGCCTCTGCGACCAATAGTCACGGTATGGATTCCACCACCCATTAAGCCGGTGGAAGTCATACTGGGAATATTGGAGGGACAAAATAGGGGGATCAATACAAGTCAATGGAAACTTGTCTCTTCATTGACTTGTAAAGAGAACCAGGGTAAAGATTTCCGATTCGCAGTGGATCGGGAATCTATTAGGAAATTGGACTCATTGGGGGGGGTTGTTACGTTCGGGCTTGGCTACATCAAATTTCGCTACGCGAAAAATGATAAAGCCAAAGAGGTTGCGGATGGTGCAGATAAATCTGCATCATTGTGAAGCGGCCTCGACCGAATTGATAACCTACCTCAGTGAGACCAATGTGGACGTGGCCCTAATCCAGGAGCCTTGGCTAAATGATAACCAGGTCTGTGGTTTAAGGGCCAAAGGATACAAATTGTTCAAGCCGTCCACTGGGGATAAGGTGAGAACTTGTATTTTGGTGAAGAATGATCTTCAGGTGATTCTTCTTAACTCTTTCAGTTATGGTGATCTAACGGTCGTCCAAGGAAAGGCATTGGGAGGCGGTAAACTGGCCTTGGCCTCGGTGTACATGCCCTATGAGGAGTTGGAACCACCAGATGACAGGGTGTGGGCCTTAGCCGAGTACGCAAGACGGAATGGAGTACGTCTATTGCTCGGTTACGATGCTAATGCACACCACAGTCAATGGGGTAGCAGGGATACTAATAAGAGAGGTGAGTCAACTTTTGATTTTATTATTGCAAATGATCTTTTAATCTGTAATAGGGGTAATACTCCTACGTTCAGAACGAAGGATAGGAATTCAGTAATAGACATCACACTGACCAACTCGAGAGACCTAGTTGAAGACTGGAGGGTAGCCATGGGATGTACTTTCTCTGACCATGGTAGGATAACCTTTAGTCTGAACTTCCGAGGTTCTGAGGGGAAACCTTTCAGGAATCCTAGGAGGACAGATTGGGACGCCTTCGGGCGGGATCTGGGGTCAAGATTGACTGGAACTCCGATGGAGATCTTGTCGAGGGAAAATCTTGACGAAATAGTGGGGAAGGTAACAGGGTCCATTAATAGGAGCTATGAGCTTAACTGCCCGGTGAGCTATCCGGGTAAAAGGAAACAGCCAGTCTGGTGGTCGGAGGAGTTGAAGGCTCAACGGACCACAGTTGGAAGGCTGTACAACAAGGCCCATAGATCTTGTAGGGACGAGGATTGGGGCACCTATAGAGTGTGTTTCAATAAGTACAAAAAGGACATTAGAAGAGCTTCGTGGATTAGGTTCAGCGGGGCCATTGACTCGGTCAATGAACTTTCCAGATTCAGGAAGATACTGTCAAAGGACCCTAGCGTTCCAGAGAGTATCCAGAGATCAGATGGTTCATGGACGGAGTCTAGTTCTGAGTCACTTAATGTACTTTTGGAAACCCATTTTCCGGGTTGCAGGGATCCATTGGTGGAGGAATCAGGTGAGGGAGAACACTTCTTCACGGAGTCCACCAGTGGGATGATTGGAACAGTGGTAAGAGACCTAATAACGGTGGAGAAGGTCACATGGGCGGTGAATTCATTCGAGCCTTATAAGTCACCAGGCCCGGATGGTATTTTTCCGGCCATGTTGCAGAATGCACCGTTGGTGGTCCGTAAACTACTGGCTGGGATTTTTAAGGGGTGTCTAATACATGGACATATTCCAAGGGGGTGGAGAGAGGTTAGGGTTATATTCATACCGAAAGGTGGAAGGACCTGTCACTCGAAATCCAAGGATTATAGGCCTATCAGCCCATCGTCTTTCCTCTTGAAGACTTTAGAGAGACTGATAGATCTATATTTAAGATCGTCTGGTAGCTCCAGCATCATGAGTAGTGCTCAACATGCTTACCTGAAAGGTAAATCTGTGGAGAGTGCGCTAAGTGATGTGGTGGGTTATATAGAACAAGGGCTTCGGTATAAGGAGTACACCATGGCCGCGTTCTTGGATATTGAGGGAGCGTTCAATAAGCGTTCATGCTGAGCAGCAGGATTATCAATTCAAGCTTGGGTGGAGTATGCTTAAGAAAACTAGTGGCTAGGGGAACTCCGCAAGGGGGAGTGCTCTCACCCCTGCTGTGGCTAATGGCTGTCGATGTAATTTTGCGTCAATTCGACAGTAGAGGGCGAAAGATCGTGGCTTATGCTGATGATGTGGTCATACTGGTAAAGGGAAAATTTCTTCCCACAATCAGTGAGATCATGCAGTCAGCGCTGGGTGAGCTGTCCCCGTGGGCTGCTGATAAGGGGTTGGGAGTGAACCCGGAAAAGACAGAGTTGGTTCTGTTTACTAGGAGGTACAAGGTAGAGAAATTCAGACTACCGGTACTATGTGGGACTGAACTGAAGCTTTCAGACTCAGCGAAATATCTGGGGGTGTTCCTTGATAGCAAACTGACCTGGAAGAGGAATGTTCAGGAAAGACTCAAGCGTGGCCTCAATGCCTACTACACCTGTAGAAACTCCATAGGTAAGAGTTGGGGACTCAAACCGAAAGTTGTATATTGGATTTACACTTCGGTGGTGAGACCAATCCTTTCATATGGTTGTTCTGTCTGGTGGCAGGCACTGGAACGCAAGAGCAATAGGAGCCTTTTGTCGAAGGCGCAAAGGTGTGCTTCGATTGGCATTACAGGTGCAATGAGAAGCACACCACAAGCGGCTCTGGATGTCATACTTCATCTCTTACCTATTGAAGAGTTTGTGAGGGGTATGGCAGCAAAGAGTCTACTGAGACTTAGGGAATTGGGACTACTAGGCTCATCAAGAGCAGGTCACTCCAAGGTCATTTACGAGATCAGTTACGGTGAGGTTAATCTGAGCTCTGCGGGGGCATCAGATTACATGGCCACTGAATCGGACTTTGGAGTAGGTCCTGTCGTGGTGATACCTGATAGGGAGGTCTGGTCCGGCACTGAGAGACTATATGAGGGTTGCGCAGTGTTCACGGACGGATCAAAGATGGTCGAGGGTACCGGGGCGGGGGTCTATATTATGGGCACGAATTTGAAGGGCTCTTTTAGACTCCCTGATGAGTGCAGTGTTTTTCAGGCTGAGATTCTCGGCATCCTGAGGGCCGCGGAGATGATCAGGCAAAACATTGCGAGAGGTACCGAGGTCACTCTCTATGTGGACAGTCAGGCGGTTCTAAAGGCCTTGGGGACACATTTGGTGAGATCCAGGCTGGTGGCTGCCTGTAGGAAGACACTGAGAGAGTTGATGGAGGACTACATGGTGAGACTCTGCTGGGTGCCTGGCCATTGCAATATTTCAGGCAACGAATTGGCTGATGAACTGGCAAGGCAAGGTGCGGCAGGGAACGTCTCGGAGAGAGAGACATATGTGAAACCACCACTAAGTTTCTTCTATGGGAAGATCAATGATTGGATCTTGGTCAGAACCAATTCGGCTTGGGAAAGTAGGGAGGACTGCAAGGTGTCGAGGGCGATATGGCTGGTATTGGACAAGGCAGACACTACCACTCTCCTGGGCATGAATAGGAGGAGGGTCATGATAGGGGCCATAACGGGTCACTGTCTGATAGGGAAGATGAGGTCTAGAATGGACGCTAACTGTTCTGATTTTTGCAGACTGTGTGAGGACATCGATGAGACCGAGTCTATTGAGCACATTGTGTGCAATTGTCCGCGATTACAGCATCGTAGGATGAAGTGGCTGGGTAGACAGTTCCTCGACGGGCTAGGTGACGTTCGGGACGTAGATCTTGTTGACGTCATAGGCTTCGTCATGGGAATTGGCTGCTTGAGGGAGAATCAAGGGTTTAACCCTAGGGGGATTGGTGGCATTGCTGGTCCCCCTCTGTGATTCGCTACATTTCTATTCCCTTTTTATCTTTCACTTTACTTTTTCTGTACTCTGTATTTTCAATTTTATATATTCTATACTCTTATTTCACAACTATTCTGTTGAAGGGACTCACAATGGACCGGGATCGGTCTCTGGGTGGAGATGTGGTACTATCTGGTATCACATCTACCTTCTCTATCTATCTATCTATCTAACACATGAGGTCATCCCTCCGAATGGAGACATAGGTAGCCTAACGTAAAAATACTCGCTGCACATGAATTTGGCATTAATTTTTCTCTATAAAATAACGTTTTTTATGTGTATCATATATGGTATAGTATACATTCTATACACATTTGAATTGAAATATTATTTGTTTGAATTATTTTCTTTATTTATTAGATTTTATTGGAAATCTCTAAAACTAAGTTGAAACGGATGCAAAAATTATATTAATATAAAAATGTATGTAATTACTTATTTATATAGTGTGTTAATCCAATTTTCGTTCATATTAAGGCGAAGTAAATACTTTGTGCGCTTCTCACGACTACAGCCATAAACTAATACCAAGGCCATCAATGCAAAAAAAATACGCATGGCCAAATACTATCAGCAACAAACCACTTTGAGCTCGGGCCGGAAAAACACTAGTTGCATTCGAAAATAGAAGGCTAAAATGGCGAAGGATCGGGCATACATGGTGTCGAGAATTGAATATAGAAGCAGTAAATGCCAACAAATCCTATATTTTATAGATGGAAATTGGCTTCATTTAGATAGTAAGTTTCAGTTTTTTCATTCAAACATTTGTGAACGAGCGCTAAGCCAATTGTCATTGCGTGTCTTTTTTAAACGAGTATTGTAACTATTTACACTTTATTGACCCTTTCGGAAACGAGCATGAAAACAGTTGTAATTTTATAAACAAAAAGATGTAGAAAGTGTAGATTGCACAAATATTTAACAGACTTATTTCCAATAAAAGGATTGTATAAAAAATCCTAGACATGTATCTAGTATTGTGATAGGTTAACTCCAAAGTTACAGTTACCAAAAACGGATGAGTAATAATAAAATATATTCACCTCCTCATCAACATTGCACTTATTTGCATTGATAAAACGATTTCTATGTATAAGTAAGCAAAGACCACTGTAAGAAACGAGCTATACAATATTCAATATTAGTTTACATTACATCACCATTATCAAAAGCTGTTCGAAATTATAGCATCTGCAAATAAATAGAATTTACAAACATTAGTATCAACAAGGTTCGGAAGATCATTATGTATAAAATAAACACAAGTGGGCCTAATACCAATCTCTGAGGAACACCCAATTTAAGAGGTAGAATATTGAAATATTTACCACCAATATGTATAAATTGAAACTTATCACATAAGAGAAAATAAGCCTACATGCAGATTTGGAGAATGAAAACAAGTCCCTTAACTTGCCAATTAAGATGGAGAAATCTACAGAATTAAACGCCTTCGTCAAATCTAAAGAAAACATGACAGCAAGATTTCCATTATTCAAATTATTACGAACATCATCAGTTAAATTAAGCAATAATGAAGAGGTACAATGACCACGTCGAAATGCGTACTGGGAAGAAAATATACGGTAGAGAGTTTTCCATATCGAAGGGAAAGTGGGTGATGTCAAAATGAAATTAATGTGATGTACAACAAAATGCGAGATATGAGGATAAATAGTTCTAAGAAATCTTATTGGAATGAAATCAGTTCCAACACATTTCGACCTCATCTTACACAAAGCATTAAAAACTTCAAATTCACTTACACAACTGAAAGAAAAGGACTCATCAGCATAATTAAAAGAGTCAAAGTCAGTAACATCATTATTAAAATCATTAATGTTAACAAAATAGCTATTAACCTCGTTAACATTACAATCTGAAGTGAATTCACTATCATTGACCAGAATGTATCATAAAAGAGGGATCTCTTACTAACCAAATATCCAGTAAAGAAACAGAACCGTGAGACACATCAAGATAAGTGATTTTGGAATTATGCGAAACAAACAAATTGCACCTCACACACATAGAGCGCATCCTGCTTGCTTTTGTAATATCAAACATGTAACAATTGAAGCCTCCTGCTATAAGAATATCTTTATATTTGGAAAATAATTAAAAATGAGATAATTCAAACAACTCCAAGTCCCCATGAGGCAAGTACACAACTCCAAATAAAATTTTACTATCACCAAGTTGAAGCTCAATAAAGATGGACTCACAACCAGGGAGGGAACTTTTGTGATAACCTTAAACTTAATAAAATCAGAAATGAAAATAGAAACTCCCCCACCTCTGGCAAAGAAACGGTCATTTCTAATAAGTTTGTATCCTGAGATGCCAAGAGACCTAGGACTAACATGTGGTGTAAACCATTTTTTGGTCTTGCATTTAAATCTTATAACATAATAATGTGTTGTAAACAAAGATTCAGTATAGGTGCATATGTATTTTATTTATTGTTTTATTTTTTGCATATGAACATTATTACTAGTGGTTGCTTCTTTAAAACTTCCAGTTTTAAAGAAGCAATCCTTTCGTCATTTTTATCAAAATGCAATTAATTTGTACTCTATAGATCCTTCAACCCTAAACTTCATATATATTTAAAATTTCATTGATATCGGTTCAGCAGTTTAGGCGTGATTGCGTCGCAAACAAACAAATAAACAAACAAACTCGAAACATCAAAGAAAAGGTACAATTCTGAAAAAATATTCAGTAGGAGATATTATATTTGATGCTGTTTTATGAAGAACAACTATAAATAATGATACTTAAATTGTTAATTGTATCATATATGGTGCTGTATGCATTTAAGGGTTATATATATATATATATATATATATATATATATATATATATATATATATATATATATATATATATATATATATATATGCATTTATAATTTTTAACTTGATATAAATTTTTTAAAAATTCTGGATGAAAATAATGTTAAAAGGAGTAAACAAAATTTTTCGAATAAAAATACTCAGTTCTTGACCTCACCACCTCCGATTTTTATAAAATTTGGTATACACACTCATTACGTCAATATAAAATTTTAAGTTCTTCAAAATTTTCAAATTCGTTGTAGTTTAGTTTCAAAGTGCACTTTTTTCATATTTTATCTTAATGGATGAATTTTAAATAAATATCTTCGGACTTGCTTGTCCAATTTAAACAAATTTTGGCGCAAATTAATGCGCCAAATCTTTTCATTTTCATTTTTAAATGTTTCTTAAAGTGCTTGGAATAATATATAAAAAATTTAGAGTGAGACCATGAGGGGATGCTAAGAAAATTTACATTTATTAAAAAAAATAATTTATTTCAGTAATAATTTGAACATTTTTAATGTTCTTTAAATGAAACAATTACCATACATATGTATAAAATAACATAAAAAACTCGGCTTGTTATTAGCGATTCTATTTTACTAAGTTGAAAAATTGTAGAAAATAACTATATCTTGGTGGAATACTACAAATAACTTTAAAAAATAATCATTGAAACCAGAAATATTTGGATTTTTAACTGTCTGTTGATTGATGATGAATATCTGAGCTATCCCAAGGAACATATTTATGAGTTTCTGTTTTAGTTTTGCGAAATTTTAAAATTGCGCAATTTTTCTTTACATATTGATATTTTTAAAAACTTTAAAAATCGTGTAACTTTTAACAACAACATCTCGGAGACCACTTAACAGATTAATACAATTGAAACTACGTTTAAATTGTATTGTTGTCGTCTTCAACTAAAGTTTCTGAAAATTTATTTTGAAAAAAAATGCATATGCCACCTTAGATTTATTTTTTTTTAACATTTTTAGATAATATGGAATTTATTTATTACAATGGAGATCCAAACTATTTGGGGCACACTTATTTATTATGTTCGATATTGATTTCAGAAAAATCTATTCACATATTTTCATACACAAAACAAAAATATTGTAAATATATCAAATTATTACTGAAGCAAAAAAGAGTTTTTTTACTAAAAATTAATTTTCTCAGCATACCCCACTCTAAAATTTTTATATTTATATACATGTTATGGAGCTTTTTAAGAAAAATTTCAATATCCTTTTATTTTCAGAACAAAGTGTATTTTGTACCTCAATAAATACTAAACTACAACAAATTTGAAAATTTTAAAAAACTTTAAATTTTGTATTGACGTAGTGGCTTGTATAGTGAATTTCATCGAAATCGGAAAGAGTGAAGTTTGGGTGTTCGAAAATTTTTGTTTTCTAACTGTAGCCATATTTAATCACTTTTCTAGATAACCTTACGATGTTGACTACATAATAGCCGGCGCTCAAATAAAATAAAACGTTGTTGCAAGGAATATACAAAGGATGTTTTTATCATGATCCTGCGTGAAATATAAAAAACTTGAACACAAGATTTTGTTAGTTAATAAAACACATTATTTATTATGCATTAGTGATTTTAATCCGAAATTTGCATTTTTAGAGTTATAACGTTGTTGCAGCAAATGAAATGTAAATAATTATAAATTATAAATTTTCATTAAAAAACGAATTTCAAAACTTTTACCGATTAATGCATTTCTGCCGTTAGGACTCAACATAACCCCCCATATTGTTCATTTTGATATTGCTTAAGAATATTTTCACTTACCACACACTTTACATTTCAATGGTGATAGACCGGAATGCATACGCATATGTTCAACGAGAGCACTTCGTACAACAAATTTTTTATCACATACCGTACAACCGAATTCCTTCCAACCCAAATGACGTTTTAAATGCAGTGAAAAATTCTTCCAACGTTGGAATTTTTTGCCACACGTAAAACATTCAGCCGGATGTTCGGTCAAATGAGCATCATATAATTTCACCGAATTGAAATTTTGCCGACATATGTAACAGAAGAATATCGATGATTTTATAAGATTCTCATCGAACTCAGAAAGTCTTTGGTTTTGTTTCAATGTTGTCATATTGAAGGATACCAGCATACGATAGAGTGTTGTTAATTTACTAGTGGGTGTTGTCAATGACAATGGCAAATTATTGCTTGGTGGTTTGGTATCACACTCAAGATTTGTTTCGGTATTTCCTGCACTCAATGGTACTAGGGCTAAATTATGTTTATCGTCTTCCATAAATTCACTTTTAGCACTTAAATTAGCATTGATTGATTCCACACCTGTTAGATCACGTTGTATATTTTCATTTTCTATTTTCACAATACCTTGTTTACAATCGCTCATATAGTCGGCATTTTGTATAGGGGGCATTAATATACTGCCAGCAGCACTTGTTGTGGGCAAAGCAACATCTTGCATATCAGAATTCGTTAGGGGTGTGGCAAGTCCAGTTGTGGGACATACCAGTCTTCTATTTTGGCGTATATAGTTGTGAACATCAACCATGTGAGCATTACGATCTTTTAGTTTAGAATACTTGGCATTGCAATGACCACATTCATAAACTTTTGTGCGTTGTTTCTGTTGTGTTTGGTGTTGTTGAGGCTGTGTTTGTTGCGTGTGCTGTTGTTGTTGCATCATAAAGCCAGTACTAGCATTTGATGATCCAGCCAAAAATGCTGATGATGTGCTGGGTTCTTGCAATTGTTGTTGTGCCTGTAAATGAGTTTCATGTTGCTGCTGTTGATGTTGGAAATTAAATTCAACCCCTGTTATTCCATTTTGATGTTGCATCATCATTTGTTGTGACGTAACTGTCGATGTTGGCTGCATGCGCTTACCATTCGTTTGTGACACTTTGCCATCTTGAGAACTGCGTTTACGTCTCTTGCGTATTTTAGCTGATGTTGATGGCATTACATCAATGTTGCAATTATCATTGGAATTTTGAGAAAATATTGGCATTCCGTTGCTGTTGTTATTGTTGCTACTACTGCTGTTTAAGGGCTCAAAACTGTATGAACAAAAATGGGAATTTCGAATTCTAAATAGGATGAACAACTTTAATAGTTAATATAAAAAAATACCTTTTCAATCTACTGCTACCACTGTTAGTAGCTTGTGCAGTTGTTGAGGCACTTAAATCCTGTACAGTAAAATATTCGTCATGATTCCAGCCGTTATCTTGTGGAAATATGCCCGGAAATGTTGTCTTAAAGAAACGAGCAGAAATATCGCCATACATCTAAAGGAATAATTACAAATGAAAAAAAAGGAGTTACTCATTTCACAAAATATATTATTTGAGTTATTTATTATGTTATATCATCGTTGCTCCGACAAAAACAGTTATGCGTTTCTTATTAGGTATTCAGGAGAGCGTTAAAACTATTTTATTTTGTAATTTGGCAAATTTCTTTGAAACGTATGCGAAAAATGACAAAGCCAAAGAGGCTGCGGGCTGGTAGAGGACTGGAGGGTAGCTATGAGGTATTCTTTCACTGACCATAGAAGAATAACCTTTAGTCTGAACTTTCTGGGTTCGGAGAGGAAACCTTATAGGAATCCTAGACGGACGAATTGGGTCGCTTTCGGGCGTGATTTGGGGTCAAGATTACCAGAAACTCCGAGGGACTTTATGTCGAGGGACAGTCTTGACGAGATGGTGAAGAGAATAACGGAGTCTATCATCAGAAGCTATGATCTCTCCTGTCCGGTGAATTATCCAGATAAGAGGAAACAGCCGGTCTGGTGGTCAAAGGAGTTGAGAGTTCAACGGACCACAGTTGGCAGGCTATATAACGGGGCCCATAGACTGGGACACCTACAGGGTGGAAACTCATTTTCCAGGTTGTAAGGATTCATTGATGGAAAGATCAGGTGAGGAAAAGCACTTCTTTACAGAATCCGCAATAGGGATGGTTGAAACGGTAGTGAGAAAACTGATCACGGTTGAGAAAGTAACATGGGCGGTAAATACATTCGAGCCTTACAAGTCACCTGGCCCGCTACCTGTACAGAATGCACCGGTAGCGGTTCGTCTACTACTAGTGGATATTTTTACGGGGTGTCTGCTACATAGACACATATCAAGGGGTTGGAGAGAGGTAAGGGTCATATTCATACCTAAGGATGGTAGGACATATCACCCGAAACTCAAGGATTATAGGTCTATTAGCCTACGTCTTTTCTTTTGAAGACATTAGAAAGACTGATAGATCTATATCTGAGATCAACAGCATAAGTAGTGCTCAACATCAGAGACCTGCGCCGAACGGCTGAAATTCGGCTTAGCCGAGCCGCCGAGAAAAATTTAGAAGCCGCCGCCGCCGTAAAATTTTCGGTTTTACTCGGCTTTAAAGCAGCCGCCGTTTTTATTATTTTTTTTTTTTTTTAAATATGTTAAAAACGAAACTTTTTCATTATTTTAATGCAGTATTTGCCATTTATGTTGTATTTAAATATGAAAGAAAAATATTTGCATCATTTTGAACTTCAAATAATTATAAATCAATCAAGAATTTTTGGTGACTTATAATTGATTATTTTTTATGCTAATACTGTAAAAAAATAATATTAACAGTTGCTAATAAATTTTAATCAGCCTTAATCGACATCCTGCGAGATATCTAAGAAAACTCGTACACAAGATTTTGTCAGCTAATAAATTACTTCTATTCACTAACGATATGTGGTTGGGAATTATCAAAATAATTGATATAAATTCCATTATTTATTGTACTTTTTTATTTCTTTAGCATATCTTACAAATTGATATTTTTTCATATCGGAAGAGACCATTTCTTATTCTAATATGCAAACAATTATTCTAATATTTTATGTAAAAATCCAAAAATATCCTTAGATCACTCGCATATTTTTTATATTTTTGCAATAAATTAATAATTCTGTTTATACTTTCGTTGGAAAAAAACCTCGTCCTATTTTTATGAACAATGTTAATCCATGGGGCATGAAAATATAAAATTTTTAATTAGAAAAATATGTGTGTAATATCAGCCGGCTGATAGCCGATTTTAAGCCGCCGCCGAATCTTTTTAATACAAGCCGCCGCCGCCGATAAAATTCCTCGGCGCAGGTATCTGCTCAACATGCTGAAGGGTACAGCTGTTGAGAGTGCGCTTCATGAGTTGATGAGCTATATAGAACAAGGTCTTCTGTACAGGGAATTTACCATGGCCGCGTTTTTGGATATTGAGGGAGCGTTCAATAATGTCAAGATTGACGCTATTAAGCAGGCGCTGGCGGATATTAAAGTACATGACTTCTTGATCGAATGGATAATCCTCATGCTGAGCAGCAGGATCAACTCGAGCTTGGGTGGAGTATGTTTAAGGAAACTGGTGGCTAGGGATACACTGCAAGGGGGAGTGCTCTCACCCCTGTTGTGGCTATTGGCTGTCGACGTGATTCTGCGTCAATTTGACAGCAGGGAACGAAAGATCGTGGCATATCCTGATGATGTGGTCATACTGGTAACAGGGAAATTTCTCCCCACAATCAGTGAGATCAAGCAGTCCGCGCTGGGTGAGCTGTCCTCTTGGGCCGCTGATAGAGGATTAGGAGTGAATCCTGAAAAGACCGAATTGGTTCTGTTTACTAGAAAGTAAAAGGTAGAGAATTTCAGATTACCGGTACTGTGTGGAACGGGAGTGAGACTTTCGGACTCAGCGAAATATCTTGGAGTATTACTCGATAGCAAGCTGACTTGGAAGAGGAATATTCAGGTGAGACTCAAACGTGGCTTTAATGCCTACGACACCTGTAGAAACTCTATAGGTAAGAACTGGGGACTCAAAGCGAGGGTTGTGAATTGGACCTACGCCTCGGTGATGAGACCAATTCTTACATATGATTGTTCTGTTTGGTGGCAGGCACTGGAGCGTAAGAGTAATAGGAACATTTTGTCGAAGGCACAGAGGTGTGCTTCAAGTGACATTACAGGTGCAATGAGAAGTACACCACGGTTCTGGACGTCATACTTCATCTCTTACCCATTGAGGAGTATGGCGGCAAGGAGTCTGCTGAAACTTAAGGAATTAGGATTATTAGGTTCATCAAGAACAGGTCACTCCCGGGTCGTATACAAGGTCAGTTACGGTGAGTTTAATCTAGGCTCCACGAGGGCATCTGATTACATGGCCTCTGAATCGGACTTTGGGGTAAACCCTGTCGTGGTGATACCTGATAGGGAGGTTTGGTCCGGCACCGAGAGTGTACGAAGGTTGCGCAGTATTCACAGACGGATCAAAGATGGACAGTGGTACTGGTTCGGGAGTCTATATTATGGGCACGAATTTTAAAGGTTCACAGAACGTTGGGAGGAGTTCTGAGGTTACTCTCTATGTTGACAGTCAGGCGGCTCTGAAGGTCTTGGTGGCACATCTGGTGAAATCGAGGCTAGTTGCCGACTGTAAGAAGTCATTGAGAGAGCTAGTGGTCATTGCAATATATCTGGTAATGAATTAGCCGATGAATTGGCAAGGCGCAGCGAAGGATATATCGGAGAGGGATACCACCGTGAAACCCCCGCTGGGTTTCTTCAATCGTTGATCTTCCCAAAGATCAACCAATTCGGCTTGGGACTGTAGAGTGAACTGTAAGGTATCGAGGGCGATATGGCCGGCACTCGATAGGACAGGCACAAGTACTCTTCTAGGCTTGAGTAGGAGAAGTTCGAGGATAATGATAGGAGTTATAACGGGACACTGTTTCATGGGGAAGATGAGGTCTAAACGGGACGCTGGCAATTCTGACTTTTGCAGAATGTGTGAGGACGTCGACGAGACAGAGTCTATTGAGCACATTATGTGTTACTGTCCACGATTGCAATATAGTAGGATGAAATGGTTGGGCAGTCAATTTATCGACGGGCTAAGTGATGTTCGGAACTTAAAGCTTGTAGACATCATGGGCTTCGTCATTGGAATAGACTGGCTAAGGGGCAGTTAGGGGTATATACCTAAAGATTTTTTTTGCTATTCCACATTCTCATTCTTGGTATTCTTTTCTCTTTTCTTTTCTTCTTCCGCTATTCTATCATGTTTTAAATAAAATAAAATGTACCGATATCGGTCTCTGGGTGGAGATGTGGTACAACGAATGTACTACATCTCAAAAACAGTTATGTGAAGTTATGCATATATCTCATTTCATTAGAATATTTCATATATGACTAACACATAGCTAATTTTGCTAACTTCTAAACCAAAGAAGATATATTAAAAAGGTTTGGTGGGCACATTTAAGACATTTAAGATAACGTCGGAGCAGCAACGATATGTTATTTGAATAACACATTATTTAACATTTTTTGAAAATTTATATGAAAATTTAAAATAACATAATTTTGTTAAAAATTATTTTGTTTAAAAATTTGTTGATTTCTTAGAAAAAAAATAATTTTTCATTAAAAAAATTAAAAAAACACCAAAAATCGATTTATCACCAAAAATACAAATTTTCACTAAAGATCCAAATTTTTACTAAAAACCGATTTTTTTACCAAAAATTCGATTTATTTCAAAAAATTCGATTTCTCACTAATAATTTGACTTTTTACCAAAAATTCAGATTCGATATTTCACCAAAAATTTGATTTTTCATTAAAAATTTGATTTTCACTAAAAATTCGGGTTTTCACTAAAAATTAAAAGTTTGGTTTTTATTTTTAATTTCACTAAAAATCCGATTTTTTACTAAAAATTCGATTTTCACTAAAAATTTAATATTTCACTAAAAATCAGATCTTTTACTAAAAATTCAATATTTCACTAAAAATCAGATTTTTTACTAAAAATTTGATTTTTTACTAAAAATTTTATATTTCGCTAAAAATTCGATTTTTCCGATTTTCACAACAGAATCCAATACTTCAGAAAAAAAATATCTATGAAAAAACAACCAATTTATCAATAGAAAAAACGATTTCTTTAAAAAATATGGTTTTCACCAAAATTTTAAAAAATTTAAAAACAATTGTCCAATTCACAACTTTTGTTGTATCTTTGTAAGCATCGAAATATATAAATATACATTTTTAAATTAATTTGTTTTTGCTTTTAAAAATTTAGTTTGGAAAATATTTACAACATACATCGTTACAACATTTTCTACAAAATGTTATTTTTTCTTCATATAATACATATAATAACAAATAACACATAACAAGGTTGTGAATAGGGTAAATATAATTTTTTAATATGTTACTAAGTCGGGGTTCATACAAAGCAATTTTTCTTGCTGCAAATCTGAGTTCGAAGAAGAGAGGAGAAGGGAATACTAAGCTTTTATATTCGCTATACCTGTCTCGTTTACTATGCAAGAAAAATTGCTGCGCGTGAACAGCGACTAAGAATTTTAAGTTCAATTTCACAAAAGCGGTCAGCGATTTTTAGGTTTTTATTTTATTAAAAAAAATTGTTATGAAAACCACCCGTTTTTTAAATTATTTTCGAATGATTTCCATACAATTTTTTTATTCGACATGGAGTAATATTGCCATCACTTACCGGTTGACTCCATGAATTATCTATATCGCAATTACTTTCCTGTTCGGATATTTCACCTTTCGCTGGCATTTTCTCATCTGTTCGTATATTAAGAGTGACTGCCGTTGGACAGACACCAGCCATACTGTCTGTTGTACCATTAAATGAACACGATGTTGAGGAAGATGGAGGGGGCGGTGGTGGTACAGTAACGCGATCGCCAGAAATTAAATCAATATTTTGCTCACGTTTACATGAATCTAAATCTAAGTATTTACTAACTTCAGTGCCATCCAAAGCAGCGCTATTGCCATCAACGGACAAAGCACTGTTCATGTTAGAAACTGAATGATTTGAAGTGATTGGTGTAATATTAGGTTCAGAAGTTTGGTAATTATTACTGTTATTAAACCATTGGTTGTGTGATGTTCCAGCAGATTGATGTTGTTGCTGTTGTAACTGCTGCTGATTATGATGCTGATTATTATGTTGTTGGAAATCTGTATAATGTCTGCTAGATGATGAGTCTTCCAATAACATGGAATTGTTATTATTTCCAGAATTATGATAAAATGTTGTAAATTCTTGAGGGTTTTTTATGTCGACTTGTTCAGGAGCAACCGCGCTCACGTTACATCCACCATTATTATACAAATAGTTGAAGTGAAAATCGGTATACATCTGATTGGATTGATGTTGAGTTGGCGTATTTGCTGTAGCTGAATTTTCATTATGATCTTCAGGTGGCATGGTAGCATCCGTAGCCGATTGTGATGAATATGTTGATGTAGACGAAGACGTTGTATCATGGTCGTGATTTAAGTTCTTAGTTAATTGTTGCTGTTGTTGCTGTACCTCTTCAGTTGGTGTTGTTTCTAATGAAGTTTGTTTGGTGGAAAATAAAGATGTGGATGAAGGAAAAGTAGTAGAAGGTGTTTCGTTTTGCGATTTTTTCGAATTTGCAAAATCATAAAGAACACGAGCATCATCGTTAACATTATTTTCCACTTTCATTTCTTTTATTATTGACGTAGGCGGTACACTAGCTTCTTGTATGCAAGGTTTTTCCTCTTTAAACTCGAGTATAGGAGGTTCTTTAGAATTGAGATGTTGTTCCAATATACTGAAACTTGTAGTTGGTTGATAGAAAGTGTGTTGTTGTTGCTGTTGTTGATTTTCATATGTTATAGAAGTGATGGGTTCATTTTTAACTTTTATATCGGTGGCATTTAACGCGTCTTCGTCCGCGGATGTTTGTTTTATATATTCTTGTCTAGCCTTATTCGAAGTTGTGGGTATTTCTTGAGCGTTATCTAATTGATTATATGAAGTGGTTGTGCTGGGCAAGACTTCAGTCTTTGAAGATTTTGGCTTAATAACTAGTTTTTTAGGACCTTTACGAGCCAATGGCACCTGATGACCTAAATATTTAACATTTGCCATAGATTGAACTTTACGTTGGGGTTGAGAGAGATCCTCAGCTTCGGTTGAGTTTTTATTATTTTCCAAAGAATTCAGCTGCTGTAGTAGTTGCTGGGTTTGTTGGGCTTGGTGTTGGTGTTGACTAGTTGTAGCCATACGTATAACACTGGTAACATGACTGGAATTTGTAGTCATTAGGCTAGAAGAGGTGTTCGAAATAACATTAGCAGGTGTGGTTTCATTTTCCGATACATTTTCGAAGACCTGAGGTTTTTTCTCTTCTTGTTCGTCATGTTCTATATCATTTGTTAATATAACATTATGGTTATTATTATTTATTGTTTGTCTACTATTATTACTACTGCTAGGGGTATCAGTTATTTCTTCAGTCTCATGTTTGTTGGCCTTTAGAGGTGTTGTTTGTAGTGGCGAAGTTTCAAAATTTGTTTTTTTTATTGGAATTGTTGTTGATGTTGTTGGGTTTGTTATATATTCATCCATAGGTTCCTCTTTTTCAATTTTCACCATAGGTATTGGAGCTATAGTTGCAAATGTTTTACGTTGAGCAGCCGCTACTTTGCTCGAAGCAATTATATTGCCCACCAAATCTAAATATTCATTTAAATTTAATTGAACGTCACTTAAGACGGTAATAGTGTTTTTCGATGATTTCTTTCTACTGACGCTATTGTTAGTGGTGGCCCCAGAGTTCTGTTGTGTTTGGGTAGTATTCGCCATGGTCGAAGATGAAGAAGTAGTTTGCAATGAAGATGATAATATAGGAGTTGATGGTTGAATGTCACCACCACTTGTTGTTATGGATGAAGGTACAGTTGTTGAAGTCGAAGAGGATAATGTTGGTGTGGTTGGCGTTGAAAATGTGGAGGTGGCGGATATTTGGTTATTTTTTTTCTTTTCGGTGGTATTTTGATGATCCTTTTGTTCCTGCGATATGAATTCCTCTTCGTCGCCGCTGTCACTCGATATGCTAACAAAATCCACAATATCATTATCACTAGATGTTTCGTCATTAACCTTAGATTTCTTATTATTATGATGCTTATTTGTTTCAACAGATATTTTTTTATCATCTTTTGAAGAAGTTTTCTTCTGCCTTTGCTTATCTCCCTTTTCATCTTTTATTTTTTCACCGTCATTTTCTGTTTTTTTAGACTTACTTTCAACATTTTCATGCTTTTCTTTCTCAACCTGGCCACCATGATAGTCGGGATTATTTTCACCCTCGTCTTCATCATCATCATCGTCGTCATGTATGTGTAAAACACTGGGTGGTGACTGGTATATGCGTTCAATGACCGAAAACTCTCCATTGTCGGTTTCAACACATTCAACAATATGTTTGGGAGTTTCTTGTACTATAAAATCGCCATTTTCACGCTCTAAATAATGAGCTACAGGCGACTCTGCGTACCGCAAAACAGACGATGCATTAGAAGGTGATGGAGCACCGGCTGCTGCCGCTAATAAAGCAGCAAATGGTGAATTTGTGTGTCTTCCCAATGTTGAAGCAGCTACTGCAGCTATTGATGCCGAAGCCGAAGATGGACTAATCGAAACTTGAGGATATGATGGAATATTATTATTTGAATTTTGCACACTCGATATCGATGTTACTTTTGGGGATTTATTTGGATTTTCATTGGAATTAAAAATCCGGTTATTGGAATTTTGTGTTGTATTATCAGAGTTAGCTTGAGGTTGCTGATGTTCTCGCTGATGGTTCTGTTGCTGCTGTTTCTGCTGTTGCTGATGATGCTGAGACAAATCTGTTTTGGGTATTTGCTGATGTTGGAGTTGGCTATGTCTAGATGGTGCTGGAGTTGTTGTTGTTGTCGTCGTTGTATGTTGTTGAATTGACGAACTATTGTTTTTTGGGGTATATGAATGCTTTGTTGGAATCGGTAACGGTGGTGGAGGTGGAACATGAGTTCTTAAATTGTGTTGCAACGTTTGCTGCTGCTGTAAATGAACTTGTTGCTGCTGTTGCTGCTGTGGTTGTTGTAAAATTGAATGTGCTTGTAATGACTGATTTTGTTGTTGCGTTGCCAATGACCCTGTTACTTGATGCTTATTTTGATTATGTTGAGATCGTATTTGACTAATTGCAGTGCCATAGGCCGGTGGGGGTTTTTGATGATGTTGCAAATGTGTTTGTGGTTGATACGTAAAAAGCTGAAAGTAAAAGTAGTAACATTTTTATGTTGCATATACAAATAAGTAAATTAAATTGTAGGTTAATGAAAATTTACTCAAAAAAAAAAAAAACTAAAATATACAAATTCATTAATAACATCTTTGAAACTTTTCTGATGAAAGTATTTTAAATAAAGATTTTTTACAGTAATCAGTCCATATGCTATTCTATAATAAACTAGACAGAATGATAGATTACATCTATAGAACACTTTTGATTTGTGCTGCATAATATTATTGCCTTATAGATAAAACGAGGAAACCAAAAATGTGCTCTAAAAAAGTACTTTATGCACATAAAAAATGCTTTTATAATCGAAAATATTCCCTAAAAAAATTAAAAAATATGCTCTTGAAATATTATTTTTTCTGGCTAAATGTTAAATTATCTAGTAATCATGATAAAGATAGTTTGATTTTAATTAACAATTGCTTAAAATATTTTCTTTTTGCACTTAAAAAATATTAAAAGCTAATACATTGAATCCTGGCAGCCTTCCTTTAACGGAGCTATCCGATATCTTCAGAGGTCATTTATGATGTTCCCATTCCCATAACTGATATTGAATTGAGATGGGCTCTGAAGAGCTTTGCCCCATTCAAATCCCCGGGCCTTGATAACATTATACCTGCGGACCTGCAGTGCAATGCAGATATAATAGTTACATAGCTAATTCGGATATACTCAGCATGGACTAGATGTACAGTGGTCTTTATCCCTACATCTATGTAGAACGATCAACTCTAACCTATTATCAGCGTCTCAACATGCCTATATGAAGGGCATATCAATCGAGTCTGCATTACATTCGCTGGTAGGGTACATAGAAAAAGCTCTCGAGTATAAAGAATATTCCTTGATATAGAAGGAGCCTTAAATAATTTGACACCGACGGCAATCAAAATGTCCCTGGAAGGACTGGACATACCCCAGTCGATCATCAACCCCATGTGGAGACTTCTAACCAATATGGTTTTAATATCCAACATGGGTGCGTCTACCATATGCAATGTAGCAAATATCGGTACTCCGCAAGGTGGAGTTTTAACTCCACTTCTTTGAAATATCGCCGTAAACTCATTACTCAAGGGAACTTGATTCACTGAAGTTTAAAACTGTCGCCTTCGCGGACGAAGTTGCGGCGGCTGTATCTGGGAAATATGTGTCTATATTCCCATTTATTGGAAAAACATCTCCTTCAAATTGGCAGATCGCTGCAGCAGAGATCACGGCCATAAAGAGGGCGGTGAACTGGTTAATATAATGTAAGATATTCGGAGTGGATATCCAAATCTGTACAGACAGTCAAGCTGCGATTAAATCGATCTCGGGCACCTTTTCAACATTCAGGCTGGTACATGAATGCCGAATGTCTCTGAACGAGATGGCGAGGCATTCAAACCTGGAGCTGGTCTGGGTTAGGAGTCATTCAAATATCCCGGGTAATCATATTGCGGATGAATTAGCCAAAAATGGCTCCCTTCTTCTATATGAAGATATGGACCAACTGGTTGGAGTACCGCTTTCATACTGCAGATCAATAATTCTGCGAAACTTATCGAGAATTTCACAAAATAGATGGACAATTGAATTCACATGCTCGAGCTCGAGGCAAATATGACCCCATTACGATAAATCTCTATCTAATTTCATCATGGGACTACTAAGGCATCGATTACGAATTCTGGTAGCCATCGTCACAGGGCGTTGGGTTGCTGGTGCGGATACATACATCATTGTTACTGTCAACTCATTCTAAGACATTTTGACGCGGAGGAACACAGAAAACGATAGCTTAGAAGGATGACATCACGATACTGAAATTTCATACAAAACGAATCTATTTCTTTCTACCAGGAAATACATAATAAGTTTTAGGCTACAGGTTATGTGGTGTGTTGAACAAAGCTTAGCATGGGAAGCAAAAAAGTATGGGTATTTTTCAAAATAGTAAGATATCGTGGAAGATGAATCCAAGAAAAAAAACATGAAAAGGCCACTTGACATCGTAGGAATAAAGCTTGAATAGAAGAAGTTTAAAAATCACAGCATAAGAAAAATTAGAATATATTAGAAATTTTTTAAAGGAGTTAAAACCAAATAAAGCAGATCCTATACTCCCTAATCGAAAGATCTTCTAGGGAACCTATTTTACAACAAAATAACTTGTCTGATATTAACTTTAATCTTTAATAAGTTTTGTGTTAAAACTATTTTAAACTATTTTAAACAAATGGTTTACAGACTACAAAATAAATAGAGAATTTTAGCACCATATGCTGTTCAAAGTTCAAAAATTTATATTGAAAAAGTGATTAATACTTATTGTAATTACGCACATCTTGTGCTGTAGATCCCGGGATTTTTCGGGATTACGAAACTCCGAATGCCGCGATTGGACGAAAAATTCCCGGGGTTTTAATTTTCGGGATTTATTGACATAAATATAAGTCAAAAGAAAATTAAAACATGTACAACAAATTTTGAAAAATATTTAAAAACATCATAAATAAGAAAATAAGGACTGCATGCAATATATAAAAAATGTGGATTTAGCTTTAGGTGAAATCCAAGATGGTGTACGAATTAACAAACAAATTTGAAAGAATATAGAAGGAAATTTGAAACATCACTAAAACAAAACGAAAACGAAATAAAACAATTACTTGAGGCAATTGAAAAACGTTACGAAAAAAGACTTATGGCCTGATTCAGTACGACAATCAAATTGTTTGAAATTAAAATTTGTATGAAAATTACTCATTTCTTCAAATATTTTTTGAGTATTTTTCATACAAATTTTAATTCTAAACAATTTTCTTGTTGTACTGAATCAGACCCTTAGGATTTTAGATGATACTCAAAAAGCATGTGTAAAGAACTTTAATGAAATAAAAAAAAAATTATTTGGAAATGTTAAATACTATGAAAACAAAAATAAAGAAATGTGCAACAACATAGAGCAAAAAAATGAGAAGATGTATAACGAAGAACAAAAAAGTGGACCCAATAAACTTTAAAATATTAAACATTGAAAATAAAAAACGGAACTTTAGTCATACAAAGTGAGAATGTTGATGAGAGAGAGAGAAAATAAAGAATGCAATTGAAAGTGAAATGAGTGAAGGGTATGAAATTAAAGTTCCAAATAAGATTGAATTGTCAATAATTGTAACGGACATGACATTTAAGTATGGAGAAAATGAGATTATTGAAAAACTTAAAAAACAGAATCAGATTCTAGGTGATAGTACACTGGAAATAATAAAAGTATATGAAACGAGTATAAATAAAAGATCAATATTTAATGCGAAGTTAAAAATTGATAATGAATCATATACAAGAGTAATTTCGGCTCAGAAATTAAATATCGGTTAGGAGAAATGTCGAGTATTTGATGGTACACAAATATTACGTTGCTATAAATGTGAAGGTTTTAATCATAAATCAGTAGATTGCAAAAGTGAAGAAATATGTTTGAAATGCCACGGAAAACATTATACAAACCAATGTAATAAGGATATTATAAATAAATGTATTAATTGCATTAGAACAAACAAGAAACTAAATTTGGGCCTTGATGAGAACCATATGACGACAGATAGAGAATGTTCAGTTTATAAAAATAAATTAAAATTAAAAAGAAGAAGAATAGGTTTAAATGAATAACAATTAGAAAGCATACAAGGAATATACACAAATATACAAGGACTTACAACTTTAATCCAATTAAAGCGATTGCTAATATTGATAAGCCAAATTTCATAATATTATCGGAGACACATTTGACTAACAGAATTGATGAATCTGAAATACTATTAGAAGAATATTGTCAATTTTCAACTCCATTGAATTCTACGAGAACCGGAGGAGTAATATTATATGTTAATAAGAACTGGCATGTAAACATATTAATCAAAAAATGTGTGATTTCAAATATTGGATGAGTGCATATAATGTTAAATACATCAACTCATCAATTATAATAGCAGCAGTTTACCGATCTCCAAGTAGTCAAGAAGCAGAATTTTATGAAGTATTTGAAGAAATCGTAGATGAAATAAGTGAAAGAAATACAGATATAATTATTGCTGGTGATTTTAATATAGATTGGACAAAAGAAAGTACATATAAGAGGAAAATAGAATCCATAATCAATGATAATGGATTACAACAAGTGATGACTAATTTTACAAGAGTTACCAAAAATTCAAGAACAATAATAGACGAATATTAGTGCAAACATAAGTAATAGAAATAAAATATCGGATCATGAAGTAATAGAAATTAAAATAACAATATATATGAAATCGCAACGAAAAATGAAAGTGAAATAAAAATCTTTACCGTTTTCAAAGGGAAATTAGTGCATTAATCACCTTCAATGAAAATCAAGACGTGAATTATAACGTAAATTGTTTTGATATAGCTATAGAAAGAACAATTCAAAATCTCTCAATAAAAAAGAAAATAAATGAAAAAATATTGTAAATAAATGGTTTAACAGGCACTTGCAATTTCTAAAAAGAGACAAAATATTAAAATATAATATAGCGAAAACAACAAATAACTATGCCAAATGGAATGATTATAATAAGCCAGAAATTTATATATAAGAATACTTAAAAATGAAAAGAATACATATATTAATAGAACAATAAGTAATACCAAAGATCAAAAGCAAATGTGGAATAGCATCAAAGACTTAGTACTAAAGAAAAAAATGTGATAAAATCTGTGATATTTACAAGTATAGAATATAAGGACAGTAATGAAATAGCGAATCAATTTAATAAATATTTTGTAAATAGTATAATAGAAATTATAGATAATATAAAATATGTACAATATATAAATCAAATAAATGTGATAAACTGTAGATTTAAATTCCGAGAAATAACCAAAAAAGAACATGAACAACGAACCGGACTATAATACTGTTAATATAAATATGATATTAGATAATTGTAACTTGAATGGAGAAGTGTTGCTAAAAATTGTAAATAAATCATTAAAAACGGGTATATTTCCTGAAAATTGGAAAACATTAATGGTGACGCCAATTGAAAAGATTAATAAAACAAATAAATGTGAAGAATTTAGGCCAATAAACTCACTAAAATTATGTGTAAAATTTATGGAAAAAACTAGAATCAAGCAATATTTTATCGAAATATCAATCTGGATTTCGGAAAAAAATTTCATGTGAAACGGCAGTAAATTACGTTTTAAATAGATGGAAAAGTAACGGCAGAAATAAGAATAATGGCAATTTTTCTCGATTTTAAAAGAGCGTTTGAAACAATAGACAGAAAAATATTATTAAAGAAATTATACTTCTACGAAATACAAAATATAGAATTAAATTGGTTTGAATCATATCTAACAAATAGAAAGCAAATAACTAAAGTGAATTATAAAAAATCAGAGACAAGTAATAATGAATATAGAGTACCACAAGGATCAATTCTTGGAGCTTTACTATTTATAATCTATATAAATGATATGACAACTGTGATAGAAATGCGGACGATACCCTAATATTTAATATACGGATACAGATGAACAGTGCTTGGAAAACTTAGTATACGATATGCGAAATATAAATAACTGGTTAAAAATGAATAAACTAAAACTAAACGAAAATAAGACAAAAATTATGGAAATAAATATGAATAACAATACAGAATTTAAAATTAATTACAAAATAATAGAAAAAGTAGACAAAATAAATTATATCGACAAAAACATGAATTTTAATGATCATATAGAATACATATGTAAAAAGATCGGAAAAAATATAGGCTTTTTTAGAAGAATTAGAGATAAAATATAAATAATCACTGCAATAAATATATATATAATACAATAATTAAAACACATTATGAATTCGGGTCAACCGTAATATACACTTGCAGCACAAACATACAATTAGAAAGGTTACAAAAACTACAAAATAAAGCTATGTGATCGATTTTAAAGTGTTGTAGATATACTTCGATACATTATATGCTTTACACATTGAAATGGATAAGTATCAGACAAAGACTGCAGCTTGACACATGTACCCTTATCTTCAAAATGAAGATGAGATATGCGCCAGAATACTTAACTCAAGAACTAGCATATGTGAATGAAAGCCAGCTATATAACTTGAGGAATGGAAATGATTTCCGAATACATAGAGCAGCAACTAACAAAATGAAGAGATGTTTGCTGTACAAAGGAATGCACTTATTTAACTAACTCCCAAATTATATTAAAAATGAAACAAATATTAATGATTTTAAAAGAAATTGTGTAATACATTTAAAAAATAATCTTTATCAGAGCATTTAAAAAATATAAAATTGGATAAGAAATTTAATGTATTATAGTCGTAAAAAAGTAATTAAAATACTACTAAATAAATAAATATAAAAAAAGTTATGTTCGGCCACAACAGACATTTTGATACCCAAACATAGATTAATAAGTAGATATTTATGTGATAAAAAAAAAACCTGATTGATTCAACTGTCAAAAACCTAATTCATGCAACATCAAAATACATGTAGTTACATATACTTTGTTTTTGTGTTTTGAAAAAAAAAAAATTTTGAAAAATTATTTCGAAGTGTCTCTCTCATAAACTTCTAGTTGTATTCTATTCCCAAAACTTAAAGAAATAGAATGACAGGTTGGTGCAACTTTGCTCATTCCTTTTAAGTATATAGAAAATTTTAATATATTAAGGGCTGTAATTTATTTATCTAAGATTTGCCTTTTTTCAACAGGAAACGTCTAAAACATTATAAAATATTCAACATCCAATTCAATGTTATTAAAAATATAAGAAATTAAAACAATCATGAATTGTCGAAGAAGTATAAATAAAATATAGTAATTGTAAATGTTCTATCTGTGCATGTATTAATAAAATCAATTTCAATGCCCCAGAATCGACAAAATATCCAGACACATTTCGAATTCAATATATTTTATCTTTGGAAAATATGGAAATTGAGACTTCTTCTTATACAATGACCAAATAAATCCATCATCTCTGGGCGAACATAGTAGTGAAGCTAAAAACAAAACCAAAATTGTTTATTCTTAGAGGAAATTTAATTATTAAATTTTTAGAAATATCAGCTGTACAATGAAAATTCTATGTGTAGTTCCCCACTTTCTAAAAACTGAAGCATATTATGTAGAGAAACTTATAACATCAAGTATTTAACATTTTGGTAATATGCATTCATGTAAATGTGTATTAAATAAAGTGCATCGATTTGTAAGAAGACAAGAAAAGGTAACAAATGTACCCCTCTAAAATTAAGAATTGATATGCTATAACTAACCCCCAAAATATTTCTTTTCAATTACTTCGTTCTCGTGTGCTAATTTAAGTCAAATGTCGTTCGTTGAAAACGGGACACTTTTGTCAAAAAACATTTTCGTTGGGCATATTGCATGGACAGCGCGAAATTGACATTTAATAGAATAATTAGTAGGTGTTTGTACTGCTTTAGAATTTCGATATATATATGTATATCTTGAATACTAATTATTCCATTAATGGTCAATTTCGCGCTGTCCATGCAATATATATATATATATATATATATATATATATATATATATATATATATATATATATATATATTATTTTTCTTTAAAAAAGAAAAATTTTATACATTAAGTGAATACATACCTGCAGCGGAGGCGGTGGTGGTAAATTGGGTGTATATATAACCTTTAAACTTTGTTGATGATGAGAATTTGACGGAGGCGTTTGTTGATGATGTTGTCCTGATGCAAACATGTGAGTCTGACGATGGCTACTTGATGTACTGCCCAAATGAGATGACGTATGATGCGGTGGGGGTGCTGGCAATTGTTGTGGCTGCAACGAATTAAATATTCCACTTGAACTCGCTGGTATTATTCCTCGCCCTACTTCTTGATATTGACCAAGATGTTGACTTTGCGCTGTTGCTGGTGCTGGTGCTGGTGCTGGTGCTGGCGGTGGTGGCATGTGTGGTGGTGTAGACAGTTGATTTTGATTATTAACGCCATTACGCTGCTGTTGCTCATAGCGAGAATTACTGCCAAATACGTTAAAACTATTATGAATATTAGTGTTATTTGTCAATTCAATCGAGTTTGGATGATATGATTGACTTGCACTTATTGTAGAGTTTGAAGAGTTTAAAGAATTGGTTTGATTGAAATTTTGTTTGGGAAAACATATGTTCACATTTTCATTAGCAGCTGAATTGTTTTTCGTCATTGCCACCGTATTTGTTTCTGTCTTAACCACAGTTTTAGCAGACTGTGTTGATGGAGTTGTTGGTGTTTTATCTCTTTCAATTTCATTTTGTCTTTCGATTTTGGTAGCGGAAAAATTTAATATGTTATTTGAACATTGACTACTACTAACACTTTGGTTTGACACTGAACAATTGCTAGCAGAATTACTTGAACTGGCACTACAACTATTACCAGCACTGCTAATATCAAGCTCATTGTCTTTGTGGCTTGGCAAAGGTTTCTCATCCGACTCGTTGTTAGTTTGTTTATTGGTCCCATTGCCTGCACTGCTATTTTCTCCAGCTAAAACAGAGGCCAAAGTATTGTTACCTCCAATTCCATTGCCAGATATGGTCATTTGTACTAAAGCTCGAATCACTTGTTCTTTCGGATGTGTCTCCAAGTGATCTGAAAGGTTCATACCTGCATGCAGGTATAGAGTACATACTGGACACTGAACGTTTTCAGTCATTTTGCAATTTTAACTATTGCTGCGATTGCGTGTGTGTATGTTGATTCAAATTTAATTTTTTATAAATATAAGTGTACGTTTATTTATTAATTTTTTTATTGATTAAGACTAAATAAAAATGTTTCGTCTTAATCATAAAATCAATTTTGTCGTAAATATATTATACTCCATGTTGATCTGCAAATATTATAAAAATAAAATAACTTAATTTAAAGTCATTTTCCACATAATTTTTAATTCGCAGTTGCTACTTGTTTAAAAGAACTAGCTAAATATAGAAAAAATGTTGATAACTCTTTCATGTACAGTCAATACATTTTACCGCAATTTTCGGAGGCTAAGTAAACTCCAGAATCTCTAGAATTTTGTGAAAAATAAATAAAGCAATTTTTCCAGAGATTGAAAGAGATCTTTTGTACCTAAAGTCTACTAAATTTCAAAGTAAAAACCAACGCTTTTTACTTAAATACGAATATTTGGCTAAAAAGTATGGTTATATTCCCTGGGCAATCGGCAACGAATGGATAAACTCTTCTATATGAACGTATATTATGTATAAGGACTGCTCACGAAAAAATCTATTAAAGCTTATAACTTTTATTATGCGTGAACAAAATTAGTACCTTTAACTTGTTTACATTTGTTATTATTATCAGTAACTAACTTATAATCAAAACACATGTTGACCATATAAAACAATTGCTAATAGTGAAATTCAGTTTTTTTTTTCATAAAAAATACCAAAGTTTCACGATCACCGAAACCGATCACGATTACTTAAACCCGAAGAATAAGTTGATTTGCAGACCGAAGGATCGCAGACAAAATAATACATGTGAATGTGTCTCATTCTTAAAATCGTTCTATATCTTTTATAGGATAAGTTAAAAAAAAGTCACTAATAGGAATCCTAGAAAAAATGTGAAGGCAAAAGACTGAAACTAGTATTTAAAAAAAAATATTAATGCTGTCTAGTGGGTGAAAAATGTACGTACTAGCAGACTTTTTACAACATCCTGGTCTGAATTCCATATCACAGAAATTATGAGAAATGTATCAATAAATATCGTATACAAAAATCTAAATTTTCGAATAAACTTTTAGTCTGGCAAGACATTTGTACATGTGGGAAAAAAAAACACTTTATTCATAACAAATGACAATTTTAGCGAAATGTACGCAAATGAGTGGCATGAGAATAGATTCCTTGCTTTCATTAGAAAACACAACGAATTCTAATTTGTTTGGCCTAATCTATTCTTTCATTATTACAAAAAAAGTAACTGAGTAGTTTTAAAAAAAATGGTGCTGTTATGTACCAAAGGAGACTAATCTACTAAACTGTCCAGAACTGTTAAATTTAAACGTGACCAAATGGTTTTGTAAAAAAGCGGTTGATCGACTAAAGATCGGGATTCTGAAGAAAATTTTATAAGAAAGAAAAGAAGAAAATTTTATAAAAAATTTTGAAAATAAAGAATATTCATACCTAGTTAAAAAAAAATATTTTCTTTAAGAACAAAAAATTTAAAATAAAGTACATAGGAAAATTCACTTCTAACAAACTATGAGTTTCATTCTGAATATTTTAGCCATATTTAATATTTGTTTTAATTTTATTAACCGATTATGGCCAGGTTATGAAATATTATTCAAAATAAATAAATACAAGTACATTGTGCATTGTGTTTCTTATTTTTTTTTTTTTTTTTTACAGAAAAATTGCCTTATACGATGCCTATTGATGAGCTGAATATGGAAAAGTATTTCAAAAATGTTCAAAATTCATCTTCTGTTCCCTATCAGTCATTAAAAATCCGAAGTTTTGTACACACTTCAGATTTTCAATCAATGGTAGGGAACTGAAGATGAATTTCAAAACATTTAAAAATAAATCCATATTCACCGCACCAATACACATCGTTTCCTACAGAAAAATCGCGTAAATGCATTTCTGCGAAACTAATATAGACAAAGCATATTTAACAAGGGATATTCAGTTTAAAACTTTTAATTGTCAAAAATGATATATGAAAAACCAGCAAAAAAAGGACTGAAAAAGTAGTGATTTCAACATTCATCTTCTCTTAAAACTATGTTTAAAAATACTTTTTTTAGCTTTGTTAAAAGATAATAAATGTATTATTAAATTTATAACATTTTAATTTTCTTAGAAATTAAATAACCCTTTTTCCTCCTAAGATACATTTATTTTCACTTTTTTGAAGTAATTATTAATAACTTTCATAAAAGTAGAAAATATTCACTCAATTGATCAAAGTTTAAAAAACGGGATGTCTGGTTACGTTAGTAATACTAAAAAAATATTTAAAGAACTTAAAGATGGCCAAAATATAAAATAGAATTTAAAAAGAAATGGACCTATTTCAACAAAAAAGTAATGGGAAACACAATAAAACTCTTACGGAGGGTATTCCAGAAAAAATTTAAAAGAATTTGACCCCTTAGTTTAATTTTTATAGGCTGAATTGTATGCACTAAATTTTTCGTGCCTAGTCCTTAAGACATCATTCCCACTATAAATATAAGAATGAAACAAATCACACATTACGACTATGATTCCAATGAATCAATGAATCAGTAAGTTGAATACCGTACTCACTGCTATTTGTATTCTATTTCCTTTACGATACAGGATGCACAAGATGGAATGATACATCCCTCGCGCATCAATCACCCTCAAACTCTAGAATGGGATGATTGTTTTCCAACAAGTGAGAATAACTCACTTAAGATGTTAACCATTTAACAAACGATCAAAAGTTGTTACTTTTCCAAGGAGAATTAGCAACTGTAATACAAAAATGCTGTTCGTACAGATCTTTTTCGACCCTCAAATTATTACCAAGCTTTTGGTAATTCTATTATATTTTGTATATTTCATTAAATCAAAAATTATCTTTTGTTTCAGTGGATATTTTTCTTGAAGAAATAAAACTTCATTATAAATTTAAACATATTTATTTCATATCATTGATATTACTCTCTAGGAAATAAAATTTTCAAATAAAATAACGAAAACTCGTTGAGCTCAGATTGCATCCTTCTAGTAAATTAATACTAAAAATTTTTTACTTGCCAATGAAACGTTACAAAATGTAAATAACTTAGTCAAAAATTATGCAATGTACCGAACTCGATAGTGATATTTTGGTGACCTGGAAATCATGAAATATGTGTTGTTGACTGCTCGAATAAATCTCAAGGAGAAAGAAGCTATAAGTTTATAAGAACCCAACGAAACTACATATTCTCTTCCATGTTCAAAGTTGATAACTACCAAAAAGCCCCCAATTCTCTAATTTATACTTCGACATATAGCCCAGTTTTCCTTTTTTCTCTATATACCGTCAATAAATATATATTATTTTAAGTTCACTCTTTATCAATATGGTCGGGAGGAACAACTTTTTAAACCAAGATTCCTTAGTAAATACCATGTTCTCATGGAATTTGTGTAGTAGTGTTGGTAAGATTATTTGCATAATTAGTAGCACCTTTTCCTTGCCTGATATCAGTAGCTCGTATCTAACATATCAAAGTTAACAACACCAGTTACGCTCGTTATATTATAAATCAACTTTTCCTTTATTCTTCATAACAAGAAATGGACGAATATGAATGAAATTTTTTTTGGTACTTAAATCCAATTCTCTAAGTGAAATCATGGATAAAATAATCTTATATGTAAACTTCTCATGTCACGGTGTTTGTAATTGAACTCCTCCGAAACGGCTTGACCGATTTTTATGAAATTTTGTATGTGTATTTCTTAAGTATGAGAATAGGTCGTAAAGTTATTTCATATCGCTAGAGGGGGTAAAAAAAAGACCACAAGGGGTAAAAGCTCCCCCTCACTATATCTTCTTAACTAATCAACCGATTTTCATGAAATTTGGCAGATAAATACTGTAACATGTGGAAGGAACTATAACCTATCATTTTTATTATTTAGGACGGGAAATAGGGCAAGAGGGGTAAAAGCTCCCTCTCAATATAACTTCTTAACTAATCACCCGGTTTTCTCAAAATTTAGCATGCAGACTTAAAGTTATACAATTTTTGGAAATTCTAACATTTAAGGAGTAAAGTAGGGCAAAACGTCTAAAAGCTCCCCCTACCCATGACTCCTTAATTAATTATCCAATAATAGTTTCAAGTCTTGAAGGAACTAAAAGCTATAAATTTTAACATTTAAGGCGTAAAATAAAGCCAAAACTGTAAAAGCGCGCCCACCCATCCCCGCACACTTACAATACATTCGTTACTTTTTTAATTAAAAACCAAAATATTCACAAGAAATGAGTTATATGACAAAACAACATTTGCCAGGTTAGCTTGTAATTTTATAAATATTTCGTTAATTTCGAAGTTTTAGACATTTTCCAGAACACCAGATTACAAATTTATAGAAATCAATGAGGAACAAAGTGAATCTTTTTTACATTTGAATTTAAATGCTTTTATATTATGCTTTTGTGCTAATGTTTGTAACGCCAAAAAATATTGGTCTATACCAATCGTCTTAGAATAACTTTCTGAGTCGAATTAACGAAGTCCGCCCGCCCATGTAAAACTTCTATTAAAAATACAGGTAGCAATTTTGAAAATAATTATACCCTTACATAGACAAATATCCTCCCGAAATAGAGGATTAACGACCAAAAATGTATTAAACAATATTTTAATAAAGTTTGTTACATAGAACTTAACTTAGATACAAATGATGATGTCAATTTACACCATCAGTTTTATATAAACCGCAGTTTTATGAGAATCGGCCTATAATTGAACATAGGTTCCATAGAAGATCCACTTCCAGGAATCAGCCTAATGTGAATTAATAAAAAAATATATAATTCATACCTATGTTTCACAGACCTGGCCAATGGTCTCATGTAAGACCTTCCCAAATATTGATGCGCATACGCAATGGTGTACGGCATAGTTTAACATAGATATAAAGCTCCGTTGTCAAAAAAAATCTAAGTATAAGAATGTGTTAGTAAAAAAATTTTATTGAAAACTAAAACAATTTTTGAAAAATAAAAACAATTTATATGAAAAATTCTTCAAAGTGAGGTGAAGTATTTTACAAAATTAGGCCCTTAATTTATGGTGTATGGCATAGATTACACAGATATTAAAAAAGACTCAATTGAAAAAGTTGCTCAAAAAAGCACACGTACTACAATTGTTTTTGTTTTCAATGAAATTTTTACTAACACATTTTTAAACATAGGTTTTTTGACAACCTGCTTAGGTTTTTGACAACGGAGCTTCATATCTATATTAATCGATGGTGTAGGGTATCGTATAAAGGGCTTGACGTACCATTTATTCTTTACTTCTCTTTATTTCTAATGATTTTTAAATACTTAAATTTTTTCAGTCCAATAAACGATGTCCTTCCGTCTGGATGTCTGACTGCATAAACCCCATTGAATTTAGTTACAATAATATCGCCTACCCTTTAACAAATGTTTTCTCGGAATGGCGTTTTAACGTACATAAATTTCTTAAATGTGTCCATGTTTAAATAAAATGTATCACAAATAATTATTATCTAATCGCATATTTACAATACCATATTTAAGAGAGATTAATCTACAAAATTTCTGTATTTTTGTTTTAATCCGAAATCAATATTCGGTAAGTTCAGTGTTTCTCTCATGGTATAAAAATATGTTAAAACAAATGTTTCCATATTTATTGGTCGTATAAACCAAGCGAGAGCGAGTGAATGAATGTGAGTGAGTGCGTTTTGTTTTGCCCTTCTTTTGTGGTCTCTATATTATTTATCAACGTTTTCACTACTCACTTAATTTGCCCTTATAATTTATGGTTGTTGGTTTGTTAGTGATTTGCTCATTATTACAGTTGTTGTTGTAGTTTCTGATCCCTTTACAACGATTATTGTATTTTTTTCTTTATAATTTTATAACACAAATACACTGTTACAAAGAAAAATGTTCATGCATATATTCAGTGATTCTCACGTATTTTAATTACACTGACTGATATTGTTGCACTTTATTGGAGATAGATATTTGAAAATAAAAAATATAATGTATTTCGAAATCGAACGAATTTATTCCTGAATTATATACTCATGTATATAGGTTTTGATATTTTATTTATTTATTTCGATTTTTTTGGAATATTTCACCTTTTGCTGTTGTATTGTATAATTTCAGCCATTATTTGGAATTGTATTTAACAAGGAGAGTTGGAACTTGTCTCAATATAACTGTGTACCCGTTCAATGACACACAGAAATCTTCTTTTTCATATTATATTCTTTTATTTTTTTATTTTAATCGTCTTCGTTTCTTTTTTATGTTTTATTGTACACCTACCTACCTACTGCCTCCATCCAACAACTTCTACATACAAAATACAATAATAACAACAACAAAATATATCCACCTTTGTATGTGATACAAGACGAGGCCACACAAAAGATTTTTTCACTTGTAATTTAAACACTTTAATTTTTATAAATCCATAATAATTTCATATGTTACGTAATCTATAAGTACTAAACTTGATTGTTTTACAAAGATTTTGAAATTTTTATATTGTTTTACAAGTAAATTATGTATTTGAAAATTTTTCACTTAACAAATTGGAAAAAATTACGACAATGATTCCGTCGTCTGGTAATTTTTTTTAATGTAATAGATTAAACATGTTTCAAATTGGAATAGATTGTAATAGTTTTATATGTGTGAGTGTTGACAAAGTTAAGCCCAAATTACATTAGCGCGTAGTCAGCATCAGTGTGTGCTGACATAATCTGCTGATTATTTAGAATTTGGTCAGCAGCAGTTTTCAGTGCTATTTTATTTAGCCCTGTTTCTACAGTGCGCTGCTTTCAGCTTAGGTAGGTAGGTAAGTAGAAAAGGGTTGCACAGTACTCGGAAGAGTTCCTGTGCATCCACTCGGAGACCTAGAGGTCCATTGTGCGTCCCTTCAGGTTAAGAGCAGGACAAAATAAGTGAGCAAAAAATGGGAGACTCAAGTAGAATAAATGAAAATTATGGTTGCAAATTGTTGCTGTCTACTCTTAAATTTAATTATAACGGAAGCAGCATGTTATTCTTACCGTGAGCAGCTGATGCTGTTGCTGACCACGCGTTAATGTCATTTTTAGCTTTACAGCCCGTCTAGACGTAACATAATATGTAATATTTTTGTGTCAGAGAGTGTCAAATTCGCTCTCTGAGAAAATTATTTCACGTGTAGATTCAAATATTAGTATTATAAGAAGTATTATGACACAGTTGTGATAAGATTTCTCTACATAACCACCTTATAAGATGAACTGTCAAAAAAATACACATACACGAAAGTATTTTGGAAATTACTAAAAAAAAATAAGATAGATTTTGTAAAATTATTTCCTTTTATTTTTTGTTTTGCATATTAAAAAATATTTTTATAAAAATTGTGCTAAAAAAATGCGAATTGCTTAAATAAAAAGGACATGTTTACTCTGCGACTGACTGAAAATAATGATATCTTATAGGATTTATTAAAATACGCGTACCCCTTATTTAAGATTTAACATAATATAAACAAAATGGTTACTCTCCTCTGCCGGCGTCATCTCACATATTATATCAGCGTTAATCTCAGTTGTAGACCTGGGGTTAGGCAACACTTTAAAGCTCAACCAGTGAAAAAAAAATCATCGTATCGTAATCAGTTCTTTCCACCTTCTTTATACAGATGTGTGTAAGTAGATATTGACACAAAAATTCTTGGTAGCGTATCACAGAAATCTATACCTAACTGTTTGCCTTTTTGACAATTCTATGGTTTATTTTCTTTACAAAATAACCAAAGAACGGGGTTGTTTACACAATAAATGCTCAAAAACATATGAGACGTTTATTTTTGTTGACTGCTTGTACAAAACGTTTCACGCTACTTTTCTTCATTCTACATTGCGTCGCAAAGTTAATTGGTTGGACCTTTAGACTGTGTATATACGAACAATAAAATATATTATCAGTAACATTTGTACACCATTTTTATTTTTACTGGGGTTTTTGAAAGCTCCAGATATGAATTGTGCTTCTATTAAAACTATTTTGTACTTAAGCTACCTAAAAATAAGCAATATAAATAGTTTTACCATGAAGAGGTTAATCTTGAAGTGTAACGTAGTGTCTACATTAGAGAATTTTTTATCAAGAGAAACGTTAAACTTAACCCGAATTTGTGGAAGGTGGCAACAATTGCACAAAAACAACAATATGGCGTATTCATTAATGTTTTTTATATATGCAGTTTGACAACTGTAACAACCAAAATAATAATCAGCTGTTTAACTAAGGTTACCTTGCATATATTCGCTCTGATTTTGACGTTTGTTTTGATAAAAATTTGCCTAATGTAGACCCTAGGTAAGCAGAAAATTTTCACGTGTAAAAGTAGTATTAACACAAGGTGATTCAACTAATATTAAATTGTAAAGCTTTTATTGAAAACCAGGGATGTCAAAACTGGTACAATTTTACTTCTTTGTTATAATTTGAGCCTGAAAATTACAATGCTACACCGGTGACCACTTTGGTATAATTTAAATATTCCCCAAACTATAGTTTTTAAAATATGTATGTGTTTTATGTGGAAAATTCATAATGTACATTTTAATATAATTAATCAATTTTAATAGACCTATTCATAGAAAAAGTCTAAAAAAGTGATTTTGTTAAGACTAAAAGTTATTTCGTATTCTGTTAACATAGTTAAAAAACATGGTTAACATGCTATGTAAAGTAAAAATTTTACTTTTCTTGTCAATTAAAAATAAAAATAAAATATTTTGTAAAAAAAAATTAACATCTTTAAGGAAGAATGTATAAATTGCAAAAAAACATATTTCATAGGTTTAACATAATATAAACTCATCTGGCATCTCTGCCTTAAGATAAAAACATCGTGTTAATTTTTGCTTGAAAAATTAATTGAATTTTTTAATTAAAAAGTGTAAAAAAAACTACTTAAATTTGTTTTAACTTTCTTTTTTTTGCAACGTTTGCTCAAAAAAGAAGAAAGCATTGGGGCAATAGCCCTAAATTCAAGGTGCCAAAAACTATGGACGGTCCCAGCACTAGTTCCAACAGGTTTCAGCTTTTGTCTGAAGATGAAAAAGAAGCAGTTGCTATCAAAGAAAAGATTCCACCAATAATTGTGGACTCTACCCACAGTTTTTCAACTGGGATCGGATTAATTGGGGATAAGTATACTTACAAACGAATGTCTATTGGTACACAAATTGTATCAAACTCGTTATCGCTGTACAATGAAGCTTTGAGTGTTCTCAAAGACAAAAAATTCCAGTATTATACGCATGAATTGAGGGATGCAAAAACTTTTAAATTGGTTTTATTTGGCCTGCCACAACTGGTTACAAAGATAATTGGCGAAGAATTTGTAAGCTCGCTCAACATAAACCCAGTAAGCATAAAGGAATTAGCAACAAAAAGATCCAGTGTAGATGACGTACTCTATCTCATTGAGTTTGATCGTCAACATGTTTCAAAAAGAGAGGTTATAAAAATAAGATATTTTTGTAATACATCTGTATATTGGAGAAAACCTCTAAAGGGCAATAAATGTCCCACACAATGCTCCAAGTGCGCTATGAATGGACATTGTGCTAAAAATTGTAACCGTATCGTAGTGTGTTCAGCCTGCGCCGGAAACCACGAGTATGCAGTTTGTTCACTCAATAAAGGTAATAGTGATGGTAGTATAATTTATAAGTGCTACAACTGCATAAAGAAGAACTTAAAAAACGTTAACCATAGAGCTGATGACCCAAAGTGCCCAAGTCATCAAGAATATTTAGAAATCCGTCATCGAGTAACATCTAAATCTAGGGCGACCAGCAGAAGAACTAACGTAACATATTTTAAAGAAGACGATCATGATTTTCCTCAATTGCCAAGGCAAGAACCACATAATAACACACGTAATTCCCGCGATTTTGGTAATTTGTATTCTGAGGTAGCTAAAGGCAAGAGCTACGACAATAATAATAATGATGACATTTCCAATGAAAGACTTCTGGAAATATTTTTTGATGCTGTCGATGCTGCAAAGATGTCAAAATAAGTACTACAAGCTACGAGTTTGATGGTATGATGCTTAAACATGCTATATAATTCAACCGGTAGACACAATGTTCATGTTATGCATTGGAATGCCCAAGGCATAACAACTGAGTCAGCAGCTGCCCAGCTGGAATACTTTTTACACAAAAGGAAAATCGATATTCTCCTTTTAAATGAGACTTTTTTGAAACCGTACCACAAATTTCAACTTGGTGGTTATAAAATTTATAGAGAGGATCGATCTACTCATGGCGGAGGAGTTCTAATTGCAATTTAAGGTAACATTAAGCATACATTGTTACCAAAAATAAAAACAAGTACTGCTGAAAGTATTTCAGTACAAGTTATGATTAATAGAAGGCCAGTTATATTCACTTCAGCGTATAATCCATTTCATACTACCAATTTTAAAGCTGATTTGGATAAATTAACTTCGTTTTCAAAATATTATTTTATTTTCGGTGATCTGAATGTCCAACATACACATTGGAATTGTATGTCAAATAATTCGGCTGGTAATGATCTCTACTGCCACTGTCTTCAATTCAGCTACTTCATTTATTACCCAAATGGACACACACGCTTTGGACAAAATATCAACCCCGTTCAACCGTCCACAGTAGACATTCTTTTATCTAACTCGTGTCTCCATTTTTCAAACCTTGAGACACATCCAAATGTTTTACAGTCGGACCATGTACCTATATCTTGTGTTATTTCTGGACAAGTTCAAAACATGACATATTCAGTTCCCTTGTATTATCGAGCAGATTGGTCAGCAATCAGAAACTGGGTGGAAAATGAAATTAGGTGTCACAACATTGACCAACCCGTTACTAATTCAGGTAATCTGGATTTTTATTTTAACAAATTAATATCTATAATTAAAGAAGCGTTCAATAAAATTCCTGTCGGTCATAAAAATTCGTGGCAACTAGAAATCTATGAAATTAGTAAAATGTTAATTAGTCAGAGAATTAATACAATCGTAAATTTCAAAGATGTAGCGATTTTAATTATAAAAGTCAATTGGAAAGCATTTTGAAGCTATTAAATAAACTTATTGATTTTCACCTTAATAAAGACCGCAATGAATCCTAGTCAAAATTTATTTCGAATTTGCCCTCGGGTTCTAAAAAGTTTTGGAAAGTAAAAAAAGCACTTAAAGGAAACAAAATGCCTTTTACTGATCTTCATGTAAACGGTGAAGTTTTAAAACTGGCAATGAAAAAGCTAATTCAATAGCAGATGTATTTGGTAATTCACACACCATTACTTTAAATAATTATTCACCTATGGACACAGCCGTCTCAAGATTCATTCATGATCTTAACGACACAATTCTTGACAGATCTAGCGTAGAGCTTACCAATTTAGATGAAGTTAAATCATTTGTACTTTTATTGAAAAATAATAAAGCCCCGGGTTTAGATGGCATTAATAGCATTATCCTTAAAAAGATGCCCGATTACTTTTTTGAAACTCTATGTAAACTTTTCAACTCTTGTTTAATAGAAGGCTATTTTCCAATTATTTTTAAGAAGGCAAAAGTTATCCCAATTCCTAAGCCTGGAAAGGATCCTAAATTACCGTCTAGCTATAGACCAATCAGCATCCTAAGCCTATTGGATAAAGTATTTGAAAAAATAATTAATAAGAGAATTTTAGATTTTTCCAATCAAAATAATATTTTAACCCTCAACAGTTTGGATTCCGCAAGGAACACTCCACAGTACATCAACTAAAAAGAGTCGTTAATTTTATTGAATCAAACAAAGGAAATCGTAAAAGCACTGGAGTTATTTTTCTCGACATTGAAAAAGCCTTCGATTCAATATGGCCTGGTTTTTAAACTAAATTCCTTCAATTATCCAACGTACTTGCAAAAGATAATAAAGAGTTTTTTAGATCAGCGCTCATTTGCTGTATCTATAGATAACACGCTATCTAGTGATAGACAAATCCCAGCGGGTCTGCCGCAAGGATCGGTATTATCACCTACGCTTTATTCAATATATATTTCCGATTTTACTATTCGCAAGAATCAAGAAGTAGCTTTTTACGCTGACGACAGTGCTTTTATTTGCTGCGGTAAATTGTCAAACGCAATAATCAAAAAAATGGAAGATAGTTTAAAATCTACTAAAAAATACTTTGATAAATGGAAGATAAAAGTTAATGTTAGTAAAACACAAGCTATTATATTTCCATATAATAGATCACAGAAACGTATTCCTACAAAACATTTATATTCTAGGGGAGTTTTTATTCCTCTGCAGGATAGTATCAAATATCTAGGCATTATCTTAGATAAAAAACTATCATTTAAACAACACATACAGTATATTTGTGATAAAGCAATCAAATGCGGCCGTGCACTTTACCCCTTACTTAACAGAAGATCTAAACTTAATTTAAAAAACAATATCCTTATTTACAAAATGTGTATTCGACCAATTATGACCTACGGATGCCAAGTCTGGTTTAATAAAGCTGCTAAAAAGTATACAAGAAAATTACAGATAATACAAAATAAAAATCTGAAAATAATTCATAACCTACACCCCAGATATTCTACTGATCTACTGTATAGAAATTTTAAGCATAAAATGTTTAATTAATTTGCAAGGGAACTGACTGTCATTTAATGAAAAATGCAGAACGTCTAAATATGGAATAATTAAAAATTTGCTAAACAATCACTCTCTTTTTTTACTTAAAGAGTTATAATTGATGGTTGTTTTTAAAATTTCTTATAACGTTTAAGTATGTACAAGATTTTTTTTTTTTTTTTTGACAACTTTTCCTTAACACTGTGATATTTGTAGTTTCCTTATTTAATTATTTAATTGTTGTAATACTTTTAAGTAAATTCTCATAACATTGTAATTATTTTATAAAGGTTTCAATAAAGTCAATAATAATAATAAAAGAAAACTTAATATAAACAAAATGGTTACTTACGCTCTTCTGAAGGCGTTATCTCACATACAGGGTTGACAATTTTTTTGAGCCAAATTGAAAAACGCCAAAAATCGCCAAATTTAAATCTTATATGGTTTTTTAAGAAATACCAAAAGGTCATCTATATTGTTAAAAGTGTCGTAGAATTTTTAGTACTTAAAATTTCGTATAATTTATAAATATAAGTTCAGTTTTAACAAAGCCAAGGATAATTACAATATCTAATAATAATTGAAAATAATAATAATACAACTTAAAATACACTTTTTTGATATATTGCTCCATTTTAGGTCAACAACTTTTAAAATTTATTGAACTTTATTATACTTTTTAAAAGAATAATTTTAACATTATATAACAACATTGGCAACATTTAACTTATAAATTGTTTCAAAGAATTAATTAATTCATGAACGTTTTTATTTCATTGTGACCGAAACCATTAATATCCTTAATCAATATATTAATAAGATAATGTAAAACAAATTATCAAAAATTTAATACATAAGTGTTGTAAAATATATTTTTGGGGTTTACAGGTTTGGGTTTCACAGGTTTACAACTAAGATTAACGCTGATATAATATGTGAGATAACAAATTATATGAGCTCAAATTATATCAGAGAAATCTAATCACAACATTTTCATAATACTTCTCATAATACTAATATTTGAATCTACACGTGAGATAATTATCTCAGAGAACGAATTTGACACTCTCTGACAGAAGAATCTTTTACGTGTAGATGGGTTACTAAGGCTTCTAGTCAACGAGTAATAAGAGACGAAACTAATTGTCAAAAACCTATCTCATATAACAACAAAATTAATGTAATCAAATACATCTTGTTGTTGCTAACCATTAGTCTATACGTAAACATTTTTGTGTCCGGAATTGACAAATTGTATCTCTCTTTAAAACGTATGTTTGGACCAATAAAAAATCTATTACTTAATTTATTTCGCAATAAATGTTTAAAAACAAAGTTCAGCAAAAATGTTTAAAATTTATTGTTCTCTTTTAAAATTTTGCCCTTAGAAAAGTTCACAATAATTAAATTTGTTTTTAAAAGACAAATAAAAAATAAAAATGCGAAATCAATTTAAATTTTTGATAAAAAAAAAAAAACAATTTAACATATAAATTTCTCATGTACGTTTTCTCGATCTTTTAACACAAAATTTTAAATAAAATTGTTTTCGCGTTATTCTGCCGACGTTATTTCTAATGTTAATAAATAAAAATGTCTTCGTGTAGACGAGGAGTAACATAGTGTCTACATTAGAGTTTTTTTTTTATCAAGACAAACGTCAAACTTAACGCGAATTTGTGGAAGGTGGCAACAGTTGCACAAAAACAACTATATGACGTATTCATTATTGTTTTTTATATATGCAGTTTGACAACTGTAACAACCATAATAATAATCAGCTGCTTAACTAAGGTTACTTTGTATATATTCGCACTGATTTTGACGTTTGTTTTGATAAAAAATTGCCTAATGTAGACATTAGGTAAAAGAAATAAAAACACATTTATTTATACAAAACAACAGTTTTTCTCAAATGTCAATCGAGAGTTTCGTCTCTATGTATATTCTCTTCTTCCACACTGAAAGTGCTAAAATGGCAACACTGTTGCATGAGTGTGTATATATTTTTTATATTTAGAGGAGTACAGATTATTAAACATTGTTTTTTAGCAAAGATCCTGCAAATTAAAGTAAAAAAAATTGTCAAAATGGTTGATAAAAGTTCAGATCAAAGTATTATGGATAAATCCATGAGATCAGTATTCGGTAAGTGTTTACTCTGAACTTCTTTGGCCCCAGTCATCTTAGAAAAGAATGTCAAATTTTTTTTACAGTGGGCAATATACCTTACGAAGCTACCGAAGAAAAACTTAAGGAAATTTTTAGTGAAGTTGGTCCAGTTGTTTCATTAAAGTAAATTTGTAAAATTTAAATCCTTTGTAAAATTTCATTTGTTTTTATATTTATTTATATGTTTTTTACTTTTAAGGCTTGTCTTTGATCGTGAAAGTGGGAAGCCCAAAGGTTTTGGATTTTGCGAATACAAGGATCAGGAGACAGCTCTAAGTGCTATGCGTAATTTAAATGGTTATGAAATAGGCGGACGTACTCTGCGTGTAGATAATGCTTGTACAGAGAAATCTCGCATGGAAATGCAACAACTGTTGCAAGGCCCACAGGTTGAAAATCCATATGGTGAACACTGTGATCCCGATCAAGCACCGGAAATTATAACAAAGACGGTAGCATCTCTGCCGCCCGAGCAAATGTTTGAGTTGATGAAACAAATGAAATTGTGCATACAAAATAATCCTTCCGAAGCTAGACAAATGCTAATGTTAAATCCACAATTGGCATATGCCTTGCTACAATCTATGGTAGTAATGCGTATTGTTGATCCACCCACAGCTCTGGTAAGTTAAGAGATATGTAATATGTACCCATAACTTTAACTGAACATAATAAATTTTTACTAGGGCATGTTATTTAAAGCCAATCAAATGCCTCCGGTATTGGGCGCTAAACCTTTATCGGGCGGTCCGGTATCACAAGGTATGAATCCAATGCAGCAATCCCAAATTATACCGCCAGCACCTAGTATGACTGGTCCACCAATGCCGGTGCCCGTACCCAATTTTAATACCATGCCCGGAAATGACATCGATTTGCGTGCCATGTCCGGTGTAAATATGACCTCACAGCCACAAATGGATCCCCGACAAATGGATCCACGTATGTCACGTAATATGGATCAAGATATGAGATCCATACCAAATCCTGTACCACCACCGCTTATGGATCCTCGCAATCAACGTCAAATGCCTCAACCTCAAGTGAATACACCACCTTCATTTCCCAGTGATCCACGTCAAAGACCAATGGATCCTCGCTTAAGAGGTTCTGGACCCGGATCCACTGGACCTGTTGCTATTCAAACAGCCCAACAAACTGCTCAACAGCAATTACAAAATCGTTTGGCCACCAATTGTGGACTTCCCAATGATGCCTCCGACCAAGAAAAGGCAGCATTAATTATGCAAGTTCTACAGTTAACCGACGAGCAAATCTCTCAACTACCTCCAGAACAAAGGACTAGTATTTTAGTACTCAAAGAGCAAATAGCTAAAAGTACACAACGTTAACTGATGTACCAGCAGAATGTGTTATTTTATAAATTTCAAATATATTACTATCAATTCCAACATTTGTTTTAATATTTACTTGAATAATAAAAACTTTGAGGGAGTATAAAATAATACAAGACAGCAAGATATAAAGCAGAAGCATTTTAAATTAATTTTTTATGTTGGTAAATTAAAATCAAAAAATATGAACTTTGCTTTTTTGTAAAAAACACATTTTTTAATAATTAGGTTATACCTGGGATACTTAGCTACCCCTATCGTATTGAAAAAAAGTAAGTGTAAATGAAACTTATTTTTGGTATACTATATTTTCTACCAGAAACGTTTAACGATTGTAACAAATTAAATACTGAAATATAATCTGTAAAGCAAATAAATACATTTATTTCAATACTTTTTTTCAAATATAAATAAATATATATATATATATATTTGAACAAAAAAAAAATATATATATATATTTAAATTCGTGAAAATTATCTCATAGGTGCAAAAGTTGTAGAATCTTTGTCTCCCAAATGTGTTTTACTTTTAATAACAATCTATAATTCTATATTAAGATTATATCACTTTCCCTTTCTATGGAAATGCGCTAAAATAATAATGATTTTAAAACCAAACATATAGACCAACAAGTTTGCTTTCAATATTTTCTAAAATATTTTAAAAAATATTTCTAAAACGGTTTTTACCTGAACTTGATAAACATAACATAATACCGGATTATCAGTTTTTATTCCGAAATAAACATGGAACTCCAGAACAGTGCCACAGAATCGTTAATGCCATAACTAACACACTTGAAAATAATACAACAAGCTTTTTATGGAGTATGGCATAACCTGCTACTTTTTAAAATAAAAAAACATTTACCAGCTCCTTATTATTTTTTCTTCAGAAGCTATCTCTCTGATAGATTCTTTTACGTAAATGTCAAAGAAGAACGGTCAGACATATTTGAAATTAAAGCTGGAATACCGCTGGGCAGTGTTCTTGGTCCTGTACTATATACGATTTTTACAGCAGACATGCCAGTTACTAATGATGTCACTGTTGCTACTTATACAGATGCCACCACAATACTTGCAGATGCATCAATATCAGTACAAGTTGAAATAAATTTAATAGAAAAATGGTTAACGAAGTGGAATATCAAAGTAAATACAAGCAAATCAAGCCACATAACATTCTCATTACGACATGGAGATTGCCCTGCCATAAAAATTAATGATGAAGAAATACCTAAGCAAACTAATGTCAAATACTTAGGAATGACTCTCGATAGACGTCGCACATGGAAACAACATATTAAATCGAAACAACTACAACTAAAAATTAAAACTAGCAAACCGTACTGGCTACTCGGACCTAAATCTCAGTTAAATCTAGACAACAAATCAAGAATATATATATAAATATATGAAATTCAGTTGTGGGGTACATCTAGCAACTCCAATATCGACATACTGGAAAAATACTAGTCAAAGACCTTAAGATTAATAATTAGTGTTCCATGGTTTGTAACAAATAAATCTATATGCAGTGATCTAAAGATACTAACACTAAAGGAAGAAACTCAAAGACATGATGAAAATTATTTATCCAGACTGAAATTGCACCCTAATTTCCTGCCTAATGCTCTCCTCGTAACAGTGAAACAAGACGTCTAAAGCGTGTACATATTTTAGATCTACCTTTTAGAAGCTAGTAGTTTTTTTATTTATGTACCTATAGAAATAGTATGATTAACAATTTTTCCCCTTACAGTTAATGCGGCTTAATGAAGCTGATTAACTCTTGTTATTTACCAATTTTAAACCAACACATTTACTTATTGTTTAAAGACAGATTGTAAACAAAGAATGAATTTAAAAAAAAAAAGAAAAATAACGGTTAAATAATTCAACTTTTTTTCTCCCCTAAAACCCTTTAAAGTAGAGAGGGCGAATAAAATTCCATTGTTTTGGCGATTTTTGTTTCATTTTGGCTATATTTTTTGTTTTTTTTCCTTTTTGATTTTTTTTTATTTTGGAGAGTTTTCGATTTGCCGTTCTTTTATTGCGGCATTTTTTCGTTTTGCCAATTTTTAAATTTTGGCGGTTTCCTCATTTCGGCAATTTTTTCGTTTAATGGTTTCACTCGTTTTAGCATTTTGTCTTATGCCATGAAACGATTTTTTTCCGTTTAGGATTTTTATTTATTTTGTCTTTTTTCTTTTAGCGTCTTTTTCCATTTTGGCGATTTTTTTTTTTGTCGGCGTTTTTATTCATTTTGGCGAATTTTTTGTGTTACAATACAAGAAAAATCAGAAAACGTTTATATTACTTAATAAGAAAATAAACAAATAAATAGATATAGATAGATAAATAAATAAATGAATAAATATATATATAAACAAATACATAAATAAATTAAATAAGTAAGTGAATAAATAAATAAATAAATAAACTTTATTCTGCTCGAAAAAATAAAAATAATTTTGCACAAAAAATATAAGGTATCCTCTGACTTTTATGACAAAATTCATAAAAGTTACGGTCTCTGATTTTAAAAATCTAAAATAAAAGAAAAATGAAATTAGATTATCTTGATAATGCAAGTAATATACATTCATATTTAATTTTACAAACAATGTGCATTTGTTAAAAATTAAAAGGAACGGTATAAAAACAAACAAACTTTTCAAATAGCAAGTCAATTTTTTTTACTTTTTAAAAATTGTTACTCATTATGCATAACTCTACGTCACACGAGTGTTGTTTTCTATGACATGAGTCTTTTTTTTTTTTTTTTTTTGTTCTCATATTAACAGAGCAACACTCACAATGGGTTTCCTTTTGTTTTCTGTGGCATGGTCCCTGTTAAAACGAATCACAATTTTTTGTTTGCCGTGTCGTTTCAATATTTTTACATGCAGCTCCTTTTATTAGAAAAGATTTTTTATTATATTATTTCAAGATTTATTTACTCATCATTTTTCTAAATATTTATTACATCTTCCAGAAGATTATCTTCTTTTTTTCACCTAGACGATTATCTAGCAATATTGCCTATTTTTCTTCCAGTCGTATTGATTTCTTATTGCTTAGATGTATCGCCTGTGACGCACAATCTCTCCCGATGGAGGAAACTTCCGTAATACGAATATAATTGTTGCGGCAATAAAATTTTTCTTCTAAGCAATGCGAATTCGAATCACTTTCGTATTATTTTGCTTGTAGGGTTATAACTCCTAACATAATACACACATTTAAAGAAAATAAATACTCTGAACATTTGTGAGAAAACAGCTTTCTAATGGTATACATATATATTTATTCCAATTAAATAGAAAATATTAGAAATTAAATTGTTTAAAATTTTTTTTATTACTTATTACTAAAAAATTTTTGTTTCGTTTTATTTTATCCTACAAGGTTACCAATGCTTGATATAATTTTTGAACAGTGGTATTAACAATTTGGCGTAAATGTTCATCATCTTTAGTGGTTACAGCCTAAAAGAATTAAATATTAATACAATTTTAACGTATTCTAAAGTTTTCTTGAGCATTTCTTACCAAAGTATCTAGATTAACTTCGACACTTTTACCAGCCACTGTTACTGGTAAAATATCTCCTTTAAACATTTTCGGCACAGTGCTTTCGCCAAAAGTATCCTGTAATGTCTCTAAAAGACATTCTTTAAAGTGTGTACGATCCGATTTGGATTGAGCTGTGGTACCTTTAATATTTGTACCACCCATTTCTGTTTGCATTACACAGGCCAATACTGAATCGGCAAACATATCATTGACTGGTGTAGCTTGCCACTCCATAATGATAATTTTGCCCTCGACATGTAGATCAATACAACTGAAAGCACGTATCTGTTTATCTTCCTCTATGACTTCTACAGTTCCGGCACCTCCAATACGATCCAAAAGTAATTGCAAAGTATTTAAAGAACTGTTCCATGGTATGGATTGACGTTGTGTTACCACAGACATGCTCATGTCAGTATATTCTAAGAATATTATAAATTAATGCTAATATTGAAATAGTTTTTAAATTAATTCTTACTAGACAAGTCTGATGCTGCTAAAAGATGATAATTAAAGTCTCGTTTAACTAAAACACCAGATAATTTGTTGCCCACTTCCGGTTTTGTTGCAGCTAAAGATCCCATTACTTTGGCTGTTTTTTCACCACGAAAATATAATTCAACCGAATGTGTGTTACGTGGATTATAGAACTTTATATCCGTATTAGGATCCGCCTCGTATTCACGTTGCAGGGCCATTTTAAGTCGAGACATTTCATTTTGTTCACCATGAACTAAAACCTAAATAACACAAAAAAGGGTATTACATATATAATAGGCCATTCCATTATAGACATTTCTATTTACCACATGTTGCGGCTTTAATAATCTTATAAATTCACTAGTTTGCTGGTAGTCAGTATGTGCCGAGAACGAAATATAATCTACTGACATATTAAGTGGCAATTTTTGACCCGACAGTGTGGTAATTTCCTCTGGTTCGGAAAGTATAGTCTTGGCCAATGTCCCTTCTACACAATAACCAGCTATAATAACACCGTTCTTGGGATCCGTACACCAATTTTCAAACAACTCCCGCGATAAACCACTTTGCATCATACCAGGCGATGCCATAACAACACAGGGACCGATATCATCAAAATGATCAATACCCTTTAGATTCGAAATGTGACGAAATACAAATGGATTGTTAACGGCTATTTGTCTCCGGATCTTATCATTCATCGCATTAATATAAGTTTGATATACGGCCATACACTTTTTGGCCAAAGAGGAAGCATAATAGATGGGTATATCATGAAGATCAGTATTTTGTGACCAGTATTCATCTAGAATCAAAAGCAATTCCTGAGCTCTGCCCAAAGCAAAGACCGGTATAAGACAGCGACCGCCCTGAGTGACAATTTTCTGTACCAATGATGTGAAACGATTTTCTCTATCCTCACGTTTTTCGTGTATATGAGTTCCATAAGTAGATTCTGTAATTAAGACATCTGGCTTCATAGAGGGTATTTCAGCCGCCATTAAATGACGATCTTCCTGTCGCGAAAAATCTCCCGTATAAAGAATTTTAACACCGGCAATTTCAATCATAAACATAGCAGCACCCAATACATGGCCAGCATTGTAGGCGCAAAAACGTACACCCATAACATCTCGTTCTTCGTGAAAATTTATAGTTTCAATTTTTTCCATTGAAGCTTCCAGGTCTGATTCAGTGTATAGCATTTGTTCTGTTGAAATATTGCTGATTTTAATGTAATCAGATAACATCCATCTGTAGATGGCCTTAGTAGCATGAGTCATAAAGCAACGACCACGAAAACTTGTCTTCATTAGAAACCATGGTAGTGCACCACAATGATCCAAATGAAAACTATCAAGCAAATTGTTATTTGTATGATTATTAGCAATTTTACACTTTGAAACTTACTGTGATATAAACAAAAGATCAACTTCATCGGCTTCTATTAAATCCACATATGGCAATGCATCCATACCAGACAAACCAGGATGAATGCCGCAGTCCAACTGAAATTAATACATTTTACAATATAATATACATGCCTACATTGTACATATTTTATACTATTTTGAACAATGTTAACATACCATAATTTTCTTTCCCTTAAATTCGAGCATTATACATGATCGTCCCACCTCCTGGCCAGCGCCACTGTTCAAGTAAACAAAAACACACAAAATTATAAACTGTGAATGCTATTTCATTATTTTAAATTTTCTTTAATTTTTACTTACAGTGGTTTAATAAGCAATAAATCGCTTTCTTCTGCCGGTACATTACCGTCACTTCTTTGAGCCATGATATTTCTTTAAGGTTTTTTAGGAAATTATTTTAATATCAAAGTTTATAAATTTTAACATAAAAGTAATGTACAGCTAGGAACCTACGACGAACTATTTTAACGGCGGCCCGGTTTTTGTAAAAATTGTCGGCGGCGGCTAAAAATAGGCTGTTAGCCGCCTGAAAGGTAAACATAAGAACTTTTTAATTATTTGTTTTCGCATCGTCTTATAGAGCAGCAGTTGTCAAATGTTGGCTCACTTCCCCTTAAGTGTAAGGGTGACGAATACTGTTTGTTTGAACATAAAATACCAAAATAAAACCAATTGGTTTTGACGAAAACTAAATTTCAAAAAATAATTCGTTTACATACCTCGTTTTCCACTCAATGAAGTTTTTCTTGATATTTACATTTTTCGACTTATTTGTTTTATGCACTCAATCGAATTAGCTGTGCTTTTATAAACAAAGTTTAACACGATTTTAAAATATGTTTAATAAAAAAAAGTATAACAATAAAAATAAATAATTTATGAAATAATACAAATTTTCTGTCATTCATATATTTTCAATATATATAAAAGCTTACTGTTCTGAAAATAACTGTACAGGCTGTATCAAAAATAATTATTTGAGTAGTTTCTATTAGATTTTCAATAAAAACTATATGAAAACAGTTTTTGATTTGTGTGGAAAAACTGAAGAAATTTATGTAGTTTAAAAAAAAAACCGAATGAGTCCAAAAACTGCTAGTTTTCGTTTGGTGTAAACGGCATATAAAAATTTAAAATTTATTTCCGAAATTAAAAGAAAAGTTCTTAATCATTTTTCATTTCAAAAATAATTGCACACATTTTTTATATTTCAAAATTATTATATAGGTTCAAAAATCAATTATTTACACTTAACAGTATCAAAGATGGTCCAAAATCTTATCTTTAGCTAGTGTCTACATTAGGCAAATTTTTATCAAAACAAACGTCAAAATCAGTGCAAATTTAAACAAGGTAACTTTAGTTAAACAGCTGATTATTATTTTGGTTGTTACAGTTACCAAACTGCATATATAAAAGATAATAATGATACTCCATATTGTTGTTTCTGAGCAACTGTTGCCATCTTCCACAAATTCGCTTTAAGTTTGACGTTTGTTTTGATAAAAAATTGTCTAATGTTTTATCTTGCGATAAAAACTCAACTTGAGTAAATCGTAAAAATCTTAATGGTAGAAATTATGAAAAAATTTTTAGAGACAAGATGGCATTTAAATGAAGGTTTAAAATTGGATTTCGTCATTATGGTTTGGAAAAAGTTAGAGGATCGTACAATCCTTTATATGAGGCTACTATCACAACATCTAAAATGTACTTTTCGCACAATCTGGCTATTATTTTAGTTTTTTCACTTATTTTTGGCATTATGAAAGAAAATATTTATTTTTATAATTGTTCTATATCAGTTGATTTAAATTCAAAATAGCACACAAAATTATGAAGGGTTGTTCACAACAGTCGCATTTTCCATGCTATTATAGAACATATGATTTTGTGACACTATGTGAATCCCCCCAAACTCGTTTTAATGTTGAGTTTGGCTTTATGTTTATCTTCTGAAAATGAAGAAAATAGTGTACAGTACGTGAGTTAAATATTATACGAAGGCATTTAAGACAACAGGAAAAGCTCATGTGTTTAAACGATTATTTTTTTTTTTAATTCCGCTTTCTTAAAGTCTTGTTAGCTACTTTAGTTTAGAAAAAGATTTTAGATATTTTTTGGAAAAAAATTTCAACAAAATTCAAAAAATTCAAATATTTCATGCTTGCTAAAACTAAAAATGCAAAAAATCCAAAATTTTCTTCATGTAATACTTTAACAACTAAGATAATAATGATAATAACGTTTTTACCTTTTAAAAACTGTGGTTTATTTCCTTTTAAATAAACCGGACACTTTTATTGCAAATAAAAGCAGTTTAGTAGTTTAAAATTTGTAACGACTCTTTATTTTATTTTAAAATGTACAACAATAACAGTTTAAGTAGTCACTATGTGTTCTAAAACACACACACACACTTAAATTCACACTTTTTACAGCACACTTTAATAATGTACAAGAATATACAGCCAATTTATTTGTCTTTACTTAACTATGCTTGCAATTAGACTGACTCAATAGTGTTCTCACGTGAAATTTATATACACTGCAGTACCATCTAGAAGGTTTCTCGAAAGCTCTATTTCTTTCTACAATGTTCTTAACGGACAAACTAGTATATTCGAATTCTAGAGCTTTCGATATTAATGTTAGCAGCTTAAACATTTAGTGTTGCGATACTTACAAACAATGGTGAAAGCTTTTCATTAAATGCCGTATATTTACAACTATGTTAATAATTTCTACAGATATGTTAATTGCTGCTAACATAAGTGAAAAGTTGAGAAGCATTATTTAACTTTAAACCAGCCGTTAAATCCGTTATATTTGAATTCAAATACAATTTTGTAACACTGCCCCCGCTTAAGCCTGTTCGTCTCGAATAGGCGCATATTCACTTCTCTCATAGGCAGCTAGTCGTTCTAGATGTACGACCTTCATTTTAGATCTCGGGCTCTTTTCTTTCTGTATTATGTATACCACGTTGTTTAATTTCTTAATCACCTTGTATGGTCCATCCCAATGGGTTTGTAGTTTGGGAGACAGTCCCTTCTTACGTTGTGGGTTATACAACAGTACAAGCTGGCATTCGTTAAATCCATCAGAATTCGCTGCTCGATCATATCAGGCTTTCATTTTTTCGCTGGTCATTTTTATTCGTCTGCGTACGAATTCATTTCGTTCGTTTAGGTCATCTTGCTCTTGAGAAGTTTTTTCATTATTTGTTGATACCGAATTCTAAATCAACTTGAGTTCTGTCCCGAAGACAATTTTTGCAGGTGTTCGAGAGGTTGAGTCATGAACAGCTGATCTGTATGCCAATAGAAATTTCGATATGTATCCCAGTCCTTCTGATGTGCACTAACCACTTTTCTTAAATATTCCTCCAGTTTGCGATTGAATCTTTCGACCATGCCGTCAGATTGAGGATGCAGTGGCGTTATTCTGGTTTTTCTTATTCCGTATGAATCGCACATTTCCTTGATTCAAAATTTCTACCCTGATCAGAATGCAGCTCTAGTGGAACACCATAGCGGCATACCCAGTTGTTCACAATTACGCTTATAACCGTTTTAGCTTCCTGATCGGGTATGGCATATACCTCTAGCCATTTGTTTAAATAATCCATAACCACTAGAACGTAACGGTTTCCGGTGTCACTGACAGGGAAAGGCCTGCTACGTCCATTGCAATCCGCTCGAATGGCGCACCTGAGTTATACTGCTGAAGTTGTCCACGATTTCTTCTTACTGAACCCTTCGCTGTTATGCTACCCAATCGGCTACTGCTTGCTGACAACTCATCCAATAAAAACGTTATAAGCATTTAATAACTGTAGACTATTCCATAGGGCCCAATATGATTTCATCAGTGAACTTTCGGCGAATATTTCATTGCGGGCTCGCCTTCTACCTTCTTCTTTTGCCGATATTATTTTTGCCAGTATGGGGTCATTTCTTTACGCTACAGACTAATCTTCACTGGACTCTATATACATTAGTCGAACATCGATGACACATTCCTTTTCCTCGGCTCTTGTACAATATTTAGATACTTGTGGTAATGCTTCACACACTCTAATACTGCCAAGAGCTCTCGTCGCGTTACGCAATAGTTTCTTTCAGGCTTCGAAAGCATTCGGCTGAAGTATCCAATGACTCTTTCAGTACCATCGACCACTTGTGAAAGTACACCGCCTATTCCGTATCCGCTCGCATCGCTATCTACTATAAACGTTTCTCCAGGTATAGGATATGACAATATTGGTGCCGTACATAATAAATCCTTGAGCTTCTGGAATGCTAGTTCTTGTGCTTCACTCCATTGGAATGATTGTGACTTCTTGGTCAGCTAATGTAATCTAATCTTCATCTGTTGATATTCCTTCTGCTGTTACGCGATGTCCCAAATATTTGACTTACACTGAGTTTGAGTCCTGCTGCTGATATTCGTTTAAGGACTTCTTCAAAGTCTTACCCATGACAATTATTTCATCGAGGTACATGTCTTCCCGTGAAGTCCTTTCAATACATGTTCCATTAAACGTTCGAATATGGCTGGAGCATTGCAGAGTCCAAATGGCATCACATTAAACTGCCATAACCCATCACTCGCGCTAAAGGCGGTTTTTTCCTTGTCTTTGTCTGAAATCTCTACATGCCAATAACCACTTTGCAAGTTCAATGTGGAGAACCATTGTGTTCTAGCTAGTGTGTCCAGGGTGTCATCAATTTTTGATAGTGGGTAGCTGTCTTTCTTGGTGACGTCATCGACGCAAAATCTAGTGCTGCCGTCTTTCTTCCTAACTAAAGCAACAGGCGAGCTCCAAGGACTTGAAGATGGTTCAATTATACCGTTCCGCTCCATTTCGATGTCCAACTCCTTTACTTCACTTCGTTTTGCTAGAGGAACACTTTACGGCAGTATTTATTTGATGCTTTACAATTGCCCATGGATTTGACTTTTTAAGTCGAAAACGGAGGTATGTTTCTTCAGAATCTATCTATTTATATCTGGCGGCGCTAATCCTTCTGCCCACTTTCCCACATATTCCGCTAGTAGCTCGTGTTCTTTGGTGGATTTATTGGCAGGTTCCGGGTTTTTCTCGCACTTGATTACCGTCTCTGCTGAAGTGCATTGACCTATTTCGGAATTTGGCTTAACTACTTTTTCATGGCTGAATGGATTAAGCACTCTTACAGGCACTATTTTGCTATTGCAGGGTTTAACAAGGGCTTTTGCTGTTACAAGATCACTTGTTATTTCTGCTGGTTTTATCACCCATAAAGTGTTGTCCTCACAATCTCCCTCTATACGAGCCCGTACTAAAGTTTCTGACTGTGGTGGTCATAACTTTTTGTCCCATATCCAAAGTAATGGCGTGACTAATTATGAAATCAGCACCAATGTTAACTTCGTCCACAATGTCGGCAACAATAAATACATGATTGACGCTAACGTTGGCAATGAATAATTTCAGATTTATTTACCATAGACAGTGCTCCCCAGAAGCTGTGCGCAGACTTACCCCACGTAATGGTTCAATTATTTTCTTGACTAAATCGGGCCTGACGATAGACTGTGATGCCCCGGTGTCTATAGTAAAAACGTGCTTCTGACCGTTGATGTACCCAGAAGCAGTAAGATTGCTATTATTCTGATGCATTACGGATATACAATTTCGTAACACTTCCCCGCTTAAGCCTGTTCGTAACGAATAGGCACATATTCACTTCTCTCATAGGCAGTTAGTCGTTCTAGATATACGACCTTCATTTTGATCCCCTAGGACTCTTGACACCACTTATTATAAAGTCAAAGATCATCATGCAAGAATTATGGATTCTAAAAATTATTTGGGACGAATCTATACCTCAAGAACTATACTAAGTTTGGAAATTTTTTGTCTCACTTCTCAATTTATTATCTTTGTTTAAAATTCCTAATTTTTGTCTTGCTCCTAATTCTCAATTAGTTCAACTTCATGGCTTTTGCAGTTTCTAAATTTCAAGTAAAAACTTTTTCACGAAATGTATCTGTTCGTTTTTTTTACTGCTAAATCTCGTGTAGCTCCAACAAAAAGTAAATCGTTGACTAAATTATAATTATGTAGCGCACAACTTATGACAAAATTATACTAAAAAATTAAAGATCTTTTCGCAATACCAAATCTTGAAGATTTTCTCTGGACAGATTCTAAACTAGTTCTTCATTAGCTCAAGCAGCATTTTTCAACATTATCCGTTTTTGTTGGCAACAGGGTATCAGAAATTCAGGACCTTACTAACCCTTGTAGTTGGCGACATATTCCAACTCATTTTAATTCTGCTGATATTGTTTCTCGAGGTTCTATTGTTCAAGAACTTTGCTTATCTATATGATTCAATGGACCAGTAGCCTCCTAATAAAATGGATGAGTTGTCCGAAGAAAATGTGCCTCAAAGTAAAATCTAATTACATGTTGAATTCGATCGCAAGATATAGTTCATGTTTAAAAATCATTCGTATTATCGCCTGGATTGTTCGGATTCTTTGCAGTCCCAGGAATTAGAAAATGCCTTATTTCGTATTGTCTTTAAAATCCAGAAACTCCATTTTCAAGAAGATATAAATCATGCTCTAAAAAAAGGATTCTCAAGGTGCTCTAAAGTGTCTCAACCTATTCCTTGATTCATCAACTGGTTTCAATTGGCTCAAAGTTGGAGTTAGCATCAATTTGTGGAGATCAAAAGTATCCTATAATTCTGCCCATTAAAATTCACTTCGGCAACTGTTATGTACGCCACCTACATATTAGCAACTATCACACTGGACCTAAGGCTCTAATGTCGTTAATTCGTCAGAAATTTTGGATTATCAACTCAAGAAATTTATGTCGCAGCATCGTCAATTCGAGCTCACAATGTATTCGTTATCGCCCAAAATTGCCACAACAGATGATGGGAAATTTGCCCGTAGAGCATCTCAACCCTGCAAGGCTCTTTGCTAGATGTGCCGTTAATTTTAAATTCAAGACCAATATTACCTCTATCCTCCGATTCAAGTGATTTTGAAGTTCTTACACCAGGCCACTTTCTAATTAACGCTCCCCTACATAGTTTGCCAGAACGTGATGTCCCTACAAAAGAAATGAATAACCTTCAGTATTGGGCCCGGATAAGCACCATCAAACAACATTTTTTGGAAAAATGGTCCTACGATTATATTAATGAACTGCAAACTAGCAATAACTGAACTAACTCCAGCAACAACATCATTCTATAGTAATTGTTCATGAGGATAATATGCCCCCACAAAAATTTCTCATGAGCAAAATCATCAATACTGTGCTTGGAAGAGATAATCGTGTTCGAGTGGTTGACATTAAAACAACACAAAGAGTTATACGTCGCCTGTAGTCATTAGCTGTGACTGTCGTCCGTAAGGGGCGATTTAGCAACACCATCAAAAATAAAACGACACAATTTTCTTATAAAATGGCCCGGAACAGTCGGTTTATTTCTATTATAAAAAAAAATTAATAAAATATAAAAATAACAATTATGACACTACTTACATAGTTATCTTGTAGACCACTAAATTTGTATCACATATTTCAAATAACGGTTCAAACTTAACGAAAGAAAGCAGTGCATTAAAATCAATGTAAAAAGAAAAAAAAATATCACATATGAATCATAAACAAACAAGTACATAAGACAATTTAAGTAAACATTAAGGTGGCTCACAAAACAAAATAAATCTAAAATAAAATAATATATATAAATTTAGACTAATAAATTCAAACAAATAAAATGTTTAAATAAACAAAATCATTGCTCAATATGAGCCATTAGGCGACATCCCCACCCCCTGTGGATGTGTCACGATTGACTACTCTAAATCCAAGATGGCAAGTTTGGAAACGGGACGTTTTAATATTCTTGTACTAGTGCGTACATCAGCACTACGAATGACACCATCTCTACCCTTAAACACCTCTTCAACTCGGCCTCGTCTCCAATCTCTACGGGACACTGCTGGATCACATATTACAGCAACGGCTATGATCTTCGTTCACTGACACCATTTGGAACGTCTGATCAATGTGGGCAAATACTCTTTAATCCAGCGATTCCAAAAATGATCTCGTAACTGCTTTAATGAGGAAACTTTGAAAGATGTGTTCTGGAGGGTAAGTTTCTTTCAATGTTTATTGTAACACACGCTTAACATATTGGACCATTCGTTCCCATATGCTACCTGCAAGTCTATACCTTTCGATAAAAATTTGTCCTGAATACGGGCCACATCAAAAACTTCGCTGAACCTTTTGGCAACCTGATCAGCACCACCAATTTTTTTTCCATTGTCGCTCCTAAGTCTTGTAGGCAGGCCACGTCGATTTATAAAATTGCATATAGCAAGAATACACGCATCTGCGGACAAATAAAAGGCGACTTCCAAATGTATGGCTCTTATGGTGAGGCAAATAAAGTGTTTCTCATGGCGACGACCAACAGTAATCGTAATTGGGTTAAAGTAATCCACACCAGTGTAGGAAAAGGGCCGGTTATAAGGCGTCAATCTGTGCTTTGGCAAAGACCCCATAAGTGGTGGCACCGGTAATGTATAATAAAACAATTAGAAATACATTTACCTAAAATTCTTCTAAGGCGTGGATTCTAAAATTATCTGCGAATTTCGCATATCGTGGATTAAAAATTTTGCTGCTTCATTTTTTCGTGCATATGGGCCACAAAAAACTCGGTAATAGGATGAATTAACGGCAATATATTAAAGGCACGAGCAAATCGATCACGAAAGCTAAGGGTGGTTTTCTATTATCTTCGCGCCACAGGAACTTTTGGTGAAACATTTCTTTGATGTTCCCGCATACTGCTACCACACCAACACGAAAATGAAATAAAACTGACGGCAATGGCTTATATTGTTTGGGGCCTTTAAGCAGTTTGGAATTCAGCGAGACATCTTCTACGGTTGCAGCATCATCAAACACTAAACGAATTTTTCCAGGCTTATTCGGATTGAGTGCCAAAGTGCGGAATATACCATGTCTTAGGGCAAACATCTGAGGCTTCATTAGACAACAATTTACGAACATATGTTTTGGACATATAATCTTTCATAATAGACCATGGAGTAACTGTCAGTCAGCACAACATCGTCAGAACGCCACAAGAGCCGAGTTTGGAATCTACCATCACTGCAGTTTCTTTCATTATTTGACGAGCACGTAAGTCATCCTTTGATTATATGACCAGCAATACCTTCGCACCAAAATTTTCCGTCTCAAAATAATTTGCCACCAAGTCATAGAGCTTCTGTTCTGGCTGAACCGACAATAAACACAAATGAGGATTGGATGACTTACCCATCATTTTACCAATTGGATGTTAGCAGCGTAACTATTCATCGGGAAGACCAAGATGGCAATGATTCAATCTAATTAAAACTTTAGGAATAACAGGGAGACCACTTAAATCCATATTAAAATTCTGACGTTTCTCAAAGCATATTTTCATCATGCATATTAACCACTGTTGCCATTTCCTGTTAAGCCTTACCATCGTACCAAGTTGCTTCACCAAGGAGCTGTCCATCGTAGCAACTGAAGAACCTTCATCAAACAACGCATAGGTTCTATTTTGCTACTAGGACCATAAAGTATCACTGGCACCACACAGAACAACAACACAGCTTTGTGTGTAGCTTTAGACACATAGCTCAAAACAGACTCACTTTCATTTCTTGAACCATTTGAAGCATCTGACTCAGATGAACTCAAATTGCATCCACCATTATTAACTTTCACATCATGTAATAATCTGTTATGTTTTCTTAGGGAACCATCCACCGAGGCAGGAAAAATATAACCTTAATTTTTCAAACATCGTTCCAACGATTAGGCACACTTAATGAACAAAATTTTCTGCACACAAATAATTTATGATTAGCCTGGCACATAGGGCATTCTTGTTTTTGTTGGCCCTTAGCGACGTAGAGGACAACTTTTCTTTTTGGTTCACTTTTACACTAGTACTTTGAATTTTTCTTACCAGGTCAACAACACATTTGAGCCACTTACTAAAATCCAGTACTTTTGGGTATGATTTTATTGTTGAGGCATAAAGGCCCATTCCATTCTTATGCTCGTTTTAATCTTTCCGGCCAAATGCTGTTGTCCATTAGCAATTTCTAAAAAGGCGACAAGATTCTGCACTTTAACAGCAAAAGGAAATAGTTTATCAACGGCATTCTCACTGATGGGCTTAATCTCTTTCACTTGTTGTAGCTGGCAATGAATAAGCATTTCTAGGCGACCATATTTGAAACACAATTGTTCTAAAACCATACTCACATTATCTGGATGGATCAATTCCCGTGCTCACCCTTCAAAGCCTTTTAGAGCCTCAAACAATTTTCGAAATTATTGTAATTGTAAACTGTAGTTGATTGTTCAAAGGCTTCTGGTAAATCATAAATTTTTCCACCATTTTGAGGCAAATGAAAATTAGTCTTCAAAGTATTTGTCAAAGGCGGTTGATTTGCGCCAAAATCCATAAAAATTATTATTGGCGTTGTAAATAATGCTTCAAAATGGCGTACGACGTTCAACGAAGTCGGCTTGGGCAGATGCAGCATTGTTGGCGTCGACGTCACGGGCCGCCATTACTGGCGGCGCCATATTAGATGGTTGTGGCACGGCGGCTGAAGAACTCGGCGTCGAATTATTTAGAGCAATGAACAAAGCTCTCTAGGCATTCATCAAATGAGCTTGGAGCTTTGAAGGCCTTCCAAATTAATTCCAGAATTCGAGAATTGATTAGGTGGTTTACCGACGGCAAATGCGGCATTTATAGTGCCACAGGTTGTTCCGGTAGCAGTGGAACTAGGTTACACTCCGGAACAGAAGGAGCTGTTTGAGTCGAATATATTGTATGCGTGCTTACAGTTTGTGTGACAGAGTTAATCACTGGTCTCGGCGAGGTTGCACCGACAGCAGACTGGCAGACAATAAAGAAACTCTAGAGGCCAAGGTGCAATTGTTGTTCCGATAGGTGAGGAACCATTAGCATTTTGGCCCATTGTTGGCTGCAAATGAGGACTTTATCATACCGTCGATCGTTGCATTATGAGCCACAAAAAATAATTTTTTTTACATAGAGCATACAAATTTTCACAAAAATATTTAATTATTTATTGTTCCGGCAGGCAAGGAACGACATTCAAATTTGCAAAAAATCCCAAAAAATATTTTCCGGTGGGCAATGAGTCGCAGAAATGTATAATAAATATTTATTTGCTCCGTAAGGCAATTTGCACAAAAATTCCAATTTGAATCTACACGTGAAATAATTCTCTCAGAAAGCGAATTTGACACTCTCTGACACAAAAATCTTACATATCATGTTACGTCTAGACGGGCTGTTATTAAACCAAAAACATGATTTAAAATTATCGTGTAAACGTAGCATTATTTATGGTCGTTTGTTAAGCGTTACCAATTTAGCGCTTTTTAATAAGCCAAAAGTCGCATTTTATTTTGTTAGCGCTTTTTTTTAAAGGCGCTAAATTGGCGCGTTTTAGTGATATAACAGCCCGTCTATACGTAACATTATATGCAAGATTTTTGTGTCAGAGAGTGTCAAATTCGCTCTCTGAGAGAATTATTTCACGTGTAGATTCAAATATTAGTATTATAAGATGTATTATGAGACTGTTGTGATGAGATTTCTCTACACAACCATCTTATAAGATAAACTGTCAAAAAAATTCACATATACGAAAGTTTGTTTGTGTGTGTGCATGTGTATTTTGGAAATTACTGAAAAACAATGTTTTTTTGTAAAATTGTTTCTTTTTAGTGTTTGTTTTACATGTTAAAAAACATTTTTATAAAAATTGTGCTAAAAAAGAGCGAATTACTTAAATAAAAAGTACATGTTTACTCTGTGACTGATTGAAAAATAATGATATCTTATAGGATTTATTCGAATACGTGTACCCCTTATTTAAGATTTAACATAATATAAACAAAATGGTTACTCTCCTCTGCCGACGTTATCTCACATATTATATCAGCGTTAATCTCAGTTGTAGACCTGGGGTAATCTACAACTGAGATTAACGTCGGCAGAGGAGAGTAACCATTTTGTTTATATTATGTTAAATCTTAAATAAGGAGTACACGTATTCTAATAAATCCTATAAAATATCTTTATTTTCAATCAGTCACAGAGTAAACGTGTTCTTTTTATTTAAGCAATTCGCACTTTTTAGAACAATTTTTATAAAAATGTTTCTTAACATGTAAAATAAACACTAAAAAGAAACAATTTTACAAAAAACATTGTTTTTTATTAATTTCCATAATACACATGCACACATACACAAACTTTCGAATATGTGTATTTTTTGACAGTTCATCTTATGAGATGGTTGTGTTGAGAAATTTCATCACAACAGTCTCATAAAACATCTAATAATACCAATGTTTGAATCTACACGAGAAATAATTCTCTCAGAGAGCGAATTTGACACTCTCTGACACAAAAATCTTACATATTATGTTACGTTCAGAGGGACTGTTAGGCACATGTTTATACGACCCTATTAATAATAAAGAATAGTATCTTAGGACCTTTGTGAAATGGTAGAAAATTATTCTTAGTAAATTACAGACAGCTATGAGTTAAACAAAATATTACAAGCAAGACTAATAGAATTTTTGACAAAAGTAAATAAATTTATAAAAAAAAATCAATGTTATAAAGTATTTACATAGAACATTAACATTCAATTTTATATGCCTTATGATTTCATCACATTATATTCTTTAAAATAGTTCATATTCATTATTAAGTATCCATTCCAAAAATAGAGTGTGGCTTTCAGAATGTATTTCAAATGCATTCAAAACATTTAAAAATTTTTCCATTTATAATTTTTTAATGATAAAATTTTACTTTGTCAATATTTTCATTTCACGCAACAGAAATAAGAATTTTTCTCACCAGAGAAAAAAATTTTTATCATACATCATATCACGTTATTATTATTATTTTTATTAATTTTCGAGTTTAAAAATCAAAACGATTTTTCATTTCATTTCGAAATGCTAAAATATACCTTCGGAATTATTTTGTTTAAAGTGGTCATTTGAGGTGTCTATCCGTTTTCCTAATCCCATCGAATAAAGGGTTTGTTAGCAATTTTTCAGATTCTTCCAAAACCGTTCTTATTTACTTTAGGAATTTCCTTTTTTTGGAGGGTTTTGCACTAAAATTTAAAAAAAATTAACCGAATATAATGGTTTTATGAATTAAAATTCTTAGAAAAAAGCTGTTAAATGTACTAAAATTTGACGGCTTACTTCTTTAATAAAAACACCAATTTTAAATTTGATTCACTATTTACGCTGAAGTTACAATATTTAAAAAAATAACGATGTTTAAGTTGTTATTCTTAATAAAAATCAGATTTTAATTTAAAAAATGAGAAAAGAGCGCCAATTTCTTTAAGTTTGGTTTAATTTAGCGCGTTTTAGATTTTTTCCTGCGCATTTTGTTTACAAGTAGTTGACAACGCTGCGTTTGTTTAGCTTTAGTTTAAGAATTTCGGAAATAAAAAAATTATTGTTATTGTTGAAATGAAAAGGGCAACATATCTTGTCTCTTATTTTTTTCCGCAAGTTCTTTGGTATTACTAAAATAATAACTCGGCTCAACGAACATTATTATGGCGGCAATTCAGATAACAAACTAAAGAATTTGATTTGCTCTAGTTACCCTACGTCTACACGAAGACATTTTTATTTCTTAACAATAGAAATAACATCGGCAGTAAACCGTGAAAACAATTTTATTTCCAACTTTGTGTTAAGGAGTGGAGAAAACATACATGAGAAATTTATATGTTAAATTGTCTTTTTTTTATCGAAAATTTTAATTTATTTCACATTTTTATTCTTTATTTGTCTTTTCAATACAAAATTAATTATTGTGAACTTTTCTAAGGGCAAAATTTTAAAAGAGAACAATAAATTTGACAGCTTATGTTAAACATTATTGTTCAAATTTTAAACATTTATTATGAAATACATTGCGCAATAGATTTCTTATTGGTCCACACGTAACATTTTAGAAGTAGAGATAGAATTTGACAATTTCCATGAGGAGCGCTCGCGTCGCAGGTCTCTGAAATGTAATCAAAACAATGTCACAAAAGCATACTAATGTTGCCTACGCAATATTTTGAAGACGAGGCTGCCATGTCTATACGTGCCGTTTTTCTTTTTCACAAATTGAACAAAATTTTGTGCGCACATGCATTTGGAGAGTGTGGACCAAACTTGTTCATGTTTTGTTATTGTTCGCATAATTTTCAACCAACTATGTCTGATATCAAACGTAATTTTTTATGCGATGCTTTGCCCACTCAAAACAAAATAAAAAATCCGTATAAAAAATGACGATCTATGGCGAGTTAGTGTGGACCAAACTTTACATTAAATCTTAAATAAGGGGTACACGTATTCTAATAAATCCTATAAATTATCATTATTTTCAATCAATCACAGAGTAAACAAGTCCTTTTATTTGAGAAATTCACACTTTTTTAGCACAATTTTTATAAAAATGTAAAACAATCATGAAAAGGAAACAATTTTACAAAAAACATTGTTTTTTTAGTAATTTCCAAAATACACATGCGCACACTCAAACAAACTTTCGTATTTTTTTTTTCGGCATATAAGATAGTTGTTTAGAGAAATCTCATCACAACTTCTTATAATAGTAATATTACATGTAGATAAGCTATTATGAGACTGTTGTGATGAGATTTTTTTGATCAATCGCCAGTAAGCATGCATAACGTGACTAAAAAATGTTTCTTCAATTGTAGTGATTCCAATCCGAATCTTGAGCCCAGTACTTCAAATAGAAAACATCAAGGATACACTTTTATATTCACAATTAGATTCTCTATAAAAATTTAGAGGTCTTTACAAATTTCTATATTCTAAAAATACCAAAAATTTCTGAAAATTTAGTATGTTCTTTGTGTGTTAATTAATTAAACAACTCGAATCGATATGTCTTTTGGCTTTGAAATATATGAAAAAAATCAATTTGTGATCACTCTATATGTGAGCATACCATTACAAACAAAAATTGTATATATTTTTATTGATTTCTTTTTTTTATCACAGCACCCAGTATATTTTTTGATTACAAATCCTGGCAACTCATAAAAACCAGAGCTACTAACTAAACATAGTGTCTATATTAGCGAATTTATGTGAGGTGGCAACAGTTGCACAAAAACAAAAATTATGCGAATTCATTAATGTTTCTTATATACGTAGTTTGACAGCGTAACAACCAAAAATAGTAATCAGTAGTTTAAATGAGATTACCTTGTATAGATTCGTTTGTTTTGATAAAAATTTGTCTAGTATAGACACTACATAACCCAGGTCTACAGCTGAGATAACGCCGACAGAGGAGAGTAACCATTTTGTTTATATTATGTTAAATTTTGTTTATATTATGTTAAATAAGGGTTACACGTATTTTAATAAATCCTATAAGATATTATTATTTTCAATCAGTTACAGAATAACCATGTCCTTTTTGTTTAAGCAATTCCCACTTTTTTAACACAATTTTTATAAAAATGAGTTTTAAAGCCTTGTTCAGACCGGCGCGAAATTGCGAAATTTCATGCCGAAATTGCGAATGAAATCTAGAGTGTTCATACTGGCTAGATGACATTTGATATAATTTCGTGAACAGCTGATACTTATTGTTTACATTTTAAATTGTTATAGGGGTAAATAAAGTATTTTGAAATGTAAACAAATAAGCAACAATTACTTCCTAAATTGGATTTTATTAATGAAAAACTTGCTAATAAGAAATTGTTATTTCAACAATTAAAAATGGTTACACATGCAAAGGTAAAAAGGATACTTTTCATTTTGCAAAATCACTTTCATAATTAATTTTAAGATTTGTGTTTAAATTTAAGATCAGCCGTCAATTGTTTTTTTTTTTTTTCTTCACGAAAATGGGCATCGAAATTTCAATGTAATTTCGCCGAAATTACACAAAATTATGTAAGGCCTAGTTCAGACCGGCGCGAAATTACGAAATTTCATGCCGAAATTACGAATGAAATCTAGACTGTTCATACTGACTAGATGACATTTGAAGTAATTTCGTGAACAGCTGATACTTATTGTTTACATTTTAAATTGTTATAGGGGTAAATAAAGTATTTTGAAATGGAAATAAAAACAATCACTTACTGAATTAGAAATTATTAATTTTCAACAATTAAAAATGTAAAAAGGATAAGTTTCATTTTGCAAAAACACTTTAATAATTAATTTTAAAATTTCTGTTTAAATTTAAAATCAGCTGTCAATTGTTTTTTTTCTTCTCACGGTTGAAATACGCAGTACATAGTTGAAAAAAATTATTTTTTCCAACCATGTACAGAGTTGCACGGAAATTAGCATCGTAATTTCAATGTAATTTCGCCGAAATTACACAAAATTATGTAATTTCGCAAGTGTCAAAATGTATGGGAAATTACGTAATTTCAACTTGATTTCGGCTGAAATCAGGAAAGTACGTAATTTCGCGTCGGTCTGAATGCCGTATAATTTCGCAAGTGTCAAAATGTATGTGAAATTACGTAATTTCAACTTGATTTCGGCCGAAATCACGAAAGTACGTTATTTTGCGTCGGTCTAAATGTCCTATAACATGTAAAAGAAACACTAAAAGAAAACGATTTTACAAAATAACATTGTTTTTCAATAATTTTCAAAATACACATGCACACGCACAAACAAACATTCATATGTGTGTATTTTTTTGACAGTTCATCTTATAAGATGGATGTGTAGAGAAATCTCATCACAACAGTCTCATAATACATCTTATAATACCACTATTTAAATCTACACGTGAAATAATTCTCTCAAAGGGAAAACTTGACACTCTCTGACACAAATATCTTACATGTTATGTTACGTCTAGACGGGTTGTAAAATTAAAAAAAAATTGTTTTCAACTAACAACTCTGTTATTGTCACATTTGTCATGTTAATTTTTCGTTTATTATTGTGTATTTCACAAGTAATAAGGTAATATCGTTAGCCCAGCTGATTTTGTTTTGATTTATTAAACTGTCAAACTCCACATAAAATAATAAATTTCTCTCTGGCAGTAATTTATTTGAACGTCAAAACTTCATGTATAAAAAATTGGGTTAAAAAATTCTCTTCCAACTGCTGTTACCTTGTTAAATCTGACTTGTTATTGTGTTTAAATTTACTAGCCGCACGTGTGTTTTGTTATCGAAATAAAATTAAAAAAATATGACCGATTTTAAAATGCAAGAAAGTGATTCAGAATACTATTCTGAAGATGAATCTGAGACGGAGGTATTTTTCCTAAATATATTAAAAAAATTATTTTAATATAAGATTTTCTTTTGTTCAGTTACAAGAGGCATTTGCTCGTGGAGAGTTGAAACCTGGACTCAATATAGAATTTAAAAAAGGAAAAGATAAAATAAATAACATAGTGAGTAATATTAAAACACTTAATATTTATTATTGAAGAATACTTATGTGTTATCTAAAATTATAGCCGAGAATTTTAGCAAAAACAGATGAAATTAAAACAGATTTACCATGGGTAGAACGTATGGACATGATTAATGATTTAGCACCATTGGCCCCGGAATTAGCCATTGCCTTGGAAAAGCACGAACAAAAAAGAGCCAATTTATTTAAGGGTAATGCAAAAATACCCTATATACGTCCCGAAGAGGATCCAGTCCTAAATGATTTTAAGCGTGAAATGTTGTTTCATCGTCAAGCTCAAGCTGCTGTCATTGAGGGCATTAAACGTTTACACGAGTTGGGTATTAAGACGAAACGTCCTGATGATTATTTCGCCGAAATGGCTAAATCCGATGAACACATGCAAAAGGTTCGTTCCAATTTGATGGCCAAACAAGAGGGTCAAGCTAAATCCGAACGCATTCGCCAAATCAGAGAACAACGTAAAATGGGCAAATTGTTGGCCAAGCAGACTAAGGTGCAACGTGAAATGCAAAAGAAAGATATGTTGGATAAATTGAAAAAGTTCCGTAAGGGTAAATTAAAGAATTTAGATTTCTTAGAAGATGCTAAAGCTTTAGAAGCGAAAGCTAAAAAATCCGTTGCAAAGAGAAAAGAACGTAATAAGAAATTCGGTTTTGGTGGCAAGAAGAGTGGCTCAAAACGTAATACTAAAGCTTCATCGGCAGGTCTTGAAAAAACAAAATCATTCAGAAGTAAGGTGGGTTCAAAAGCTGCCCCGGGTAATAAGCGTGCGGGTAAATCAAGACGACTGAAAATGAAATCAAAGAAATAATTTTAATAAATAGATTTAGTGTAAAATAAATATTTTTTATTGTAACGATTAAATTTATTTAAGCATATTAATTCTTCTTTGTAGTATTTCTTTAAATACTTTCAATAATTATAGTATAACTTCTAAGAACAGTAGTTTTATGTCCTTCTAGTACAACGGTTCTCAAATAGGAGTCCCCAGCAAATAATAACCTCAGTGTCTAGGAGGTATTAAACAGCATCGATATGCACATGTAATTTTTTTCTTAAAAGAACACTCGCTGGGAATAGGAGTGCTTAATCAAAGCTGACGATATATTAATTTTGACCTGTAGCTTTAAGTTGACTAATAAGATCTTTAACTCACGTCCGTTGTCTAATAGTGTTTCTCTCAAGGTATTTCGTAATATAAAGCCTTCAAGGGCCAAATATAAATATGTATTATTACTATGTAATAATCCTGATTTTTAATTATAGCTCACGTAAGTATATCTTAAAAAATTATTTAACAAAAATGTTAAATTACAATTCATAGAAATGTATTCGACTCCACAACCATAAAAATTAAAACAGACAATATTGTCAGCAACTAATAAAGAGAAATAGATGTTCATATAGCGGTAATTCTTACAAATAATGAAAAACGGTAAGTATATCAGGAGGCATCAAATGCTTTCAGCTAAATAATCCAGAAGTTTAACACAAAAAACATTGTTGGAGTCGAAGAAAATACGAAGTTCTTAGGGCAAGCAATTGTCATAACAAATGATCTTTCAAAATACATTCGAGGATTCCTGGAGGAACGTAAAGAATAAATTTATTACACAAGTGCGAAGGAAAACTATTCTTAATTATATTACAAAACAAAGCCAAACTACAATATTTCACAGAGTTCTTAAAAGAACATCCAAGAAATTAGTCAAAGATGAAATATGATCCCAAATCAAATACTAGTATTAACACATTTCAATCTATTAAGATAGATAGCAAAACATCCAAATATTACTTCAAGACAATATAATACCTGTGGCATATACAGAGTGTAAGCTAATCTTCATCTAACACGAAAATGTAGATACGTATTAGTCAAATAAATTATTTTTAGTGCACACCACACTTTTCCGGATATGAAATCAATATGACATCCAAACAAGAGCCCACTATCGAGAACCAAACCCAAGTAAAAATTCATATTAGTAGAGTAATTATTATTTGGGGCAAACATTATAGCCTTAGATTTAGATGGATTAATATTAAGGGAATTATTAGAAGTCCACTGCAAAGTACGTCTAAGACAATCGTTCACATTTATTTCAAAGTAAAATCAAGAAGAAAAACCCCCGTTAAAAAGTAAAAATATTAGCATTCAAGAGTGTCCCAAAAGTTCCCGAATTGGTATGTATGTGTATATAGATCATTTACATATAGAATAAATAAAATTGGGCCCAACACGAAACCTTGAGGGACACCGGCATTAATATTAAGCAAAGATTTTTTTCCTCTAAAGTCAACGAACTGCGACCTACCAATCATTATTAATTTACAAGCAGAATTTTAAAATTGAAATTGATCTTTTAGTTATCTGAGCATTGTTTAATAGTAGATAGTAGGCTCTAGATAAATCAAATGAAACTAATGCATTTAATTTGCCTCATTAACTTTCTCTCTAATGGAATCAGTAAGGATAATTAACAGTGTTTCTTTGTTTTCGTATTTATTAAAGTGTGCTGAAAGGAAGGCCAAGTATATTTTTATGTCTTATTAGCTGATTGTGTAGAAAGTTATTAGCTATAATTTTTTTTTTTTAATTTTGAAAGAGTCGTAAAATAAAATAAGGTAAAATAAGTAAATTTCGGAAAATTAATTAACAAAAACTATCACTACTAAAATAATTTTAATCTATAACTTTATTTTTCCTTTTTTTCTTCTTATGTACAATTTCTTCTGTAGGTTTATATTCCGTATGTTTATTTTTCTTCTTTTTTGTCGATTTTATTTCATCATTTGAGGGAATTGGTTCCTTGTTAAACGATTCTTCACTTTCAATCGAATCAGGTTTTATTTCGGAAACTTTTTTCTTTTTCTTCTTTTTACATTCTTCATTTGGCATTTTCTCGTTTGCGTCAACGTATTCTTCGGCACATTCTACTTCCTTGCGTTTGCGTTTCATTTTCTTTTTATTTAGATTATCCCCTTCATCGGATTGCTGTGTTTCTTCATCTTGTATTTTCTTTTTCTTATTTTTCTGCTTTGCACATTGTTCCTGGTTATATTCTGTTTCTGTTGACTTTCTTCCCAACTTATTCCTATTAGTACTATCTTCACTTAAACCATTATTCTTAGCAATCATTTTGGCCAACAACTCAGCTTCTTGCTGTTCTATTCTTGATAGTTTACCGCTTAATTTTAAACCATGACGCGCTCCTTTGTGAGCTGTTCTACCGCCACACGCTTTAAACAATTCCTCATCTGTTAGCACTTTTACATTAGACACCTCAATATCAATTGTATCTATTTTATCGGTATTCTCAACTTCATCCCCTAGATTGGTTAAGGTTGCTGCTTGTAAAAAATTTTCATAGCCATTTTTCATTTCACCATCTTTTTCACCTCTTTTATTTTTTAATTTTTTTAGTTTCTTCATGGAGTAACCTTTCGTAGAAATTTCGACGCCATCCTCATCATCTTTTAAAAACATTTTTATTTCTTCGCCTTCCTTTTTAATATTTACATTTCTGGCTGCTTCATTAAAAACCCGCTCCCACCAGTGGTTATTAAAATCGGCAGCAGCTTGATCGGCACCAAAACCAGCATTATCAAATTTTAGAGTGGCTTTTAAGGGTTTGGCAATGCCATTTCTGTTTTTCCCTAAACCATCACCTTCTTTCCAACCATAGTTTGAAAGGATTTTACGAGCAAAATCCATTGAATGAATTTGTTTATTAGGATTGTAGTAAGATTTGTTTTTATTTGTATAAAAAAACGTGGAAAAAATATAAAATCAAAACAAGTTAGATTGCTATATTCGGCCGTGCCGAATCTTATATACCCTTCACCCGTGTTGAAATGTGTTATATGAAAATGAAATACATTATATTGAATGTAATTACTAATATATATTTGGATTTTCATATAAAGTTGAAACAGAATCAAGTTTTTATAAATCCATATATCCTTATATGTATTATAAATATGAGGTGTAAGTTTATCAATCACGTCTAAATGGCTGAACTGATTTTCACCAAATAACGCAGATAATACCAGTGCCAGAGGTGATTATAGGCTTTGTTAGATCTCGATTGAAAATCACACCTACTTAAATTTTTTTTTTTTTTAATTTTACAAGTTATTAATGAAGCTATTTACATGAAATATGAAACACAGATAGTGCTTGCACTATCTTTATTTTGTAGGTTATGTTGGATCTTGATCGGATGGGTCGTGCCCATATTTTACGCCCACTTTCATAAAACTCTCAAACGGATGAACTGATTAGCTTAAAATCGGAGCATATAATGCAAATATTCACTATAACATACCTAAGAATATGCCAAAACAGTGAGAGCTCGCAAATTTCATGGGATGAAATGATGAAAATAGTACGGATAGGTCCAGGGAGAGAGGTAGCCCCCATATAAAGAAAATATAAATTTTCCCATCTAAAGGACTACAGTGAGTCTCAAAAAATAAAATTTAAAAGTAATTTTCACATTCAAATTAATATCGAATAGAGTGAATGAATTTAATACTTTGGAATTTTACAAAAGTTGCAGAATAAATATTTTATAATTGTAAGACAATATTAAATTTAAAAAGGTGGAAAATTTATGTACCGATTTGGCTGATTTAAAGAAAACGAAATTCGAAAAAAATATTTGTGATAGATTTGTGTAAGAATGAGGCCCATAACAAAAATCCCTAAAAGAAAATCCGATTTTTCTGGGACAGAACGAAGTCTCTAGCTTACATAGGTGCTTCAAAAAGTCGAGAAACCAAATGTCTTAGTTTATTGTTATTGTTTTTCAGTACCCATGAAACAACAACTATAAGAAAGCAGACATTAGATAAATAAAGAACAGATTTGCAAATAACTCGGTTATTTATGAATCGATTTGGTTGATTAAAAAACCGAAATTCAAGAAAAATATTTGTGATCGATCTACATATATAGTCCGTGGCTTATTTAGGTCTTGAATGTCGGTCAAAAATGCGTTTCGGTCTATACCTCTGCAACTAATGGAGTTCATTTCTTGAATGGAAAAATTAGGAACAAATTTTTTGATTTTGTTTTGCAAAATCGGAGTGTCTAGCTTATATAGAGGCTTAAAAAAATAGAAAACTGGGTTTTTCCGAATTTCAATAGAAAAATTCTGGAGAAAATTTCTGATCTATTGATATGAATATCATATACGTATGATATCGGGAGGCTTCACAAACGCCATTTAAACTATTTTAAGACGAAAAAGCCTTAAAAAACCGGTTTTTTGCACATATCACCGCATTATAAACATTATAAACCGATCTGCTTAATTTCAATTTTAAAATTTCCTACCGTTTCCGTATATATATATATATATATATATATATATATATATATATATATATAAGGATCCGTACATACGGACGAATAAAGGGACGGTCATCGTCCTTTCATTTCTTGTAAGGATACAGAAAATATAATTGTTTTTAGTTCTCGGACGAAAATTGTGCAAATTACAAACGGAACGATAAACTTTACTCCCGTGGTAAAGGGTATAACAACTGCATTCTGTCAAATTGCGTAGTATGTTCAGTTAAAATACTAACCAATCAACTTTTCTATTCAACGTAGAACGAAGAAAAATGCGTGAAACATTTCGAACAAACAAAAGTGAATTTATACAGTGTTGCCACGGAAAAATGTTTCTAACCAAAATTTTTGGAAAAAATAATAAATTTTTAATAATTCAAAGTTATTATATAAAAATATAATTAATATGATCTTAATATATGTATTCAAGTATTAAATACTTTGCTCACTAAGCATAAACTTTAGTTAGTTTTTAAGAGAAAAAAGGACTTAAAATTTAACTGTTTAGAACAATGTTTATCAAAATAATGGGTCGGTATATAAAGTTTATTAATAAGAATTTAATTATTCTCACGTCTTTATAATATGACGACGAAAGCAAACCAGATTGTAGTAAACTTAGAATTGCAAAATAGCTGGGTCGAGCAGTAATAGAAAATAAGGTTGACTTTTACAATTATGTGTTCACAAAAAAAGAATGCAAACATTTTTTTTTATAGGGACTTAGCCAATCTTGGCACTAAAACCAGCATTATCGAAGGGTTTGGCAATGCCATTTTTGTTTTTCCCCAAACCATTACCTTCTTTCCGACTATAGTTTGAATGGATTATAAGAGCAAAATCCATTGAATGAATTTGTTTTTTTTTTTATTAGGATTGTAGTAAGATTTTTTTTATTTGTATAAAAAAAATGTGAAAAATATAAAATCAAAACAAGTTAGAGTGCTATATACGGCTGTGCCAAATCTTATATACCACTTTTTTAATTTTACAAGTTATTAAAGAAGCTATTTACATGAAATATGATGCACAGATATGCTTGCACTGTAGAATATTATAGATAATGTTGGATCTTGTTCGGATGCCATGCCCATATTTTACGCCCACTTTCTTAAAACTCTTAAACGGATGAACCGATTAGCTTAAAATTGGAGCATCATTCGTAATATGAATTCCAAAATCTAAAGATTTAAAGTAAAAGATATTTAATTGGGAGGTTTGGCGAAATGATTCAATATCAATCGTTCATTTATACATATATATACACATATTAAATTTTATACACATATATTAAATTTTATTAAGTTAATTTCAAAATTGTGTACAAAATTGTTCAATTGAAAATTATGTTGTCTTGCACAGTTTTAAATTTTTTATTCGCTACAGCACGAAATTGATTCATTACTTCACCTAGTCCGCAAATTAATGTTCTTTTGGAGTAATATTTTTAAGCTCAAATATCTTGAATACATATAAGCATATTTCTACAGAATTCTGCACAAATAAAACATTTTTAATCCTAAAATATTCTATAAAATTTTTTATGTACCTACATAAAATATGGCATTTAGTTTCAAAAGGATCACTTTAAAATTAATTGTAGGATCCTCTCCCGAAAATCAGTAAAAAGTTCTTAAATCCCGCATGTTAATAAAATTTGACTCAAATAAGATTAATGCTATGTTCACATATAGAAGTCAAAAGTATATGAGAATATTTTAGGAAACGAAAAACAGACTAAAAGGAAAAACACAATAAAATGATATGTGAACAATGAAATTTAAACTCATTATGTTTTTCAAAAAACAAGTCAAAAACTAATGTATGTGAACATAATATAACCATAGCACCCATATAATGCTCTCCAACAAGTATGTATATTTAAGTTATATACACAATAGTGTAGGATATCATCGAATATACATTTCTTTCTTAATAGTAATTTATTTTGTAATTACAAGTATTTAGGTTGTTTGTTACATCGTTAGAACTTTCTCACAAAAATCTCCCAATCCATTTCACTTTTTAGTTAAATATGAGAAAATCTTAATATTTTCTATTGCTTTAAATTGTTTTCTTCATTTGTCAATTAAAATTGGAAAGGGAAGTTATAGGAGCCTTTAGTTTTTAAATGTGCGATGAATTTTTAGCAAACTCTCCTTTTATTGTTTTTTATTGTCAGCAAGTATAGCAGAATAAATAGCATTTTTAAAACTAATAAAAATAAAATTTTGATTTATGCTATCTTAACATATAGAGGATTTTTGAAAAACGAGTCTTTTATTCAAAAAACACAAACAAATTGATTTGTAGTTTCATATATTTCAAAGACAAACAACATCACGATTCGAGTTGTTTAATTATTTAACACACAAAAAACATATTAAATTTCCATACAGGGAAGAATTTTTTGTTATTTTTAGTATATTGGAATTTGTTGAACATACCCTAAATCAAAAGTGATAAACAGATTAAAATTAAAGAAACCGAAATTATAAATTAAAATTATATTGATTTTTAATTATTCGTTAATTTAACAATTAGTTTTAAGCAAAAAAGTGTACGAGTGCTTAATTTTAATTTTAATTGAAAATATGTGAAAAAAATCAGTCATACGAAAAACAAATCAAAAGAAAAAACACGATAGCGTTTTTCAAAAAACATAAAAAATCACTCACTGTTGCCACCTTCCACAAATTCGCGTTAAGTTTGACGTTTGTCTTGATAAAAAAATCTCTAATGTGACACTATGTAACATAGATTTTTTTATCAAGACAAACGTCAAACTTAACGCGAATTTGTGGAAGGTGGCAACAGTTGCACAAAAACAACAATATGGTGTATTCATTATTGTTTTTTATATATACAGTTTGACAACTGTAACAACCAAAATAATAATCAACTGTTTAACTAAGGTTACCTTGTATATATTCGCACTGATTTTGACGTTTGTTTTGATATAAATTTGCCTAATGTAGACACCAGGTTAAGAAGTGAAATAATATGCAGGAGATGGGAAAAAGTAAAATGACGCTTAAATGGATAAACGAAAAAAAGCGCTAGATTTGCGTATTTTTTAGTTTCGGGTTAAAAAATATTTTTTACATTTTAGGCTATTAAAAACAAGAATGTTTATACCCACCATCTGCCTGCAAATTTTTAAAATTTCATCTTTCATGGGAGGTGGGTGGTAAATGGACTGCACCCATTTTTTGTTTCCGAGTTTACATTAGGCCATGAACCATTTGTACAATTTTTTTTTTGATATTTCACCTTATATGGGAAGTGGTTGGTAAAGTGGGCGGACCACGTCCATTTTTGATTTGCGAGTTTTTTTTGTAAAAGTTATTGACCGAAAAGAGTAAACTAGTATTTGGTCATCAATTTTTTTGTTTATGAACCGATTTTGCTTATTTTTGATACTAAACTAACCTTATATAAGACAAATTTTTGAACCGAATTTCGACCGCCCCGAGCCTTATCCCGCTTTCGACAGACGGACGGACATCGTTAGATTATCTTAGATTTTCACGAGGACTTAGAATATATGGGATCTTAGATGATTATTTCGATGTTACACACGGAATGACAAACACAAATACTCCCTTTCATTTTTTAATAGTGGGTATAAAAACACTAAAAAATGCATTCCGCCGATATCTCGGTCAAACAAAATTTTAAAAATCCGAGTTTTCGCTAACTTACAAAAGTTGAAAAACAAAACTTATTATTGTTGTTATTTTTCAATGCCAATTAAAAGAACTATATGAAAACAGCCATTAAACAAATAAAAAAAGATTTGTCAATAAACCGATTTGGTTGATTAAAATACCAAAATTTTAGAAAAATATTTATGACTGATCTGTATAAAAACGCAGTCCGTAGCTTATATGAGGACTTCAAAAGAACAAAAATGTATTTTGATTGATATCTCGGATACTAATGCATCGATTGAGTTCATTTTTTCCAGCACAAAAAAATCTGAATTTTCTGTGAAAGGTCTCTAGCTTATATAATGGGGCTTAGAAAAGTCGAAAACAAATACGTTTTTTCGGATGTTTCATTGGTTTTTTTTTTGGCGATATTTCAGTTATTTATGGAACCATTTTGCTTTTATTATTTCAACAAGCAAAAGCAAGCTGGGAGTCAAATACAAAAAAAATCATGTAAGTTTTTTTAATACTAAAACCAAACATGTAATTGTGAAAACTTGTTCATAAGGGAAAATCGTACTTGCAAACATTATTCATATTTGCATAAAAACATGCCGTGAATGATTAATTTTATATATTTTTATTTTAGCTGATTAAGGTTGTTTATTACTATGTATAATATATTTAAATGCATAAAAAAAACATGTTTTGGTGTTAAATACCACTCAGAACAAAATGTGAATATAACGATTTTACTATTCTTATTTTTGGAAGTTACGATATCGAAAACATTGTAATTTTATGGAAAAATGATATTATAGAGGAAGGTACACTTTAGTCCGCAAGAAATATCTATCGTTTTAGATTCGGAAACGGTTATCACTAGTGACAATTTTTATCAACTAGATGATGTCGTTTGGCTCATTGGGAAAAATCAAAACATTTTTTAAAACTAATATATTTATCCCATGAATAATTAAAAATTATAAACTCATGTTTAATTCATGATTGATTTTATTTTGTTCAAACACTAATAATTTGTACAGCAAATTTATTTATGTGTAGATTATAAATATGATTTAAATTTATATTAAGAATACAATTATTCTTTTCAACTAGTTTCAGTGGCAAATTAAAAAAATAAACAGACCATAAAGATGTTTCAGTGTGAAATATATCAAACATTATTGCCTAACTAATGTGAGTTATGTATGTCATGCAGGAAGAGTACACCAATATTAACCTTTGATTATGGAAAATGAGAGCTCAGCAAAGGATGTGGTTGTACACTCTCTATTGACATAGAATTCTTTATTTTTTTCTCCAACGGGAAACAATTATTTTTAGTTAAAAGAATTTATAAAAAAAAAAAAAAAAAAAAAAAAATATCTTTAACCAAGTTGGTGACAAAAACGCCAATTGAAAAACAAATACACTGTTATTGCAACATAGTGTGCAATAAGATAATTAAAAAAAAAAAAAAAAAAATCGTAGAATGTAAATAAATTACACACGCACACAAAAAGTAATAACAGAAATGCGAACTTGCGGCGGTTGAATTCGTTTGTATTCTACAATAAAAATTTTGTTTCCTTTCGTTTCTTTCAGTATTGTGTTTTGCTTGTTCACAAAAAATTTAGTTTTTTTTTTCTATTTTTTTTTATCATAGATTTTGTTTTATTTCCGTTTTAAACTTAAATAAAAAGTGTTGCTTTTTCTTTTTTTATTACTCTTGGATGTTTTTTAAAAACAATAACGATAATGGAGCTGTGGTTGTTGTAGTACAGATGTTATCTATTAATTTTGTTATTATTATAAGATTTAACGTCTTCTTAAGGACATAAATACACACTTTAGAAAGCGAAGAGGAGCAAGAAAGCCATCATAAGACAGAAAAGACCCATAGCTTCAGAAAGGGCGAAACCCAAGATAGCGTAGGAGAACAATTGTTGTTTCAATGATGGGTTTCTGGCATAACCGATGATGAGGGAACCGAATACTGTTCCGATACCGGCACCTGTTGTATTGGAAGTTTAGAGGTGACGAGGTTCGATGAAAAAGAAAGTAAAGAAAATATATTAATAATTATATATATATATATAAAAAAAAAAAATAGAGTTTGGTTTATTATTATTATTAGGCTCAATGAATTGGCCGTTCTTTTTAGCTCAGCTCACTCAATTGAACTAGTTCGCCCTTTTAGTTCATTCGCTCAATTTAAATAAAGCAGCTCGCTATGCGAATGATTTTTAGTAAACATTTCCAATAATGAGCTGTTTCATTAAAAGTCCACTGAGCGAATGAGCAAAAAAATCGACCTAGTTCAACATGTATGTACTGAAAACCATTCACATCTGTTTTTGCTTTTTACATACAAAAAATGATAGCCTAAAAGTAGTAAAAACAAAATTAATTTGTTGAATGGATCTTTTTATATACAATCTTGAGCTGAAACGCTCAGAAAGATGAACGATTCACTTCGCTCAGTTCAGAGAACCGTTCAACTGAACTAGTTCACTCATGAACTACACAATTCTAATAATAATAATAATAATGATAATGATAAATAATAATAATGATAAATAATAATAATAATGATAAATAATAATAATAATAATAATAATAATAATAATGATAAATAATAATAATAATGATAAATAACAATAATAATGACTAATAATAATAATGATAAATAACAATAATAATGACTAATAATAATAATGATAAATAATAATAATAATAATAATAATGGTAAATAATAATAATAATAATAATGATAAATAATAATAATAATGATAAATAACAATAATAATGACTAATAATAATAATGATAAATAATAATAATAATAAATAATAATAATAATAATAATAAATAATAATAATAATGATAAATAATAATAATAAATAATAATAATAATAAATAATAATAATAATGATTAACAATAATGATAAATAATAATAATGATTAACAATAATGATAATAATAATAATGATAATAATGATAAATAATAATAATAATGATAATAATAATGATAAATAATAATAATAATGATAAATAATAATAATAATGATAAATAATAACAATAATGATAAATAATAATAATAATAATAATAATGATAAATAATAATAAATAATAATAATAATAAATAATAATAATAATAATGATAAATAATAATAATAATGATAAATAATAATAATGATAAATAATAATAATGATAAATAATAATAATGATAAATAATAATAATAAATAATAATAATAATAAATAATAATAATAATAATAAATAATAATAATAATGATAAATAATAATAATAATAATAATAATAATAATAATAATAATAAATAATAATAATAATGATTAACAATAATGATAAATAATAATAATGATTAACAATAATGATAAATAATAATAATAATGATAAATAATAATAATAATGATAAATAATAATAATAATGATAATAATAATGATAAATAATAATAATAATGATAAATAATAATAATAATGATAAATAATAACAATAATGATAAATAATAATAATAATGATAAATAATAATAATAATAATAAATAATAATAATAATAAATAATAATAATAATGATAAATAATAATAATAATGATAAATAATAATAATGATAAATAATAATAATGATAAATAATAATAATGATAAATAATAATAATGATAAATAATAATAATGATAAATAATAATAATGATAAATAATAATAATGATAAATAATAATAATGATAAATAATAATAATGATAAATAATAATGATAAATAATAATAATGATAAATAATAATAATGATAAATAATAATGATAAATAATAATAATGATAAATAATAATAATGATAAATAATAATATAAAAAAAAACGAAACAAAGAAATGTGCACTTTTTTAAATTTTAATATATATATTTTTTTTAATTTGAAATTAACAGCATTTTTATTAAGTTTAAATAAAGTCAGTCACAGATTAGTCTGAATTGAGTTCTGTTTTATTATAAGTTTTAAAGCTTATTTTTCAAACAGCAAGCACATTGCACTTAAATTGCTGGTCACAAAAGATTTCAATGGAATTTCTTTTCTGAAAAAAATTAAGAGAAAGAAATCCAGAATTTCTTGTCCCTTTGCCTTTTAATCATACAAGTTTCCTGCTAGAAAATTTATTAGTTTAAGTTCACATGTGTAACAACATGTTTTTTTTACGAACTTTGACCAAATCTCAGACCTTCCCGAGGCAATATATAGAGTAATCAGATACTCGTTTGTAAGCCCCAGATGCTAGATTGCAACTGACTTAAGTATAAACTTTTTAAAGATCTTCTAAAGTTTCAAGAGATAAAAATAAAGTGAAAATTTCCTTGTTTATTAATTTTGGAAAAATATAATTTATTAATGGCTTCCAATACTAACCGGAACCAGCTACACCGACTGTTGCAGCACCAGCACCAATGAATTTGGCAGCTGAATCAATGTCACGAGTGACAGGGGAGGTCTGGAATGACCTGATTTGTGGCAGTAAAGCAACTGGGGTTGTGTTCTGAGCGGCCAAAGTTTGGCTTTGGCTAATAACTGCGCTGCTCAATGGTCGCAAGTATTGCTTGGAGCCGTTAACGAGCTGAAAGAGAAAAAAAATAAATAGATGCAATTTAAATATTTATTGAATAGATAAGAAAAATATAAGTTAAAACACATTGCCCTAGATTAAAAAAAAAACGCATCTGCAATAATAGCTTCCAATGAGGGTCCGAATTATTAAAATATTTATTTCACTTAAGTTCAATTAAAATTTTCTTAAAATGTTAAAATGCTTTTCACTCTCTTTATTATTAATTGTAAAATTCCTTAAATTGTCAATGCTATTAATATTTCCTTTCAACATTAATTCTAAATTACAATTTTTTGAGGTGTTTCTCAGTTTAGTTAACATGAAATACTTTATAAAAATGTGCATAAAGCTTTGCAAACCCTTAAGAATATGTATGTAATATTTCAATTCATTTTGCATAAAATATAAAATCTTTATTTCCCAAATTATTTAATTATTTTGAGCTAAAAATTATTGGCTGTAATGTAAAATATTAAATAATTTCTACTCGTGCTTTTGATGAATTTTCAAACATTTCGGTAACAAAATACTTGATTATTTAATCATTAGATAAAAAGAAACTATTTAACCTTAAATATAAAAAAAAAAAAAAAAAAAAAAAAAAAAAGAATTGAAAAACATTCCCACCCCAATACAAATTTGTAAACTAAATTTTTAAGAGATGTTAGCGGAAAAGAGTTATGCAATAAATTTTGGCAAGAAACATGACAAGAGCAAAACATTTGTTTACAAAGATAGTACAAAACTATAATTTAAAATCTAACTTCATGAATTTAAAGTTTCGACTAAAAAAAAATACAACAAATTTTAAAAAATAAATTAACATTACTAAATTATGTTAATCATTATTTTGTACTTGTACTTGCGTTGTTTACAAATTTTTAATACATAAAATTATTATTAAAAAAATGTTATACAATGAATAAAATATTAATAAATAAGCGTGTTTGTGCTCGGCAAAAATGTCACGCGGTCATTATTTAATACAATATTATTACCTGCCACAATATTAGTTAACTCGGTAACATTATAAACAAATTATTTCATTCAATATGCACAATACTTATAAGAACAATTTGTAAAAGATGTAACATAATTAAATTTTTCCTAAAGGGTATTTCCTTAGTTACACTAAAAAAAAAAAAAAAAAATATATGTAAATGAAAATCTAACCTAACCTAAAATTTCACTTATGTAACGTTTTTTTTTCTACATTTTGATAAATGCACCTTCTTTTCTTTATAAAGAGCGGTCATTGGAAATTCACCTCATAATTGGAAATGTTGAAAATAAAAAGAAGCATAAGAGAAAATAAGAGAACGCGAAGACAAAGACAAAACGGAAAAAAGACTCCACTAAATGATGTATAATAGAAAAAAAAAAAATCGATTCTATGGAAACTTATGTAATTCAAATATCCCATTAATTTAAAAAAATAAAAAATTCAATACTTACAGCGGTTCTGGCAACTGGGGCAATACGGGAGACTGTTGATACGAACATTTTGATTTGTTTTTTTTTTTTAAGATGCTTTGAAGATCAACAAATAATTGAAGCTAGCGCACGTAGGCTCTGAAAAATAAAATTTAAGTTAACAAAAGTATTTATAAAGATATATCAGATTTACGAAAAAGTTCTTTATGTTAAATAGTAAAACTCCTACTATTAAAAAGTTTGCAAAAAAATTTTTTGCTTTTGGAAGTAAAATTTTTCAGAACAAAAATTACGTAACCCTAGTAAGCCCAATCTTTCTAATTCACAATCGTTAATTTTAATTAACTAGTTTACTTATTAAAATTATTTTATACTAATATTTAACACTTTTTACTAATTGAAATCACTATATTTCTAAATCTAACTTTTATTTATTCAAATTACTAATAGAACTGCTGAAAGCCGCTGAACTTGATGCCCACTGACAACTACTAAAACGTCGTGAAGATGGGAAGCTCAAAGTAATGTTCGGCTAGATATTGGAAGTATAGCTATCTCTTTTTGCAAATATACCACTGCCGAACAAGATGGCCGTCTTCAACTCGTTTTATTTTCTTAAATATCTACCACACCATCTCTGAGAAAAAAATACTCATTTGAAAAATTTAATAAAAAAAAAAAAATGTATTTTCTTTTTCTAGTAAATATTTCACTTTTTACAAATTTCTAATTACAAATATTGTTATTTAGTTACAACAAATGATCAAAAACACTCAAATGTTCACGTTTTACTTTGACACCAATGATTATTTAACACCAATGTGATTACATATATAGCAAAAAAAAAAAAAAAAACTTTTTTTAATAATGCGATAACCAAATTTCTTGCGTGTACTCACTTCGAACGAACCCTGACAACAGTGGCCAAATTGAAATGAGTAGAAATATTACGTTGGGGCAGCTAAAATATCAGTGTTTGCATTGGAATTTTCATAATGTGGTGAACTGGAATTTTGACATTAATTTTCCGGTATATGTCAAACGTGAAGTATGTTCAGTGGATAACAATATTACCATACAAAAATAAAACATAGCCAATTTTTGTAATTTGACAATTTTTATTCAATTAAAACTTAATTATTTGTATTGTCTATAAAGGTTTATATTTTTTACAATTAATCTGTTTCATTCATGAAAATTTTGTTCAATTTAAAAATGGTCAAAGTTAAAAATGGTTTTCATATTCTAAATTGGTCTGGCAACAATATCAGCACGTTTATTTCTTGTTTTCCAATGCTTGGAAGTAAACTTCCAATTATGTGCCATTGTCACATCAGTGATGGGATTTGAAAATTTTTATTTAGTACCAATTTGGTATCAAAAATATGCCAAGTATAGTTATTAGAGAATTGAACCAAAATAAAAGAAAAGAAAATATAAAATCTCTTAGTAATCGATAAAAAATTAAGACAAGGTATTTAAGGCCATCAAAATTAGCCGAACAAAATATTATACCATGAAATGAAAGACAGTAAATTAAAATCCATGAAAAAACAGAGTATTGCGCTTTTAAAATTTATGAAAGCGGATATCAATATAAATGGTCGTGTAGCATAATGTTCCATTGATCGTAGAAAGATTTTAAAAAGAATGTCCCATTTCATAATTTAACGTAAGTTTAAATGTAGTTCGCCAAAAATAATTTAATATATATACTTAGAATAATTTCGTCTTGATGTTCTGTACAAGATGCTAAAACCAAGCACGTACGTTTGTAAAACATGGTCCTATAATAAAATTATTTGCACTTGCTGTTATATCATAATATACATATATTATAAGATGTTTCTGTCAGAGTGACAAATTCGCTCTGAAAAAATTATCTCATGAGTAGGTTCAAATATTAGTATTATAAGAAGTATTATAAGACTATTGTGATGAGAATTCTCCGCACAACTATCTTATAAGATGAGCTGTAAAAAAAAAGAAATTACACATACATATATGAAAATTTGTTTGTGTGTACCCCTTACCTCAGGTCTACAACTGAGATTAACGTTGATATAATAGGTAAGATAACGCAAGCAAAAGAGAGTAACCATTTTGTTTATATTGTGTTTAATCTTACATAAGGGGTACACGTACTCTAATAAATCCTATAAGATATCATTATTTTCAATCAGTCACAGAATAAACATATACTTTTTATTTTAAAAAATCGCACGATTTTAACACGATTTTTATAAAAATATTTTTTTAATGTACAACAATCATTAAAAGAAAATAATTTTACAAAAAAATATTGTTTTTTTAGTAATTCCCAAAATATATAAGCACACACACCCACAAACTTCCATTTGTGTGTATTTTTTGACAGTTCATCTTATAAGATGGTTGTGTAGAGAAATCTCATAACAACAGTCTCATAATACTTCTTATAATACTAATATTTGAATCTACACGTGAAATAATTCTATCAGAGAGCGAATTTGACACTCTCTGACAGAAAAATCTTACATATTATATTACGTATAGACGAACTGTTATTTAAGATTTAACATAATATAAACAAAATGGTTACTCTCTTACGTGTTAAATCAGCGTTAGTCTCACTTGTAGACCTGGGGTTATGTGAACTCTTATTCCATTGTACTAACAGGTGTTGCCATTTTAGCCTTTTTAAGGCTAAATCTAATATTTTTATTTTGCTTTTAGCCTGAAAAGTTTTGTTCTAGCTTCTAGCTCTTTTCTAGCCTTTTTTGATTATTGAAATTGCCGAAAGGGGTCAATATATTAGTTTTTCAAAAAAAAAAAAAAAAAAAAAAAAAATAATTTCTGATTTGAAATTTCCAATTTTATTTTTACAAAAACAACAAAAAATCGAGATTATTTATATTCAGTAGAAATTTTCGCTTGCGGCGCTTCATTCTCTAAATCAAAAATAAATATCTTTTTAATATACCTCATTATACATAGAAACTATTTATGAACCTACCCAACGAACCAAATTATATCATAACGATATCATTTATAATTCTAAAATGCTATAGGTTGATTTCTAAAAGGTACACTCGAAAATGATATCATAATTTTTGAAAATAACGATATTAGTTACGATATCATTGAATTTAAGCGGAATATATACATACATACCAATATTGCTATATTCTATTCTAATTATTTTATTACAATTATCCTATTATTTTATCAAAAAGATAATAATAAACTAAAGTTCATCCTTCACCAAATAATTGTATATGTAATACGAAATTTCAGGAATCCAAAAGTTCCCATTAAAATTCAAGCTGATATTGATTCCTTTATATTATCCTCTTTTATTTTTTTGCAATTCCACTAAATTATATATAATTTATATACAATTTTCATACATAACATACACCTTTCTTTTTCTACGAAAATTTTCAATTTATTTTTATTTTCCTGAAAATGTTTGAAGTTTTTTTTTACTAAGGAAAAATTAATTTCTATATTTTATCATATAATTTTAAAACTGCATCGTTTCTTGGTTTGTTGGGTAACTACAAAATTCTTATAAAATCAAAATCAAATCACCAAAAAATTTGGAAAAGCTTAATAAAAAAAAACTACAGTTAAAAAATAAAAAAAGTCACCAAAAGATTGGCTATTTTTTATATGAAATGTAACCCATTTTATATGAGAATATTTTAGACGAATTTTCATTGGGTTATTTCGCTGGCAGCTGTTCTATGTTTTATTTATAAATTTATTACAATGTCTTAAGAAAACATAAAAGGCGTTTAGCGTTTTTTTGAACTTTTTATAGTCCAATTTAACCTTTTTTCTCATCTCCTGGCAACACTGGAAATAACTGTTTTAAAATCTCCCACATCAGCGAAACATGGTGGAAATATTGTAAAAATTTAGGGTATATCCTAAATAAATTTATTTCACAAAAAGTGCCAAAACAGTTTCCAAAGTGCCGTTATGCCATTGGAAATGCGATTGTACCATAAATCCCATCACTGATTCACACAGGTAACATTGTATGCAGAGTTGTATTTATCATGCTTTAATGCCAAGTTACATTGTGTACCTTACATACATAACCTTCCAGGGAACTTCTAACTGGCTTAAATTGAATCTTCTGACTCAGATCTGGTTTTTTTTTATTTTTTCATCATTGATAGTTCTTTTAATGCTGAAAATAATAATGTAAACATTTTTTAGTGCAACTGAATAGTTTCGAGGTTATAGGCCATTGGAAACGTACTTTCTTAAGAAACTCATATAAAAAAAATTGTTATTAAAAAATGTAATAAAACGAAAAATTATGTAACGGCCCAGAATACCAGCGTAGCGACATTAATTTTTCTCTCCCAAAAATATGACCCAGAATAACATCGAACCGCCCGCTGTAATTTAACTTTTATAAAAAGTGTAATTAGTTTTGGTTTTAAGATCAAACTATTGAAATTCTATATAATTTCTAAACTTTATTCAAAAATATATAAAAAATATATTATGAAACTATTAAAAAGCAAAAACAACTTTTTTACTTACACTTGTTTTTGATTTTTTATTTAAATAAATAATGATTTTTAACATTATTATTAAAGTAAACAGCATTTAAATGTAAAGAAGCTTTATAACATTAAAATTTTCTGTTTAATAACGTTTTTTTATAAGCTCAGATCACGATTTTATTTTTTAGTGTATGCAACACTATATATACATACAAAATTTTATCCAGAGAAATCAGTGCGAATCTATACGAGGTAACCTCAGTTAAACAGCTGATTATTATTTTTAGATGTTACAGCTGTCACACTGCATATATAAAAACATGAATGAATTCGCCTTATTGTTGCTTTTGGGCAAATGTTGCTACATTCCATAAATTCGCGTTAATTTCGACGTTTGTATTGATAAGAAATTGTCTAGTATAGACACTACGTGAGAGAAAAATCAAGAGAATAAGAAATGTCGCTCTGAAATAAAATAAATTTTATTCCACAGCGATAGTGAGCAGCGTAGTTATCTGTCAAATTTGTATGAAAATGTCGATGTCCGGTTCTGGGCCGACACTTTAAAACCCTTCCGCTTAGCCAAAAGTCGACTATAAAAAAAAAAAAAAAAAAAATAAAAATTACTTACAGGAGAAATAAAAAATATTTTAAAGAAACTTTTATAAAAAAAATTTCTTTTTATAAATGCGCATTCAAGAGCTTTCAAATGACACCTAAATGTTTGTAAACGGATAAACAGTATAGGAAATATTTCTATTTTCAAATGGGAGAGTGATGCGCATGTAAATGTTACATTTGTACACATAGCCAATCCGCTTCAACTGTCAACCTCACCCAACGTCCATCCGAGACTTGGTGTCCTCTGTCACACTAACGAGGCTCTGACCACCGATCATGGGCGGTATTACCCTAAGCGCAGTATGGAGTAAATACCTGGAAACATCAACAAGCAATCTAAAAACTGATAACCCTCCAATGATGACCTATGGATTAAAAATCCGGTTTATGATTGGATCATGGAACGTAATAACTCTCTCAGAACTATCGAGACTTCATCAAGTCTAAAACGAGATGTCAAACTACAGCCTTGACGCCTTTGGTTTAAGTGAAGTACTTTGGCCACAATTCGGAACAATAAACCTCCAGAAGGGCTACTATTATAAACTAAAAGTAAAATTGGGCCATGATGAATACCATATGACGACAGATAGAGAGTGTCCAGTTAATAAAAATAAATTAAAATTAAAAATAAGAAGAATAGGATTAAATGAATAACAATTAGAAAGCATACAAGGAATATACACAAATATACAACGGCTTACAAACAACTTTAATCAAATTGAAGCAATTGCTAATATTGATAATAATATTATCGGAGATACATTTGACTAACAGAATTGATGAATCTGAAATACTGTTAGAGGAATATTGTCAATTTTCAATTCCATCGAATTCTACGAGAATTCTACGGAGGAGTAATATTATATGATAATAAGAACTGGCATGTAAACATATTCATCGAAAAAGTGTGTGATTTCAAATATTGGATAAGTGCATATAATGTTATATACAAGAACTCATCAAATATAATAGCAGCAGTTTACCTATCGCCAAGTAGTCATGAAGCAGAATTTTTTGAAGTAGTTGAAGAAATTGTAGAAGAAATAAATGATAAAAATACAGATATAATTATTGCAGGTGGTTTTAATATAGATTGGACAAAAGAAAGTACATATAAGTGATTACTAATTTTACAAGAGTTACAAAAAATTCAAGAACAATAATAGACTTTATTATAACAAATAGTACGAATATTAGTGCAAATATAAGTAACAGAAATAAAATATCATATCATGAAGTAATAGAAATAAAATAGACAATATATATGTGAAATCGCAGCGAACGATGAAAGTGAAATACAAATCTTCAAATATAAAAAATACAGTTTTCAAAGGTTTCAAATTTGTGCATTACAACGTAAATTGCTTTGATATAGCTATCGAAAGAACAATTGAGAATCTCTCAAGAAAAAGGAAAAATAAATGAAAACAATATTGTAAATAAATGGTTTAACAGGCACTTGCAAGTTCTTAAAATAGACAAAATATTAAAATATAATATAGCGAAAACAACAGATAACTATGCAAAATGGAATGATTATAAAAAAGCTAGAAATTTATGTACAAAAATACTTCAAAAAATATACATATATTAATAGAACAATAAGTAATACCAAAGATCAAAGGCAAATGGAATGACACCAAAAACGTAGTACTAACCTAGAGTTTACATTAGGCAAATTTTTATCAAAACAATTGATAAAAAAATTCTCTAATGTAGACACTATGTAAGGAAATCAAAAAATATGACAAAATCTGTGATATTTACAAATATAGAAGGACAGTAATGAAATAGCGAATCAATTTAATAAATATTTTGTAAATAGTATAAAAGAAATTATAGACAATATAGAATATGTGCAATATATAAATCAAATAAATGTGATAAACTGTAGATTTAAATTCCGAGAAATAACAAAAATAGAACTTAAAAATATATGCAAGAACATGAACAACATGAACCGGACTATAATAATGTTAATATAAATATGATATTAAATAATTGAAACTTGAATGGAGAAGTGTTGCTAAAAATTATAAATAAATCATTAAAAAAGGGCATATGTATTTCCTGAAAATTGGATAACTTTAATGGTGACGCCAATTGAAAAGGTTGCTAAAACAAATAAATGTGAAGAATTTAGGTCAATAAACTCACCAAAATTATGTGTAAAATTTATTGAAAAAACTAGAATCAAATCAAAAGATTTTCATGCGAAACGGCAGTAAATTATGTCTTAAATAGATGAAAAGTAACAGCAGAAATAAAAAAATAATGGAAATTTTTCTCGATTTTAAAAGAGCGTTTGAAACAATAGACAGAAAAAAGATTACTCCATTGATTTTACTACTACGGAATACAAGAAAAAGAATTAAATTGGTTTGAATTATACCTAACAAGCAGAAAACAAATAACTAAAGAAAATTACAAAAAAACCCGAGACAATTAATAATGAATATGGAGCACCACAAGGATCAATTCTTGGAGCTTTTCTATTTATAATTTATATAAACGATGTGACAACTGTTTTCTGTTACCACCAAGGGCAAAAAAAAAAAATTTTGCAGAATATCTATAGTGCAGTGCTATGCCAAAACCGAACCCGATTTTTATGAACCAAAGGATAAATTCTACTCCCAACTTGATTCAGTCATACGCTATCTTTCAAAGCTATCTTTAAAGCTTATTATGGGTGAATTTAATGTTGAAGTGGGTAGTAACCACAGTGATCTATTCTCAGTCATGGGTTCGCAAAATCTTGGCGAAACGTAAATGACAACGGCGATAGGTTGTTTGAAATCTGTGCCAGAAACCGTCTTTTTATTGATGGCACAAAATTTGCGCTTATAAGTAGACTATTCTTTAGCTCTCTGATTGATGTAAAAACTAGACGCGGTGCTGACATCGACAGTGACCACATGTTATTAGTTGCTACTAGGGATGCCAATCGGGATCCCGTGGTCTACAGGAAAAACTACATAACTTATGTTGTGTCGTTTTCCGTTTTCTTAATTTTCAGAATTGTTGTATTTCATTACATATTGTATAAACTTTTTACAAAAATCAATATTTAAAATTAAGGTTTAATAAGCCAATTTCTGCTCCGAAATTTTCGGAGATCTTAAGTTTATTAGTTTTTCAAAAGAATTTTCTCACTAAAACGTTTTTTCTTTATTAAGCTCAAAGCTTATCCGTTTTCTTCTTTGGCCAACTTTTGAAGTACATATCGCTCATTTGCTCAAAAAAAGTAATTTTTCAGAAATCGCATTCAAAGTTTTCAAATGCCATTTACGTTAATATAAAAATCAACATTAAATTCTCTTCACAAACGACGGCCATAAAAGAAATGTAAACGACATTTTTACAGAAGATAAATCTTGATATAACGCACATTTCTACATCGTTAATTCGAAAATCTCGTTTTTTGAGTTATGACGTTCTTGATATGAATGAGCGATATGTATATATTTTTTTATTGGAGGTTTTTAATACATTTTTAATATTTTTTTTGCCTTATCAGTCATAAATTTGTCGGTAATTTCTGTTCGATTTTCATATAAATTTTATCAAATAATTACGAGTATAATTTACACTTTTCAAAAGTGTATTCAAAATAATGCATAAAATGAAAGATTAATGAAAACAAAAAGCATAAAAACGGAATTTGGAAATCCTGAAAAATACCGGGAATTAAAATTTTAAATTCACGAAAATAACGGGATTTTCGGGATCAGGATTTCCCGTTTGCATGCCTACGATTGTCAATCAAAGCGCATAGAATTCAATCTCCTGCAACTGCAAAATCCGGAAACTGCACAAGAATATAACATGAACACCTGAATCGATATAACAACATCGTGCACAGAAATAGGTACTACCGTTATAGGTCCTGCAAGCCGAAGTCCAACACCGTGGATAAGCAATGAAACTTTGGAGGAAATAAAACACCGCAAACGATTACGCAAGGCTCTCACGGGAAAAAATAAATATAGTGAAAACTGCAGCCAGAATTAATTATCGCGCTTTTTCCACACCGGTGAAGCGTTTAGCTTGCAGGGATAAGTGCAGTTACTTCAATATGCTGGCGTAACAGGCTGAAACTGCAGCCAACATTGGACATTTACGTGGCTTATACTAAACCATAAAACAAATTTTTGATAATAATATAAGGCCTACGGCGACGAAACGAATACCGAACAGCAATTATACCGATGGCACAAATTTTTTAGTACTGAAGGATCAGTAAACGAGGAGATACAGTCAAGTATTGCAACCCCCGCAGCCCAAGAAGGGATATATTTACGGCCCCACCTTCTTGAAGAGATTGAAGTCTCTCAAAAATGCAAAGCAGCCGGTCCGTATAACATCCCCGCGGAACTGCTCCGGTGTGGATCAGAGCACATTGCACGAGCTATAACCCCAATTTTTAGGGAATCCCATACAAAAACTGGCGGGGAACAACACTATTAAATGCCATCAGCAAAGTAATGGTAAGTTTACTACTCCAACGCATCTCTCCTGCACTTGACTCCTTTTTATGTAAGGATCAAGCAGGTTTCCATCCAGGGCGACCTTGTGCCGATCACATTAACACCTTGAGCATAATCATTAAACAGTCAGTGGAATTTAATACACACCTATATCTTCTATTCTATTTTCAGCGGGCTCTTGATGCTGTCTCTCGCGACGCTATATGGAACGCGAAAATTGTCACACTGATCAGTGAGCTGTACAGAGATGCTGAAATTACAGTTCGCTTTAACGGAAGGGAAAGTCAACCCTTCGGAACCCACAAAAGCGTGAAACCAGGATGCATTCTATCCACCCTCTTCCTATTTCTTCTGGATTCTGCTTTAGAAGCAACAAATAGTCAGGCACCTAATGGCATTCGCTGGAGTGTCAATGATTTCCTTGGCGACATCGGCTACGCTGGTGACATCTGTTAATTTGCTGCTAAAGTCGGTCTGATAATAAATACTTTAAAGACCAAGCTTATGAGAATAGGCACAACAAATATAAATCCGCTTACTATGACGGGCATGTCATTAAAGACGTCGACAGCTTTTGCTACCCCGGCAGTAGGATAACGGAAGACGGAGAATCAGAGGCGGATATCCGCGATCATATCAACAAGACTAGAATTGGTTTTATTGCACTGCATAATATTCGAGATGTTGTTAGATGATAATAAAAATTTTCAACTGTAGCGTCAAACACATTTTACTTTATGTCTGCACAACTTGGAGTTTGACACAAGCGATAACCCGCAAATTTTAAGTAGACTACGGTTCTACTGTCCAATTATTGAGAATTTTCTGGCCAAATCGAATTTCAAATGAAGAACTGCTACTACGGACAAATACTAGTCCTGTCGAAGTAGAAGTCCGTAGAAGGAAATGTAGCTGGTTTGGCCACATCTTGCGCGCAATGGCAATGTGTACCAAAAGAAAACTAGAATCAACACAAATACCCTTGAATCACGCAAAAAAATATGCCAACGAAAGAGTTAGATGGAGAGAGCTTGTCGATTCCCTATATATATATATATATATATATATATATGTATATTTTATAGTTGTACTTAACTTTCGTTGACATTTTTTAGTCACACCACCATAGGTGGTTGTGGTTTTAAGCGTTAATACTGATGTTTGTAACGCATAGAAAAATTTATCCAACACCCAACTTAAAGTATATCAATCAACTCAGAATCACTTTTTAAATCGATCTAATGATGCCCGTCTGGCTGTCCATGTAAACATTGTGCACAAAGTACGGGTCGCAATTTTAAAGATAATTCAATGAAATTTGGCACGTGGAACTTTTATGATACGAGGACGAAGCCTATTGAAGTTGTGATCGGTCCATTATTTTTACCTATAAAAATGTTCCCCCGGAATAGAGTTTAAACACTCAAAAAAGCCTTAAAAATAAGAATATTTTAATGAAATTCGGTGCAAAGAAGTTCTGTACAAGTATCAATCTTTATGAAGATCCATAATTTACCAAAGCTCCCATATAAACTCACTTCCAGGAATTGCTCTAAAGTGAATAAAATCATCTAGATCTAGTATCAATGGATTATTCTGTTTTTGTATATTTTATTTTAAATTTAGTAAAATTGGCCATAGATGCAATATAAGTCCCCTTTCCGAATTTTTATGCTCGTACACAATAGTGTTGGGTATTATATAGTCGGTTTTGACCGACTATATCTTTCTTTCTCGTTGTTTTTGAAATTAAAAAAAATAGATGTGTAGGTCAATGTGGTTTTACAAAGCATGCAAGTGCCAAATATAAAACAAATCTGAGACCTGAGGTATTTTTCATATATTATGCGTCATGGAATTCATGATATAAGAAATTGTAATTAAAAAGTTAGGGAATATTAGCCTATAACGAGTGTCGTTCTCGTGACGATTTTGTGACGAAAAACAGTCGTTTTCATTTAAAGGTATTATACAAATATTACAATTTTCGGTACTAGAATATTTATATTTAGTTAATATTTAACGATATTTATTGTTAAATCTATCGAAAAACGTCTTTAGGGTTTTTAGGAACGAGAAAAAAAAAATAATATTAACTATTAAATAAATTTCATTTAAACAACATGTATGTAAGTATCATAACTTCGTTATTGTGTTATTTGTTAAAGTATTATATGAAGAAAAATACGTGCATTTTTTGTGAAGATTTGTGATATTTGATTTTCTTTAAATTTTGTTTAAATTTTTTCCAAAAAATATCTCAAAGCTTCTTTTTTAATCTAAAGTAGCCAACAAACATTTAAGAAAACTGAATTTAAAAAATAATCATTTAAACTGTTGTCTTAATCGCCTTCGTATAATATTCAACTCATGTACCGTATACTATTTTCTTCATCTTCAGAAGATGAAAACAAAGCCAAACCTAACTTTTTAATTTTTTTATACCATGTATATTTTTAAGAAATCAATATAATTTGTATGGGAAGATGTTAACATCTTGTAAAATTGATGGTATCTGTTGAATACCACAATATGATTTTCTCGGTTCAGCTGCAATAGATATATATATATATAATTCTCGTGTCACGGTGTTTGTAATTGAACTCCTCCCAAACGGCCTGACCGATTTTTATGAAAATTTGTATGTCTGTTAGGTATAAGAATAGGTCGTAAAATATATTTCATATCGCTAGAGGGTGTAAAATAGGGTAAAAGGGGTAAAAGCTCACCTTTCCTAAATCTTCTTAATTCTTCTTAATTAATAAACCAATCTTCTTAAAATTTGGCTGGCAAATAGTGTACAATCTGGAAGGAACTGTAGCCTATAATTTGTATTATTTAGGGCGTGAAATAGAGCAAGAGGGGTAAAAGCTCTCCCTCCCTATATCTTCTTAACTAATCAAACAGTTTTCTTAAAATTTGGCATGCAGATACTGCAACATCTGAAAGGAACTTCAAGATATACATTTTTTTTTGGAAATTCCAACATTTAGGGCGTAAAATAGAGCAAAACGGGTAAAAGCTCATTCTAAAAATGTCTTCTTAATTAATTATCCGATGATAGTTTCAAATATTATATGGCAAAATAACGTTTGCAGCGTCAGATAGTATATATACATATATATATGTATATATGTATATATATATATATATATATATATATATATATATATATATTATAAATTGTGATTAATTTTTTAATTAATTTTTGTTTTTTAAATGTGGATATAAATTTTATAGGTTATTGAAAATTAAAAATAAATACCTAGTATTTACTTTTGATTTATTCCCAAAGTTAGGTTAGGTTATGTTAAAAAGGGCGGCTTCTCCACGCCTCCACTCAGAGACCAACTGGTCTATTGTGATCATATTTATAAATACCAGATAAAGCTAACAGACGAAGAAACAGAAAAACCTTAGTAGAATAAGGCACCAGAGTAGAAAGAAAGATAGTGAAATAAAAGAAATATATGGAACCTAAGACCCATCAATCAATCCTGACTAACTCAAAGTGACTTTATCCCCATTACGAACCCTATAAGGTTGCTAAGTTCTTTACCCGAAACCTCCTCCAGTTCGTGTAGAATATGGCTTCCAAACTACTTCTTACTACTACGCTGAAGACCTACACAATGACAGAGTATGTGCTCCACTGTTTCTAGCTCCTTCACATCATCGCACGTCCTACAAAAGTCTGACTTGCCAGTGTCCCACCTACTGGTCATATTCCCTGTTGCGAGGTGACCAGTAATCATACCAACAATGACCCTTAGATTACCACGACTCATGCCTAGAAGATGCTTCGAATCTGCTGGTTTAAGACTAATCCATAACGCTCTAGATACCCTGCAGTCCATTCTACTCCTCCAAGCATGATTCCTTCTTCCTAAAGTCCATTCTCTTATGGCCGTGAAATATGACCGAATTGGAATCCTAACCGATACCTCCATAAAAGACCTGTCCAACTCCGAGCCCTTACGAGTTAGTTCATCGGCTATTTCATTGCCGGAAATATTGCAGTGACCAGGAAACCAACAGAGTCTTATTTTGTAGGCATCCATTTGCCTTCTAAATTCCTTCCTACACCCAAGCACTGATCTGGACCTGGCACAATAACTTGTCATTGCCAGTAGTGCTGCCTGACTATCCACATAGATAGTTACCTCAGTGTCCCTCTCAACATTCTCTTCCAGTAATCCTAGGGTCCTGTAAATGCTTAGAATTTCTGGCTGGAAATCGCTGCAACTATCAGACAATCTGACCTGGAGCGAAGATCCAATCCAGAGGTCCCTACTAGGGATTTTTGTGTATATCCAATATACAATTACCGGTTTTAGAGCCCAGTTCATCCCTATTGAGTTCCTGCATGCATAGTAGACATTAAGCCCCTTCCTGGCTCTTTCCTGAGTATCTCTCCTCCAAGACAATTTGCTGTCCAAGTAAATGCCCAGGTAATTGGCCTCCCTTGATAATCTGAGTTCTGTCCCATTCAATACTGGTAGACTAAATGTTTCAGCCTTATATCTCCTGGTAAACAGAACTAATTCAGTCTTTGCAGGGTTGACTCCCAATCCATTACTTTTTGCCCATTGGGAAAGTTTTCGCAGAACAGATTGCATGACCTCACTGACCGTGATTTTACATGTTTGGACTTATTCAAAGCTTTTGTTAGTAAGTCGGCAGTCATTTCTTTTGTGGATAAATATTCAATATTAGCTTCGCCTCTTTCAATAATTTCTCTATCGAAATGATGACGGATGTCAACATGCTTTATTCGATTATGAAATACGGGATTTTTACACAATTTACCGGCACCTTTCGCCAGCTGCTAAAGTTACTGAATAGAAACTTGGAGATGCTAATGCAAAATCCGATTTAATATTAGCATATCCCCATCAGAACTTAAACAAATTAAAAATTGTGAAACATCAGCTGATATTTGGGATAAACTGCACAATATATACGATTCACGAGATCCTGCAAGAACTGCTATGTTGTTAAAATCATTGATTTGATCAAAAATGAAGTATGGTGAATGTATGAAAGAATATATGGAAAAATTTTTTGATATAGTGGATAAATTACAGGAGATGCAAATCAATATTCCTAATGAGTTTTTAAGCATTTTGATCCTGTACAGCATCCCTCAAGAATATGAATTCTTCCGTACAACAATAGAAAGCCAAGAAAAATTAATGTCCCCCGAAACCCTTATAATAAAATTACTAGAAGAGTGTGATGCTCGTCGATCTGTAAGGCAAAATAACAGTGATGCTTTAATGATTAAAAAGCACAATAAAGACAAAAATCCAATACGAAGAAATCTTTTAAATACAAGTGTTACAATTGCGGTCAAATTGGCCACAAAGCCAATGAATGTAAGTCAAAGTCAATAAAACATAACGAAGAATCCCACCTGAACACAGAAAACGTAAAATTCGGGTGCCTCATCGCACATGACTTCAAATAAAGTCAAATTCCTCAACTTAGAATTTACTGCAAATAGAAAATTTAATTTAGCAAATAATAACTCTGCGAACATTTTAGGCACTGGTACAATCGAGATCAAATCGGAAAACCATTATTCAGTAAAATTGCAGAATACTCTTCTTTTTACCGGATTTACGTTCAAATCTTTTATCAGTTTCCAAAATAACACAACATGGATATGAACTAGTTTTCAAGAAAAATTTTTCTATTGTTTTAAATCCTAAAAACGGTGAAATTATTTTGTCAGCTCATAGAAAAAATGACTTATATTACGTTTCAGAAGTAAAATCGCAAAACTAACCACTATAATCCAATATTGGCATGAATGTTTCGGCCGACTTACTAACAAAAGCTTTGAATAAGCCTAAACATGTGCAATGTTGTCAAATGATGGGTCTGAATCCTGTTTAAGGAATAACCAAAATACATTTTGAGAGGAGGTGTTGGGAATCCAAAATCTACTTTATGAAATAATACCTTGTTTTTAAAATATTTACACATCAAATGTTGTATATTTATTGCTTTCAAAGTTTGTAATAACATTTCCATTCAATTTTTTACTGCGAACAGGACACATCGTTTTCTTATTACCAAGAATATTTAACGAAGCGAGTCATTCCTCAATCGCCTCTATTCTAATGTCGTTAAAGGCCCCTTCTATATCGAGGAACGCTGCCAAGTTTTTTTCCTTATGTAACAGACCCCGTTCAATAAAACTCACCACATCATGCAAAGCATTCTCAACAGACTTACTCTTAAGATAGGCATGTTGAGTCGTCTTACCTGCTTTGGGTATGAAAATGACCCTTACATCTCTCCACCCCTTGGGAATATATCTCACTTTAAGACATTCCCGAAATACCTCCACGAGTAGTGAGATGATCCTATCATTGACATTTTGTAACATGGCCGGAAAAATGCCATCTGGGCCCGGTGACTTATATAGTTCAAATGAGTTTTCTGCCCATCTTACCTTGTCTCCAGTGATCATCTCCTCTATTGTATCGATATCCTGACTGTATGTTATTACTGACACTACCTGTCCTCCCATCAGATTCTATATTCATACAGTCAGGAAAGTGAGTCTCCATCAGTAAACTGAGGATGGATCGGTCGCCTCGTATAGCATGTACACGGATGCCAGTATAGGTCTACTGCCTCCAGTGACTTCCCATTGGACAGCTGTAAGGTCCCCGTTGCTAAAAGAATGAAGAAGATTAATATTCAAATCATTCCTAGCTAATATTCATATCCGTATCTTCTCCAATGTGGACGGTATGAACAGGTTATACCCCATCGTACTTAAACCAAATACCCTGGTATTGTTAATCAAGGGTTCCTGGATTGGAGTCAATGAGGAGTCTTGTAAATTCAGCTGAGGCTGCTTCACAGTGTTGCAAATTAATTTTCACCACTGACAGTCTCTTTGGGTTTATCAGATCTAACATACCTAAATCTAATTACTCCAAAACTGAAATTGACAACTCCCCCAGTGACTCCAGCTTCTTCAGAGACTCCTGATCCACTGCTAATCTGAAGTCCCTGCCTTGGTTCTCCTTACAGATCACGGAGTTCACAATCTTCCATTGACCTAAAACAAGACCTACATTCTGATTTCCCAATACTGAATGGTTTCAACCTCTGGAATGGGTGTAGGAAACCATGCCGTCACTATTGGACGCAGGGGCATCTCAGACGCCAGTATCACCTCAAGTCTCGTCACCGGATAAAGAGAATCGCACTTAGCAACTGCGTTTTTAAGAAATTCAAAAGATTTGTTATTACAGTAATTGATAGTTTTAACTCCCTTCATCCAGTCAGCGCCTTTGAAGGATACCTCGTCCGTCCTTCCTCTTACGTGGGCGATCTCTTTAATGAGATTATGCCATTGCTCAATGCTGATCCTCCCACCTGGATCAACTTTGTCATTGACAGCAGATAAAATAGAGTTCTGTATCACTGTTTCCTTCGCCTTTTTCGATGTTGAGGGCTGTTCGCTTCCTGATCCAGCTCTTTTAATAACCTCCTTATGGGGGCCCTTAGCGGAGCTGAAAGGTGTGCGAGCAGCCTTCTTGGCTATCGAGGTTTGCTGGTCATCCCCAGACCTGGCCCTTTTAATGACCGCCTTCTGGGGACCCTTAAAAGTGCCGTGTGCCAATTGACAATGTGTATTATTTGTTTTTTTTTTTTGCCATTTATTACTTATTACTGTATTATACAGTATTGAAAATTGTATGATGCTAGTAGTTTGAATTAAAAAAATAAATAACTCAAGCAATAAAAAACCTGTCCTTTTTTTAATTTTTTTTTAAGTAGGAAAACTAAATTGTAATTTCTTATTTCAAATGGGAAAATATTTAATTTTTATGTTTTGTTAATGTAAAAATAAAAAGTAATAAAATAATGCAATGCGACTGGGTTCATTTGATTTTAGCACTGCGTTGCTGGCGAGTCTATACAAGGTAACCTCAGTTAAACAGCTGATTACTATTTTTGGTTGTTACAGTTTGACATTTATAAAAAACATTAATGAATTCGCCTTATTGTTGTTTTTTCACAACTGTCCCTACCTTGCATAAATTTTGACGTTTGTCAAAATCAACGTGTGAGGACCGCGGATTAGCCAATCGGTCACTTTTGCCATAAATTGTACTTATAATAATCAAAAACAGTTAATGCATTCGATAACATCTTAAATTTAGTTATTGGATAGTTATAATAACGGGCCTAAATCTTACAAATAATTTGTTTTTAATATTTTACAATTCTGGCAATTTTATAGAGATATAGGATTTTGTACTTTTAAAATATTCAATGTACATATATAAATAAAATATTCAATGTACATATATTAATAAAGGTTTTTATTGTAAAAAATACAGTTAATTACAATTAAATGTATCATTTTTAAAATTTTTAAACTGGTTACTAATTTAAAAAACTAACATAATTCAATTTGGCTACTGTATTTTGGGATCGAAGCAAAGGGAATGGTACCGCCCATACAAACAAAATAATAATTATTAATAAATTAAAAATTATTTATCGCTTAAATTTAGAACTATTAGAGTAAAAGTTTTAAAATTGTGTGGGAATAATTTCCTTATCAAGAATCATAACTGAGATGAAAATAGGGCGAGCAGCTCTTGGGGTAGTATTAGCCCCCATACAAGATAAATCTTAATTATCGCTTATGTAAGGAGCTATTATAGTGAAAGTGTCAAGATTTTGTGGAAATAATTTTCTTGTCAAGTACCACAATTGACATGAAAATAGGTAGGTTAGGCTTACAGGGGTAGTAGCCGCCACACAAAGTGAATATTTATTATTGCATATATAAAGAAATTTTAAATTTTAAAATTTTTAGCCAGCTTCATATTCAGCATGTATAAATTAGTTAGAAATGATATATGTTATGTTTATATCATAAAAAAACAAAATATAGTGTTTTGTACTAAAAAAACAAGGTTGAAAACCGAAATGAATAACGGTATCGGTATTTAATTTATTTTTATTTCGGTAACGGTATCGGTATACCGGTATATACCGTTTTTATTTAAAAAATAGCAAAAACATTAAGAAGTTGCATCTTTTGTTTGTTTTTAATTTAAATTCATTTAAAGAAGATCTGAATTACATACTTTTATATTTTATGTTACTTTAAAACATTAAAATTCTTTTCAGATTAATTTTTGCCGTGGTTCAAAGTTCTCTTTTTTTAAATACATTTTTTAAATACATGAAATTAAAAAAAAAAAATAATAATAATATATTTTTATCAAAAAACGAATTTCGACAATGTTGTTGGTTACGATATTTTGGCGGTTATAGCTCGATATAACTTCAGAGTTTGTTCTTTTTTGACTCTTAGAAACCTATTTACAAAAACAAGTACTAAGCGCTTGATTTTTAATCGTTGATGTAGAACTGAAGATAAATTTTTATTTTTTAATATTATTAATTGAAAATCTTATTACTGGTCAATGAAAATCGTTTTAGGAAATCTATTGGAACAGAGACAGAAATAATAAAACGACTATAAAAACAATATTCAATAAAATTAAAAATAATTTCATCTCACGGTATCGGTTACGGTAACCCATTTAAAATGACATTTAATCGTTATCGGTATTTATAATGGTATCAGTTTCCAACCTTGATAAAAATAATGTGTTTATTTTGTAAGATAGAGTAATACAAAAACGTTGGTAAAATTTTAAAAACTAGGAATTTTCATTTGAAATATACATATTTCAAAAATATTTTCAGTTCGAAACTAAAAAAACGCGCAAATTAAGCACTTTTAGCAATTTTCTTTTAGCACTTTTTACTCTTTTTTTCTCTTCCTAAAAATAAATTAAATTTTTACTTTTATTTGACAATTTTTGTAATAAGTTCTCCTTATATTTGTGAAAAGATTAGTACCCAAATTAATCTAGAGATCTTTACAATTCGCAAAGAAACTTTATTTATCATTAAAAAAAAACTGTATTCAACAATTAAAATTGTTAAAGTGAAAAAGTGTTGAAAGAACTGAATAATTTTGGATCGGGATTCATAATAATAGAATATCCATAACCTGTATTTTAATTTACCCAGTTTGCTATTAATATTGTTACGTTTTTACCTTTTAAAAACGGTCGTTTATTTCCTTTAAATAAACCTGTACTTTGATTGCAAATAAAAGCAGTTTAGTAGTTTAAAAGTTGTAACGACTCTTTATTTTATTTAAAAATGTACAACAATAACAGTTTAAATAGACATTTGTGTTCTAATGTAAACACACACTTAAATTACACACTTTAATAATGTCCAAGATTACACAGCCAAGGCAGTTAATTTGTCTTTACTTAACGACGCTTCCAATTAGACTGACTCACGGCCAATTTATATACATTGTATTACGTACTAGATGCTTCTTGAAAGCTTTATTTCTTTCTACAATGTTCTTAACGGACAAACTAGAGCTTTCGATGTTAATGTTAGGAGCTTAAACATTTAGTGTTGCCATACTTACAAACAATGGTGAAAGCTTTTTATTCAATGTTGTATGTTTACAACAATGTTAATAATTTCTACAGATATGTTAACAGCTGTTAACATATGTAGAAACGTCGAGAAACATTTAACTTTAAATCAACCGTTAAAACCGTTATATTTGAATTCAAGTACAATTTCGTAATACTTTTGAGATGTACGTTCCAAATGGTTGATTAGCTGTAAAAATGTTTTACTTTGCAAAAGAAATTTTAATTTTAGTCTATTTTTGCGCTTTCTCACAAAACTTGTCTTGAGTACCACAAAACTGTTGTCTTTTCAACCCCAGGTCTACAACTGAGATAAATACTGATATAATATATGAGATAACGCCAGCTGAAAAGAGTAACCATTTTGTTTATATTATGTAAAATCTTAAATGAGGTGTATACGTATTCTAATAAATCTTATAAGATATCATTATTTTCAATGCATCAAAAAGTAAACATGACTTTTTTATTTAAAAAATTCGCACTTTTCAGGACAATTTTTATAATAATGTTTTTTTAATGTAAACAAACATTAAAAGGAAACAATTTTATAAAAAACACTGTTTTTTTAGTAATTTCCAAAATACACATGCACACACAAACAAACTTTCGTATATGTGTATTGCTTTCAGAGTTTTTCTTATAAGATAGTTGTGTAGAGAAATATCATCACAAAATTAACATAATACTTCTTATAATACTTATATTTGAATCTATACGTGAGATAATTCTCTCAGAGAGCGACTTTGACACTCTCTGACAGAAAAATAGTACATGTAGATGGGCTGTAAATTTAGCCCTTTTTGGTAATTTTTTAAATATTTCTACCCGTTTATGTTGGTAATAGTTGGCATCATTGTTTATCAGTATTATTGAAGCGTTGAAACGAAATTGTTAGACCTCGAGTGCTGACAACTTTGTCTTGACGTTGCTTGATAAAAGATGCAACTTTTTATTATTGTTGGTACTTTATACACGGTTTATTATGACATACTTTACCCCTATAATTGAAAAGTTAAAAAATTATCTGTAATTCAGACAAAAATTTGACGTTTGTCTTCCCTATTGACGTCGTGTTCCCTATTTTTTATAATGAGAAACGCAATTTGTCTCTTCATTTGTAATTTCGTGCTCTGTTTACATCGTAAGCGTCTCTACACCCTTTGTCAAGAAACTAGTGTCCCTTGCAACATTAAGTGGGTCGTGCCCCACAATGTAAACTAGCTGAAAAACTTCATCAATTTTTAATTTTTGCTCCAGAAAAAGACAATTCTCCCAGAGAGCGAATTTGACACTCTCAGCCAGACAAATCTTACATATTCTGTTACGTGTAGATGGGCTGTAAATTTGGCCCTTTTTGACACTTTTTTCAAACATTTCTTTATGTTGGTAATACTTGGCATCACTGTTTGTCAGTATTATTGCAGGGTTAAAACAAAATTGTCAAAGCTCGAGTGCTGACAACTTTGTCTTGACGTTACTTAATAAAAGATGGCACTTTTTATTGTTGTTGGTACTTTTTACTCGGTTTAATATGACATACGTTAACCCTATAATTGACAAAGATAAAGAATTATCTGTAAATCAGACAAATATTTAACGTTTGCCTCGATAAAAAAATTTACATGTACAGTCTCAACGCGTTCCCTATTTTTATACCCCACACTACCATTGGTGGTTGGGGTATTATGCGTTTTGTGTTGATGTTTGTAACGCCCAGAAAAAATCATCCAACAACCACCTTAAAATATTTGAATAGGCTCAGAATTACTTTTTAAGCCGATCTAACGATGTCCGTCCGTCTGGCTGGCTGTTCTTGTAAAACTTGTGCACAAAGTAAAGGTCGCAATTTTGAAGATAATTCAATGAAATTTAGCACTTTCATGACACAAGGACGAATTGGTTATGATCGGTCCTTTATTTCACCTAGCCCCCATAAAAATGTCCTCCCGGAATAGGGGTTTAACGATCATAAATGCCTTAAATATATCAATATTTTAATTAAAATCGGTGTAAGGAAGTTTTGTATAAGTATCAATCTTGGTGTAAAATTTCATGAAAATCGGTCCATAATTGAGCATAGCACCCATATAAAACCCTTTTCCGAAAATCACTTTAACGTGCATAAATCACATACATATGTTAGTATTAAGTTTATATTCGACACAAATAAGTTTTATATTAGTAGAAATCATACTGACAAATTTTATGAGGATCGCTTCATAATTTACCATAGCACCCATATAAGCTCACTTTCGGGAGTCACCCTAAAGTGCATAAATTCATATAAATGTTAGTATTAACGTAATATTCTGTATTCGTATATTTTATTTTACATTTAGTAAAAGTATCGGTCCACAATGTCCACATGTCTAATATAAGACCACTCCGCGAATCATATCGGTATCATATGGTCGGGCTTGACCGACTATATCTTTCTTACTTGCTTATAATGAAAAACGCAATTTGTCCCTTCGTTTTTAATTTCGTGCTTTGTTTACTCCGGAAGCGTCTCTACACCTGTCAAGAAACTTTGCTACATCACGCGAGGTAAACTAACTGAAAAACTTCATAAATTTTTCATTTAACAATTTATTTTCTAACTTTACAAAATGTTTAATAACTTTTTGTGTTTTTAATTGATTCTAACGGATAATAACCCGTTTTATTTTAAACAAAATTTGAAACTATATATAGAAGTATGTTTTGTAAAAAAAAAGAAATTAAACAAAATTTAGACTGGAAAATTAATTTTAAAATGTTAGATAAATCATCAATTTTTTCAAATATTTATAAAAGATTTTAATATAGTTAAAAAACTGCTTTCCAAATCAATTTAAAAATCTAAAATTCATTTAAAATTTAGGAGCTACGAAATCTTTAACACATGATCTACCTTCAAAATGGGAATATCTCAAAATTCTGGGGCTGTTTCCGAATTTTTAAAAATTATTATATGATGTCCTTATAAAGATCTACAGCCCACACTAAGTTCTTTTTAGAGTGCAAATATATCTGAAAAAATGATTAAAACTTCAAAAAATTTCCTATAGTAATGATACCCTGCACCACCATAGGGTATTGTGCGTTTGTGCTGATGTTTGTAACGCATAGAAAAAGATATCCAACACCAACCTTAAAGTATACAAATCGACTCAGTATCACTTTTTAAATCGATCTAACGATGTCCGACCGTCTGGCTGGCTGCCCATATAAACCTTGTGCACAAAGTATGGTTCGCAATTTTAAAGATAATTCAGTGAAATTTGGCACGTGGAACTTTTATGATACCAGGACGAAGCTTACTGAAATTGGTTGTGACAGGTCTATTATTTCACCCATACAAATGTCCCCCCGGAATAACGTGCGTAAATGCCATACGAATGTCAGCATCAAGTTAATATTCGACACAAATAAGTTTTATATAAGTAGAAATAACGTTACCAAATTTTATGAGAATCGGTCCATAATTTACCATAGCTCCCATATAAACCCAATTCTAGGAATCGCCCTAAAGTGCATAAAATCTTATTTTATCTTACATTTAGTAAAATTTGCCACAGGTGTAATATAAGTCCCCTTCCCGAATTTTTATGCTCGTACACAATGGTGTTGCGTATCATATAGTCGGTTTTGACCGACTGTATCTTACTTTCTCGTTTTGATAATAATCTACTAAAAATTGTTTGGCCACCTTGTGAAAACTATTTCTGACTTACCACACCTGATGGTAAGCTACACAGGTAAAATTACGTACTGCATTAAAGTCAATGATTTATCTATTTGAAGAAAGTATAATCGAATTTTTTTAATGTTGTTTATTTAAAGAAGAACATCGATTTTTTTTATTTTAACAATATATGCAAACATTCCTTCCTAATTTGTTTACTTTCTCTCAGCAGTCGCGTTACGTCGTCGTCGTATTTGTTAGATACGTAGATAAATTCACCACCTAACGATACATACTAGATTAAACTATAGTACTCTGTGTGTTTTGTCGCCTTGAATTGATTGGGTTTGTTTTTCATTGCGCATTCGAATCGCAGCGTCAGCAAAAGAGGTCGCGTCGTGAGGTGTCTTCGTCTTAGCAACGCACGGTTCGAACATGTTCTAATTTGGAAAAAAATCATTTAAAAACGCCCTCAAATTACTGCAAACAATACAAAAACTAAGCAAAATGTTGTAAAAAATTGTTTTAAAGACTAACTAACCAATATTCGGATTTACAAAGAATTGTGCAAAACTTTAATTTAGCTGTCTAAAGTAAAGAAAAAACGGAATATAATTAAAAAAAGTATGTGTTTGCTGACTAGTACTAGAGCCCCTCAAATAAAAAATTGCATAACAGCGTCAGTATACGTGTATATTTTTGTGTGATGTGTGTTTGTATCTATGTGTGTTTGTGAATAAAAACATACACCAAAAGATACGATAAAATAAATTTAATAGAAGAGAGAGAGAGAGAGGAAGGAAGTTATTTCGTTTCTTTTCAAACACGAACAAATATAATCAACAAACAGCAAAAAGGGTGTGTGTGTGTGCATGGTTTTACAAACGAAACAAATTCACCACTTACAAACTAACCTTTATTATCACACCACCTTAGCAACTGTTATTTTATGTGTAGAGAGCACACTACACACTATTAATATTTATTTAGCTTAACTAAATTAGCTAACTGTAATAGAATTTAACCAGAATTTGAGTGTATCTATCTACCTAACTCATACATACAATAATAAATAAAATATAATAAATCCGTCCAGTGTTTTAAGAAATGTAATTGCTTCTCTATATCTATTTATGTATATAACAGTTGCAAGTACATGTGTATGTACATAATGTATGAGTTTTAAAGTGTATGAGTTCGTGAATGTTTGTTTTGATTCACAAATAGTAAAAAAAAAAAAATAATAATAATAATAATAAAATAAAAAATAAAACAAACAAAAAGTCTGTATAGTATTTTAGACAAGTTATTAAAAAAAAACAAAAATAAATAATCAAGAAAGCCCAGCATTTTTGTCAAAAGTGTACATAAATAAATTAATAAACAACATAATAACGCAATTTTTAATGATTTTTTATAGTTTCAAAATCACAGATTGGGAAATAAAAGGTAATTACTACACATTTTATTCATATTGCTGCATTATATAAAAAAAATATAAAAGATATTACATGTAATTGTCTGTTTTTCTGTGCATATTCATTCTACTTTTGCATATTTCAGTGCATATTTTCCTCTGGAAGTATTATAGAAATTAAATTGTAAGAAAACAAGTGAGAATACCCTTTTTTACTGATTCGATTTAGTTATTTTTCCGATTTTAGTTTGTCAATATATCGTTCTCATTTTAAAAACGTGCTATTAATTTTATTTACTGCTAAAAATTTTTAACCTAATACAGTTTAATTAATTTATTGTTTAAAGCCAAATAAAAGTTTAATTTATAAAAATAAGGTAATAAATAAAAAAAAATATTATTTTAGAATTTTAAATTTATAAACTTGTTTAATTTGGATTTAAAAATTTGTAAATTAATAAATTTGCTACTTTATAAATTTATAATTTTAAAAAGTTAATAGATTTATTATTTTGGAATTTATAAATTCATTAATTTTACTAATTAATTTGTAAGTCAAAAAAATAAAAAAATAATAATTTAATTTATAAATTTATTATTCAATAAATCAATAAAATTAATTAATAAAATTAATTTAAACATTTAAAACTTTACAAATTTATAAGTTAGTTAATCAGTAAATTAATAATTAAATTAATATAATTTTGTTTATTTTATTATCTTATTAATTAGATATTAGATATTTTAATCACCTTATTAATATATTTACTATTTAAAAAATTTTATTAATTTACTAATTTATAGATTTATAAATTTAAAATTTTATTAATTTGTGAATTAATTATTTAATTAAATTATAAATTCTGAAATAGTAAATTTATTAATTTATAAATTAACAAAATTATTATTATAAATAAAATATGAAACGTCCACCAAACCTGAATTTGGATAATTTGGACCAGACTTGAAGAAATTTTTGACATCGTTTTGCCGAATGCATTACGTTTTTCTCCACCTTTCACAAAATCGCGTGCATAGATAGAGCTTTATATTGTTGACAATGACGTCCACAATAATGATATTTATAATGTCAGCTCTTTGCTCATAGCATAGAATTTTGTATTTATTAGCAAAATCAAGTAATAATTTTGCTTTTATTGTTTCGTTTAATATTGCATTTATTAAACGAAATAATAAAAAAAATCCTGTAAGAAAATAAAAAAATATTTTAAACTACAATTAATGAAATATTTTACCTTATTGGTAATATTTCCAATGCCAGAACTACTTCCAGATGACTTCCCACTGTTTTCGATCATTCACTTATCAACTTTGGATGCTTGAGAAGTAGTTGCAAATTAAAAGTAAAGTTTTACGTTAATGCGGGACAGATTCCTTCAAATTATCTTGGTTCAACCAACGGAAACCACCAAACAAAATAATAATAATAATAATTACACAGGTGAACAAAATCGCAAAAAAATTTATATAGCGAATAATTCTGCGAAATTCTTATTCCATAGACCTGATATAGTGAAGAAAATAATATGACACTTCCTCATCATTTCACTTTTAACCCGTTGCCGGCCAAGGAAAATATGCTTCTCTGAGGAATTTTTAGGTAACATAATTTTCTACTATGTTTTATAGACAAGAAGTGGTGGCACAAAAATGTAAAATAAGTCAAGTTTTCAACTTGCCACACATAGCCCCTACAAGTCTCTTAAAGTTGTAAAAATCAAGATTTTTTTTTTTGATTTTAATAAAATGTTTCATTTAACTTTCTATACTATATTTAGCCTAAGGAGTAAGAATTGTACTACAGAATTATTCACGATGTATTTTTTTTCTAATTTTTTGTTGACTTTGTTTTAACTTTAGATTTTTATTTTTTTATTATTATTTTTTTAACTTTTTATGACTTTTTAAAAAATTTTACCATTTTTGATATCTACGTCCATGTGTTGGTTACATCAAATACAACACAAATTTTCCTTCTAACAGCTAATTTGTTTATATTTTTATGAGGGTTAATTGAGAAATTCTTGATTTTTACAACTTTAAAGACCTCTAGGGAAACTGGACTTGTACTGCATTTTTACAGCACCATTTCTTGTCTATAAAACATGAATGACTAATTTACTCTACTTAGTATCTTGAAAATTATATAGCCTTAAAACTTCTAGGGAGGGATATTTTTTTTTTTTCGTCAATGGGTCAAAAATGTGACTTGATGGAGAAAAACCGAAATGTTCCTGGTGATTGGAACAACTATACTTATAATATCCGCAACATATTTTTCACGATACTTTTTTAGTGTTATCTTTTAGCATAACAAAAATAGATGGCATATTTATTGATTACAGGAACTATTCATTTCTGGTCTTCATCGTTTATAGATAAATGTAAATTCTACTCACATCTGAATGTTCATTTATTGGTTGCACATCCAATGTCTCCACTTTTTATATGAACCGATATATAAATTTTTTCTTAAGAAATGGTTAAAAATTTAATGGTGTAAATGTTACAAAATAAATAAATATGCATTAAAAAGTTTTAAAGTAATACTTATTTTTATAATTTTTATTTAAATATTAATTTCTCAAAAAGTTAAAAATGTATTGAGTAGTCGAAAGTACTCATCATTAACACCACTAATAAATAAAACATCAGGATGCATTTTTTGTCATCGTTTCGTTTACGATAATGAGAATAATTGTTTTCAAAATATTGTTTGTGGTTTGCTTTCGATTTGATACCATTTGTTAACAATTTCGAAATGTCCTTTTTTCCCTCTGTATAGTTAACTAAAAACAGGAGTTCTTAATCCTTCCAATTGTATTTATTCCCGTTTTCACTTCAGTCTTTTTTTATTCATCTACTTGGAAAAACAATAGAAACTCATTTATATTTTTCTATATTTGGAATTTTACTCTACGAAAATTCTTTCCCATGTATCGAATATGTTGGTTCCACTCCATTTGAAGAAAAATATTCCTGTCATGTTCCACCACGTTTAACTCTCTTCTTCGTGTACTTTGGTTCATAAAGCGATGATTATATATATATATATATATATATATATATATATATATATATTATCTAATATTTCGTTCTTATTATTTTTTTTACAAGGATGTAAGGTGTTTAACAGATATCTATTCAATTATTCTATTATTTGTTTTCATTATTAACCGGTTAACTCGACAAATAATTATTCGAGGTTAAAAGTTGATCGGTTAATAACCGATTAATGACAAATTATGTAACACTTGTAAAATATATAAATATTACTAATATAGTATTTACTCTATTAAAATAGTTATTTACACACATAATGTAAAAACCCAATACTATAGAAAATCAACTAGAAAGCCAACTCTTTTAGTCCGATCAGCAAAACAAAATTACTCTCTTCACACGTATAAATTATTTCTTTAGAAAATTATACTAACACATACAAAGTGTTAGGTTTTTTTAATAGCTGAGATATATTTTTTGAGAAAAAGTTGTTTTCTATGCCCAGTACTACAAAATATTCTCCTGACTCAGATATATTTCATAAATCAGATTATTTAATATAACTCTTTATTTTTTAGGCGAGAAAGATTTTTTTGTCATAAACTTTTTTCTATTTTTTTCTATTTTTCTATTTCTATTTTCGTTGCCTTTGTTTCTTTAAAATATAGTTAAATAAACAGCTTAAAATAATTTTTCTTCTGAATTATTTGTAATATTGGGAAATAAAATAAAAATAGGTCTTTTATTTCAAAGCTGACAGCTAATACCGTCAAATTTACTATAAATTCTTAAAAAAAAAACACAAACTGTAAAAAGGTGCTAAAAAGTACTTAGCATATTTTTATAAATTGTGAATGCATTTTAATCTGTTCAAATGCTAAATCTAGCACTGAAAGTGCTAAAATGCAACGCTGACTTAAGTACATATGGGGAATTTTCTTTCTACGATTACCTTGAAGAAATCGACCTTAAACCTCAAATATATATTTTTTTTAATTTAGATTTTTTAAATTACCTTTTGATACAGTTAAGTTAACAACACTTGGTGGAGTAAAACAACAAAAATTCAAGATTTGAAATGGTTCCATGTGGAACTGGCAAGCACTCAAAGTTATAAAATCTAACAAAAGTGTTTGAAAATAATTATAAGTTTTTTCTTTTTTTTTTTTTTTGATTCCTGTAATCGCGGATTTTAGCATATGTGTCCAATTCCTCTAATGTAAACTACAAACACTTGTAAAAATAGGCCAACTTGTATTCAATCAATGTGTCGTTAACTAGTTTAAAATTATTTAGTGGATAATTAGAAAATTTTACTACAAAATAGAGTATGGAGGTTTATTGCTCTTGTAATGAATCGTCTGTGATACATCTCGTTAATAACAGCGCTATGGGGGTGTCAAACTTGGGGAGAAAAAACGTGAATGGCTGTAAGAGGTGCCTTTTTCTCGAAGCACACTCACAGCGTAATTTCAATGACGCTAAAGTATCGCGCGATCAAAAATGGTTTTAAAATTACATTTTAAAATCGCATAAAAAATTACACATTTCTTATACTATTAAGATTAGCTGAGTGCTTTGGTGTTGATTTTCGCTCTTTGGAATATCATTACCCGTAAAAATTAGATGCAATTCGAACGTTTTGTAATACTGAATCAGTATTTCAGATATTCAAAATCGCCTTTCGACGTCTCATTTCTTTAGATCGTGTGACACCGACATTTCTTGCTCTACTCGCAATGATTATGTAAGCATTTTCTTCATCTTCAAATCGTCTAAACCACTCCCGATAAGTTATCTCATCAAAACCCCAAAATATTATGGCTTTTCGCATTGATTTATAAAAATAGTAATAATAAAGTAAAACTTCCCCATCAGTCTTCTTTTACATTGGTAAAAATCACGACTAGTAGACAATAGACACAAAACTTAGTGACTTTATTAGTTACTTTAATACCATAATTGGATATTCGATCGGCTTCGATCTCTTATTATCACTTCTATTCCGATAAAAATATACTATTTTAGATCTCTTCGCGGACCTCTTAAAATGTTACTACAGACTCCTAGGGGTCCATATATTCCGATTTGGGAACCCCTACGATAAAGTATAGGAAACATCTTTCTGTAAATCTCGACAGTTTTGAATTGGTATCTGAATACTCATTCCTTCTTTGAATCCAAATTGTGATTCTCCCTTAAATCCTTTATATTTGGGGTATATTTTTTAACATCAAGCTAATCAGTCTATATCCACTGCATTTCTTAGCATTGTTTCTTCTTAGGTATAGTGATAAGCGTTAGTTTCAGCCAGTCTTGAAGGAGCTGGCCTAAGGATGTTGTTAAAAAATTTTACTAAGTGTACTGCATTTTCATTGTCGATAAGTTTCCGTACTTCGGAACGAATTTTATCTGCACCAGCTACTTCTTTATCCTTTAATGCGTTGATTCTATCTTATTCCTTGTTATGTGGATTACAGATATATTTTCTCTATTACAACCTTTTGTTATCAGTGGATAATTTTGCGACATAATTTTTCCAAAAGCATTTCCTTACCTGCATCTCAAATACAGCTTCATTATTAACGTCGCATAGAACAGATGTACTTCTATATAATCCAAGTACTTCTTCCAATTTTCTGTGAACATTGAAATTATCGTATAGTGCATTCTTTGCGACACTTGCTGAATTTTGAATTTCTTTATTCAATTAATTTGATGAAATTCTACATATAATTAGTTCGTTCAATTTGTTTTTACCTTGTAGTTAGTTATACAGATTCCTACATTATTCGTTGTCAACGAATTTATACTACTCTCTACATTATTCCATATTTTAGTAAGTGTATTTATTTCTTATTTAGTGATTATGCTTTTAACTTTTATTTAAATCTTTATGTTGCTCGATATTCATTCTTGATTTTTCAGATTTCTTTTTCGAACTTATTGCTTATTGTAAACAGCCGGCGTTAAACGTTTGTGTTCAGAAGGTATACTGCTTCTGGGTTGAGTGTTTTATCAGAGAACGAATGTTTCATGGATTTAATCTAGCTCTGAAATCCTTTCTCTGTTTATGGGAACACACTTTTTAGGTTGCAAAGAGATAGAAGATGAGGAGCCATCAATAAGAGGGGATACAGCCAATGAGCGGTAATTGCGTTCGCTTCGAACGAAATTTTTCCGGCCTTTCGCCAGCACATCACGGACAATACGGTATAATTTTTGATGAATATTTGTAAGATAAGTCTTCTAAGAAGACTTATCTTCTCAGTTTTCATACCCAAGGCCGGCAAGGCAAGCCACTCGAGGGCAAAGGCTTTTAGGCTGATCAGCCTGTCGTCTCTTCTGCTGAATAATTTAGAGAGACTGATTAATTAATATATCTGAGATATACAATCAGTGGGGCTCAACATGCTTACTTAAAAAAGGTAAATCTATTGACAGCGTGCTTCAAGATGTGGTTTGGTATATAGAAAAGGTCTTACTGTACGTTAGCCGAGCTCTTGAATATTGATGAAGCGTTTAACAATATAAATTTAGAGGAAATAAAGGATAATTTTCATGCTTTACAGCAGTACTATAAACTCAAGTTTAGGGGACAGATATCTGAGGAGAATATTGACTGGAGAAACGTCACATGGAGAGCTTCTTTCGCCTAATCTTTGGGTAATTGCGGTGAACGTTATTCTAAGACCCAGATAAAACAGAGCTAGCCATCTTCATCAGGAAGTACAAAATAGAAAAGTTTAAAGAGGTGTTGAATTAAAACTAGCAAGGAAAACGAAATAAATCGATGTTTCCTGAATTGCAAACTATCATGGAAAAGAAATACAGAAGATCTGAAAAGGAGATTCAACGCCTATTATGCCTGTATATAATAATATAATATTATATATATATATATATATGAGTGTATCGTTTGGTGGAAGGCTATCAGAATTAGGAGCTATAAGAAACTCTTGATGAATATTTGTAAGGTACAGATATGTCACAGTTATCCTAGGAAGTAAACCACATCTCTTGACATTATTCTCATAGAGGGGGCAGCAGCAAGAAGTTTTATTATGTTCAGTTTATCGGTTCTTTTTAACGAGATATAAAGGTAACATCAAATACAGGATCCAAGAAACTGTATATATATGAAGACTTTCTTTGCAGATGGGTCGAAAATGGATACGGGCAGGCGCCGGTGAAAGAATATATATATATATATATATATATATATATATATATATATATTCTTTCACCGGCGCCTGTCCGTATCCATTTATATATATATATATATATATATATATATATATATATATATATATATATATATATAAACAAGGTAGTAGAGAGGATTTTTGCTCACGTTTTTGATATATGGAGTTTGACGTTATTAGCTACTGTTAAAAAAGAAAAATTTATTTTTTTACAAAGATTTTGACAGTTTTAACCTGAAAAAAATAAATAATAATCAGCTATTCTTCTAACACTACCTTATAAGTAATTATGCTATGGTGTGAAACTAGACTAATATTATGTTTACAAACATTAGTTTTTGACTTGTTTTTTGAAAAACAAAAAGAGTTTAAACACCACTGTTCACATATCATTTTATTGTGCTTTTCCTGTTGGTCTGTTTTTCGTTTGCTAAAATGTTTTCACAAATTTTTGATTTAAATAAAAATTTCACAGAAAAAATATTTTGGTCTGCGCTCTTAAGGCCATGATTCACTATTCTACATAATCATCCTATTCTTTCAGTGAAAAATCTGATAGATTATGGTGTCGGTGCCACACTATCACACAAATAAAGCATACATTATTGTTTTCTTATTAACTGCTCCACAAAATGCAACTCTGATCGCATAGCAAAAGCTATTTTATTAAATTTTTCAAAATACAAAAGCACGTAGTACAGACTTGTCAAAAAATATGCCACACATAATCATTTCAAATCCACACTATCATACTTTTTGAACATATATACGTTTTTTTACAGATCAACGATTAAATATGATAGTGAATCATGGCCTTTATTAGCATTATTGAGAGATTGTCATACTATATCTCCTAATTTTCCAGATATTAGAATCCTTAGCCTAAAATATTACGCCAAACACTTTTCTAGTCTTTTTTTGTATTCCTATAACATTTTGTTTTAATTCTGACCCTACCTTTTTAATTAGATTGTCATCTTGGGGCTGCACATAAGAGCAACTATATGGAGACAAATGTTATATAACTTTAAAGAGGACATTTTTCCACACAATGATTATTCAATACATTTGTCTTCAACTTATATGTATTCGTGACTAAAGTCCAAAGTGAAAGAAAAATTAAATACTCTTAAATAAATAAAATTTTGTTTTCTTATGTCATACTATAGTCAGAAAATAACATCTGACATTATAATAAACATAAAGAATTTTTACTATTTATGATGGCAAATTTTGTTAAAAACTAGTGTAAAAATTTGTATACAAAAATGAATTAAAAATTTATCAATATATTATAAATACTATTATTTTCTTAAAGTTTTAAAAACAGAAAAGTAACATAAATATCCAGAATTATCCATAACTTTTATACACACCTTAAAGACCAGAATGTCTAGTTCTATTTGAACATTTCACTAATTTTTGCGAATTTCGATTTTAAGACATTTTGAAATGTTTAATGTATCTTTGAATTTTTTAGACTTGCAGCTCACAATTTTGAAAATAATTGAATGAAATTTGGTAGGTAACTATAGTTTTTTTTTTTGAAAAAAAAAAAAAATTACTACTGAAATTAGTTATCATCACCTAGATCCCATACAAAGATTGTCGCTTAAAGTGCATAAATCATATACTAATTTCAATTTATTTATAAGATTATACAGATTTAGGCGTATCGGAAACGGTGGAAAACAGTGGTATGCATGGAAATAATTATGTATATTTGCCCAAATTTATAATTTCTTAATGTGTTGAATAAACTTCAGGATAGTATAATTTTTTGGCACATATTTATAACTATTTTTAATTATTGAGTAATAAAATAATATTTATAAATTTCATGTTAAAAAAATAATAAATTAAAAATTAAGAAAATGAACTAAGAAAATAAAAAAAAATCGTATATGTAATTTTCATTGTTTCTTTCATTAACATAATATTATAATATTAAAACATATTTAAAATTTAGAGAAAATTATCTTTTTAACGATCTTTTTATCTTTTTAACCAATCTAGGGTATTCAATTATTCGGGTTTTCATATTAATCGGTTAATTCGACAAAGAATTATTTGAGGTTCAAAGTTGATCGGTTAATAATCGATTAATGGTAAATAAATTGATTAATCGAATATTCTTAGTAATACATGTAAAATATATAAATAACACTAAATATACTATTTAATATATGGAAATAATTATTCAAAAACATAATAAGGGTACTGATTTCAACGCTTAAGTTTCCCATTTGTGCAATTGTGCATATTTGCGCGATATGTTTCATTAACTCCCTTTTCAAATGTTATGCAATATTAAGGATAAAAAATAAGAAATCATTGTAAATAATTGAAAAATTTTATTGAAATTAAAGATACATGAAATAATTTTATTTTAACTGACATAACTATAATTTTTTACATCTCAGTTATTAATAACTTTTAAATATAAATAAAAGACAGCTGATTTATAAATGCACAATTAAACACACATTACACAGTTTGTGAGGGTTTTGCGCGTTTTCATGAGAAACCTTAATGTAGATCAAATTCTACAGTTTTTTCGCCCACTTGCATGAAAAAATTTTATTTTTTTTACCCAATACTACAAATCATTTTCCTAATTTAGCTTTATTTAATAAATCAGTTTTTTGGATGTAACTTTCTTTACATTCTGTGTAAGAATAATTTTTCGTAATAAAAGTAAAAATTAATTATTTTTACGTACATTTTGTTGATAAAAATTAAAATTTTTATGACTTATAAAACTTAAAACAATGTTTTCAAAATTTCTATTATTAACAAGTTTAATACTACATTCTCTTACTATAAGTGCTTTTTGGGTGGATTTTGAAGAAACACTATGTGTTTAAATACTACTTTTCACATATCACTTTTTTGAGCTTTTCAACTGAGATGTTTTTTCAGTTGTCACATTTTTTCATAAATCTTAAAACAAAACACAAATTATGTACTCGGGCACCTTTTATTTCACAAAACTATACATTTAAAAGTGTGTTACTTAAAATAAACATACATTTTACTTAAAATTTTAATAATTTTTATTTTAAAATGTTTTTTTCACTTTTGACTTTGAATATGTTCAACATATTCTAATGTACTGAAAATACTAAAAATTTCTTCCCTGTATGAAAATTATCATGTTTTTTGTGTGTTTAATCATTAATCATTTCAAAATGAGAAGTTTTTTATGCATTCAAATATATCTTTTGTGTTTAATGAAAAAAAAAAAAAATATATATATATATATATATATATATATATATATTGTTAAAAAACCAGTATACATGAACTTACAATAAGTATTTATAAAGTTATAATGTTATAACTTTTTATGGTGCATTTTATTAAACATTCTATCAAAAAAAAAAAAAAAAAAAAAAAAAAAAACTTCCAACGAAGTCAATAAGATAGATCCTGAACTTTTGATCTAGAAGTAGTGTGAATTCGGACCATTTCCAATTAATTTAACATAGATTTTTTATTAGATGTTCTGCTTTTTGACACCTAATTACTGAGAAGGAAATCGTGTTCACGATTTCATGCAAAATTGCAATAAACATCTAAATTCTTTTTTATCTGCGCAAGGAAATTAGTTTTAACTTTTATTAAACTAGCGCATTTTTTAATAACAAAATTATGTATAATTTTATTTTTAATTTCTTTGAAACAGTTAGAAACAAGTATTTGCTAAAAAAAACACCCGAATCTCAACGTTTTGTAGCAGAACAACTCATTTGAATCTCGTTTTAATAATATCTTTGGATTCTGTTTGCATTATTTCTTTATTGTAAATATGATATAAATTGATCTAGATTACCATTTTATATGTTTTTACTAGAAAAGAAACCAAAGTAGTAAAATGTGTTTAATAATATCTAATGACGGTGCTATTATTTTGACTGCTTTATATAATTTTTTTTAGAAAACTGTTAATATTTCATAAAATGTGAATATTTCTTTGAAAAAAAAAAAAAAATTTATAGAGAAACAGTGCTTCAAATAACAATTTTATAAAATATATGAGGAGAAAATAGCTACAAATAAAAATATAATTTGCGTTAATTGAAGGTATGTTTTATGGTGTTATTATTTTGACCACACGGTATGTAGTACAATTTTTGTTTCCAAAATTGATCTCAAAAATTTACCTTTTTTCGCAATTTATTTATTATAAGACAAATTTAGGAACAACTTCTGAACAAAATTTTACAATTAAAATATACATGTATATATATATATATATATATATATATATATATATATATATATCAAAATTATCTAATCGATTAGCTATTAGAATTATTAAAATTACAGAAAACCCTATGTTTATGTAAAATAACACATTTAGTTTTAATTTCGGGAAATCCGACTGCAATCCGATATTAATTAATAAAATTCCCGGAAATTAAATGAAACGTGTGTGTATTCTCGCGAATGAAAGGATGTTAAGAAACCTAGAATTAAATTTAGAATAGAAAATTGTATTTATATTGAAAATTAATGAGATTCTAATTTTATTACAGATTTAAGATTGACAAAACCAAAGTCAATATTCAACATATTAACTAAAACCCACCGGTAAAATACTAATTGCAAAAATAGATAGCAACGTGGAATTGGATTTGCAACTAAGAAAGTATAAAAACATAAAATCAACCAACCAGTCGAACGTACAATATATAAACAAAAACAAACTAAATAGGAAAAAAACGTTAAAAGAATTGGCCAAGCAATGATGGCGCAAAATAAACGTTAGGAAACCGTAATTTCAAACATCATAATGATCAACATCATTATCATCATCACCATGCTTCACAACTGCAATAGAAAATAAACAACCAGGCAACAAACAATACAATAAGCAGTAGAGATACAATTAAAAAACACCTTTAAGGTACAAAGTTGCACTTAGTAATTCACCACAACCGTTCTTTCAGGTGTAATGTGAACAACATATACAAAAGCTGGTGAAATTTGAAGAGAATAATTAATGTATGAGAATTATAAATAAACATATGTTGATACATAGTTAAGAGCGAATGTGTCTTGTTATTTACATACGTAAATAAATTTGTATCTTAAAGCAACGTCAACGTAGAGATAGAAGATAGAAAAACAAAGTCATATTGCCTGGCTCTGTCCTTCTGTTTATGTGTGTGTGCGGCGAAAACAAAGCAGAAAACAAAACATACAGAAGAGTAGTGTAAAAGCCAAATTAGAATTAGCAACGTAACCAACAGTATTTAAAATAAAACAACACATTTGTAATTCAAGCTACAAACGCCTAGCGTTAGAAAGAGACATCAATATTGTATTAAATACAACGTCAACAAACTATTACCACACACTCATACATCTTAATTCACCACTTAAAAAACGTTCCAGAGAGAAGGAGAGCAATAGCTAGTTGAAACAGAACCGGAATAGAACAGAAAAAAGAAACAACTACAGTCAACCACCAATATTAACTCGCAATAGAACGAGCAGCGAACGAGGAAATCGACCGAACAACAAATCGAAATAATCGACCGACTGCCCAACCGACCGAACGTCCGACATAAGTTTTGTTTTTTGTGCGATAGAAGAGCAAATAACGCAGCAATTGTCGGCGATTCCGCAGTCTGCTTTAGAAGGGACATGGCCGTCTTTTTGCTCAATATTTGTAAATTTAATGGCTGCGGAATCACATTTCCAAGTTTGGGTGATTTAATCCAACACATTGAGGACACACATATTGGTAAGTTAAAATATCAATATGTATATATGGATGGATGTATCTTATCTAAGTTCGTACATATGTATGCATTTGTACAACTGCTAGTGGTACTGTGCAAAAAAAGTTAAATATGTTTTCTCCAATATCAAAGACTTTTAACAATCTTGAGTTTTTTAAAAAAAAAGTTCTCTTTAAATTGTGGAGTGTTTATTGGTGGTGCGGTATTGTCGCGTGATTTGATGTTAATTAAATAAATAAATTTATTTACAGGCGTATGTATGTAAATATGCCATTTATTTATGAATCTATATACATGACTTTGATGTCATTCGTTTATTTTATTTAAGTAAAACGAAAAAAAAAAAAAAACAAAATAAAATGAATCAAGTAATACCCGTCCTGGCATCCATGAAAAGCGTATAATATCCGAAGTAAGCTTTTTTATTTTGTTTAAATGTCTGATGAAGCAGATAGTGATGTGTTACCAGATTTTTGCATGACATATCCCCAATATATATATATATATATATATACAATACAAATAATTTTAAACTTAACGTTTCAAAAGATTAAAAGTAAAACATGTATTTAACAAATTTGTATCTCCGATTTCTACAATGTATCGCCAATTTGGGGATAAATCGCTCAATTTGAGAACACTGGAAGAGTGTATTTTTATGAATACCGATATAAACATATCGTCAGTTAAAATGCAAAAAAGCCGTAACCACAATTTTTAATATTTTACTTTAAAATTAAGTAAAATTTTTTACTCGTTTACCTAAAACAAAAATAGATAAACCATAAAGCACTAAGTTTACGGCCCTTTAGTTTATGAAGTTGGTGTTTTGTCTTTTTGACCTTCATTAATATTGATGTCATTTTTAAGATACGAATATTAAATTTTTTCTGTAGATGGATATGAAATTTTTTTTCTGGAACATTAAATTTTTGAGTGGTTGCGTTCTTTTGCATTTTATGTGACGATATGTACATATGAGTTTGTGTTTATATTTTTATAAGAATATATAGTAACCTAAAAACCAATAGGCCGTAACCACTGAAAAATCAAATATTAGTTTTTTAGTGTATTATATAGCACTGACCCAAACTGAACCTACAAAAAAAATTTCATATTCATATCGTCAAAAACTACAGCAGTGTTCAGAAAAGTCAAAAGGCCGAAACATCAACTTCAAAAACAATATATTCCTAAAATTTTTACGTTTAAGAAAAATATGGTTTGAAGAGTATTTTATGCTTTATTTATTTTTGCTTTAATTGAACTTTTACTTAATTGCTTAATTTTAAATCCAAAAATAGGAAATTGTGTTTACGGCCTTTTGTATTTTCATATTTTTTGCTTCTGCTGTAAAAAATTAGTGTGGTTACGGACTTTTTCATTTTATGTGGCGATATGAGAATGTAATGTTTATACAATTATTTTAGTGTGGTTCTTAAATATGGAACTGTAAATATTGACTATTTTTACTATATAATAATGGTGCTGTTCTACAATAGACTTATTCACTGGCTGCATTATAATAAAAAATTACAAAATAAAACGTAAAAATTGTTTATTTAAAACTGAATGTTTATGGCTTCTTGTTTCAGTATTGTTAATATTTCTATTCTATTTATTTCTTTCCTAATATCTTTTCCCCTTCTAATATCACCATCGCCACCACCACTGCAAGCAATTTGATTCAAAATAGTGTATCTGTGTGTTTTTACATTAATCATACATAAGCGTCAGCTGTGTTTTGAATAATCGATATTTGCTTGTGTGTGTTTGTTAATTCCACGCACACTTGTTCTCTTTTACTTTCCTTGCGAGAACGTGCACCTTTACATCATAGTTGCCAGATGTAAAAAGACCGCATAATCGCTAAAATAAAAAGTTTGTGAAAAATCGTTGTTTTAATTTATAATATGTATTTGCTTTTTAACCTTTAAATTAAAATAGCATGTTCAAAAGGACAAAAACAACAGGAAGGACAAAAACAACAGGAACCGGCTTATTTCAAGTTTTCAGTTTATATCAACAAAATGTGGCAATTAAAACATGCTTTTGTTGGTGTTGTTTGAGTAATTGAATTCACCTCGCTTTTATTAAATTGTTATTATTGTTTCTCTATTCTCTTCTCATCCGGTGTTGCCATATGTAAAGATTTTTGAGAACGTGGAAAGATTTAAACACTTAATTAAAAAATTAGATTTAAAAAAATTTTTATTTTGTAATTTTGTCCAAATAATAACAGTTTCTCCAATAATAATACAGATATATAAATATAATTTATATTTATCCCAATTTTTGACTTTGCTTTGTTTTCGGAACGTCTGAATAAGAATAAATGTAAAATGATTCATAAAATGTATCAATGCAAATATTTTTATTGAGTTGATTGTACCGTTATTGGTTATTTTATAATTCTGTTGAGATTTTGCTTTTGAAATTTCATTTCAAATACATAAATTGCATAAAAATTATATACTTTTTAACAAAGTAAATTGTTTTTCCAAAAATGAGATTTTTGAAAAGAAATTATGATTTTCTAAAATTAAATATGGCAACATTGTTCTCACCACTTTTCTATATGTTTATATGCATGTGTATAAACAACTGTCGATACCGGCATTTTTGTTTGCAGCACGAAGTTTGTAACTAAACTGGAAATGTCAATCAGAGTTGCCAGAATCTAATATTTTATCATATTTTTGATGATTTTTTAACCTAAATATAATTTGATGAATTTTTCATACAAAATATTATTTTTATTTTAATCACATAAGCAACGTTTTTGTAAGAAGTTGTCATTTCAGATACACAAAAATCCTTCCGATAACTGGCAACTGAAAGCTCTTAACTTCAAATTTCTGGTTACTGAAAATATTTTTTTGTAAGTGTTAAGAATTTGAGGAATTAGTACCAATTTCATAATTTAAAAGTACTTAGATTCATGAAAAAGCTAGGAAATTAGATGTAACATGAACACTAATTCAAGAGGCATCTAAAAGCATTTTTGCGTATCTAAAATGCAGATTCAGTATGCGATGTTTCTGTGAGAGGATCCATTATGATAATCTCCTCCATCCAGGAAAATCCATACCAAAGAGGTGTATTCGGTGACTTCTGAAGAGTGTATGAATTCATTTATGACTTTAATTTTAAGGTAGTCCTTATAAATCTTCACAAAAAACATGCTTAGGTTATCCCTTTCTGTTTAAGAAACATTTAGGTCGAAGCAAATTTTACCCTCATTTTTGGCTTTGTTGTTTTTTTAGATTTTTTAAACTTGCGGACCTTTATCTGGGCCCAAAAATTTCTTTGAAAATAATCACTAGATTTCCTACAAAATTCTAAATAATAATAATGCAAGAATCATATAAATATATCTAACCGATAAAAAGTTATATTAATCTGAATTTGAAACTTAAAAAAAAATCCACATTTTTGGGGTTTTTCCAAAAAGTTGGTAATATTTTTTCACTTGTAAAATTTGTTTTTTATTCTGTCCAATATAATTTTTTTTAATGATTTCAATAGAAGTTTTAACGAAAATAAAAAATCAGCCCATAAATATTCGAGATATCGGCTAAAACGAGTTTTTGTTTTTTTGGAGCCCTTCGTTACTCGTTCATATAGAGATCGGTAAAAAACATATTTTTAAAATTTCACTTTTTTGAATCAGCCAAATCGGTCTATAAACAACCGAGTTATTGGTAAAAAACTGAAAAAATAATTCAAAATAAACACGCAAACCTATGAGGTCACTTTTATTTGCTCCGTGTATTAAATTTTGTGATACTGTTAGCTAATTTTTAAACTTTTTCCGGCCATTTTTTATGGAGATTTGTTACTAAAAGGCTTCTTTTTAAATAGATTTTGAATTATTTTTTTAATCTAGATATTAATTATTTTAAAAATGTTTTCTATAATATTTATTAATTATCGAGATGAATAAATATAGGTATTAATTATTTATTTAAGATATAACATTTTTTATAAATCAAAAACATTGTAATGAATTTTTATTTTAATATACATAAATATTTTATTTTTCCAAAAACAGGCATTAACATATTAAAAGCATTATATTCTCCACTTCAATCAACAAGGAATATTAGTTGAAACTTATAGAAATCAATATTAAAAATGTACTTATACAAACATACACATGTATCTAGGTATATACATATTATATATACATATATATTTTATATACATAAATATCTATATGTATCCTAATATTATATAAACTAAATCGGAATGGTAGCTACAGCTACTGGAGAAGATATACATATGTACATTGTGAATGATTGCATAATTTGGTGAGGAATACTATTTTGACAAGGGTAATTTTAAGTGTTTCGTATACTTAGGTTTATATTTAAATATATACAAGGAGTAATTTGTTATTAAGCAAAATGCTTGTTTAGCTTATGAATGAATATAATGGAATTTTTTGGATACGTCCACAAAATAATAAGTAATAATAAATATAGGAAAGTTATTTTACTTATTATTTTGTTAAGAAATCTATAATATAAAGTATTATCTAATTTTTTGTTGTTGTTGTTTGGTCATTATTTGCTTCCTTTAAAATTATATAAATTTTAGTTTCCTTAGTATCTTTTACAATAATTGTTTGGAATAGCTATATACATATATATACATATGTATCATAATGCTATAATTTATACCGATAAAAGTTTTTTGCGTTTTTAAAAATTCGAACTAATTAAAATTTTATTAAAATTTTTCGAAATCCACTATTATCCACCTTATGTGACGTACGTAATATTGGTACCAAAAAAAAAAAAGGTTCTATGTCGTAACCTAAAATGCAAAAGGCACTAACCACACTTTTTTAATTTTTTACATTAGAAACAGAAAACATTATGGAAATGCGAAAGGTCGTAACCATAATTTTTAATTTTTTGCTTTAAAATTCAGAAATTAAGTAAAATGTTTTAATCGTTCACTTAAAACAAAAATAGATTAAGTACAAAATACTCTTCAACCAAAATTTGTTTAAATAAAACAAATTTACAACTGTTTCGTTTATGAAGTTGGTGTTACGTTCTTTTGAATGTTATTTTTGAAGATATGAATATGCAATTTTTTGTGTAGATGTGGTTTGGGTCAGTACATTACAATTCAGTAAAAAACCAAAATTTGATTACGACCTATTGAATTTTAGGTGACGATATATTTTTTGTCAAATATATAAAAATTTCATTTTCTTTCTTATATAAGCAAAATATTGAAAAATTGTTTTGTAGTAATTATGGTCCATTATACAGTAAAAAAAATGTTTCACCAGAATGCACTAAAAAGTTTTCTCGAGGAATAAAATTCTATGGGGATTTTTTTTAAATAAGTTTCCATAAAAAGCCCAAAATTACGATTTTTTTAGATGTAGGTAGAAAAAATACCCGAAACACAAAATGTACTAGACCTGTGATTTTCAATGACTGCTAGGGAATAAAATTTCGGAATAGAATTGCGACAAAACTTTCGGCGTTTGTTGTTGTTGTTTTTATGAATTTGCACGAATCTAAAAACGTGGAAATGTTCGCTAAAGTGTCTATTTTAATTCAGATAGCGCCAGTATTTTGCGGCTAACTCTTGCTATCGTTAATTTTCCTTTTAAATTTTGGTAAACCTAAGCGGAAATTTCTTGTTTTTCACAAACAAGTAGGGGAAAACATTATGGTAGTTTCACTAATCAATTAAAATCTTACAAAATAATTAAAATAAAACCGAAAGCAAACAGGTAGATATATTTATAAAATATATCTACTGTAGCAAAAATATGTATTATAGAGATTTTAGCAAAAATACTTAAAATCGGTTTTTTTAATATTATTGTTAAAATGTGAATTTTTGACCATTGAGCTGTGTAAGACAAAGACCATTGATTTCCTAAAAAGACATTGAGCTGTATTGTCTAATAAAGATATATCTTCTAAACTACTTTAATATCCGGATATAATGATTTTAAGGGGTTTAAAAAATCTCTAAATTTAATCATATTAAAAATTAAAAAATTCCAAATATTTCTAAATTAAAATCGATTGATACTATTTTTGGGCCAAGAGTTTGTAGAATCTTCTTTTGAATCAATTTAAATAAAGGAGATTTTATAGAATCTTGTGGAGAAAATTCCAAGGGTAACTAGGATATAATAACCGTATAAGAGGTCCGGAAAGTACCAACATCGAGTTTTTAAACTGATTGCTAAAGTCATTCAGATCTCCTTCAAAAGTGCACAAAAGGAATCCAAATTTTGGACATATGAAATTAACATAAAATTAGAACATTTTAAATGCAACATTCTTGATAAAATCATAAGTTGTTCATAGGAAGTAATAGTTTTTAAATAAATAGGATCCTGTTCACTTTCTATTGTAATTATTAGAAGTGGTTTAAACAATTCAAGAAACTCTTTGTAATAATTAAAAAGATTATGTATTATACAAATTCTTATAAAAATGGTTACTTAGAAAATAAGATATGTGGATCTTGAAAAACTTGTAGTACTTTTTTATAAATTTTTTTTTGTATAAGAAAAATTTTTCAAATTTCAATATATATACTTTTGTAATCCATTAGTTGAAATATTGTATTCCTTTAGTAAATAGAGCTTAATTTATCTTTACTTTATACATTATATGGAAAGAGGTAATAAATAATTAATTAATTATGTATGCGTATCAACCATATTTAGCCACCGATAAAACTTTATACAAACATTCCAGTTATGTAATTACTTTTACTCGGGATAGAAAAAATTATATGAAGAAACAAAAAAGTTTATATGTATGTAACAGGATATTAATTTATGTACATATATTTGATTATACGCAGTTAAAATAAAAAAAAAAAAAAACAATAAGTGGATAAAGATCGACCATATGTTAACCAACTTTACTATTTTTTTGTTAAGAAATCAATCTGTGAAGGGTCCATTAACAAATACAAAATGTTTTTTGATTTAAAAAAAATATTAAATTTAATAGAATGTGTTAATTGTTGTTAAAAAAAATTCATTTTTCCATAAATATTTTACAATATTTATCGTCCCTGCTCCGACAATTGTAGTTCTATCGTCTAAAGATTCAAATGAAATTTGTAAAATTAAATTAATATTGTTTTGGTCAAATTATAGAGAAAAATACAAATTTAACTATACAAATTAAACTCTATAAACTTGTATAATAAATTAGTCAAATATACAACTAGTTAGAACGAAATACTTTTTTTTTCTTCTCCCAAATGTACACGTAAGAATTATAATTGCCTGCATTTTAAATTAAACCATAGTTTTTAACCAAATTTATTTCCTCCCTTCTTCCCATTTTTGTTATAACTTAATAAATACGACTCCGACCAGTATAACATTTTACATACATATTATCTGGACTTATATTAGTTAGGTTGTGAAAGAATTATGAAAATATATTTATTAATTTCTGAGTTATTGCATTTTGAAAATGACAAAAAGCACTTCGGACCACCCTTTGTAACTATTAAAAAAATTATAAAAAATATAATATATTGACGAAAAGGAAATTATTATTAATAAGAAATAAAATAAAATAGAATAAAAATTGCAAATAACAATTATCGTTTAACAAATGCTTCATAAAATTTATAAAAATTAAGAACTTGATTACAAATTAATAGGTATTTTGATTACAAAACACATTACAATTTTTTAATAAAGGTAATTAAAATACTTGGAGTAAACGTAAATATATAGCTTTGTCCAGTTATTTTCAAATACTGATGTTTCTTGTAATATATCTTTTATTAAAACTTTCAGTAAATATTATCGAAAAAATAAAGTGCAAAAAAATTGCAATATTTCTGAAAATTTTATCAAAATGAAATCAGTTTATATCTTATACTTTATTCCATCTTAAAATACCTCTATATTTAAAATTTCATTGAAATCGGTTCAGCGGTACTTTATTTTACTATATTAATATGGATTGATCATAATAGGTATAAAAGACAGTTTTTATATCGGGATTACCGTCCGGGGGAATTCAATTTGTTTCATTACCCGCATTCTCGGGAATTTAATGCTGGAATTCCGGGGAATTTTTATTTTTTATTAATTTTCATTCCAATACTTAAAACAATATTATTGTACCAGATGAAATGATTCATGCTTTAAAGCCAATTAAACTGGCCGTGGAAGCAATGCCTAGACGTAATACAAGCTAGTGGAAAACAAGGTATTGACATTTTACTGTTTTACAGTTCCCTATCAGTGATTGGATTTATACCACAATTGTGGCATATTTGGCGCTACTGAATTTCCAGTTGCACCAAAGCACTTTAGAAACAATTTTTGCACTTTTTCTTTTTAATTAAAAAGTAAAGTTCATTCAGTTTTCATACCTCTTAATCCTAAGAGGACATACCTTTTAGAAGTGATTGAAGTTTACACTGAGCTATTTCGCGACAATTATTACAATAAAATAAATCAGTAATACTAAATACAGTAATGGCTACTATAACAACAAGGGCAAAATATTAAATTGCAAAAGATTTCATTATAAGGTACAACGTACAATACGTGGTAAGCGAAATATGAATATAAAAACCAATTTATGTAACAAGAGATTTTCACTTGCTTTTATATATATATATTTATAACATATATCAGTACTTGCTAGACTTGGAAGTTTTAGTTATAATTTACAGAAAAGCTTACTCGTACTAAGAATTCATATTTTGTTGTTTTTTTAGACAATTTTTGACTTATTCTGACTAAAGCCTTCAAATTAGAGAAATTATTATTAATAAGAAAGAAACTAAATAATATATATTTTTATTTAAAAAGTGTTTAATAAATATTTTTGATAACAAATATTCGTTTTCAATGTTTGACACGGGAAAATTATTTTTCCACGCTATCCTGAGAATAGAAAATTCCGGGAAAAAAATCTATTATAAAATGATACTATCCATTAGGGTGGCCGCAAGTGCAAAATTTTTAATGTCGTTACATGCTTAAGTTACAATCGCAAATTAATAATACTTCGGGCATATAATCTTGCAAGCAAGAGAACTGTCTCCATCATATTCCGAGGTTAATTCATTTTTCGTCTAATTTTCCCTGGCTATTCAGGAACTTTTTGTTTGAAAATTTTTAATTTTTAACAATATTTAAATAAAATGTTTGTCTATTAACTATAATTGTAATAAAAAATTTCAATGTTTTTAATTTACACAGAGGTTCCAAAAAGGCCTTTTTGTTGATATAACGCTGTAACTTGTGAACCATTGAAAATATCTCAATAAAATTCCATCTGGTCAGAGACAAGGTGTTTTTAAGTTGATTTAAAGGACCACAGATTTCTTGGCTATCAGAGGGGGGGTGGGTAGACCTCCAAAGTTGGTCATTTCGGGTATTCAATTTTTCATTAATTTCATTAATGATTTGACAGAAAAAAAAACTTTACATATAGATAGTAAATCTCTAAAAAATATGCTTACATGCTTAGGCTATCTCTTTTAGTTTAAGAGATATATAGGTCAAAATAAATTTTTCACTTATTTTTAGCCTCGTTTTTTGAGCTTTTTTTTAAACTTGCCTTGTTCAATATTGGCCCTATTTTTTAAATATTCATTGAATTTCTTACAAAATTCTGCAAGAGTCATATAAATATGAAGATTCGATAAAAAGTTATATTAATCTGATGTTTGTACTTTAAAAGAATTTCATATTTTTTAGGTTTTTTTTCCAAAAAATGGCAGAAATTTGAACGTATTTAATTTATTTCTACTAGATGTTATTCTCCTCATTCAGAGATACCGAATATTTATATCCATCCATCCACTGTTTTGTACCAAAATCCCAAGGAGGTATTTAATTAACATAAACCTTTCCCTCAAGCGGGTTTACTTTATACGCATCTAAATTAAGATTCCTTTTAAAAACATTAAAAAACTTATGCGCCTGAACAAAAGACAAATTTTACAATTAAACATATTGCCACCTTTTTGAAAAATCCCAAAAAATATGAAATTCTTTTAAAGTTCCAACTTCAGATTAATATAACTTTTTACGGAATCTGCATATTTATATGATTCTTTCAGCAATATTATTTAGAATATTGTAAGGAATCCAATGAATATTTAAAAAATTTGGAACCAATATTGAGCCCGTCAAGTTGAAAAACCTTAAAACAACGATGCTAAAAATGAGTGAAACATTCATTAACCATAAAGTGGTGACATACATGTAAATATCCGAGATGACCAACTTTTGGGATCTACCTACAACCCCCTGACCCGCTAGGAATCTGTGTTCCTTCAATTCAACTGGAAAAAATCTCGTCTCTGGAAGGTAAAATTTTATTGAGTTATTTCCAACGGTTCACAAGTTACAGAATTATTTCCAAAAAAAGCGTTTTGGAACCACTGTGCGTTGTAAAATAAACATGTTTTAATTACTCTAAGATTCTTTAAATGTATAATTTCAAACCTTCAACGCCTTTGGTGGGGAACCAGAGTATCCAAAAAAACGACTTTTTTAGAGAACCGGTTTTCGGCTTAACAGAATAATCGCATTTTAGAAAAAACCGGTTTCCATGTTTTTACTCATTTAAACTTTTTAAGAAATATTTTTTTGTAATTTTTTTAAACAAAAGCTTAAATTTTACTGCGCAAAAATAATAAATTTTGGTGTGCATAATTTCGAAATTAAAGATTTCTGTTCACGTTATAACTTTAGAGAAATAATTTTTTTCTAATCTAAATATGTCCTTATTTATTTCATTTATCTTATTTAATAAACTTTCCTTAATATTTTATTCCTAATCTTTTTATTTGAAAATATGTATATATATATATATATATATATATATATATATATATATATATATATATATATATATATATATATATATATGCCCTGTAAATTTTGATATTTACAAAAATTGCAAAAAGTTATACCCCTAATATACGAGTATGTATGAATAATATCTTCTGTTAACTTTAAGATTATTATTGTTTTAAACAGTAAGATTAAAATGAAGTTGAACCATAAACATTTCATTTAGTTTAGAATATAAATAGTTATTTAGCTTGTAATAAATGTATTAAAAGAGACTAATACTAGCAACAGGTAGCAACTAAATTAAACCCAGCATATACTATTTAAGAATCTCACACTCTTTAAAAGCAATTTAGTTAAAGGACAAATAATTTTAATCTTCAAAGAAAATTGTTAAGCAGAAATTAAATACATATTTAGAATATAGTACATATGCATATATATACATATGTATATAACATCTGCATACACATATACATTTTCAACATTTCATTTAAGTATTTCTTGAAGGCTGAAAATAAAATTATTTTAAAATATAATTCCTTTAAGGTAAAAAATAATGTATTTCTTGGCCACAATAACAAGTCTAGATTAAGTAGGCAAATGGTTTAATGGGAAAATAATACTTACTGGAAAAAACCACCTACATAAGCCATTTTTAATGTGTTTATGTTTGTCAGTCTCTACACTCATAAAAATTTATCAGATTCGAAAAATGCAGGGTTTTTAATTTTTCTATAATTCTTTTACTTTTCACGTCTTTTATGTTTATACCAATATGAGATTAAATATTTAAAATTAAAAATTAAAAACGTATCTTAAAAACGATACTTTTTAATTTTATTCACACATATGGAGACCATTCGCCATTTTTAAAGTGTTCTCTTCTTATATCCGTAAACAATCTTTTGTTGTAAAGACTTATATGTGTTGGCTTTAATTTAACACTATTTGGTCCTGATTACCTCCCTTTATTGCTTATTAAATGTTTTTCCTCCCTGAAAATAGAGATTTATTTTTTAATTATTTGTAGTATGGGTTGAGTTGGAAGCTGGAGAAAGTGTGCTACCTTGGTCGGTCTTAATCATAGGTCAATGGCAGTTTAATAAATACACTGTGTCATGAGAGCTTTGAAGGCAGACAGGGTAACGGTTTATAGTGCCAGGAACAATGTGCTCGCGGTAGCAGTTAAGAATACTGCACCATCCGGTTCTTAATTGTGCTAATAGAGATCTAGTTTGCCTGGGAAAATTGTCTTTCATCCGAAATTGCAGGTGCATCTAGGACTTAGTTGTATCTATAGCCATTAATGGCTTCTGTGGTCGCCTGTTGATGCAATTCTTTCTATTCGTTCACCAAGAACAGTCGGTCGAGGTCGGGTGGGATGACAGTAGAGTATACCGTTGAAAAAATTTTGTATGAAGACCACTCACAGATCGGAATGCAGAAAAAATATATAAAAAAAATTATAATTCGTCTTAAGTTCCCTACCAGCGGTTGAAAATCACATTCTTTCCCAAAAAAAAATCGATTTTTTTACAAAATGGATTTAAAAAATTTTGAACTCGTTAAAAAATAAAATAAAATTAATATTATTTTTTGCAATAATTTCGGCCCATATAAAGTTCAAAGAATGCACTAAAAAGTCCTCTCCTAAACCGAATTTTCTGGAGGAAAAATTTTAAAATACTTTTTCCATAACAAACTGAAAATTACGAATTTATTGAGAACTATTTCGAAAAAAAAACTCTACTATTTTGACTACTATTTTGTTATATTGTTTAGTATTTTTTCTATACATATTCAGCTCATCAGTATGCATCGTTTGAGTGGTTTTCCTACATCAGAATCGTAGAAAGGCTGTTTCTCGAGACACTCTAATGTACAGTAACAAATTTAGATTAAGTAAGTACCTTGTAGCTGATTAGAACGTTCTTGGATGATAAGTAGGGTTAGAACCACCATCAATCTGTGAATAATGCCCAGGGGAAATGTTATTCACGCTAACTGTTATTCACAGAATTTATTAAAATAGCTGTTGTCAATTCTTTTACATTATTATCAAGTTTATAATAATAAATAATAAAATTAATACCGAAAATAAGTACAGCAAAATATGTTCGAAGGATTTCGAAAAAACATTTAATCACGAGATTAGTGCCATACAAATTATTACTTATTTTTAATGACATTTGACAATGACATATGTAACCCTAAGGCGAATGGCCCATTTTCTATGCTACATTTCGTTCATTTGAGACAAGAGGGTAATAATTCAAAATTTTAATTTAAATGATTTATACATCTTTTTTTTAAAAAAAGCGTTTTATTAATTGTAAAGTTCTAAAATAAGAATAAACTAAAATGTTATATCACAAAAAAAAAAAAAAAATATATATATATGTATATATATATATATATATATATATATATATATTCAGATTCATTAAAAGTATTAACTATTTTGGAAGTCTTCATACGATAACGTAAATGGGACATTAAGATCAAATTTGAAAAACATCCTGTGAGTTATACAAAATTATAAAAGCAAATATTCAAAATTTCAAAAAAACGTTAAACATACCATAAAAACAATAATATATGCCTAAAAAAATTATATGAAAAAATATGTCATAAAGCGTGAAATATACAAAAAATTCCACTTACAAATCGAAGTAAAAATGCGTTCATTTTTATAAAACGGATTAATATTTTATCGGGGGCTTCATTCAATGCACAGGAAAATATGTAACTGCTTATTTCCCGTTTCCCTGCTGGTAAACAATTTCTTAGTCCAACTCTATTGAATAAGTCAATTATAACAAATTTGAAATAAAGAAGTTTCTATAATGGTATTTGACAAGTATGATGGACTATCCTGATAGGTTCATCATTTCTCTTAGCTCTTATAAAAGTGTTCTTCTGGAATGGAGCTTAAATAGTCATAGAGGTCTTGGATATATTTCATAAAATTTGTTATAGTTATATGTAAGCATAAAATATCAAACCAAATATGCAAGGATTGGTTGTTGTTTTGATTGATATTATTTTATTTTTTTATTATCGCATCTTGCAGCGTTATTAGTCATACATTTACCCACCAAAGTGTTTACCATTATCTCAACGAATTTTGACTTTAGGACTTTTGATATGAACAAAATAACGAAAATATTTCAAAAATAAATAAATAAAAATTTCCTATAAAAAAAGTGTTTTTTAAATTTCTTTTGCTATTCGCAGACGCCAAAAGAAATGGATTTTTTTAAGGTTAAACTAATAAATGCCCTACTGAAAATTACAAATTTCCAAAATTACAAATATGTTACGAATTGACAAAATAAAATGGTTTTTTGTTCTCCTGAAACGTAGTCAAAAACCACATAGGACTTTTCTTTAGCGCACCGACGCACATTCGCCAAAACACCTTTTTTGGAAATAATTCTGTAACTTCTGAATAGTTGGAAATATCTTAAGTAAATTTCACCTGGCCAGAGACGAGATGCTTTCGAGTTGATTTGAAGGAGTACAGATTCCTAGAGGGCCAGGGGGGGGGGGTAGTGAATAAACCTCTAAAGTTGGTCATCTCGGGTATGCAATTGTTTTAAAAAATCGCTAAAAATTCATTTATGATTTGAAGAAAAAAGATTTACATATAGATAGTACTTAAAAACCCTACAAAAATACGCTTACATGTATGGGATATCTCTTTAGTTTAAGAGATATTTAGGTCGAAATAAAATTTTCACTAATTTTTTGACTCGTTTTTTTTAATGTTTTTTAACTTGGCGGACTCAATATTGGCCTTAATTTTTTTAAATATTCATCGGATTCCTTACAGGGTTCTAAATAATATTGCTGTAAGAATCGTATAAATATATAGATTAGATAAAAAGTTACATTAATCTGAAGTTGGAATTTAAAAAAAATTTCTTTGTTTTTCAAAAAAGGTGGCAATATTTTTTTACTTAAAAAGTTGTTTTTTCCTGGCCCATATAATTATTTTAATGTTTTCAAAGGGAATCTTAATGTAGATGCACTTTACATGCACACGAAGGCACTAGGGGCAACGGTCTCCCCACAAGCCCTATCTAAACTTTGTCAATTTTCCACAATTTTTTTAAATTTGTGTTTTAAAATTCTCAAATCACAAAGCTTGGATCAAACAAAAATTATGTTAATTAAATACCCCCTTATATTGGGTAAACACACAAAAATTATTTTCTGACGGACGCATCTGATAACGAAATGAAAAAGTAAGTTTTTAAAACACTTTTTTCCGGGTTGAGATTTTGGGTATTTTGGTACAAAGCAGTGGGTGTGTTTTTAATTCGCTGATTTTAAGGCAAGTCTTTCTATATTATGTCAAAATTTCATTTGAATACTTGTTTAAATTTTATTTAGGTCCAAATATTAACATTATTTTTAAAAAATATACTTAAAATTTGAATTTTAAGTTTTTCAGGTCATGATCTAAAGAAATTTTACCGTATTTGATATACATATTTTCACTAATACCAATTAGGGCCAATATTGAGCCCGCCAAGTTAAAAAACAAAAAAAAAAAAAAAAAAAAAAAACGAGGCTAAAAATGAGTGAACAAATTTATTTAGACCTATATATTTCTTAAACTAAAATAGATAATCTACGCAAGTAAGCGTATTTTTGTAGGGATTTACAAGGACTATCTATATGTAGAAATTTTTTCTGTCAATTCAGAATTCAATTTTTGTGAACTAAAATGTCTTAACCTATTGAATCATACGTTAAATAATCTCATTTAATATGGATTATATTAATATTGTACATTTTTTTTAGTCTGCTGTTAATTTCTGAACTAACCTTTCATTTGACCCCTAACAAAATAAATTTTTAGTGCGGTTTAGTAATAGTACTTGTATAAATAAATTTGTACATACCTTGTACATACCTTGTAATGTAATACATACATTTAATAGGTTTTCTTTCTATAAGTTGAAAACATAAAATTATAGTATTATTAGATTAATTTGTGGTAAATGTTATTTATATTTTTATACTGTTTATGACATTTCTTAGTCATAATACACATCGCACAGTGGTCCCAAAACGATTTTTTTGGAAATAATTCTGCAACTTTAGAACTACTAGATGTATTTTAGTGAAATTTCACATAGCCAATCCCGATGTGTATTCCAATTGATTTGGATGAGCACAAGTTCTTAACGGGTCTGGGGACAGGGAATAAACCTTCAAATTTGGTAACCTCGGGCATGGAAATTTCTTTAAAAAACCGCCAAAATTTAATTTCATTTGTGATAAATAGTCCTTATAATTCTCTATATGCTTACATGTGTGGGATATCTTTTTTACTTTAAGAAATATTTAAATTTTTACTTTAAGAAATATCAAATTTTGTCCCGTTTTTGGATATGTTTTTTTTTTTTAACTTGGCGGGTTCAATTTGAGTCATAAAATATTTCTAAAATATTCTCTGAATTCTGTACAAAATTTTAAATAATTTTTGTGCAAGAATCATATACCTATGTAGTTTCAACAAAAAGTTATATTATTTTGAAGTAGAAAATTAAAATAAAAAAATGTTTTTTTACGATTTTTCTCAAAAAAGTGGTGACATTTTTTCCCTTAAAACTCCATTATTTTCCTCTGGACCATACATTTTTTTATGCGTCTAAAAGAATGCTTAACGTAAATGTAAAGCAAATCCAAGGGCATTTGGGGTAACAGTCTCTGCACTAGCCCTATCAAAATTTCGTTAATTTTATTTATTTTATTTTATTTTATTTTATTTTTTATTTATGATGATATTCAAGAGGTTCTTGATACATTCGCTGTAAATGAATATTTAATTGAAATAAAATGAATTTATTGAATAAAATGAAATAAATAAAATATACTTTTTATGTTTTTTATTAGAGTAGTTATTTTAGGTTGTCCTTATATTCCGAAATACCCAAAAATCTCAGTTCGGGAAAAACTTGTTTTAAAAATTGATTTATTTAGTAAAATGGTCACCCTGTCGCTGTCAGAGGCGTGGCTTATTAAATATTTTTGTGTGTTAGCGAATATACGCAGGTATGTAATCAAGGTTTTTTTTTATTTAAGCTTTGACATTATTGAGCTCCATAAATAAATAAAAAAAATTTAATTAACTAAATTCTGATGGGCTAGTGGTCCAGAGGAAAAATGGATTTAAAAGTAAAAAAATGTCAGCACCTTTTTGAGAAAAATCACAACTTTTTTTTTTTAAATTTTCTATTTCAAAATATGATTTATATATGATTATATGATATTCGCACGAGAATTATTTAGAATTTTGTACAGAATCTAAAAAATATTTTAGAAAATTAGGACTCAAATTGAACCCGCCACGTTAAAAAAAAAACTAAAAAAACTAAGGACAATCCATGTGTAAAATTTTTTTTTCAATCAAATCATAAATTAAATTTTGGCGATTTCATTTAAATACATCTAGTAGTTCTGAAATTACATAATTATTTCCAAAAAAATGGTTTTAGAATCACTGTGCATCGTGTCTAAAGCAGGGATGGGAAATGACTTATTTTATAATGTATATTGTTTTTAACAATAATGGTACCAATTTTTTTTAATATATTTTAATTATAAACATTTACATAGAGATTTAATATATTATAAACATATTTTTATTAAATATTTTAAATTTGCAGCAAAAAATTTGTTGAATTCAACTCGTCACAATAGAGAAATTAATTACAATTCTTTCTTTTGTTACGAATGTGAAATAGAAATAATTCGTAAAATAACTCTCGATATATCTAGGAACAAAAACATACAAAAAAACATTTTTGAATGTTTGTTCCTCCACTCCGTCCAGTATATTTATTAACTCAACATTTGTTTTCGTATTTGTGAAAATGTTTTACGAAGGGGAAACAAGTAGGAATAATATTGATGTCTTCAGAAAAAAACATAAATCTCAATTGCACTTTCTAATGATTCCAATTAAATAACCAAAAAACTACTATTATATATATATATCACCCAATTAAATAATCAGATTTCATAATATTTGCAGTTATATTTTGTTAAAAAAAAAAAAAAAAAAACTATTTAAATTTTGTTGTTACATTTCACAGTCTAGGAGATGTATAAAGTACCTTTTCTGGGCGCTTTTACCCGCAAAACTCCAAATTTCTAAAAATGTCGGGGGAGAGACATATAAAGTACAATTTCTATCGAGCATTGTGTCGGCATTAACAACATTAAACTTTTTAAATATTTTAGTTAAAAAAGTAAAATAAATAATAGGATTTGCAAAAAGTACCAGCAACATGTTTGATATATTTGTGACAAAGAAAGAAAACTATTTAAAATTTGTTTCTATGGTTTTTGGTTTAGAGCACCAATAAAGTACCAGTTTTTTCATCCCAAACGTTCAAAGGTTTAAAAACTACCAAATTATTTATATTATTTTTTATAGAGAAGAATGTGACTAATAGGCCTTGTGGATTCTCAAAAAATAAAAAAGTACTATTAGAAGAACGAAATCCCCTCTTATGAATTCTAATTCACTTAGGACCATATGTCTTTAATTTTAAGTTTTCTAGGCTCAATATTACAGAATATTAAAGAAGTACAATTAGAAGAACGTAAAAGTACCACGTAGTTACCACTTGTGGATTCTCACTCATTAGCACCACATATATTCAAGTTCATGTTTCTAGGTTCAATATAAAAGAAAGTTCAAAAAGTACCAAAAAAAGAACGAAAACGTACCAAAATTCCCTTCTTATGAGATCTTATTCATTTAGAACATTTAATTCCACGCTTCTACGTTAAATATTTTACAAAATTCTAAAAATACTATCAGAAGAACGAAAAATACCACAAAGTCTCCCCTATTGAATTCTTACCCACATAGGGCCATGTATGTTCAATATTATAGAAAATTCAAAAAGTACCATTATAAGAACGAAAAAGTTATTTTTCGTTAAGTTACGAACATGATATATATTTTATTGGTGTGTATACTGGTTTAGAAGATACATAAGGTGCCAAAAACGTACCAAAATATAACTTTTACTCCTTTTCTCAAAAAAAAAAAAAAAAATACCAAACACCTGTCTGTTTATTTTTTAAATAAATAAGAGTAGGTATTAACTTTTTTATATTTACATTAATTTAGGAGATATAAGGTTACCGATTTCTATCTCTCTAGCTTCAGGCGTTTGAGCTGTGCAATGACTATATATACTGAAATTTCGAAATTGAATATTTTGGATTTAGCCTCAAAAGTAGAGTTTTATAATAAAAAAGATGCTGATATTTAAATAAAAAAAATGTAAATACGATTATATCAAATTGTATCAAATGGGTCGAAGTAGTAACACAGATTTAAAAATGTATCAAAAAAAGTACAATTGTACCCCTTTCGCCATCCGTGGCCTGAAGTCAGTTTTTTTTCTTTATTCCTTTGAGGTAATTTGGTTTTTAGTTGACGATGTTTAAATATAAATCTTAATTTTAATAAATAGAAAACATGATCAAATAATTTCTTCATATTGAAGAACATTGAAGTTTTTTCCTGAAAATTGATTTAATTTTTTAACTTAATTGAGCAAGAAACATTTTCCAGTTATAATCATTTAGTACGTCTTTTAACCCTAATTGGCAACACGGGGATTTATCAATTTTGATATGTACATGAGATAACTAAGTTTTAAGCTTATAAATCACCTCGTTAGAACTAATAAAATATTAAATTAATAAAGTCGTGATAAACTGTTAAAAATGCTGGAGGTGCACCATATTTTTAAATATAGCTTGTGAACAAATCGTTCAACAAAGTGTAAACGCTTAGAGATTATTTGTTTGAATCTTGCAAAATTTTTATATTGGAAAATGCATACGGATTTGAAATCACAAATTATAAAATATGTTTTAGTACCGTCAAACAGATATAACAAAGACAACTTGTTTATGGTTCTTTGATCCGACTGCTAGTCGACTATGCTGCAATCATATTTAGAACATCGGCATTGGGTTCTTTAACCTGCCTCAAACGCTTGCTTGTTGTCAAATATCTAAGTCGGTTCTCAAAAAATCTAAGGCTATAAATGTGTTAGTAAAAAATTCATTGAAAACCAAAACAATATGTATGCCTTTTTGAGAATTATTTTTAATTGAGTTTTTGTTAGTTTCATATCTATGGTTTCAACGAAACCCAATTAGAAAATATACCATGAATGCTGGTATTTAATTCTGTTGCAGGGGTGTAACTAAAGTCCTTAAACTTTGTTTTGGGTCCGCCTAACAGAGACAACGAGGGCAGTTACCGTTTACAACTTGTTTAATTAGAAAATTTTAATTGAATTTCAAAATTTTATAATTTTGTTTCCAAAATTAAAATTGATTTGTATTTTATATCATTTGTATTTTACAAATGGCTATTTATATTTCTGAAAAACAAAAACAATTGCAGTACGTGTGTTTTTGGAGTATTTTTTTTCAATTAAGTTTTTTTTAAGTTACTTACATATCTATGTTAATCTATGTTCTAGTATATCAATTCGAATTAAGAATAGCGCTCGAAAAATGTGTTAATCATTTTTAGATTTTGTTTTTTTAAATTCTAGTTTTAAATTTAAAAGAGAAAATATTTTTTTTATTAGTTTTTAATAAAATATTTTATATTTTCTTTAATACCCTGAATAAAAGCCTTATTGTGTTTTTGTTTACTTTTTTGTTGGAATTGGTACACTTACTTTTAAACTTTTTTTTTACTCAGCTTTAAGTGTTCTTTAAACATTTTTTACTTTTCAAATGGGCTGAGTTTTGGACGGTTTAGTGGATTATCATCTCTTGGTACATAATAGCACCACTTATTTGATACCACTCAGCTATTTTTTTTTTTTTTTGTAATTTTGATATGCGATATTGGGACAGAAAAAATACCATTCGTTGTGCTTTCTAATGATAAAAAGCAAGGAATGATTTTGGGTTTTAAAATAAACTTAACAAATGTTGATTATTTTTGATTTTTATTTTATTGCTCAACTTTTAATGATTTTTTTTAAGTTTTATTTTTTTGTTCAACTTATAATAATTATTTTTTCGATCAACTTATAAAGATTATTTTGTGATTTTTATTTTATTGCTCAAAGAATACAACTTATTCCCAATTCTTTGTGAAAAATTAGGTTTTTTTTTTTTTTTTGTTATAAATTCGATTTATCACCAAAATTAAGATTTTTTTTAATAAAAACCTTTTGATTTGTACTAATAATCGAAATTATTTCTAAAAATCAAAATTTTTACTAAAAATCAAAATTTTTACTAAAAAATAAAAAAAATTACCAAAAATCAAATTTTTTTCTAAAAATTAAAATTTTTACTAAAAATCTACATTTTTTCTAAAAATCTAAATTTTTACAAAAATCTAAATTTTTACTGATAATCGTAATTCTCTTTTAAAAATCGGATTTTTCACTAAAATTCGAAATTTTTACCAAAATCGAAACTTTCAAATCAAATTTCAGTAAAAATTTTGATTTTCATTACAAATGAAAAGGTTTTTATTACAAAATTTGAATTTTGGTGTTAAATCGAATTTATAGCAAAAAAATCAAATTTTTCTCTAAGAATTTGGAATGAGTTTTATTCTTTGAGCAATAAAATAAAAATCACAAAATAATCATTATAAGTTGAGCGAAAAAATAAAATTCAAAAATAATCATTATAATATGAGCAAAAAAATAAATCTAAAAAATAGTCATAAAAATTGATTTTGTTAATAAAAATCAAAAAATAAAAAATCATTCCCAATTTCGATAGATCCTGATCTGAGAATTATTACATCTCTGTATTTAACACTTTTATACGGTCATTACTTTTTTCTAGCGCTCCTATAAGAAACTTTTTACTATGCGGTTCTTCAGGCTAACTTTTTTAAACTTTTCTGATAAAATATACTGAGCATTTCACATTCCATCCAAAGATGTAGAGATTTTCTCTTAAAATGCGTTTGAAAATGAACTTTTTCTTCGGTTATTAAAGTTTCTTTTGGTGATCGTGAACTTTTTATATTTGTTTATTACTCAAGAAACTGTGTTTCTCGACTCACTTGCATTTCTAGCAATTGTTTTATATGGTCGAAATGTGTTTTGATTATAAATTTTAATTCTGCGTTTGCATGAATTTTGTTCAATTTTTATTTTAAGAAAAATTAATTACACTTTTACAAAAAAATTTTGCATGTAGTTGCAGAGAATAATAACAAATGTAAACAAGTTAATGGTACAATTTTACTTCAATTAAAAGTTACAAGTCTTAAAGCGTGCACAAATTTTTTCGTGCGCAGTCCTTATATCTCAAAACATTCAATGAAATCTATAATATAATTGGAAATATTTGAAATTTATATATGTATGTAAATAGATAATATTAAAATTCAATTACAATTTTTTGAAATATTAATAGAAATGGTGTAGAATAACATTAACTGCAAATAATTTGTAAAATATTTGTACTTTACATATTGATTATTGTTTAAACAACTGTGATAATAAAAGGTATTTATGTATAATTATTTTAAATAGTTGTACAAAAATATTTAACTAAAATTTTATTTATTTATGAATTGAAATAAATACATAATATGCATGTATTTAGATGAAATATTTTACGTTTCAAAAACTTTATGGAATGATTAAAAATGTACACAAAAGACCTTCCAGACAATTTATTAAGAAAAAAAACAAAACATTTGAAATTTGCACTTAAATGACTTTTCTAAGTGTTATCAGCAATCGTGTATTTTTAATATATAAATTAATAAACAATATATATATATATATATATATATATATTTATATATATATATTTGTGAAATGCGATACAAATGTTCAATATGTACTATAAAAATACTACAATAAATAAATAAAATGATTCATGGATTTATTAAAATATAATAAATAAAATAATTGAAATAATCAGCAAAATGTAGATCACAGATTTATTGTATATCGTTAAACTAGAGGGTATACATAATTTGTTTAATTTGTTAAGAACAATTTTGAATGAAGGTATTAATTATCCTTTTGTTATATTTTATATGAATTTAAGATAAAATTGAGGTTAAAGCTTTTGTAAGCTTTTAATATTAAAGCACTCATATTTGCAGACTGCTACACTTCAAATATTCTGAAATAATTATTTAATCTTCAATAATTTACAGCGAACGAGTAGTTAACATTTAAAATTAATAGGGATCAATATTTTATATAAAATTCAATGTTAATATTTTTCAAGCAAAAACACTTTCTAACAAATTTCCGAGACATAATGAATTCTGTCAGAATTATGTAACTGTCACCACCACTATATATGGTATATTTTAGATTTCTTTTTAATAATTTAAATTTAAAAACATATTTTCTCTGATTCTGATTAATCTTGGGTTACTGAATTTATAGATACATAAAATATTCAGTTTTATTTGTAAAATGTAAAATGTTTAACCATTTTAATATAACCTCACTAAACACATTCAAAATATTTCAGTAACTCATATCATACATATGAAAGTTTTTTGATAACGTCTGCTGATTAACGAAAGAAATTTTTTCCATGCATTTGCGCTTTCCTTTTGTGGTATATCTAACTTATCTTATCACATAAATATGTAGATATAGAAATGAAATTGTTAGTTTTTACATGATTTTAAAATACAGAATTTTATACTCGGAAAAAATGTATTAGTATTTTAAAAGTAATTCCATTCGTAATAATTTTCTTGATAGCAATTTTATAAAGAAGTTTCCAAACAGGTTAGGTTTGAATGAAATCCTACAAGAGAAGTGTTCATATTCAATTCTCTTAGTATTTACCTATAGTCTACAAACTCTGCATTGGCACCATAAACACAGTTGCAGTTTGCAACTGGTTTACTAACTAATTGCTTCAATTTTATAAACAATTACGAGCAAATAAATAGGTTCACTTCGTAAGCTCTTTTTTATTTGTTCCTAAAAAAATAATTATATAGGACTTATTTGTGCCGAATTGCATTAAAATATTTATATATTATAGTCATTTATGAGCGTTTAACCAGTATTTCGGGTGGATATTTGTATGGGTGCTATGTGATATAATAAACCGATCACAATCAATATCAATAAGCTTTGTTAATGTAAAAAAAAAAAATAATAATAATAATTATTCGTATCAAATTTCATCAAGATATCTCTAAAATAGCAACCTGGACTTTGTCCACAAAATTTACGTTTGCAAAAATCACTGTGTATAAAAAATGCATTAACAAATAAACATTTTAGACATTTCATAACAGAAATAAACCAAATTAATAAACGTAAAAAGAATTGGACCGAATCCGATCGAATTCCAAACGTTTCAGTCCACGAAACTATACAGTATAACACTTTAAATATGATGTCAAACGTTAATTTCTACAATAAATTTTTAAAATTTTATAAATACGGGCCACCGACATTCATTCTTTAATTAATACATACCTTCCTTTTTACCCCTTAAGGTTGTGCGAGTATTGAAAATAAAACAAACGTAAAAATGTCAATTTACTAAGTGAAGTGTTGGAAATCTGTACACCATAAAATTTTTATCGATTTAAGGCATTCAAAATTTTAATTTAATAAGACTAGATCAGTGATTACGACCACTGTGCGAGGAAGACTGCAATACATCATGAGTCACAAATTGGCTAAAATGAATCAACAATAAAATTCGCGACATATATCAACAATAAATCTATTTACCATGCTGGCGCGGTGTTAAAATTCCATCTTCATAAGCCGGAGGCAATGAACGTGGGTTAAACAACTGAATATCCCAATGATGAATGATGAGGATTATTGCAAGAACCATAAAAGGAACGATATTTATCACAAGGATTACCACTGATGCTTGAATTCAACCTCTGTAGTATTAGTGATAATATCATCAACGTTATCAATATCATCATCAGTTTTAAATTTGTAAATAGTTTTTATGCCCTTCACCACAGGTGTGAAGCGTATATATAAGTTTCTCATTACGTTTGTAATTTAGAAAATTTTCGTCGGAGAGCAAAAAGTTTATATTTTCTGGATCCATTTTTGTATCCGTTTGTCGGTTGAAATGGCGTTTATGAATTCAACTGATAACTGCCACATAAAATATATATTCAAAGATCATATTTAAAATGATTTAAATGGCGTTGGAGAAGCCTCCCGATATCATAGATATATGATATATATATCAGAATTTTTTTCCAGAACTTTTCTATTGAAACTCGGAAAAAAACCGGTTCAAAAATAGATATTAAAAAACGGATTTCGATTTTCTGAAGCCCCTATATAAGCTAGGGACTTCGTTTTTGTAAAACAAAATCTGAAATTTTTTTCTGAATTTTTGTGCCGAAGAAATGAACTCAGTCGGTCCATTAGTAACAGAGATATCGACCAAAACGCATTTTTGGCCAATATTCAAATCCTAAATAATCTACGGATCTGGTTTTTATATAGATCGATCACAAATATTTTTCTTGAATTTCGGTTTTTTGAATCAACCAAATCGATTCATAAGCAACCGAATTATTGGCAAATCTGTTTTTTATTTATTTAATATCTTCTTCCCTTATAGTTGTTATTTGCTTAGTTACTGAAAAATAACAACAATAAATTAAGGCATATTGGTTTTTTCAACTTTTTTGAAGCAGCTATGAGACTTTTCTCTATCACATAAAAATCGGAAATTTGTTTAAGAATCGTCGTTTCATAAATCTATCACAAATATTTTTTTCGAATTTCGGTTTTTTAAAACAGTCAAATCAGTACATAAATTTCCCCCATACCCTTTTTGAATTTAATATTGTCTTACATTTATAAAATATTTGTTCTGTACCGAAGTGATTATATCTTCCTTAAAGATATGTGAACTTTTGTAAAATTCCAAAGTATTAAATTTATTATTTACTAGCTTTTACCGGTGAGCTTCACTTCCCTATTTGATACGATAACTAATATTTATTTTATATGGGAGCTAATTGACCTATCCACTCTATTCGAAAGTTGATATGATATTTTTTTTAACCTTTTTAAGACTTTTTCTGTAATAGTCCTTTAGATGAGAAAATTTATATATTCTTTGTATGGGGGCTACATCTCCCCCTGGACCTATCCTTTCTATTTTCATTTCATCAATGCGATATGATGAGATGAAGGTTCCCACGAGATTTGAGGGATCTCACTGTAATAGTTCCTTAGATATGCCACAATGATTACTTGCTTTATATAGGGGGTACTACTCCCCCTGCTCCAATCGAAAAATAAAATCATATTTTAATAGGATGATGCTGTGGAAATTTTAAGCAAATTGGTTCATCCGTTTTAGAGTTATAAAAAAGTTGGCGTAAAATATGGGCATGGCATCCGATGAAGATCCAACATAACATATAACATTATACAGTGCAATCACTATCTGTGCGTCAAATTTCATGAAAATAGCTTCATTAATAACGAGCAAAATGAAAAAGTGAAAATGGGGATGTTACGTCCAATCGATATTTGACATAGCACTGGTACTACCTGTGTGTCAAATTTCGTGAAAATCGGTTCAGCCGTTTATACGTGATTGATACACAAACAAATATATATATATATATATATATATATATATATATATATATAATGTACATCATTTTCATATAACACATCGCAACACGGGTGAAGGTACAGCCAACTTGTTTTATTATTGCATTTTCAATACCTTTTTGCACAAAAATTATTTTTAATGGACACTTAAATAAACAAAACTAAATTCGAACAATTTCGGAGTAGATACCTAACTCCATTAGGTAAAATATATATAAATTATGAAGTGACTTAAATAATAAAACTTAGTATTTTATATTCATATAAAAAGTAATTAACTAAGCCGAATTAGGAAATATTACCTCGATTTTTTTTGTGTAATAATTATGGTTCATAATAAAGTAGTTTCCTTGTTTTAGGCAAAAATGTACAAGACCGTAATTTTCAATCGCTTGCAGGTAAAAAAAAACAGTTTTTCGGGACACTTAATATACATGTACATATATAAGTTTATTCCGAGGTTTGATGTTTTGAAAGATCAAAATGTCACTTTATTTCTGTCAGAACTATCGATTTCATGTAATCTGTTCTAAATTTTGACTATAGAAAACGGCAAACATAAATAGATTTATATAACCAGCAACACAACAATAATAAATGCAAGAATGGTGTAACCATATAACACGGTGTATGCATAAGATTGTTAAATTACCCTCGTAACATACTTATTTTACCTTTTTTATAAAATAAATACATGCATACATATATACATACACACATGTATGTAAGTTTGTATTAATTTAAACATTAGCGGCTTTTGCACTCTCGATGTACATATTTCTCAGAAATATGTATATTTATATAAAAATAAAATATGTATAATTAAATTTATTAATAAATGATTGTTCTACTTTAAACGTTATTTAGGTTATTCAAATATCAATAACACTGGTCGGCAAAAAAATTTTTCATCCTTCTTCAAAAAAAAAAAAAAAAAAAAAAAACACAAGTAAGAAAGATATAGTCGATCAAACCCGACCATATGTGTATGTCCATCAAAATTCGTGGGGGGTCTTATATTAGACATGTGAACAATTGTGGACCGATACTTTTACTAAGTGTAAAATAAAATATGCGAACACAGAATATTACGTTAATACTAATATTTATATGAATTTATACACTTTAGGGTGATTCCCGAAAGAGGGCTTATATGGGAGCTATAGTAAATTATGGAGCGATCCTCATAAAATTGGTCACTGTGATTTCTACTTATATAAAACTTATTTGTGTCGAATATAAACTCGATAATAACATGTGTATGTGATTTATTCACATTAAAGTGATTTTCGGAAGAGGTTTTTATATGGAAGCTATGATCAACTATGGACCGATCTTCATGAAATTTGGCACAAAAGTTTGATACTTATACAAAACTTCCTTACACCGAATTTCATTAAAATATTGCTATATTTAAGGCATTTATGATCGTTAAACCCCTATTTCGGGAGGACATTTGTATGGGGGCTAGGTGAAATAATGGACCGATCATAACCACTTTCATTAGGCTTCGTCCTTGTGTCATGAAAGTCCCACGTGCCAAATTTCAATGAATTATCTTCAAAATTGCAATCTGTACTTTGTGTACAAGGTTTACATGGACAGCAAACCAGAAGTCTAGCCAGCCAGACGGACGAACATCGTTATATAAACTCAAAAAGTGATTCTGATTCGATTGGTATACTTTAAGGTGGGTGTTGGATGATTTTTTCTGTGCGTTACAAACATCAGCACAAACGCATAATACCCCAACCACCTATGGTGATGTGGGGTATAAAATAATATGTGGAATAGATGGAAATTGATGACCTGCTAAACTCGGCATGTCTAATATCTCCCCCTTAATAAGTCGAATATACGAATATATTTTGCCATAACGCGACAACGGGTTGGCCGATTTAGACAATTGGAACACTAAAAGATGCAGACGAAAATTATACTTCAGTAATCTTAACATTATTTTTGTTTTATCTGTCTACCAGTTTCGGAGTTATTCAGAAATTAGTGTCGGAAAAACAATTTTTCATTTTCATAAGAATTTATTTTTATGAAATAAAACCGGAAAAAATGTGCAGTTTTTAATCCATTATCATAGAGTTGGTATTACTATGAATAAAATAAGCCATGTAATTAATTGCAATTAATTGTAGGTATAAAAGGGTGTTTTCACTTAATTGTGAATAAAATCAAGATTTGTGTGTTAATTTTGGTGATACATGACTTATTTTATTCTTAGCACTCACTACCAGTTTTATGTTAAAGATAAAAAACATACAAATTTCTGGCGTTTTCACTTTTTAAAAGAACTTTTAAGAAAATAAAACTTTCAATTTTGCAAGAAAAAATTTTTCGGAATCTTATTTCTAAATCTAAAACTATAGTTTTAGCCTCAAAATTTTCTTTTGAGCTTCTAGAATGTGAACAACAAAGAAAATAATTTCTTATTTGATATTACTAATTTCATTTTTACAGAATCATCAATTTAAGCATTTTTGGATATTTATTTGTTCAAAAAATTTGAGATTATTATTACTAAATCGATTATAATTATTTTTTAATATAATTCATTAATCATAGAAACAATTTATGAATATAATTAAAAAAAAAAAAAAACAAATCTTATAAAGGCGAAAAATCGCACAAAATTTTTGAAATGCGTCATCAAAAAGGAATTATAGTTCCTTTACTTTTATAACTTCAAATCATTGGGTTATTTTTAATATGAAACATATTTATCACAAGTTTGAATGAAAAATTTTTGGGCGATTTTTGATGGATCATTTTGCTGGCAGTCGTTTTATGCTTTTTGCCGATCAGTGTAATTAAGATAGTTTTTAAGAGCAATTTTAACAGGTTTTATTCATAAATATAAATATAAACGTTAAATATTTTGTTTGCGTCAGATAAATTTGTTTGAATTTTTAAATTAAAATTTTATTTATATGGTTTTTTACAACTTTTTAACTCACAAATGTTTTAATAACTATAAATTTTAACGGCATATAAATTTATGCATTTTTTTATCTATTTAAAAATTTCAAATTATATATATAAATTGATTTATATATTTTATTTATTTTAGACTATGATCCAAAAGTGGTAGAACAAAAAGAACAGGCCCAACCGGCTTGTCTACCCTTGAGCTATGTTTTACGTTTTATATCGGATGATGCACGTAAAGAGAGTCCCTTCCTCACCGCAAATACAGCGGGCGTTGAACTTAAACGCAAGCTGGCGATTAAACATCACAGCTATAGCATGTCTTCGTCAAATCGCAGCAATACGCCTACCGGTGAGCTATAATCAAAATCTAATTACAATTTAATCATGTAATTTTTAGTGTTCTAACGAACTTCTTAAACTGTTAAGTTTTTTCTTTTTTAAATACGTCTTTTTAAAAAAGTTAAAATAATTGGAATTCGATGGGACACTATTTTTAATTTAATATTTAATAATCTTTTGTTTTCCATTTTATAATTTGTTTTACAATTTTAGGCAGTGAAATGGATGAAGATGAAATGGTTGTTTCTGAATCAGAGGATAGCAATGATTCCTGGACAACCGAAGAATTTAGTTCTGAATTCATAATGCGCTATGGCAGCAGGTGGGATTGGCTCTCTGCCATCTTTTATTTAATGCTCAATGCTTTCTATTTATAAAAAAAATTATTTGTAATTATTTTTTATGTAATTTTTTGTGTATTGTCTTGGGCTATATAAAGGCATTCCGGATCCGGCAGCAATGGCACACCGGGGAATGAAAAACCATTTGCCTGTCCTGTTCCGGGGTGTAAAAAACGCTATAAAAATGTAAATGGCATTAAATACCATTCGAAAAATGGTCATAAAAAGGACGGCAAGTAAGTGTAATAATAGAATACGAAAAAAAACATGAAAAAATACAATTAAAACTAATAATTTGTAATGAATTTAAAAATTTATTTATCTAGAGTGCGTAAAGGCTATAAATGTCATTGTGGCAAAAGTTATAAAACTGCCCAAGGCCTTAAAAGTCATGCTTTGGTGGCACACAACTCTTCGCCGGAAAATGTGTTGGCAACACAGACTTTAGGTAGTGTACTGACCACCACTGGCGGAGGTATACTAATGCATCGCAGTAGCTCGCCTTCACAGTCATTAGGCTCTTTAAGTCCGTCTAGTATAAGTAATATGTCCAGCGGTGCGAGTAGTTGCCATGGTAGCGGTGGACATTTCTCAAATAGCAGCAGCTCTAACAATGGAGCAGTTGGTTCAACGGCTTGTCTAGCTCAAGCTATAAACGGAACAACTCTAAATATACAACCTCAACAACAGCAGCAACAATACACTACAACTGCCAATAATCATCAGCAACAAGTTATTACTGCTGGAGGAGTTATAAGCAGTGTTACAGTACCATCGGGAATAACGGGTTCAATAGCAGCAGCCACTGGCTCAGTAACACACAACACAACCGCAACAGGTAACAGCAATAACTTATTACGCAACACCATTAATTTGGTGTCATTGAAAACCCATAACAGTGGCAACATCAACCACAACGGTAATAATAGTAACAGTAGTAATGGTAACATTACAGCTACACTGGCTACTACAAAAACAGCAGCAGCCACAAATTTATTGGCTGCAAATGCAGCTGCTAGTAAAATTTTAAAATTAGCCACTAATGTTGCTGCCGCTGCTGCAAATAATGCCGCCACCAACTCCAGTGCTACAAGTACCACGTCAATGGTGGTGGAGCAACAGCAATTTTTAAATAAACAGCAAACGGTTACAGCGTCTTCAACACCTACTAAAATAACTTTACCAAATTTGGTAAATTTAGGTATTTTAACACCCGCAACATCGCCAACGAAAACTACACAGTCGTTAACATTTACTCAACAACAACATCATCATCACCAACAGCAGCAGCAGCAACAGACGCTTACCAATGCTCTGAATAGCTTAACAACAGCAACACATATTATGCAACAACAACAACAACAGCAAAAAACGTTGCAAACAATTTCCAATAATTCTTCTACTACTAACAACAATAATAATAATAATAATCATATATCAACTACAAACAAAAATAATATATTGCTAGTTGAACAACACCATCAACAGCAAAATCTAAATCAACAACAACTACAACAACAAACACAGTCTCAATCATCATCATCATCACAACATCAACAACATCTTCCATTAACTCCCATTAGTCCAAATAGTGTAAGTTTACAACACCAACAAAAAAGCAATGTTGTTGCTGTAGCAAATGTTTTAAATGCCACCTTGCAACAACATAAAAACAAACACCAGCAACAGCAAATTGTTGGTAGCATACATTTAACACAAATTACCAACAATGGCAATGGTAATGGGAATAAGCAACAAACAACACAACTTTTAACAACAGCTGGCTCTTCTACCTCGCCACCACTTTCTAACGTAAATTCTCCCAACAGTTCCAATGGTGGTAGTGGTGGTAGTGGCAGCGGTAGTAGTAGTATTGTTTGTTCCCCAATATCTCACAGTTCATCGCCAGACGTTGTGGCTTTAACTGTTGCCGTTGCTGATGCTGGCGTTAGTTCTATTAGCGAGGAAACGTAGCCTATACTAAAGAAACTTTTAATGCGTCGTAAATTTAAGTAGATTTCTATTACATACATATACAAATATTCTCCATTCTCTCTAAAATTTTTTGTATGTTCTTTATTTCTTTGAATTTGATGTTGTATTGTATGGTTGATTACCTTATAAATCTAGTAATGAGATTTGGATAATATTCATATAAGCCACTTAAAAATATAGTCAAATAAAAGGGACTAACTTTTAAGACCAAATTTTAACTACAAATTTTAGCTTAGCCAGTGTTTAAAATTTTCGTTATGACTTTGAAATATTTTTTTATGTCTAAAAGAAAATATCGAAGGTTTTAATTAATTTGTTCTTATTTTCTTAAAAATTTGTGATACAACATTAAAATTCCATGTGATAATTTTTATGATTTTCAAGATAAAAATTCTTCAACGATAAACTTACTTGAATATATTATTATGGGATGAAAAGTTAATGACGATAAACTTAATTGTCTACATACATGAAATTTGGTATCAAATTATATCTTTGAAATTAATGTTTCTGCTTTAATTAATTTTAGACAAAAGCATGTAATTATCAGTAAATTCTAGAATTCTAGAAAAGTATAACATTCAAATAATCGTTAATCACTGTAGTTTATGGCAATCTTAATAAAAATTACAGTTCAAATAATATCAAGAAATCTGTTAGTGTGGTCTATTAAATCTAAATTACCGAAAAATATAAAAAATATGATAACATTTTTAAGCGGCTTTTTGATAGTTAAATTAAAAACAGTACTAACACTTAAACAAACTTTTCATTTAATTAAAATAAATACCGTTAAAGTTGCATTTAAAAGCTTTAGTATACGATTTATAAACAAGCTTAAATAATCTCAAATAATACAAATTATTTAAACAAATTAACATTACACACTCATAATCATATGTAAAAAAATACTACTGTAGACTGCTAGTTTAGAATATTTTTTTTTTTTTTTTTTTTGTTTTTATTATTATTGTCATTAGTTTTAGAATTATTATAAAAATTATTGTTTTATTTTTAGTGCAATATTTGTTCTTTTTTATTATATTTTAACTGCAACACACTCTTACATATATGTATTATAAATAAATAAAAAAAATAACTACTGATCTCCTATATTTTTAAAATATATGAAAACAAAATTCTACTAAATTGATGATTTCAAAATTCTTATTAATTTTTAAGAACAAAAAACATAACTCTCCTCAAGTATTATTTATTAGGTTTCCTAATTAGTTCTGATATGTGTATGAAATATGTATAAATACAAATTATAAAAGAATTTATTAAATTTAGTTAAACCATATGTGTAACTTTATGTCATTGAAAAGGAAAAAAAAAACAAGACTATTTTTAGTTATTATTTAATTCAAACAATTTTATTAATTTGAAAATTGGTTAGATTAGTATTTCCTTAAAAAAGTGTTATATCTTTTTAAGATTATTGTATAATGAGATTAATCAAATTCTTTGAAATATTTATTATAATGACACTTCACAAAAGGTTTTACTTCTGTTATCTTTTTGAAAATGAAGTTTTCTTACATTTCATTAAACCATTTCGTATTATCGTTTAAATTATAATATGCGTATACATATTTTATATTTATGAGATCTTTCTGAATTTTAAATTTATTTTATGTTTCATGTTACTAACATTTCTAAAATATAATCGAAATGGTATTATGAGATAAACTTTATTTTCTTAGAGTTAAGAATGAATGAATGATGTGCAATACCTTAATAAAGTTTTGAAATTTTAATCAATTATTAAAAAGAAACTTGCATTTTTTACCCAGTAAAAAATTTATTAGTTCCTGAAATAGCCTGTACTCATTTTAGTTTGGCGTTACGACCCATGATTGTTGTTCGAAATTGTCACTTCCAGAACTTGTTCTTTAGAAATGTTACCTAACCAGTACTCATTGCATGGAATGGTTCTAGAACATGTTATTTAATCAATGATTTTTGTTCGAATTTGTCACATATAGAACTAGTTGTATAGAAGCTTAGGGAATGGTTCAAGATCGTGTTATTAAAATTATTGATTTTTCTTTGGTTTTATTTTTCATTTTTAATCAAATTTTTTTTAATTTTGGGATTTTTTATTCTTTTTACCAAACTAGTCTTTAAACCAATTTAGAGTCATAGAATTGGTTGCGACACCACTAGTTCAGAGGACATTATTAAATAATCTGAAGTGGTTTTGATTACACTAGTTCTGGAACTAATGACTTTAGAACAAGTTTTAAAACTTTTTCTGGGAATAATCTTTTTTAATATTAATATTTTTAATTGAACCATTTTTTCACAATAAAAAAAAATAATAAAAAATAATTTTCGTAAATTGAATTTACTCTTTAATTTTATTCGTTTAATCTATACAAATTTCTATACGTTTTTTCTTTTAAAAAATTTTCTATTCTTCTTTTCCTTAAAAGAAAAAAAAGTATAGAAATTTGTTTAGATCAAATGAATAAAGTTAAAGAGTAAATTCAATTTACGAAAATTATTTTTTATTATTTTTATTATTGTGAAAAAATGGTTCAATTAAAAATATTAATATTTTTTATTTATTTCTTTTTTTTTTCTTATTGTTAATTAAATTATTAGGTTTACCAAAAAAAATCTAAAAAATAAAAATTTGAACAAACATATATGTGACAAATCTTAAAATGAAAAAACTTTAAAATAAGAACAGAATTTAATTTTAATACTTAAAATTTATCGAAAGTTTTAAATAAGTATAAATTAATATTGTTTTTTTTTAAGATCTTACGTTTTAATTCATTTATAATAATTATTTTTTTATTTAAAATTTCTTTTCTTATATTCCAAAGAAAAAAAATATTTCTTTATTTTTTTAAATTTCTATTTTATATTTATTTTATTTATTTAATTTAATTTTTGTTGGCTTTTATAGTTCTCTCTTTTTTCTCTTTCATTATTACAGAGTCCTCCTCCTCTCCTTTTAGTGGACAATTGTTAGCCACAGCTATACAGCAGCGTAATCTTTCAACTTCTACTGGAGGCGGTGGTTTTGGTGGTGGTGGTGGCGGTGGCAATGTTATAAACAACAATTGCTTTTATGCAGCTACAGCTCCAGTTACACCAACCGCAAACTTACCACTCAACGCAAATGCTACTACTGCTGCACAGTTATCACCATTACCACCTACCGCCATATCGCCTACTTTTATTGAACATAAATATTCGGCTAATACGTTTAAAGAGAAATTTTTTGCTAATTTGCGGCAACAAAATTTAAATAAAACAAAAAAGTTAAAAATCAGCAACAGTATTACGAAAACAGAATGTGATGGTAACAATGAAACTAACTCTTTAAGAAGAAATTTTGATATTGTTGCCACAAATGAAATTGGAATTGGTTGTGGTAATAATAATGATAATGGTGATGTTGAAGGTAGTGGTGGTGGTGTTGAAAACGAAGTTGGTGTTGAAGGTGTTAATAACAATAATAACACTTTAAATAATCATCAAACGGATATGTGTTCTACCATACAACAGCAATTAACGGAAAATGTTAAAAATAATTTATATAAAAAAACCATTAATTAACGTCATATATTTTGTTTATTTGTTACACATTTAATAACAAAATCTCATCCTACAACCCTCTACCAATAAACCCCCAAACCCCTCCCCTAAACTGATACATGGCTGTGATGTGTGGAATAAAAACAAAATTAAAAATAATTGATAATTTAAATAATATTAATATTAGAGAATAAAAGGCTTTAGAAATTAAAAAAAAGTTAAGGAATGCAATCAATCATTTAATGACTGGAGAGTGAGGAATAGAGAACCAAACTTTTTCTATGAAGTGCGAAGTGAGAAGAAGAGAGGATTATAAAAGCTGTTTGAATACTTAGTGGAAAAAATGCAAGTTTATTTATTTTTTTATGATTTTTCTTAACTATTCTTTATTATTTCTGTTTGTGGTTTTTATAAGATGTTGAATATTCTTTTATTATTTTTTTTATTTTAATATCACTTCCTTAATAATATGAATCTGTAATTTATAGTGAGAATAATTCTTAATATTACATTAAACCTAAATACGCTTATATGTTAGGTATTATGGTACTTGCTTTATATCCGAAATGAATCAATTTAAACTTATGATTAAATGCTTAAACAATTTATCGCAGTGTATGTTATTTATACAAATATTTCTGAGCCGAAATTGTTGAAAATCTAATTTAGAATTAACGTAATTTTAATAAACTCAAAATATAAAAAAAATTTTATTTGTTATGATAATAAAAGTATTTGAATTTGAGTATTAATAATGCATACGTTTAATTATTTAAATTTTTTTCTTTTCATAAAATTCGTGATTACATTTTTCGAATTTTATTCGTATTTTCATAAAAATAATAAAATATTAAAATTGATTCATTTCTATATATATATATATATATATATATATATATATATATATATATATATATATATATATATACCATACTTAGTAAAACATTTTTTTTTTTAGCCAAAACAGTTTAAATATTCAAAATTTTAACATAAACAAGAAAAAATATAGTTTGGGTTGTGATTAACTTTTTTGATAAAGCTTAACCTTATGCATCCCAATTTATTATTTTTATTTTCCCTTTAAAAACATAATTCCTAACATTAAAGAAAAAAAAAAGTTAAAAATTGTTTTAACTAAAATATAAAAAATTAATTTCGAATAACCAGAAAATTATAAAACTCGCCGTAAAGCATGTTTATCCTAAATTAACGAACAAAATAATAAATGAATTCTACAACTTTTTATTCAACTAGGCTTAAACCTTCTCAAAAAAATTTAAACCTAAATAAAATTAGTTACTAAAGCTTAAAAAAAAAAAAAACAAAAAAAAAAAAATGAATACAAAAATCATTGTCCACATTAATGTTTATACATTGTAAGATTTTTTTTAGCAAATTATAGTAATATTTGTAAAAAACTTATATTTAAAAACAAAACAAAAAAATCCTATAAAACATAAAAATGTTAAAAAAAAACTCTAGTTAAAATTATTTATATGCTATTTGTTTAGCGTAATATAATAAAAAAAAAATAAATAAGAATTATTTATATAAACATTTTTGAAGATTTATTTTCTTCGCCTAGTCACTATCGTATACATATGTAGTTAAATTAATTTTTTGTAATTATATATAAATATATACATATAAATATGGAAATAAAAAAGAAAAATATATAAAAATCAATTATATATTTAAAATGAAACAAAATTAAAAATGTTTAATATTTTTTATGGTTAAAATAAATTGACCATTTTTAAGAATTGGTTTTATTGTTTTTGGTATAAATCGAAATATGTTTTGTGTTAAGAGAGGCTTTTAGAATATTATTTAGTTTCCAAATTTTTGAGTTTAGTTAAGAAGTAGTTTGTGTTAAATTAATAAAATTGTATATTAAATCACAAACCTTTTTGTAAAAATATTAAAAAATGTAATTTTTGAACATCCAAGTAATTGATACAATTACAAAAACAATAAAACGCTGGTACAGTGAAAAATGACTCGAGAAATGAAAGTGTACGTAATAGGCCTTCTTGAGGGCACCATAAGTTTTTTTAAATTTCCAATACACCCTCAAAATTTTGAATTAACCTCAAAAAACTGTTTTTGGGTAGGTTCCTGTATAAATACTTCCTTAACTCTGTGATTCTATTGTTATTTTTTCTTTTTTTCTTTTGGCAAGTGCAAATATCAAGTCTTTCAGTCGTATACATTTTTGTATGTTTTGGTCAAGTGTTAAAAGCAAATTTTTAAACAATACTTAAAAATATATATTTTTTCTACAATTTTTCAAGCATAACTGCAAATTATTATATTTTTCTAATTTTTAAAAATTGGACAAGAAATCTTATTATCAAAGTTTAAAAATTAGTAAATAGCTTTTATATTTCTACTGCAGCCCATTTTGATAATATGCATCCTTAAATTTGTTTGAGGACATACATGAATACTAAAAATATACCACCATGCACGTGTCGATGTAAATATTTTTTGCATTTTCACTAAGAAAAAATCACATATCAATATATTTTACACTAGCTTAGCTTTTGTATTTAGTATCTAGTTCTTCAAAATATTTTGTTTGCATATTTTTCTTCTTAAAATATATTTTAAGATAAAAATATATCTACAACGCAAACATGACCAGTGCGAACTACGAAAAATATGGTAGCTTGATAATTTCTTACTACCAAGTAAATGTGTACGAATAAACGCACATTTGCGAAACAGACAATTTCAATATATGCACGGAAATATGTGAAAAAATATATGAAAAAATATCCTTGTGAATGGACGTTTTTAGTAATGTATAAGCAGAAATAAAATGAAGTAGAATTTAAATCAGGAATAAAGAAAATACGTATTGGATAATTTTTATTTTTTGAGTGTTTTTAGTTATTTACTGGTTAAAAGATTAAATGTTAATCAAGTAATTATTAATGTATTTATGATTGTAGTATTAATGTATTTATGGCTAGTGAATAGCAATATTGGATTTTTAGAGATAGATGTTTAAATTATAATATAAATAATAATTTATGGGGACACAAATACATACATGTGGTTGGTAATGAGTATGATCGATTGGTGTTAAAAATAATTAAATATAGAAAACACAAAAACATTTTTATATTGTAAAATAGAAAAATAATTCCTAATAGAATAACGATGATTATGATTATCTTAAAAATTTGAAGAGGAACTCAAAAACTAAGAAGTAGGCAAAAATTGTTTTATAAAAATTAATAAATGTATTAATGATTGTTGTTAGAACTTCAAAGGACAAGAACAACATACATTAACAATAAAAATTATCATTTGAGGGTATACGAGTGAAAAAAAATTAAGGAAGAAAGGAATATTGCAATGCAAATTTGAGATATAAAATTTACCAACAACATCATGTGCAATGGAGTAAACAAAACAAAAAGCAAAAACAACTATAATTTAGTAAAAAGAAAAATAATAATAATAATTGTACTCTTATTAATTTGTTATTACATGTTTGAAAGAATATAATAAAGCAATAATAAAAGAAATATGAAAAATGAAATATATATATATTTATTTTCATAATTTTTTGAAGTCATATTCAAGACATTGAAATTATAGTGAAATAATATATGTATATTAAAGTGCATTGATTTGTATGGAAACAAAAAATGTTGCAAATGTATCCCCATGAAATTAAAGATTGTTATGTTTTAAACTAATATCCAAAATATTTCGTTTTGATTATTTCATTTACGTGAGCTGGACCATTTTTAAAATACATCCAAAAATATAGTTGTCGATCAACAGAGTATATAATTTTTTTTTTTTTTTTTTTTTTTTTTAAAAAAAAATACAACATATGATAGACAAATGACATGTAATACATAATGAGTTTAAAAAAATAAACTAGTTTTTATTTTCGTGAAATTAAAATTTTAGTAAAATTTTCTACGGTTTTTTTTAATTACTATTTTATTAAAGTTTGAATATTTTAGACATTTTCCTTCGTAATTTATATTTTAGGGCATAATTGGAAAGGTCTCATTCAATACTACTGGTGTACATATGTATGTATTCATTTAACCCTTTAGTTGCACAAGCAATATTTTGGGATTTCCGGTTCATAATTGGTTAAGATAATTTTTATGTCAAATAAAAGGTTAGTTAAGAATATAAAAATTTCTTGTTACATAGCCATAATTCGATTGGTCAAATACTTATTTCTATGATTCTTTCAAAATCACTCTTCAAAAACCAAAATTAATGTTCATTAAAAAATGTAAATAAATTGGTATACATTTAACGGTGATTCTTAAAGGTAAATATTTTATAATGTTGTATTATTAAGTTTCATCATATACAAAAAAATGTACCAATTATTTCAAATACTTAATAGACAAAATATATGCAAATTTTATGAAAATTTCTAAGAAAAAATAAATAAATTTTTTTTAAATTAACGGTAACTGTATCCTTTTTGATTAGAATTTTACACAGCCACCTTCATTTCATATTTCCTCTATTATTGCTTGATTATATTCTTTCATATATGCAACAAAAAATTAATAATAATAGTACAAAAACAATTATTAATTTAATTTTAAATTAATTTTGCTATTTTGTAACTCAATTCGTGTTGTAACGTGTTTGTGTGTTTTGCTTTCTCCAATGCACATTATGTTGTTGGTAAATATCAAATCTCAAATTTGCATTGCAATTTTCATTTCTTCCTTAATTTTTTTCACTCACATACCCTGAAATGAGCAGTTTTATTCTAAATGTATGTTGTTGTTATCCTTTGAAGTTCTAGCAAACAACACGTGCACAAAAAACTTTAATACATTTGTTAATATTAACAAAATAATTTTTGCCTACCTCTTAGTTTTAGAGCTCCTGTTCAAATTTTTAAAATAGTCATAATCATCGTTATTCTATTAGGAATTATTTTCCTATTTTACAATATAACATTCATTGTTTTTGTGTTTTCTAGATTTAATTATATTTTTAACACATGTATGTATTTCTGTCCACATAAATTATTATTTGTATTCTAATTTAAACATCTATCTCTAAAAATCCAATATTGCTATTCACTAGCCATAAATACATCAATTCTATAATCATAAATACATTAATAATTACTTAATTAACATTTAATCTTTTAATCAGTAAATAACTACAAACACTAAAAAAAATAAAAATTACCTATACGTATTTTCTTTATTCCTGGTTTAAATTCTACTTCATTTTTTCTGCTTATACATTAGTAAAAACGTCCATGCGTAAGCATTTTTTTTTTTTTTTTCATATATTTTTTCGACATATTTTTTCACAATATTTTTTCGCATATTTTTTAACATATTTTTCCACATATTTCACTCGTAGTAAGAAATTCTCAAGCTAACATACTAGAAAATTGATAATGTTTGGTATATTTTTAGTTTTTCATAAGAAAAACTTTTGTTGGTGAAATATTTTTATGATTTTCGTAAAATAATGAAAAATGCTGCAATTTTTTAATAATTTAGTAGTAATTTTTAACACTGCTTGTTGTCGAAATCGTGACGATTATGAGTCGAAAAGCAGACGTTTTCATTTAAAGGTATATTATATTATGGGTCGAACATGACAAAAATACGACTATGTTGAAAATTCTGGATTTAAACAAAATATATGTATCATTTTCATTTTATTACATTTTAATTTAAAATTAAAATTATCACTTCTGAACAATTTGAGAAGATGGTGGAAGATAAACAAAATCCAAATTTTCACTTTTAGTGAAAAATCAATTTTTAGTGATATATTTTTAGTGACAAATAGAATTTTTAGAGAGAAGTCGAAATTTTTAATAAAAAAAATCGATTATTAGTAAAAAATCTATTTTTTAGTGAAAAATTGAATTTTTTGTGAAAAATTTAACTTTTTGTTAAAATTTGGATTTTTTGCATTGTTGCTACAAGCTTTGTGATACTAAATATAGAAAAATTTCTGTAGAGGGCGTTTTGAAATTTCTGTAAATTGTTGTGTGAAGTCCTCATATATATATTATACAACTCACACTGGATCCTTTTTCCAGTGCAAATAAAAAGTTTAATTTTGTAGCAACATGCACTTAATCAAATATTGAAAGTAATTTTTAAAATTTGTTTTCGAATGCCAAATGTCAAATGCCTTTGAAGTAGTGATTTCGGAGAAATAATGACATTAAATATATTTCTAAGATAGTAAAATATTATTTTATAATGAAAAACTCGAATTTAATGAAGTGGCTTTCTTATCAACTGGATTTAAATCTAATTGAAAAACTTTGAAGAATTGTCCAGAATGTTATTTTACCTCTTAAAGCCAAAAACAAAGATGAGTTGTGGGCAATAGTACGGGAAGCTTGGTACTTGTAAGGCATTAGTTAACTGTATAACTCATAGGTTATTGTGAGCCATAAAAGGAAAGGAAATTACTAAATATTACTAAATATATTTTTGGTTTAGTATAACAATTTTCTCAAATGAACCTATTTCTTTGCTCGACAAATATTAATAGTTTCAATTATTTCTCCCCTTTGATTATTTAATCTAATTAAATGTTATGGCTTATCAAAGTTATGTATTTTGAAATCCTTGTATTTTATTTTTTTGACTGTAGTTGTAAATTCACTTTGGTGAAACTTTCCAATAAATGTTCGGCAAAAAACTACAAATCAGAATAATAACTTTATTATTCCTATCAAATATTATTCCTTTTAAAATCGTATGTATTAAAATATTTTCAAAGTAAAATGAAGCATTTAATTTAAGATTTAATTAACTCTTTCAAAGCTCTGAATGCAATTAAATTTTTATGTGTTTTTTATTATTCGATTAATCAAATAACTCGAAAATGCAGTTTTTAAATTACTGAATAATCGAGTACATCTTTTAAATTACTCGAGTTATTCAAGTAAATTATACCTTAAAATTTTACTATTTTTTTTCAATGCTTATTAAAAAATAAAACAAATATTCTGTGTTGTCTTAAACAAAAACAAAAACTTAAAATCAGTTTTAAGTCCAAATCCTTCTATATCACAAGTTTCATCTAAATCATTATCTTCATATCCTCATATCATCTACACCAGGCTGAGAATTTTTTGGTATATCAATTCCATATTTACATATATCGGCTGTACTATCATTTGTAGAACCAACAATACGTTTTTCTAAATCAAGTTTAATTGTGGAAGGACCAATTGTGAGATCTACAAGTTTTTATTAAAATCTAGCACCCATTATATGTGGTATAACGAAAACACAGAAAATATGATTATGATTTTAGTTGACCAATTACATGGGTGCTAGTCTAAAAGTGGTCTTATTTTAATAAAAACTTACAAGGACAGTCCTCTTACTAGCTGACTTACAGTGAACCAAATAAAAACTTGTACAACTTGCACTTGTACTTCCTCCCTCTTTAAGACAGCATATCTCTGTAGCGCTTAAACTTTTAAGTTGAAACCAAATGGAGTTAAAAGGCAAATTAGTTAGCTTTTCAAAAATAATATTGGTTTTATCCAACAAATTCATTTTAATGCTAAAAATTAAGATAATATAAAATAACTCGATTTTTCAAAGCAAAAGAAGAAAAAAAAAACATGTTGCGCCGATAATATATTAATAGCATTACTTCAAGCAGCTAAGTTGAGTTTCGGAACTTTTAGTTAGGTTTTTGAATTTTGGTGGTTTATGACAATATTATTGTTGAAGGTCAATGTACAAGGCGCGCGACGACGAGTGGGAGTCAGCTGATCTTGTTTGTCACGTAAACGCGCGGTCCATAAAAAAAAAGTTGAAATAAATTCAACATTGACGCGCGGCCGCGTCTAACAGCATTGCCAGTTGTATAAATCTGTGAAGCACCGCGCACTCTATGAATGGAAGTTAACAATTTCATTTTCTTTTAGCATTCTCTTTCAGAAATCTTGCAAACGTTATCTTTACCTGGGATGCGATAACCATTTTTGGTCTGTTTCCACCTAGCCTTTCGAAATTTTAGTTTTTCGTATTCGGAATAGAGTATTTATGTAAAATTTTTGCAATTTTTACAAGTACTTCTACAATTTTTAGTAGTAAAGAAAAAATTAAATTTTGCAAATGTTTTGGTGGTTAATGCTTTTTCATTAAAGATTTTGTTTCAAATTCAGAGCTAATGTTAACATAAACCACCAAAATTCAAAAACCCAACTGAAAATATTTTTCAGAAATTGAAAAATATTCAGCTACTATCAAAATACTTATTATTTATTCGTATTTTTCGAAACATACATTTGTATGTATGAGAAGAAAGTATGTTTCGAAAAATTCTAAACAAATTCAAAAATGTTCTAATTAAAAAAAACGAAGAAAATAATTTCGGTGTAATTGTTAAGCGATCATATTGTATCTTTTTTTTTTTTTTTGTCTTATTCGTCAAATATTTCTATGTAAAAAATTTAAATACATATGTGCATTTTTCGTGAAAAATAACAGAATTTCTAATAAATTTGTATATACTTCGATATTTTAGTTATGTCGTTAAATGCGCTTGTTAAAGACCTTTCTTGGGATACCATATTTCCATATTATTTATTTGATAAAATATGAAAAAATAAAAAGGGAAAAATTTTTAAGAAATGTTAAATTAAAATGAAGTAAAATTTCATATGAGCTGGGAACATCGATACCTTTCGTTTTGGCTATATATTTTCAACAGAATTCCATTTCGATCGAAAGTCGAAATAATTTCGTATTTTACTTCTTCAAAAATGTAAAATGATTTTTTTTTTTCGGAATTAAATATATTTAGTTCAGAATGTGTGACAGGCCTAATAATACGGAAGTATTTTCTAATGAATCGAATTATTGAGTAGTCACAAAGCTGTCGAATTTCATTTGGAATTAGCAAATAAAAGTGTTCTTGTTATAGAAGAAATATATAAGATACAGTAATTTTTATTTCACTGGAAGTCAGAAGGATTATTGATGAATAAATTCTTATCTTTACCTGAGGACTTTTAACAAAACATCTTAAGGCTAGATAATAAGGCCATTTTATTTTTTTTAATCATAAAAGTAACATTTTAAAGATGCATCGCTTACAATAACTAATCCGAATCTTTTACTATACTCACCAAAAATTTACTTTTCCATAGCATTTGTTGATTTTTTTTTTAATTTTTTTAGTTCTTGAAAATTTGAAAATTCGAATTAAGTTGTTTTGTTGAAACTCCACAGTCCTGAGGCTTGATATTCCTTTCAATTAAAATTATTTGTATGTGATGGTATCATAGTCTACATGTAAGGTAACATAGATATGTATATCGAAAAATTCCCTGTAAATTTATCAAAGTTATTCAAAACGTAAAAACGTATTCATTTATCCTATTACCTCTTATGACCGCACGGTCATTTTGCTTCTTTTATTTTGTTTGTCCCCTTTTTGTTGTAACGTAAATTTTATTTATAAAAACTTAAATTTTATTTCCTATAGAATATAAAATTATATAAAATGTAATGATACTTTACAGTAAAACAAATCAATTTTATATTTGTTCATAAATTAAAAAGTCAGAGTCGATACAAAACTTTACTATACTTCAGAGCTAATTCTACCTTAAGTTTTATGCATAAATACCAAATTAAGTAATACCAATTCTTAAATTTAAAAAAAAAAATTATAAATTTATTTTTTTAAATTGGTTTTATTACTGTTGCTTAAGTGTGTGAGTGTTCGATATTAAAATAATATAATTGTTATTGCAAATATAACCTAATTATAACTGTTTATTTAGAACAGAATAAACAGTTAGATATTTTAACCTAATATTAAGTAGGAATCTTTAACAAGATTTAATTAATTTAAAATATGTCATTTCAATACAAAATTTCATTAATCATTTCATGCGACCCTGTTTCTGACAAGCCAAACACAAAATTTTACAAAAACGTCTCACTGTTAATTAATAATTTACAGTACTGATCATATTAAAAAATTTTAGTCGGAATTTGTACAAAAATATGAAATTTAAAGAAGCTGAATTCAATTAAGACTAATCATTTTAATCTAGCTTGTACCGTAATTGCGAAAATATTTTATTTTAAAATCCCTTTTACAAATCATTCGGCTTAGAGAACAAGGCTAATTATTTCATTAATTCATTTTCATATACTAATAGCTTAATTAGCAAAATTTTATATATAATTTATGTTTTTTATAAAACTTAATAAAAAAGAAAAAATAACGAAAATAAAAACAAAAAAATATTCAAAAAGATATAAAAAGAAATACTTCATCTTATATAAGACTGCTGTTTTGTTCATAATTATTATTTATTTTTATATTATAAATAAATATATAATAATGTAATTTATTGTAAACAAAATAATAAATTTAATAAAAAACTGTTGTAGAAATAACAAAATTAAAATATAAAATAGTTTATATATAAATAATTCATATAAATGTACTACCACTATTACTACTATTACACATTTACATATACATCTAATACAATAACAAAAAAAAAAAAAAAAAAAAGTAAAATAATTATAATACTATACTTAATACAAAAATATTTCAGGAGACTAACATTTGAGTTTTATTCATAATAAACATCGAAATTGTAATTAATTTCGTTTTGGCTTGTTAAAAAAAAAAAGTTAAGTACTTTCAGTTTTTAAAATGGAATTGATTTTTGTTGGTATTTCAATTATTTTCCTATTAGCTTAAACAAGTTTTTTACGTGAATTGTGGTTTTTGTTTTAAAATTTTAAATCTAAAAATTCTTGTAAATTAATAAAATCTTAAGTATTTTGAAGAAGACAGGAATAGTAACTAGAAAATTAAAACTAATTCGATCGAAAAATTTTATATGAGACAAATGTTGCATTAAAATTTAATTTTTTTTTTTTATACCGTTTAAAAAGTTTTATATAGTGACTACCGAATTTTCAATTTTTTTGCTTATTGTAATAATTCTTAAAAGGCAATTTTCCGCAGATATACCGTTTTGGAGAAAACAAGACAAATTCTTATAATATTACAATTATCCAGCTGGCCACAAACTTCGATAATGATATCGCCTTCGAACAATTCGCGAGCATTTCTCTGACAAAACATTCGAGAACAACTATCGTTGGCAAATCGAATAAGAGCTGCTTGAGCTCACTCGTCGCCCACTTTGTGGCAGCAAATCTTTTGTTCTCGAAGGTTCGTATATCTTATTAATAGTGAACCTTTAGCGATATCAATAGCGAAACGTAAAAATATTCGTTAGTGTAAGTTATTAGATTTTGATATTAATTACTATTTGTGGTTATTACCATTATCATTTTCTATTTTGTTTCATTGCCATTTTGTTCCAAATTTAAATTTAAAAACTGTTTTATCTTTTAAAGTTATGTTTTATTTCAAATTTTACGCCATATATAAAATTTGAACAAAATATTCATAACAGACACCGGATTTTAACACAAAAAAAAAAAAAAAAAAAAAAAATAATTTTTTATTTCAATCGAAAAATAATTTTTGGTGTTCAAAGAAATAAATAAATAAAAAATAAAATAATAATAAAAAAATTAAAATTCATCACATTTTTTTTTTTATTTTTATCAATAGTTTATTTTTCATTTTGATCGAATTCAAAAATATAAATATCACATTTATTACAAAAGTTGAAAATTATTTTCAACTTTTTTTTCGGATGAAACAAAAAAATAAACTCCAGTCCTCTACAAGCAAAATAATGTGAAAATGACTCGAATTTGTATTGCTTAGAAAAATTTTATAGAGAGATTGTGCATCACAGATGATACATCTAAGCAATAAGAAATCAATACGCCAGAAACAAAAATAGGCACTATTGCTAGATAATCATCTAGGTGAAAACAAAAAGATACCGCCAAATAATCTTCTGGAAGATGTAATTAATATATAGAAAAATTATCACTAAACAAATCTTTAAATAATATAATAAAAAATAAAGTTTACATCTTGTAAAGCATGCATATACATTAATATTAACATCATAAAACACGAAAATTAAAACGCTTACATAAAATATCACTTTTTTCTTAGAGATAAACAAATTTCTTAAAATTTTTTTTTTCATTTTTGAACAATTTTTTGACAACTGAAAAAATTGTGACCGAAAAATAAAAGTATTGCATTAATTTCTTCCAGATGATATCAATGGGATATCATTAATTTATTGCGGAGGTGATAATCACCTTATCGAAAAAATATAAATAAAAAAAAAATTAAAATTTATATAGTTTTTGTTGTTTATTGCTTAATTTTCTTTCAACTGATAAAAATTGTAGGGACCCTAGAAAAATTTGGAAGATATCTTCCTAGAAAAAATTACTCAATATCTTATTTTTATTATTTGGACGAAAATCATCAAAGCAATATTTTTCTAATATTGTATTTTTATCAGTTTAAAGACAATTAGTGAATAAACAACAAAAAATATACAAAATTATTTTTTTTTATTTTTATCCTCAAAATATCGCCGTTTTTTCAGTAAAGTGATTATCACATCAGAGATAAATTGATGATATCCCATTGAGATCAGCTAGATGAAATTAATGCAAAACTTTTATTTTTCAGTTATCGAAAAAATTTTCAAAAATGAAAAAAATATTGAAGAAGTTTGACTGTCTTTAGCAAAAAAAAAAATATATATATATATATATATATTTTATGTGCGCGTTTTATTTTTAATTCTGTATGATGTTAAGATGTATGTGCATGCATGCTCTACAAGATATAAAAGTTTTCTTTACTATATTATTTCTAGATTGATTTAGTGCTCTATATTTATATATATTTATTACATCTATATATATTTATTACATCTTTCAGAAGATTATCTGGTGGTATCTTCTTTTTTCACCTACATGATTATATTGTCTTTTTTTCTTCCAGGCGTATTGATTTCTTATTGCTTAGATGTAACGCCTGTGACGCGGGCGGAAGTTTCCCCAACTCCCGATGGGAAATTATAATTTTTGAAATTACATTTCAAAAGTTATAACTCATTTAATGAACAATAAAATTAATAAAGATATTTACATAAGACTGGTAATATTTGAAGCAAAATATTAAGAATTTGGCCAGGGGGTATTAATGTTTTTATCTTAATATTATTAATTTTTCTATTGCTCAAATCTACATCTTTTAGGCCAAAAATTTCGTTAATTAATAGACAAGTAGCAACATTACTTACGATCTTTTTAAGACTTTATTATATTATTTTTTGTTAAAAACATAATACAATTTAAAGCGCAATATTTTACAACCACTCGCTATGAACTTTCACTTAAGAATGACACTAGATTACTTTTCCTTAAGTCTCTTACATGCACAAACAAGAAAATTCGTTGTTTTTTATTTAAATGAGCAATTTTCGCGAAATTATTTTATTAAGAAAAGTTGAAAATCGATATCGATATTTTAAAAATTTTCGAAAATTACGCTAATGTTTATTATCGAAAGTCAGGTTAGGCGGGTATTCATTAATATTTGTAAATATTGATTGGAACACTAATAAATATATGTACATATAATTAATCCTTATTACTCATACGCCACGTTAACAACGAGAATTTAATGTTTATACCCCACACCACCATAGGTGGTTGGGGTATTATGCGTTTGTGCTGATGTTTGTAACGCACAGAAAAAATCATCCAAATCCAAAAATATACCAATCGACTCAGAATCACTTTCTGAGTCGATCTAACGATATCCGTCCGTCCGTCTGGCTGGCTGTCCATGTAAACTTTGTGCACAAAGTAAAGGTCGCAATTTTGAAGATAATTCAATGAAATTTGCCACGTAGGACTTTCATAACACAAGTCCATTGAATTTGTTGGTGATCGGTCCATTATTTTACCTAGCCCCCATACAAATGTCCTCCCAGAATAGGGATTTAACGATTATAAATGCCTTAAATATAGCAATATTTTAATGAAATTTGGTGTAAGGAAATTTTGTATAAGTATCATTCTTTGTGACAAATTTAATGATCGGTCCATAATTGACCATAGCACCCATATAAAATCCTCTTCCGAAAATCACTTTAACATACATAAATCACATACACATGTTAGTATCAAGTTTATATTCGACACAAATAAGTTTTATATAAGTAGAAATCACAGTGACAAATTTTATGAGGATCACATCATAATTCGCATATAAACCCACTTACAGGAATCACCCTAAAGTGCATAAATTTATATAAATGTTAGAATTAGGGTAATATTGTATATTCGTATATTTTATTTTACACTTAGTAAATTTATCGGTCCACAATTGCCCACATGTCTAATATAAGATCTCTCCACGAATTTTGATGGACATCCACAATGGTGTGGGGTATCATATGGTCGGGCTATAACCGACTATATCTTTCATACTTGTTTTAATTACTTAAGTATTTAAGCTGATTTTGAAGTGATTTTTAAATCAAAATCTGACATCTAGGTATTGGTTTTTGTATGTTTGTTGTAAACTATTTAAGAAAACGATTAAAAACCAAAAATGTTTATATAAATCATTTCCTTCGTAAAAAAATACAAACTGAATTATTGAATCAATACACCACTTTTCAATATTAAATAACAAAAAAATAATAATAACATTCTGCTAGAGAACTTTATAAGCCATATATTAATAAGTAGATAGATATGTGAGAGAGAAAAACCTAATTCAATTAATTGTCAGAAAGGTATTTGTGAAAAATTGTGGTAGTGTTCCCATGGTGTATTTTCATTTACAAATAAATGCAACATATCTGATAAATATTCACCAACATTAGTTCAAAATTTAGAAAATAAAAATATTAAATTTTATCTGTATATATATATATATATATATATATATATATATATACCAACTGATTTGGAGTTAATTTAATATTAATTCAATTAAAAACACATATTCGCACATATATTAAAATGTTAAATGAAAAATATATAATAAAAATTATAAATACAAATTGTGGGAAAGAAATATTTTTTTGTTTAAAAATTACGATTGTGATTTATAATTCCACAAAAATTGCATGCGACAAGGTCCTATTAACATTTATGTAGGATTCTTGTCTTATAAAATAACTCTCGGGAGTTACCTGAGATCTTTAATCATTGTTATTATCTGTGAGCAATAATATAATATATAATATACCTATTATCAAAAATCTATTGCGGGATAAAATTTTTTTGGGCCTAGGAGAAATAATAGCAATAACTTCATTTTATGCTACTTGTTCTTTGTGATCATGGGTTCTGTATCACTTTTGTTGTGAATGCGAATAATATGTTGTTTAAGATCCAAGTTTATGGTAATAATCTGCAGTTGTTTATTTAAAAATTAAATTCTCTACTACAACGTCTCAACGTGTAAACATGCGGGAATAATTCAAAAAAGTCATATATGTATAATACCATATATGGACCTTTTAATTAAAAAGAAATTCACGTAATCATTTTAATGAAGTGATTCTCTCACATAATCTTCTGTATCATTTTTTTTTAATGTTTTGGGAAGTATAAGAATCGTTCTTTCCTACCGTATATGCATTTGTTTACTTCAAATGTTTCTGTAAAAGCATATAAATAAAATAATTTTAAAAGACAATTCTGCTGTAAATATAGGTACCTACCCAGCAAATAATTTTTTATATTTGGAAGCAATAGTGACTGATGGAAGCAATAGATTGCTTGCTTAATTGCATAAGGCTTCCAAGAATGCAATATCGTAAGTTATTGACTATGTGCGTTTTTTAAAATTTACTAAAACATTTTAAAAGCTTTATTTTTAGTAAAAAATTTGATTTTTAGTAAAAAATTTGATATTTAGTAAAAAATTTGATTTTTAGTAAAACATTTGATTTTAAGTAAAAAAAATCTGATATGTAGTAAAAAAATCAGATTTTGAGTCAAAAATTTGTTTTTTAATAAAAAACATTTAAATTTTAATAAAAAATTTGCCTTTTATTGTATAAATCTAATTTACGATGATAAGTCTTTTTTTACTAAAAATTGTGTAATAGTTTCATATCTCATGTTAAGTTTTATATTGTGAGCAAAAAGTAAAAATCAAAAATAATTATTATTTTTGATTAAAAAAAAAAAAAAAAAATGAAAATCAGAACTAATCATTAAAAGTTTAGCAAAAAATAAAAATCCAAAATAATTATTATTTGTTGAGATTTATTTTAAAACTCATAATTATTACGGTCACTGGTATATATATAAAAGATTTTGTTACTAGTGCCGCCAAAGTTTTAAGTAAAAATCGAAGCGAGAATAAAGAAAATTAAGGCCCGGTTTTATACTGTTCCCTTATTGTATACTTAAGTGCAAACTTAGTTAAGGAGAATTTTGGTAAAAGCTCACACTTGAGTAATATTTAGTTTTACAATTTAAAACATTATTAACATAAGTAGATATAAAATTTATTGAAAATACTCTATACTAGAATTGTTTTTGTTTTCAATGAATTTTTTACTAACGCATTCTTAGACTTAGGTTTTTTGACTACCCACTTCGATTTTTGACAACCCAGTTTCGTATCTATGTTAAACTAAACAAAAAGCTTTGAGTTTTTATGTACACAGAAAAAATTATTTCATTATATTTTTCAATTAATACAGTTGTTTTATTTTGTATCAAAATTTAATTAATATGTTCAAGCAAAAATAAAAGAAATAGTAAAAAAGTAGAATTCATGTAAGTTTTTTTTTCTCTCATAAATATTTAATTCATTCAATCACATAATTGATTGATTTAATAAATTTTTTATTTGGAAAAATTCTTCGGTTTTTAATGTTTTACAGTTATTAGTAATTTACACAGAGTATGGTAAACAATTTTTAATTAAATAAATTAATTTGGTGATTGGTGACTTTTTTCTGTGTATTTACAATAGAGACGTCACAAAAATTCTCCAATTACTCGGATTTGTAATCGATCTTGGTTATTTTAGTTTGTGTTGCTTACGAATTAGTTTACTGATATAGAAAAATGGTATTCACAAAAATGTTTTAAATTTCTATTTGTTTCTATTTGTTTCTATTTGTTTCTAATTTCTAATGTCAGTGTATAAAATTTATACACTAACATGTAAGTTAAAATAGAAATACAGAAATTATAATTTTATACTATAAAATTATAATTGATGTATACCTATACTAATATATATTTATTAATTATAAAATATTTAGTTAAATTTTAGAGTTACTTATAACAATAATGACCTTGAGTTAAAGAACAATATAAAAATTCATTAAAACGCCCTTTTAATTTCAAGTGTATTAAAATGTAATTTTAATTGTTGTTCCTTATTAAGTTAATAACTGGCAATAATAAAATTAACAAACATCTAAAAACCATGTACTTATCTTCTATATATTTTTCATCAAACTTTAGGAAATTTAATTTTGTTTAATATAAAATAAAATATTATATAAATGGACATTTCGTAGTAACTTTTAAATAAGGAAAATATATGGATGATTTAATGTAGAAAGACACATATTTTTTAACCTGGCCGAATTTGATTTAAATCCTTAATAAGTCTTGTGGTAAAACTCTCTTAAACAAGCAGATTATAGATCTAAACTCACAAGACTTGAAATTAACACAGAAACTAACACTAACACACTTTAAAAAAGTGGTAACTTAAATTTTTCCATTTTTCTCCATTCGCGCGTTTATACTTTTGATCTCATTCGATCTTGCATAAAATAATCGGACTTTGTGGATAAATTCGAGACCTCCTTTTTTATTGTACAGACCTTCAACAGGGTAGTAAAATTTTGATGACAAAATTTTTTAATTTTTAAAATTTGTTGGTTTTTTGGCGGGGTCTGTGCACCCCCCTAAAGGAATAAAAATTTTGAAACAGGGATTGATACTTGTTTACGCGTATTTTGAGCAATATCTAGTTGATGTACCTGGAATAGTCAACGCAGTAAATAGTCTCAAAGTTTAGAAAACAAGAGTGAAAATTTTTGAAAAAGTCAGTTTCGTGAGACACATACATTTTCTTCACATGGAATAGCATGGGTTACTGCGTATACTTAGTTTTTTGTTATTTTACACAATAAAATCAAACGAGCGTTAAAAAAAGTTTAATAAAAAAATGTATGGACTTTTTGAAAATTACGAAAAAATTTTACTTTTTGTTTTTGTATTTTTATATAGCAAAGTGCAATTTTTACAAATCTTGGATATATAGATATAAGAATGGCGATAAATATTATTGATCGAGGACATAAATTTAAGTCAAATGTTACTGATAGTTGAAAACGGTACACTTTTGTCAAAATAGATATTGCTAAGACACATCGCATAGACGGCTCAAAATTTTCCATAATTTGCATAATTAAGTGGTGTGTGTAATGCTTAATGGAAATGTAGAGGCATCAAACAATTTCGAAATATAGAAAGTTTATGGGCCAAATAAAATGTAATTGGGTTAAAAAATAATCACAATATTAAATAGCATTTCTTTGTAATAAACTCTAATAAAATATATTTTCGTATAATATATGGGAAATGGCTTAGATTCGAACCCCAATTTTCTAAAATATGCTACACTAATACCATCAAACATTGAAAATATTATAAATTTTATTTGAATAACTCAGTAGGTTTTGATATTGCACATAATTGTTATCAGAATTATACATAAATTTGTAGTTTGTAAAAATTGTTAAATGTTCAACTTAAACTGATTAACGCAAACTGATTCTACATACATTAGAGTCACTTTATATTTATACAAATGGATTTTAATGTGCCATAAAAAAATAAAAATTTTGAAGTCCTAAAATCAACAATTTTTGATAAAGCCCCATATATTTTTAATAATAATAATAATAATAATAATGATAATAATAATAATAATAATAATAACAATAATAATAATAATAAAATAATAAAGAAAACTCAATTTTGAAAAATCGAAATAAGTCTTTCCAATATTAATCCAATACCGAAATTCCTTTTAACTTTTTTTAATTACTACCGATATTGTTAACTAACGAAAAATTTCGCTTGCTTTAACGATTTTACTATTCTCTACTATAAGTTAACGATTTTTTTTTCGTCAGTATATTTTAACGATGAATATCGACAGAAATGAGAGAATGTCATTATTTGAAAAACAAAAATTTTTAATTAAAATTGGATTTTTATTTAAAAATAAAACTGTTTTCTTGAGAAAATGTGGGGAAAAGTTTAAATATTACATAAAAGTGTACAGACTGTCTTCCAACAACATACCAATATGAGTATATGTATGGTATGATGTTGGAAATATTTGTGAAATTAATTTGGTGTTAAATGTTTATTATATTAGGCCCGTTCATTGAAAATTTTTATTGAAATTTTAAATAACATGACAACATGAAACTTATTTTTAAGAATTCCAAAAGAATATTATTCATTAAAAAAAAAGATTTTTCATCAAATATTCTTTTCTATATACTAAAAATTCACTAAAATAAAAAAATGTATTTCTTTAAAAATAAAAATTTTCACAAAGTAATCCTAATTTTGTCTAAAAATTAAAATTTTTACTAAAATCCATTTTTACAAATAAATTATAATTTTCTGAAAAAAATAACAGAAATTTATACTAAAAGTCAAAATTTTTACAAAGTTCTAAACTTTTACTCAAAATTAAGTTCTTCATTAAAAATTAAAATTTTCATCTAAAATTAATATTTTCACTAAAGTTAAATTTTTCACTAAAAAAATCTAAAACTATTCACTAAGAACTTTATTAAGTAATAATAATAATAATAATAATAATAATAATAATAATAATAATAATGATAATAATAATAATATTAATAATAATAATAATAATAATAATATTAATAATAATAATATTAGTAATAATAATAATAATAATAATAATGATAATAATGATAATAATAATAATAATAATAATAATAATAATAATAAATCTGTTTCAAAATTTATAGTGTTACAAAATTCAGTAAAAACTTTTGGTAAACGAAAACTCAATAAAATCTTTTACGTAAACGAAAGCACTTATTATTCATTATATTTTTCTAATTAAATTATTATAAAACAGTCCCAGCAAAAACTTTTTGGTTTTCGGTAATAACAACTACTTATTAAAGTAGTTTCTTGGTAATGAGGCGTCATTATTATTTGCCTACTCTGTATTACATTAATAAGTACTCAGTAGTATAATAGCACAGTAATACTGCAATCACGTGGATGAGTTAGCTAGAGCGTCGGAATAACAACCAGAAGGTTGTTGGTTCAACCCCATTCTGCAGCTGTTAGTTTTTTTTTTTAACAAAATGTCTAAAAAGATATTTTAAATTAAATAGAGTTTTTGTAGCTTAGGATGCTATGTGCGAGATGGTTTACTGAGTAAGACGTTAGTCAGTAAAAACGAATGGTTAATGTGTGTCCAAGTTCGAGTCTCACTGACGGCAAAATTTTTTTGTTTTTTTTTTTTTATTTTTGTTTTCGTTTAGGTACATATTTTTGAGTGCCCCTAGAGTCAAAAAATAACTACATGAGTTTGTGGACAAGTCGAACAAAAATAACTAGTTATTCAGGCAAAAAATAAGTAGTTTATTTTTGTTTCCAATTATACCTGGTACCTTACCAGGAAAGCAAACAGCATATTTTACAAACCTGTACAAAAGCAGTTAAATGTGGCAGAGCTCTATTTCCGTTATTAAATCGTAAATCAACTTTAAATCACAAAAACAAAATATTAATTTATAAAATGTGTATTAGACCGATAATGACCTATGGATGCCAAATATGGACAACAAAATGTGCAAAAACTTATTTAAAGAAACTACAAATAATACAAAATAAAAATTTAAAAATTATATATAATTTACCACGGAGGTACTCCACAATTCGTTTACATAGGAAATATAAAGAAGACTTGTTTGCAACGGTTACTAGTAAACTAACACAAAGCTTTGAAGATCGTAACAGATATTCAAACTACGTTTTAATAAGAAATTTGCATAGCTAGCTCTTTTCCATCTTTAACTCTAAAGATGACAAAAGGGCTAATCATAAGAATTTCTTTTACATTATTTTTTTAGTAATAAGGTTTTTTCTATCTTTTTTCCTTAATTTGTAAATAATTTAATTATAAATGTATATATCATTATTTAACAAAACTTTTTAATTTGCTGTAATACTATTTAGTAATACCTCAAACACTGTAAATATATAAAGATTTTTTTATATTTTTAACTTGTTAATGATGATAGATAAATAAAAAAAATAAAAAAAAGCAGTTTTTGCTGGGGTGCTATCAAAATTTAAAAAAAATGGTATTTAAGATCCAAAATCAGCTTTTTTATAATACATTTTCAAAAACTTAACAACATTGTTATTATCATTATGGTTTTACGACTTTTTTTGTAAATTTTACTTCAGAATAGTAGTTAATGACAAAATTTGTTAACTAACGAATTTTTGATACTTAACGACAAATTTTTGTCGTTAAAAAGTTATGGAACTACGGTAGAGATATGCAAAAAGAAACAGATTTTTGTGATCTATAATCTTGATTCACATTTTCTAGAGTACGAAAAATTTGTTCAAAATGATTACAATACATAGCGCTGATTATGAAATTTTAATGAAATCGTTGTTTCCAAAGCAAGAAATTTAATTCATGATTGCGATAATAGTTATAAATATAGCACAACAATTTACGATTCAATTAATAAATTTTTATTTATTCTAAATTTTTGAGGTCAGTTCAATATTTTTTAAATATTTAAGTGATCTGTAATTGAAATTATAAGATAAGATACTTGAAAAATGGCTAAATTAAAATAACTGAAAGAGAAAACAAATTATATTATTAAAAAGCTTAAAAGTTAGTCTCTAAAAATAGTCTCTAAAATTATGAATATAAGTAGCAAAAAAATCATATGAAGCCGCAGTAAAGTGATTATAATTAAATACATATGTATACCACAGAATTTCATTCAGTTCGAAAATAAATTTGATTTAGTTTTTTTATAATAAAACAAAGGGTAAAGTCCGACTATATAAAACCCTATACCGTTTAAGTGATTTTCAGAGAGGGTCTTATATGTATCCTGTGTTCAATTGTGAACCAATTCTTGTGAAATTTGAAAGTGTTGATAATTATATAAAATTAAAATATAATTTTTATACTGACATTTAAATGAGATTTATGCATTTTAAACTTATGAACTGATCCTTTTAAAATTTTGCATTTTTTTGTATTGTTTATTTTTTAGAACGTATGTGTATCAAATATTATTTTGATGTTAACATTTATATGAAATTTATAGACTTTAAAGTGATTTTCGAAAGTGGGCGTTATATGAGAGATGTGGTCAATTATGAACCGATTTGATTTATGCTTATATTAAACTTATTCAGATTTGTTCAAATATTTATATATTTAAGGCTCTTATAAGCGTTGGAAAACCTATTCTGTTAGGACATTTGTATTGGGTCTATTCAATTGCGATTTTTGCTTTGTTCACAGCGTTTGCTACTACACCTTAATATCGACTCAGTGAGTGATTCTCAATAAGACCGTTTTTTCTGTGCGTTATAAACATCAGCACAAACGCGTAATAGCCACCTATGGCATAAAACTATATCAAAAACAATTTCTCCTCCGAATAGAACTCTGTGATAGACTTTATTTAAAGCACATACATATAATATGCACAATGAGCGTCACAATTAAATTTTAATTCTGAATTTAATTCTATTATTTAATAAATATTATAATTATAATAAAAAAATAACTTTTTTATATTATTACTAATTTATTTTTATTTGTTTAATTTATTAACAAAATTTTGGTTATTTTTGTTATATACATACATAACTATGTATCTTTTTATATTTGATTTTGACGCTGTTTGAACATGTATAATTATATACGAGTATGTACATACATACATATGCATATTAACTAATTTACTACTGCTACATATTGATTTATATTTAAATTGTGTATTTGAAATCAGGAATAATTAAATATTTGTAATAGTAAAATAAAATTTTTAAAAAGTAATAATAATAATAATAATAATAATAATAATAATATATTAAAAATGAATAAAAAGAAACTAGTAAAATTATTTTCTTTATTGCTTTTTTGTGATCTATTCTACATACACATATATATATATATATATTACATGATATAATATAAATATATACATATATATTATACATATAATAAAAAAATATTAAATATGTATGAATTATTTAATAAATAAATCCTGGAAAACTAAAATAATTGTAGTTTTACTAATTTTCATAAAAGGCAATAGATGTTTAGTTTTAAAGACTGAACATAAGTAATGCTATGTTCTTAGATGTCGCATAAGCATTCGACAAAATTTGGCACAAGGGCCTAATATATAAAATTAAACGTTTATTACCACCATGTACCCACAAATTGCTGGAGTCGTATCTATCTGAACGTATATTTAGAGTACAGTATAATGACTTTGTGACAGAAGAATTTGGAATAAAAGACGGTGTTACACTGGGAAGTATTCTTGGACCTAATCTATATCTAATTTACACCTCTGATTTGCCTATATGTGATGAACTGACTATTTTAACATTTGCTGTTTATTTTGCAATACTCAGTACTCATGAAAACCCACAAACAACATCAAGCCAACTAGATATTTACCTCCGACGTGTGGAGACACGGTTGAAAAACTAGCGTGTTCGTATAAACGAAGTGGAAAGTAACGATTTACATTTACCCTGAGAACAGGTAACTGTACTAAAGTTACACTTAATGATATAAATATACTAAGATAGTCGACTAACATGGCGTCGTCATATAGAAGTCAAGAGACTTCATATGAAGTTAAAATCTTCCATTCTTTACTGATTAATTAACAGTCATTCAAAACTAAGCCTTGGCAATAAAGTCGTCCTGTATAAAACCGTTTTAAAGCCAATTTGGACATTAGGACCATGGCGCGTGCACTATGGTACATAAGAAATTAGAATATTCATAAGAACTTAGAGGTACCATTTGTAAAAGACGAGTTTAGGAAGCTCAATGAAAAATACATTCTCAAACTAGAGACTCACCCCAACCCACTCGCAAGACTTCTTGCCGAAGTTCAAACAGATACAAGGCTTCACAGAGCCGACTTTCCTCCCCGTTAATAGTAGGACCATGGAAGAACGTATGATCTCGATAGAGATCGAATAGTGTTTAATTTTTAGTTTTTAAGATTTTAATGCATATTGTGAGGTCTGAAATAATACAAATTCAATATACAAATAAAACGTATAAAAAAAACTTTAAAACATAAGATGTTGACAAAATTGACGTTTTGTAAAATAAAGTCATTTATTTTAGTAACATCACAGCTTACTAAAAGAAATATAATGGAAAATGCATTGCGAATGTTTTTTTGTAGGAATATTCATTCCAGTTATTAGAAATCACTAGAAAATATCATTAGAAAACATCTCGTTACAAATTTAACCCATTAAAAATATACTTCCCCAAGTTATATAACTGTTTAGTTAAGAGCTAGAATAAATATGTCAATTACATTTTGTAGAGAAGAAATAGTGCTACAAAAATGTAGTAATGACACAAGGATGAAGCCTATTGAAATTGGTTATGATCGGTTCATTATTTCACCTAGGCCTTAAATATAACAATATTTTAATGAAATTTGGTGTAAGGAAATTTTGTATAAGTATCATTCTTTGTGACAAATTTAATGATCGATCCATAATTGACCATAGCACCCATATAAAATCCTCTTCCGAAAATCACTTTAACATACATAAATCACATACACATGTTAGTATCAATTTTATATTCGACATAAATAAGTTTTATATAAGTAGAAATCATAGTGACAAATTTTATGAGGATCACATCATAATTTACCATAGCTTCCATATAAACCCACTTTCGGGAGTCACCCTGAACTGCATAAATTCAAATAAATGTTAGTGTTACCGTAATATTCTGTATTCATATATTTTATTTTACACTTAGTAAAAGCATCGGTCCACATGTATAATATAAGACCCCTCCATGAATTTTGATGGACATCATATAGTCGGGCTTGATCGACTATATCTTTCTCACGTGTTTTATTTTGAGACAGAGATGCCAGATGATGACTTTGTAATTTACTATAGTTTCCTCCGCTTTTAGAAATTATAAATTTTACATGTGGTGATATATATGCAATTTTTTTAAGTAATTTTTTTGTACTTCTTACTTAATTTATAATTTAAGATTTTCTTAAAAAATATTACTTAGAAATTTTTCAAAATTTGGCCAGATAAATATTTTGACAATATTAACAAATGTCAAATATAAGCATCAATTTTATAAACGAAACAGTCATAAAATTGTTCTATCAAAAAAAAAAAGATGGTTTTAAAGGAATTTTATGCTTTATCTATTTTTGATTTAAGTGTATGATTAAGAAATTTTACTTAATTGCCTAATTTTAAAGCAAAAAATTAAAAATTGTCATGTAATGTTTTTTGCTTCTGCTGTAAAAAATTAAAGTGTGGCTACGGCCTTTTGCATTTTATTGACGATATGTACGTTGTATGTAACATTTATCCATATTTTTCTTAACGATAATGTTCACGTTTTAGATTTTTCACCCCAATCATTTAGATGCTTCCCTAAGCGCTTAGATAAATGATAGGTTTAATACGAATTCGAAATTGAAATGATCTATGAACAATGTTATACAATAATATAGTTAAAGGTTAGTGAAAATATTTTCAAATTGGTGAGATTGCAATTTTCTTAGAAATTATAAGCCTTGTTTCCTGCTATAAAAAAAAATATTATTTTTACTTCTTTGAAAGTAATTTTTAATAACTTGCACAAAGTCATTATTCTACCAAAAAATCGTAATATATGGAACGAACCAACCAAACTACCAAACCCCCGAAAATTAAAATAAATCTACCAATTTTGGTCCAATTAGATGAAAACGGCAACGCTGGGCATTATTAATTTTTGTAATAAGTTCTCAAAATACTTTTTCGAACAATGTGAAAAGTCTAATCTCAATTTTTTAGGAAATCTTAACAATCAGTGTTACCAGTTTATAACATTTAAAGCTAATTCTAGCCTCTTTTTTGCCTTTAGCTTCAACTTTTTCGTTTTAGCTTCCGGCTTTTTCCTTATTTTCATTATTATTTATATTGAATAAAAAATTTCACCTGCGGTGCTTCATTACCCAAATCAAAAAGAACTTTACTAATTTTATGGACTTATTAAATCGTTTGTTATAACTATTTTTTAGTTATAAATATAATTTAAAAAATCCTTATGAAATATCAAAAGTAAAAAACTAATGTCAACGAGATAAAAATAGGTTTTTAGATTTAAAAAAAATAACTTTTTTCTAATTTTATTTTTTGGAGAATTTTGTTTTTTACCTTTTTTTCTCATCTCCTGGCAACACTGTTAATAATTCGCAAAGAAACTTTATTTAAAAAAAAAAAAACTGTCCTCAACAAATAAAATTGTTTGAGTGGAGAAGTATTGAATGTAGTGAACAATTTGGAATCGAGGTTCACAATAATAGAAACTCTATAGTCATTATTTTTAATTTAAACAGTATGTTATGAGTATTTTGAGATATAGTTGCCGAAACGTTGATTTTTACTTTTGAAAAAAATTTTAATTTAAAGTTGTCTTAATTGTACCATAAAACCATTGTTTGTTTAATTCCCCCAACAAATAAATTGTAACGATCGCAATTATTAATACAATATTAAAAATTATGAATATTTCGTTATTTCGCAGCTAAATTATTTTGAATAATGGATTTTTTTCTAATATAGTGTCTACATTAGACAATTTTTTATCAAGACAAATGTCAAACCTAACGCGAATTTATGGAAGGTGGCAACAGTTGCACAAAAACAACAATATGGCGTATTCCTTATTGTTTTTTATATGTGCAGTTTGACAACTGTAACAACCAAAATAATAATCTGCTGTTTAATTAAGGTTACCTTGTATATATTCGTACTGATTTTGACGTCTGTTTTGATAAAAATTTGTCTAATGTAGACACTAGGTAAAAAATATAAAATATTAAAGATTTTAGACAATGTTGCGAGATAAAAGGATTTGTCCCCAAATTTGGGATTTTAAATTCTTTTTGAGGACAGATTTTCGTGGGAAGGGATTTGGGAATTTTCGTAAAATATGTTAATTTTTTGAATTAATGTATTCACATATTTATGAAATTCTAGATAATTTTAAACACCCAGGAACAATGGTTGAACTTGTTCTAAAATCTAGAATTGATGAAATCAGAACCACTTTAAATTCTTTAACAACATTCTTAGAACTTGTAGTATACCAATCAATTCTGACACTCACTGAGTAAAATTGTGATTTTAATTTGATTTTAAATAATGTTTTTGAGAAACTTTTGCTTAAGAACTAGTTCCGTATTACTTCGTCATCAGTTTTCTGACCAAATTTTTGGTTTCCAAATGGCAGTTTAAAAAGCTAAAAAAAAAAAAAAATAATTTCATGCCATTTGGAACTAGTTGCAGAATTAATACATAAATTTATCCTGGGTATTTTAATTTTTTAAATTTGTAAAAAAATGTTTAATAGATTTACTTTTTGAAAGAGAACATTCGAAACAACATTTTAATTCAGAAAATATAAAATAAATTTGATAAATTTTTTATTTAGAAAATTTTTATTAAATATTTTATTCATAGAAATATTTGATTAGAATTTTAAATATTGAATTATTTTCTATTTATAGAAAATTTCAATAAATTGTCTTTTTATTAAAAATTTATGACAAATTTCTTTTTATACCTTTAGGAAAATTATTTAAAAAAAATATACGCTAAAATTCAAGTTCAATAGATACATTTTAAATTTAAAAAAAAATTATAAATTTAAAAAAAAATTAAAAGAGATACAACTCAAAACCCTTATTAGAACCAAGAATATAATTTTTTGTTAAAGTATTATACAATTGTGAAAGTAAAAAAAATTAATTGAATTAATAAAGCATTATTTTTCATAGAGCTATTTCTAAATAAAAAAATTAAAAAATTCTGTGTGATTGGTGGAGGGTATTAAAGATTCGAATATGGATGGCATTTTCACTTGTTTATTTAGTCATGGCTTTTTTACATCCACTATAATGCAATATTTTTAGAAATTTCAGTGACATATTAAACTTTAAAGTAGCGTAATTTCGGTTCTGTAAAAGATATTGGGTTCAACCTTTTAGTTATAATGAAGAATTATGTCTATTAGACAACATAATTTATTTGAAGAAAAAAATAAGTTTTTGAAGAAAATATAAATGTTTTATCCGTAATAAAATCTTTGTTAGATATCTCAATTTTCAGTGATTGTAAAATGATAAAGTGCAAAAAACTCAAAGATTTTTGTAAAAGAAATCACACAATTCCCAAAAAAAACTCCGAAAAATCACAAAAATGGGATTTTTCTCTTTTTCGTCCATAAACCATACATTTTCCTGATATCCCAGAGATAGCGATTGCAAGCTCTTAAAAACACATTATAAATTCCGAAACTGCATTTTGTTTGTAGATTCCTTCTTTGGGATTTTAGAACATATAGACTAAGTCAAATATGGGAGGATTGTTTTCCATTTAAAATCATCCTTGTGAAGATACCTTTCAGAAAAGTATAAAAAAAGAGTGTAGACACTTTTTCCGCAAAGAAAATAAAATTGTAAATTTTGTAATTTTTAAATTTTTTTTTCTTTATTCAATATAGAATTTTTTTGTTTAATTAGTTAGAAAAGTATATATGAGCTCCCCCTTCCAAACTTAAAACACACTCCTGCGCTACGCCTATGTGAAATTTTATATAAATTCAACCAGTCGATTAGAAATTATATAAAAAAGTTTTTATATATTTTAAGAAACATTATTTTATTTTATGTTTGATTTAATGCATACATGCATTCTAGGGCAAAAATGATAAATTTATGAAAAGTTTTTGTAAGTTAAGCCAGAAAAAAAAGAATTGTCTGTACATTTTTCGAGTGATTTTCTTTGTAGCATAGTATAATTATTTTCACAGAATGATATAAATATAGCTTATTTGCTGTAACAACGTTATAACTCAACATCTTAACCAAATTTCATAATCCATTGTGTATTCTTTGCAACAACGTATTATGTTATTTGTTCGTCGGTTCTTGTGTAGTCAATATCGTAAAGTTATATAGAGAATTGATTAAATTTTTTCATTCAAAATTTTAAAAAAATATATATCAACTTAAAAGCTAAAAATGCGTATCCTGAAAAATTTGGTTTTTTGAGTCATGACGTTGTAGCAGCAAATGAGCGATATGTACCTATTTACCATTAAAATTTCAAATGTTTAGATGCAATTAAATAAAACCTAAAATTATTGCACTATACAACGGACAAAAGAAAAGCTCTAAAGAAATAAAAATTTGCGTCATTTGGTGCATTAGTTTATGAATACTCCTTTTTAATTATTATGATTATATATTTCTTATTTTATATTTTTTAATACAATACGTATTTTATTGTTTTCTTATAAATTATGTAGTTATTTTTTTGAAGCCAATATGCTAATACAAACATTAATTTTATCTAATTGCTGACGATTGCCCAGCATACTGATTTTTTGCTGAAGTACATACAATGTATTGAGATCACGTTGTTCAAATGCAGTATCAACAGCTTCTTCATAAAGTCTGAAATATGTCAAATGTTAGAAGAAGATTAAAGATAATACAACAAAGAAAGGACAAGAAAACTTACTCTGCTCTAATATACCAATGAGTTTTGCGATCATCACGACATTTAAGTATAAATTTACGTGCTTCAGTTAAATTATTTTGTTGTAGACACACTTCAACAAATGGTTCGTAGCCAATGGGACTCTTTTTACTTTTGGCAAATTTTTCTAATTCTGTCCAATTATATTTGCTGGATAAGCTTAATATTCGTAGCCACCAAAATCTATTAATAGATAAAATAGTACACAGTGTCACGTTTATCCAAATTAGAACGAAAAAAATACGAAAATAAAAGCTTGTTAATTGAAGTATTTTCTTTTTTTCGCATTTACTAGTAAACATATCATATATTATGAAAAAAAAAAAAAAAAACACTTAGAATAAGCGCAAATTATGGATTTTCAAAGTTTCTATTTTTAAAAAGTAGTATAATTTTATTTAAACTTTTTGTGAAGTATGTTAAATTTAACTGCACATATCTGAGTAAATATTGCAGATATTGATATGTAAAATAAATCCAAATTATTTTATTATAATTTATTAGGTTAAAAAATAAATATTGAAACTATTTTTTTATTTAAAAGATATCCTGATATTAAAAAAATTTATTTTTTTGGAAATTAAATTTTTAATGGAGTAGAATTAAAAAGTACCAACGAGTTCCAAATTAAAAATTCCAGTTCCAATATAAAAAAGTCTATAAAATTATATTTGAGAATATTGTCTGCGACTTTTTGCTTTACTTTAGAAAAAAATTGTAATGTTACCCAAGAAGAAGAAGAATTATTTAAAAATATTAAGGTATAGGCTAAAAAGTTTCTATGCAAATATTACACTAAAATTGGTGTGATTAGATTCTGCCACGTAAACCTTTAAAGTATTTTTTATTATTATAAAATTTAGAAAAATATATTCGAAATTCATATAAAATAAAAACAATAATTTTATTCAGTATGGTAGTGGCAGTGACTCTACACACTTTTAGTGGAGATGTTTACGCCCTAGACTACTATCAGAATATAAAATTTCAGTTCAATATCTCCAAAACCAGATTTTTGTCTAAAGCGTTCTAAAACTGCCAAATGTGAAACTGAGTAATTTTTAATTATTTACAAAATAACTGAAATTACCTTCTCTCCGGAACTTTAAAGTCATTTTTAATTTTTTCAGCTTCTTTAAGTTCCCCCAATTCTAAAAGTTTTTCTATTGTATCATGTATGGATAAGCCATGGAATGTTATTTGACCAAAAATTTTGCTATACCTTTATAAAACAAATGCATTATATTAATTGTATTTTCTACAAAAAAGAAAAATTATATTGATTTACTTACTTGGTTGTTAAAGCCTTTTGTAATTTCATTAATTTACTAGTGTCCGAACAAAGTTCAGCTTCTACATTTCGTCGACCTTGTGTATAACTGTTGGCTATAATCGATAGATTAGATTCTAAAGTCTCACTTTCGAGAGCATTTCGAAAATGATATTCGGCTATAGATTTATGATCATCTTCGGTATTGTAAATATCGTATAAAGCCGTACGACTCCATTCACTCATCATTTTTTTATAAATATTTAAAGCCATAGGATATTCACGTATAATCATCTAAAATGGGGAAAATTTAATGAAATTTGTATAAAGTCTGTAAAAAATAAAATTCTTGCTAACATGGAAATTTGTAAGCATCATTTTCTTTTTAATCTCCAGCAATACAGTAGCTACTAGTTCGGTGTCGCCCGAATGAGTGGCACTTTGAACAGCACGATCATATTTACCCAATTTTAGTAACAGAGGTACTTGCAGTGATGCCCTGGGTTCCAATTCTAAAAGCTGAAATTGATTAAGTGTTATAAAATGTTGAGGTGGTATTAATCCATTTTTTTACTTTTATAGCTAATTCATCACGACCAGCTACATGTGCCTTTTCCGCTATATTGCAAAATGATATACCTTCAACTGAAGGATTTTTAAATTTCTCTGTTATTTTACGAGCAACTTCATGATCATCTATAAAATATTAACCAGTTTTAGTAATTGATTTATTTATTAGCAAATGGTTATATACTTTTGTCATTTATAACTTTGTGATATGCCCAGTGCTCTAATATCCATGATTCTGGCAGTTTTAAATGTTTTGCAACTTGTATAGCAATAGCATAATGTTTGCGAAATACTAAACGTCCTAAAATAACATCTGGTTTTAAATGTAAAAATCTGGAAATAAAACCCAATATGTATGTGTATATTTTTTAGGAAACTTATATTGCAGAACTTATAAAATAAATTTAAATATACTCACTGTTTAATGGTTAAAGGCATGGCAATTTTGGGATGTCGTAAACCATTTAATACTCTCAAAATCCTCAGCATTTTTATATATTCATCGGGATTATGTGATTTAATAAAACCTTTTCCAAAATAACTGGTCTAAACGAGTAAAAATCATTTGGTTTTAAATTTCTACTCATAATAAAGTATAGAAACAATTTTACCCTCATTAAACTTTTTTGAGTTTCTGTACAAAACTCATAACCTGCTGCTTCTATACACTCTTCTACAGCTTCATTCATACGATGACGAAACAGACTTAAATATTCATCAGACTGATGTGATTTTTCTTGAAATTTTTTCTGAGCCTCAAATAGAAAACTTGAGGGTTCCTGACTGTTAATGGCAAATATATTCTGTACGCATTTGGGTAATTTTTGTATCATTTCATGAGTATTATTTGTTATAATGCGCACACCATCCATTTCTGCCACCAAAAATATGGCCGGATCATAGCTAAACAGATTTTTATCACCATTCCTATTGACAACCAATAAAAATGAATTATATGCTATAACAACAGCATCCGATTGTGAATTGTCAACGTTCATAACCCATTCGATTTGTTTCGGCATATCTTTGCGTCCTGTATCGAATTCACAATATTTCTGTTTCATATCAACGTTACCCATCCAAAGGATACCATTATTCGTATATAATGCCAAATTTTGATGATTATACGATACGGACATTAAAATAATACGTTCGAATGGTTTGTCGATTAAGTTACGTGTTACTGAACCTACAGATTCTCCAAGAAACAGTTTAATCACTTCACGGTCTCTGCCCAAAAGACAATAGCTGTTACGTTCTTCAGTCACTATTTCCCAGCAAGTGCATTCAGATGGTGATTCTGTGCAAAATTATATAAGATTTAATTTGTATAAAAGCATGAAAATGATTCTATTTGTGAATTCTAAGACATTTTTTGGTATTTTTATTTTGGCGAATGTTATTTATTTGTAGTGAAACTAGTGAGTAATTTTTTTTTTTTGTTTGTTGTTTATTATTCCTTTTTTATTTTATTTTTATTTTTTTATTTGCGGTTTTATACTCTTCACCATTAATTACAATATAATAGATAGTGCAGTAAAAATAACGATATTGATCTGTTCGTTCTTCCGTCCAGCTGTGTGTTAAAATACGTAAAATACGTTAGAAAATCGGAAATGTCCCCTTGTTGTCGCATTTTACTATCGGTACATAAGCCGCCGAGAAATAAGCAAAACATATTTTCACCACAAAAAATCACCAAATAAAAAATCAATAAATTAAAAAAAAAAAAAGAAATCGGACAATTACTTCCCGTCAAATTACAAAAAAAAAAAAAAAAAAAACGTTAAATTAAAAATAAATCGTGAATTTTCCAAAAAAAAAAAAAAAAAAAAAAAAAAAGAAAAATCATAAAATTCAAATACATATATTCAGCTAAGTCTAATGTAACGCTCTAACTTGTTTAAATTATAAAATTGCGATAATAGGAAATCGCTATAATTATTTTAAGGAATTTAAAAATTCGGTTAAAATAAGCTTTATGTTCATCAGTAGAAATCCAAATGGTCAATAATTGACCATAAATTTTAGAATCAACATATTACCTAAACGTACGTTTTACAAAAATATAAATCACACCTATTACAAAAATCGGTAAACAATTGGCAACAGGTGCCATATAAGTCCCTCTCCGAAAATTATTTCGACGCGCATACAGAGTGGTGTTGGATTGATATATTCATATGAACCGACTATAACTATCTTACATGTTTTTAATTAGTAATTTTTAGTGTTATTATTAAAATAATTCTTGCAATGTTTGAATTTGTTAGGAAGTTCTTATTTATCGAATTGCGTTTTTTTTTTTTTGCTTTGCTTTGTTTGTTTTATGCTTTATGTTTGTATATGTACAACTATTTTCAAGCTTCTAATTAGTGTAATTAATATATGTACTATAATACCCTTATCAAACGGAAATGTGTGTAAAAATAACCTTTTTTTTAAAGTGTAAAAAAGAAACTTTAATTAAAATCGGAAATAATAACTAGATAATTTGATTATAAACATAGAGTATTTTTCTTACTTGGAATTTCCGGCAAAAGGCGAGAACGATGATCTTTAGTATTATTTTGCTTCAAAAATATCCGACCGTTTGTAGTCATAACAGCGACGCCTGTACCAGTTGATGATTGAAATATTTTAGCATCAACTATTTTGGTTAAACTAGCTTCTTGGCCCATACTATAGGAATCTTTTTCATTGCCAAACATATCATAAATGAAAACTAAAGCATCATCCTGGACACAAATCAACTCTTCCATGTCGGACCAACCCATAGAAATAAGCTTGCCGTGATTCCACTTGAAATTAATTAAAAAAAAATTATATTTATCAAAACATATGTATTTTGTTGGACTTACCCATATTTTACTCAGCTCTGAGCCAGCTGTATCGAATATACGTATAACTGGTTTAGATGTGCCTTTAATTGGCACAATTTGATTGGGATCTCTTGTCACAGCTATAGGTCCGCCATATGGAGCACATACCACCTTCATATATTCTAAATCCAAATCTAAAGGCCAATCTGGCGTAAGTAAATCCAATTTTCTGCAGCATAATTATTAAAAAATGGGTGTAAACTATCTTTGTATAAATTCTTCATTTTGGTTCTATTTACCTGTATGTAGTTGGTCGTAAAACGAACCAATCACCAGTATTATACATAATCGGCATTATTATTAAATTTAATTTATTTATTGGTTTAGATAAATGTTATTAATTTTTTTCTGCAATTCAATATGTGCTTCCCTGCATTTTTTTTTTTACAAACGCAAAAAAAATAATGACAAATAAATAGTAAACAGAGATAAAAGCATGAAATGAGTAAATTTGTTTTGATCAGCTGGCCAGAGTTCGGATTACAATCTGTATGCAGTGTTGCCAATTTATGGGATTTTTTCTATTTAATAGCCAAATAAAAATTAACGTTAGATTGTTACATAGTGTCTACATTAGACAATTTTTTATCAAGGCAAACGTCATACTTAACACGAGTTTGTGGAAGGTTTCAACAGTTTCACAAAAACAACAATATGGCGTATTCATTTTTTATATTAGCAGTTTGACAACTGTAACAACTAAAATAATAATCAGCTGTTTAACTAAGGTTATCTTGTATATATTCGCACTGATTTTGACGTTTGTTTTGATAAAAATTTGCCTAATGTAGACACTAGGTTAAATACTAATACATTTTTATCAATACAAATATCAAAACCAGGACGAATCTATTCAAGGTGGCCATAGTTAATCAGCTGATTGTTATTTTTTGTTGCTACAGCTGTCAAACTGCATATAGGAAGAAACATTAATGAATTCGCATTATTGTTGTTTTTGTACAAATTAAAATTATTATTTTTAAGTTAATGAAGATTTTTCTGTGTTGTCTGCTTTTGGCCGGTGCTTAAAAACTTTCATATCTGGGTTTGTCAAACACCGGCTTTGCTGAATAAGCATTTATTGAATATAAACATTTTGTATATCGATACAAAATGTCAAAGTATTAATGTATATGGTCATTTGTTTTTGTTTATGTTACCCCCTCAACAGCAATGTACCATTAAAGAAGAATTATTGGCCGTAGAATAATCCATAACTCCATCACTAGGTAGGTATAAAAGGGTGGCGTCTTCATGCTCAGAGACCAGAAGAAGAAAGAATAAATAATAGGAGACAAAGAAAAAAGATTTTTAATAGATAAACTATTAAAAAATCCTGGAAGCTTCAACATAGCAATTAAGAATTATTACGCCGAAGAAACATTATCCCAGTTTTGAAGCCTATCATGTTGCTAAGCCCATTGCCCGTAACCTCCTTCAGTTCGTACATTGTGTGGCTCCCAAAACCACCTTCCGCACTGAAGCTCTAAACAATGACACAGAAGTCTGACGTGCCAATGTCCCACTTACTCGTCATATTCCCTATTAAGGAGTGACCAGTAATCATACACACAATGACTCTTGGGCTTCCTCGACTCAAGCTCAATAGATGTTTCGAATCTACTAGTTTAAGACCAAGTCGTAGCGCTCTATTTGTTCTGCCTAAAGTCCATGGAACCCAACCGATGCCTAAACAAAAGACCTATTCAGCGATGAGTAACAGGAGTAGTCCCGAAGTAAATTATAGTCCCGACATAATCCGTAGGGGCGACAATGGATAATGTCCACTCTGAAGTTCCCTCTTAATCCTAATTCCTTCAGTCTAAATAAGCCCTGTACAGCCATACCTTTCACGAACTACTAAATTGCAAGAATTTTGTTGATGTCCCTGCTTCCCCATTGATATTTTTGAGCGTTGGCGTCAATTCCAAAACCGTGTACACTCCTCCCGGTGTGCTCCGTCAATTGCTGCAGAGAGATGCACGGTGAATCGGTCGCCTCGTATGGCATGTACACAGATGCCAGTATGAGCCTACTGCATCCATTGGCTTCTTATTGAAAAACCGTAAGGTCCCCACTGCTAAAAGAATGAAGAAGACTAATATTCAGATCATTCCTAGCCAGTATACATGTTCGCACCTTCTCCTTCGTTGATGGTATGAACAAGTTATCTGGATAAGGGCCACGTCCACATTGGAGTCAATAAAGAGCTTTGTCAGTTTAGTTGAGGCTGCTTCACAGTGATGAAAATGAATTTGAACCACTAATAACCTCTGGGTTTATCAGATTTATAATATATGAATCAGATCACTACCCCCCCCCCCCCCCCAATGACTCATGCTTTTTCGGATACTCTTGATCCACTACAAATCTGAATTCTCTGCCTTGGTTCTCCTTACAGGTCATAGCGCTCACAAGCTTCTATTGACCTGTAAAAAGACCCTCATTTTTATTTTCCAAAACTGTCAGAATGGTTCCAATCTCTGGAATGGGACACTATTGAACGAAAGGCAATAACATGTTAGCAGCCTCCCCATCCGCCTCTAATAGGTGGTCCAACAATTGAATTTCCTGTAGGAGAATGTCGCGGTGAACACTTACCATCACTCTTCGTCTGTTAACATGTCCATTTCAGTACTGTCGCCCTGCGACCCTTCGTCATCTACCTGTCCGGATTGAATTAATACTCAATTTCGTCCCACAAGTATGCCAGTAAATGACACGACACTCTCGCGTGTGCGCAGACTAGCCTTAAAGTTACAACCAACCCGTGTCATAGGCGTTGGAGGGGAGCTATCTGACAAAGCTTGTTTAGCCACTAACTCACTCCTCAGCACTGCTGTTTACCACCTTAACCTTATAGTGCGCTGCATTTATTTGGTCTGCGTGAGAGTCTGTGGAGCTCTAGGAGCAGAAATAATACACATGATCTGAACTCTCATATTATAGGCCAGTACGCACCATATTACAAAATGTTCAGGTCATGTGTAAAAAAATTATTGAATCAGTATCAAAATTATTTAAAAATCAATAGTTCCGGCGATTTGGATTTATGCCTGAAATTCACCAACTACATATTTTTTTTAATCTTCAATACCAACAATTGAAGTTAAAAACATCTGGCATGCTACATGATATAGTGTTGCCATATCAACCAAAAAGGGTAAATCCCTAATTTTATATCGCAGCAAGCAAAACATGTGTCATCATCATTTATTGTGTAGTATTTATACGACACGTTTTGTATTGCAGTGAAATTACTTTAAAGAAAATTGCAGTACAATTGTTTGAATAAGTACTTCAACATGAACGATAATCAAGTTGCAGTAGCTGAAGGCGTTGAAGCCTTAACACTTAATCCCAGTGAAATCGAAGAAACTGCAACCGGAGTGGAGGTTACCGTAAATGATGAACAAAATGATATTGTAGATCCATGGAATGTAGCAAGTAGCAGTGCTACTGGAATTGATTACGACAAATTGATAAGTAGGTTAATAAATTGTATTTCAAATTAATGAGTTAACTTATTGATTTTTGTGTTTTCATAGAACGGTTTGGCTCTTCCAGAATTGATGAAGAACTGATAGCTCGTATAGAAAAAATAAGTGGTAAACCGGCTCATCATTTGATTAGACGTGGTATATTCTTTTCTCATCGTGAGCTAAACACTATCCTAACATTGAAAGAACAAGGTAAACCATTTTATTTGTATACCGGTCGTGGTCCCAGCTCGGATTCATTGCATTTGGGTCATTTGATACCTTTCATAATGACAAAGTAAGTTTGTTTTTATGTTCTATTTTTAATTATTAATTATTGAATTTTAGATATCTTCAAGAAACTTTTGATGTACCCTTGGTAATACAAATGTCTGATGATGAAAAGACTTTGTGGAAGGATTTAAAAGTAGAAGATGCTATTAAACTGGCTCACGAAAATGCTAAAGATATTATTGCCATGGGCTTTGATGTAGAAAAAACGTTTATTTTTAATAATTTAACATTTTTGGGGTAAGTAATTTAAGAATATTAAATTCAAAATGTTAATGTAGTTAAAAAGTTCATTATATGAAATTCTTTATTTTCTAATTTATTTTTATAAATTAACAACAATTTGCAATATTTAACATTTTATCTTTAAACTCTTAAAATAATGAAATTGATTTCCATAAAATTTGAAAAACCACAAAGAATAGAAAAGAAATTTTGCAAAAATTGGAATAAATCTTTGTATATATGAGCAGCCAAAGAAATTATTTTTTTTTTTTTTTTTTAAATAATTAAAAATTCTTACAAAGCAACAAAAACCTTGGTTATAGTAAAAAAAGAAACCACGATAAGTCACTCTATAATAAATGTTAAGGATTTACGAAATCGAAGGTGTTTTAAATGTGAAAAGTTTTGCCAAAACTTTCCGGTAATAATAATGAAATAAACAGGAACTAATTAATTCCCGCTGTTCAGGCTGCTCCAGTAAAAAAGTACTTTTAAAAATAACGTTTTGTTATGCGCCATTGTTTAAAATTATTTTTCTTGTGAAAAAAAGAAAAAACAAATATATATATTTTTTTATATACATATATATAAAAACAAATACAATTTCTGAAAAAAGTACGCTTTATTCTGTGGCTCCTCATATATAGATATAATAAATAATAACAATCATTGAATATTTTAAAATATTACATCATTTTACCATAAGGGGAATTTTCTTATTTCATCACAAGTGTATACTTTATTTCTACGGAAATTTTCTATAATTTTTTTTATTAATCACGTCACAATTTTTCAAAAGATTTTAAAACTAAGCATAATGAAAAAATAAAAGCAAAAAATGCATACTTATTTAAAAACAAATTTGATCAAACTAAATACACACTATATACTCAGTTTACATAACGATAACTTCAGCATTAATTTAGGGAAATTTCCTATATTTTATTAAAAATAATGAAATAGTCTTTGTTGCCTATATTTTTACATGGTTATTTCCCCAATTAAATAAAAGGCAGTCGTAGATAAGTAAAGTGAGTATAGTACTTAGTTTGATCGTATTTATTTTAAAAATGCGCATTTAAAAATATATATTTACATATAAAAATGCATTCCTTTTATCATCAGTATCTGATGAAAGTACAGATTTTTCTTATCGATTGACTTCATTCATCAAAAAAAAAAAAAGAGAAAAAATATTCCTTATAGTTTTATTTTGAAATAAAAGGAACACCTTAAATTTTAAATTTATTATATTTGCTTTTAGTTTATTCGTAAAATCTTTTCACCTTTCATTTTTTTTTTTTTTTTTTTTTTTTTTTTTTTTGTGAAATCTAAATTATTTTAATTATACACTTAGTCATATAACTACATACGAAATTATAAGCAACATTTTTTAGGTAATTTCTTCAGTGTAGCGTTTAAATTTTTGAAATTTGTTGTATTTTTTTTTTAACCGTTGCTGAATATTTTTTTTGTATCCCTTTGGAAAATATCCTATTAGTAAGGATAAATTAATGTTTGTAATGTAATGTTTTCTTTATTAGAAAAAACTCCATAAGTTATGTCGCAAACTGGTGTAATAATTAAATAAGCAAATGGAATTTAAAACGCAACAAATTCAATCTTTTAACATGAAAAACAGCGTAGAACGACGTTTTTTTTCAATGCCATATATAGACTTGTGCGGTATGAACTAAAGCTCTTTTTTAAATATTCGTTCTTCAAATTAAGATTTTAACTAAATATTGCTAACTATTCAAGGTATAAGAAAATATATAAAAATTCTAAAAAATGTAGTTTATAATGTTGTATGTAGAGTTATGCGACTGTGTATTTCATAATTTTCCAAATGAGCCAAGTTCATAAATTTTTTACTATAAAATAATGCACTTTAAAGAGAAAAAAAATCTACCGCAAAAAACATTAGCAACTTAGGGTTGGTTTAATATTTGCTTTTCCCTCTTTTTTCATAGAAAATGCCCGGCTATGTATCAAAATGTCATAAGAATCCAAAAGTGTGTTACCTTTAACCAAGTTAAGGGTATTTTTGGTTTTGGCGACTCAGATCTTATTGGTAAAATAGGTTTTCCCGCTGTTCAGGCTGCTCCAGCTCTTTCGAACACATTTCCATTCATTTTCGGAAATCGTAAAGTACATTGCTTAGTACCATGTGCAATCGATCAAGATCCCTATTTCCGAATGTGTCGCGATGTGGCGCCACGTTTGGGTTATCCTAAATGTGCTCTTATACATTCGACATTTTTTCCAGCTTTACAGGGTGCAAAATCGAAAATGTCTGCCAGTGATCAAAATTCGGCCATATTTTTAACGGATACATCGAAACAAATCAAAAATAAAATTAATAAATATGCATTTTCCGGAGGTCGAACCACCGTCGAAGAACATAGAGCATTGGGTGGTAATCCTGATATTGATGTGGCCTTTCAACTTTTGAAATTCTTTTTGGAAGATGACAATGAATTGGAAAGAATTCGTGCAGCCTACAGCAAGGGTGAAATGTTAACGGGAGAAATTAAGAAACTAGCTATTGAGGTATGTTTTAGTTAAAAATAATAAAATTATAATTTTTAAAATATGTATCCCATGTAGACAGTAACTCCTATCGTGGAACAGCATCAAGCCGCTCGTAAAATGGTAACAGATGAAATATTACAAGATTTCATGAAAATACGTCCATTGAAATTTGGTGGCTGTAGTTAAATATAAAAGGAAAATACTTAAATTATTATTAAAAACGTACATACATATACACATATTTATATCCAGATATTTGCTTTTGTATTAAATTATAACTTAAGGTCACAATTAATTTATTGATTTAATTTTTTTGTATGTTTGTTTTTAAGAAATGACTTATAAAACGCTTGCTACATAATAAATGATAAACTATTACATGAATGACATTACGACATTTCGTTTAATTACCTACATTAGGCACAGTTATGCTTGGATTAAATGTAAATCGATTCAGTACTATTTTTTATTAAATTATTTAACGTTATAAAATAAAGTAAAAAACATTATACATTTTACTGCCTCCAAAAATATATCTCTTCTGAAATGAAGATTGTCATGTTTTTGTATGTATCACAAAATATTTCGGGTTAACGTTTGAACCATTTTTAAAACACTTCTAGAAATAAGTGTTTTAAAAATATAGTATTATAGAACATTTTACTTTGTATTAAAATTTTAAATTTATGGTCTCATTTTGTAAAAAGAAACAGTTTCAACCGTTTGAAATTTCTATGAAGAATACTGGGAAATTTTTTAAATTTTAATTTTTTCCATAAAAATTTTTCCGTTTGAAAGCATTTTGTTTTACATAATGAGGCCTTTAACATTTTTCATATTGGAAAATTAGTTAAATATTTAAATTTTATTAAAGATTTTCTTATAAATAAAGTAGTATTGTGTACAATGTAACCAAAGATGATTTAAAAATGGTTCAACTCACAAAAATCGATCAATATGAGCAAACATAATTAATAAAATAATAACATACCAATAATAACATACCATGTAGCGCCCATTTCTCAATTTTTAGGTTTCATATAAATTGAGGCACTTTACTATAAATATGTATGCATGCCATTCACATAAACTTATTGTAAAAATATTCTACAAAGCAAAGTGATATATCCTTAGAAAAAAATTAGTGAATACGGAAAAAACATATACTTGCAAATGTTGTTCATTTAAATAGGTACTCAAAAAAAATTTTATAAACATCAACATTTTTTAAATAATATTTATTAAAACCCATTTGTTTTCGATTGTTTGTTATGCCTTACTTAGGAACAATTTACAATATTATTTAATTGGACAGAAGTTAAGCCATAAGTAGCTACCAATGTCGACCAAAAATCAAAATCCACCTGGCCATTCAAAGAGGTACGGAACAATTACAATGTGGTATACCATTAACAGTCTTAAGAAAAATTAAACTTTTTTCTTTGGTTATTATAATTACTTAGTTTCTTAAGTATTTCACTATTTTTGATATATCTTTTGTATTTTATGGACCATAAAATTTGGAAATCTCTAGATGATTGTATCAGGAATTTTGTATTTTTCCTTAAATTTTAGTGTTATTTAAACTGGTGGTCAAATTAGCCAACGAAAAAAGTGATTTGATTACATTGGAATTAATCATTCAACTGTTTTGGTGATAAATTTTGACCAATATTTTACTGAAACCCCTCCTAACTTAAATACTTTCTTCAGGATAAGATAACTTAATGTTTGATAAAGATTATTTTAAATTTTTCTCCTGAACTTTTAACGTTAATAGGAATTATGAGACCAATCTTCGTCACAGGAGTTATACTACTGATCTATACCATATGCGCCATTCCGCTTAACCATTTCTTTGTAAATATTTTTGGCAACATGTTTTTTTTTTTTTTTTTTTTTTTTTTTGAATAGTATATTCTGTATTGTCAATTATGCACTTCCTAGTTTTCACATCATTTTTAGCACATCAAGAATGTGGTTTTTTTAACTTCGGTATGTATTATATAACTAGAAAATCATATCATAAAAAGATTCAGCCAAATAAATCAGAATTTCAGAACAAATTACGAGACTTGATAAAAAAAAAAAAAAAATATTTAAAAATGTATAGTGCACATAAGACAGTAGATAGCTATTATAATAATCACGATTTTCTTATTTATTCTTGCTTTTAATCTTTAGTGTAGTTGGTTTTGGTACCTATTTTAATGGCCAGACTAATTTTCATAATTTGTCCATATCATTAAATCCTTAATGTTTTACCTACGTCTAATGAATTAATTTCGTTAATCTACTCTTTGATATAATAAATAATCAATCGAAAATCATTTGCAATAAATATTAGCTTTTACAAAAATTCTATGCCATACCTATTTTAATGACCATATCGTCGATGTGCTAACGAAAAGTACTATGTGTTTTTAAACAACTTTTTTGTATGAAAGCCATACCAAATCACGTAATAATCATTTTGATAACTAATCCAGATATTAGGAAACAGATTAAAATTGAAAATTTAGGACAATAAAGCTTTCAGATAGGACTTTTCGTTAGCGCACCGACAATATGTGTATATAAGGAAAAAAAATTTATATCTATTTTTATTGTACAAAGAATATAAAAGAAACGCACATCACAGAAATAATTCACCAAACAATCTTTTTAAGTAATGTTCGATGTCATAATTTAACGTATGGCTTGAGCCATATGTAAAGGAGTTACCATTAGAGTTAGTTCAGCATCTTTAAGATTTGCTCCTCTTAAGTTGGCCTCCTGTAAATCACTGCCAGATAAATTACAACGCTCCAAATCAGCACCCGCCAACACTGCAGCTCGTAGATTGCAATTTTTCATATTAGCATTTTTAAGATTGGCCACTCTAAGATTGACCCCAGCCATATTAGAACTTTCTAAGCAGGCTCCCTTAAGATTAACACCTTCAAGATTTGTGCGTAAACCCGAAGGATCCTCAAAATTGCATCCCCTTAAGTTAGCTCCCTCCATGTTGGCACACAAACCTTTAACCGAAACAAGTTGGGCACACTCCAAATTTGCAAATGCCAAGTCGGTACGTTCCAAACAGCAATATGTTAGATTAGCATGGGACAAATTACATCTCTGCATGCATGCATACTGAAAAAAAATGGTATTACACCACAATAACTGTTTAACAAAAATAAACTTTAATTGCAAGTAAAACCTTAAAATTTATATTGCGAAAGTCTAGCTTCCTTAAGTCAGCACCTGCTAAGTTTACACCCTGGAAACGTATCTCTGTTATATGTGAAGTCTGTATTAAAGCCTTGATAACATCTCTCCGAGTCAAAGGTACATTGTCCATAGACTGATTTTGTTGTATTATTTGAGGTTCCAACTGGCTCACCAATGTTTCCAAACCAAAAAATTTTGCCTCTTCCAAAACACCCTCCAAACTGACATTTTGATCAACAATTAATTGACCATGCCGTAGATAGTTTATAATTGGTTCAAAATAATGAGGACTGCGATCTATTAAGTATGCACCTTGCTCATCTTGGTCACTTGGTAGCATAGCACCATCTTGCGAAAACATACGTGCCAGCATGCTCTCTGGTTCTTTACTTACCAGTGTCCATATTGTGGTAAGAAACACTTTACCACCGACATTTAGTTTTATCCATTTTGAAGAGGGAAATTCCTTGATCATCGCTCTGGTCGTAGATTGAGAACTACTAAATTGTGTGGCTGCACTAGAGCAGCTATTCTTTAGAACTGGTACCGTACTTTTTTCATCTTCATTTAATAATTTTTCGATATTACAAATAGTGTTACTATTATTTTCTTCAATATTCATAATATTTTGGTATTTTTCTTTTAAAGATTGTATAAAATTGTAAAGAGATAAATAATGTCAACGTTCTTTAGCGTAAAAAAATATTCAACTGATAATTATTGAACCCTATACCATTATAAATGGTTGGGGTATTAAGCACTCGTACTGATTTTTGTGCAACGAACAAAAGTATTGTTCATGCATTCACCTTTATGTATACCAATAAATTTTTGAGTCGATTTATCGATGTAATTATAACTTCTGTGTAAGTATAAATTTCTCTAACAAATTCTACAATGATCAGTCCTTAATTGACCATAGGTTCGATTCGGAGTGGGTCTCCGCAATATCTCTTTTACGCACATACACAATAATGTAGGGTATGAATATCCACATTTCACCGAATACTATCTTGTTTGTATTTTATTTTGATACCACTTTACGTAGTGTCTATATTAGACAAGTTTTTCTCAAGAAAACGTCAAAATTAACCCGAATTTATGGAAGGTACATAAAAACAACAATAAGGCAAATTCATTAATATTTTTTATATATGTATTTTGACAGCTGTAACAACCAAAAATAATAGTCAACTTTTTAATTGAGGTTACCTTGTATAGATTCGCACGGATTTTGATAAAAATTTGTCTAATATAGACACTATGTTAACGTTACTTCCTTTTTATGGTTTCTTTCACAAACTAATGATGCCAGATATTAATTCCGACATTATGGGATATTGAAAAAAACCCATGAAAATATGCTTGTGTAATTTATATACATAGCTCTTTTCGTGATTATTGAATCATGGTGCTTTAAATTTTATGGATAAAAAGTATTTCTTACTGAGCCGATGTTTGGCATTTCAAGAAGAGAAAGATATTAATGAATGTGTGCCCATTATAAATTAAAATGAGCGGACATAGAACAGCAAGTAATCTCACGACTATATATTTATAGCTATATTATATATAATCCATAGATTATGCAACAACAAAATACAAGTATTTTGTTTTTGTGTTGAATAAATATTTTGAAAATTTAGTTCAAAGTGCCTCTCATATATGCCCACATAAACTTCTAGTTGTATTCTATGATAGTATCCTTACAATTACACAATGTGCAATTATAAAAAACATAAAATCAAGCTGTATAATATTAGATAAAATTTGAATAATTTTTTTAATTGCAATAGAAAATTTCAACATCATTGCAGCAGCATAAAACCTTTGAAACAATGTCAAATTGCTGTTCATGAATACTTCAAGTACATTTGAAGCTCTGGAGCACATAATTAGTTAAATATTCCTTGCTCCAATATAAAAGTGAAAATGTAAATATGATTATGACCAGTGTTGCCATTTTGGTTATTTTTTTACCAAAATTGGTTATTTTATTTTCCAATGTGAAAATGAGGACATTTTTCCATTTTGGTTATTTTTTTCTTTTTATATCTTTTATTTCAAATCTTTAGATTTTGGAATTCATATTACCAAATGAGAATGTCTAAGTCTCTATAAAAAATAACTCTTGTTTGCATTCTTTTTCTGTGAACACATAATTGTAAAATTTAACCTTATTTCCTATTACTGCTCGACCCAGCTGTTTTACAATTCTAAATTTATTACAATGTGATTTCCTTTCGACGTGAGAATAATTAAATTCTTATTACTAAACTTTATATCCTGACCCCCTACAAAATTAGATCAGGGACCACATTTTGATGAACATTGTTCTAAACAGTTAAATTTTAAATACTTTTTTCTTCTACAGACTAACTAAAGTTTATGATTAGTATGTAAAGTATTTAAAATCTTAATACATATATTAAAATTATATTAATATTTATATAATAACTTTGAATTTTTTAAATTTGGTTATTTTTTCCAAAATTTTGGTTAGAAAATTTTTTTTATGACTAGGGTTTCATACAAGACGAATTCATACAGGTGACTCCACTCAATCAACTGATTATTTTTTTTAATACTTAGAACTGTCAAACTCCATATAAACACAATTTTTGCTTACCAGCTGAAGTGTCAAAATCCATATATAAAAAATAAATTAATGACTCATCGCATTGTTGTTTTTGTTGAACTGCTGTCACTTGTTTCATTTCGTCATGGTTCTATAATTGGAACCAAGGCGAATTAAAACAGGTGACCTCACTTAATCAGCTGATTATTTTTTTAGTACTTAGAACTGTCAAACTCCATATAAGCACAATTTTTGCATACCCGCTGAAGTGTCAAACTCCATGTATAAAAAACATAATGAATTCGTCTTATTGTTGTTTTTGTAGAACTGCTGTCATTTCGCCTTGGTTGGAGCCATGGCGTAACCAGTACAAGGTGTAGTTATAAGCTCAGCTGATTATTTTTGCTTAATTTTGTTGTGTAAGATTGAGATGTCAATATTTTATACGTTTGTTAACAAACAAAAGTAAATTTTTTCGATGGTGAAATTTGTATTTTTAATAAGAAAAAAATGCTGTATAGAAATATTTAATTAATTTCAATTTACAAAAGCGTTAAAAACAAATTTCTTACAATTTACTCTTATTTTTCAATTTCAAAATTGTTTATAGTTTGCATGTGCTTTTTTCGTTTTCTTTTGTTTGAAGTTTCAGTCTTATTTACGCGAATTTGTGGAAGATGGCAACAGTTGAACAAAAACAACAATATGGCGTATTCATTATTGCTTTTTATATATGAAGTTTGACAACTGTAACAAACAAAATAATAATCAGCTGTTTAACTAAGGTTACCTTGTATATATTCGCACTGATTTTGACGTTTGTTTTGATAAAAATTTGCCTAATGTAGACACTAGGTTAAAAAAAATAGCTGTTAATATTCCACTGTTATAATAGTTTTATGTATACACCCTGTTAAGTTATTACGCCATAGTTGGAAGCAGGGTGTATGTAAACATGTGACTGTGTTATCAGCTGATTATTTTTTTTAATACTTAGAACTGTCAAACTCCATTTAAACATAATTTTTGCTTTCCCGCTCTAGTGTCAAACTCTATGTATAAAAAAATTAATTAATTCGCTGTATTGTTATTTTGGTAGAACTGCTGCCACCTGTTTCATTTCTCCAGGAGTTGGAACAAAAAATCGACTTTTCGCCTTTTTCAAGTTTTCAAATTTTTATATAATCGATTTTTCGACATTTTTAACTTCGATTATTCTTCGATTTATTTTATTGTTCCTCATTGATAGTACTTTTAAATCTGAAAATAATGATTTAAACATTTTTGAGTGAAACTGAATAGTTGAAGTTATAGGCCATTGAAAAATATACTTCCCTAAGACACTGCTATTAAAAAAATTTTAATTTGGACATTTCACAGAGTGAGTTAGGGAGCTCAATGAGTACTAGAAAGTCGATTTCTTGACAATTTTCAAATCAAAAAGTCGACTTGAATTTTTCGAACAAAAATTCGATTGTTTGAAAATCGACTTACTCGCGGTCCCCACCTAACATAAAACATTTAACAATACCACTTCTTTCTTTTTCTTTATTTGCTTTATTTATTTGTTAAAATATTTCACACCTCCAGAAATATCATTTCATATATTATTCAGTAGCTATTTCTTGCTTCGCTCAGAAGTCTGCCCATATCTCTGATATCAGTCCATACTTCAATATTAACAATCCATGTTGTTTCTTTTCTCACTCTAGCAACTTTTCCCTCAATATTCGTTCGTGTTATCGATTGTAACAGCTTATATTTTGGATTTCTCATAAAATGTCCAAGGTATCATACCTTTCTTTCTTTTTTCAAAACTTCGGTATTTGATATACGGCCAGTCCGGGGTATTTTGAGTATTCGTCTATAAACCCATATTTCAAATGGCTCCAATTTTTCTATGTCTGATGATTTTATGGTCCATAAATATGTTCTAATGAATCTTGATTTTGTTTCAATATGAATATCGTGTTTCGAATCTGCTAGTTTAAGACTAGGCCATAACGCTCTAGATTCTCAATTCCTTCCTACATACAAACACAAGCTTGGACTTGACAAAATGACTTGTAATTGCCAATAGTGCTGCCTAACTATCTAATAATCCCTCTCAACGTTCTCCTCCAATAATCCTAAAGCCTTTCTGTCTGAAAAACGCTGCAACTATTTGACAATCTATAAGACCGTCTAATATCCGTTCCCATAAAGTACGCCTCTGTTCCTGTGTATACTTCTAGCTTAGAACCGCCCATAAAGACAGCACAACCTCCATGGAGCTTTTCCGCTTCATCCCAGAGGTCCACGTTATAGCCCCGAAGTCGTAATCCATAGGGGTTACCATGGATAATGTCCGCTCTGAAGTTCCCTATTAATCCTAATTCCTTCAGTCTGAATAAGCTCCTCAAGTGGAAGAAAGTGGAGAATGATGTCCAGTGCTACCAGAGATGTGCTTCTCATGGCACCTATAATGCCAATTGAAGCTCATCTTTGAACTTTAGAGAGAAGATTCCTACACTTCCTTTCCTTAATACCTCCCACCAGACCGAACATCCATAAGTGAGGATAGGCCTCACAGCCGATGTGTAAATCCAATAAACAATTATCGTATTGAGACCCCAGTTCCCTTTCTTGACAATTTTCTGAGTGTTTTTTTTTCAAAATAACTTACTGTCCAAATATACACCCAGGTATTTGGGCTCCTTTGACATCCATCTCATTCAGCACCGGTAGCCTAAAAGCCTCAACCTTATATTTCCTGGAAAACAGAACTAATTCATCTTTTCTCTGGGTAAACTCCCAGTCCCTTACTGTTGGCCCAAAGTAATAGCTCTCACAGGCCTGAATACATGACCTCACTGATCGTGGGCAGAAATTTACCAGACCAGTATTACTACGCCATCAGCGTAGGCTACGATCTTCCGTCCCATAGCAACGAAATGTTTCAATATGACATTCACAGCTAGAAGCCACAACAATGGAGAGAGGACCCTCCTTGCGGTGTGCCCTCGTAACGAGCTTCCTCATACAAGTATCTACCATGCTTGAATTTATAACCCAACTGCTTAGCATCAGAGTCATCCACTAAATTAGGAAGTCGCTTATATTTAGTGAAGCAAGTGACTCACTAATCGCCTTTATCCTAATATTATTAAAGGCCCCTTCTATATCGAGAAAAGCTGCCATGGTGTATTCCCTTTGCATGAGACCCCGTTCTATATAACTCACCACATCATGCAGAGCACGCTCAGCGTCGCACTCAGAATCGTTTTTCATCGAAGAAAACTCTGTAAATTTTGCATCGATAGGAATATTTTATTATTATTATTATTATTATTATTATATTTTTTTGATGGAGAGATATTTTCTTGAATTTTTTCGTTTTAATTTCATTAATATCGCTTCAGCAGTTGTTGAAAAATTTTAAGCTAAAGTTGAACTTTAATTTTTTATAGCATTTAGTATGAAAATGAGAATTTTTTAAATAAAAAAAACTTTTTAATAATACCCAGTATAATTTTGTAAACAGGTTCCCAGTTTATCAATTCTACAACAGGTTCTACTAGAATCGCTTGTTTTTTGATAAAAAAAATTGCGATGTTTTTAATAACATTAAGGACAAAAATTTTTTATTTTTTATAATAACTTAAAGATTTTTAATGTTTATTTTATTTTTTACTTAAATCGCAATAAAAGAAAATGATAACTATTATTCATTGAGTAGGAAAAAAGTCCGCAAATATTCCATATTTAGTTCTGTATTATTTCTGTACTCTAGCAACCCTTTCCATTGACTTATGCTAGAGATGAGCGGATCTAATATTGCCAGTAATATATTAAATAGATCTTCATTTGTAGAATTTCGTGATATTTTTCTGATATTATGCTCTGATCTTCTCCTTGATAAAGGACTTTGTGTACTGTTGCAGACATATTATGGATATTTGGTAGCACATATTCATGCAGTTTCCTTCGCATAGTTACCCAATTTTCTAGCATCAATTTGTTGATTGCACACAAGTACGTCAATAATTGTTTTAAATCCTTAAATAAGATTTATATCCACAACTGTTATTTCAGATGCTCTTTCGGATCTGAAAAGAACTTTATTGCTATGTTCCCATCATTTGTATTGCCTAATCTTTGTTTTGGTTGATCTGTAATCAGCCCATGTTTAAAAAATTCGTAATGAACATGTTTCTTTTTTTAAACTTCTTAACTCCTTATTGGTGCCGTTGCTTCTTATTGATCCCGTAGGTATAAAATCCAAATCATAACTGATTTTTAATATGTGTTCCGCGAATCGTATTCTTGTATGTATCGGTAATAATCCAAATTCATATGCACCTAATGATTTTTTCGGGACTTTTTTAAGTGGCTTGATGTGGTTTGATACATAATACAGCTGGATGAAGCATATGTGTCAGTTAAAGCCTGACCTACTTTTCCATCTATCATCGTTTGCACTAATAGGTAGCTTAATTCAATTGTCTGGCCGTCAAACTCTAATTCGAATGGCTGTAGTGTTGCAATTTGGGCTCTAATATCACTGACTTCTTTTTTAATGGTATCATGAGTTTCCTTTTTAAATTCAAATTTAGTTGGTCTGCAGTATTTCGTAGAAGATGGTATTTGATTTTTCTAAACATCCTTTGTTTGCATTCCATTTGTCGAAGGCTCCGAGTCTTCGAAATTCTTTATCAGTCGCAATGGTATAATGGCATGAACATATCTGCGTCTGAAGTATTTTCTCATACATATTGCTTGCATCGTTTTTGTCCAGAAGAACCATCACATTCCCATTTGCAAAAGAGAGCTAACTTGCGGTTTCCATATTCCTTCAAATCATTTCCTTTAAAAGCGTTGAGCTTTATAATTAAGTAGATCTTGAAGAGGTATCTCTGTCGAAATCGAGGTTATTGTGTCCCTTGATGGCAAACAGTCTTTCTCTATATAAGCTAGGACTTCGTTTTTGCAAAGTAGATTTTAAATTTTTTTCTAAATTTTTATGCTGAAAAAATGACCTAAACCGGACCAATAATAAAAGAGATATAGGGCAAAACGCATTTTTGACTTTTTGAAGGCCTTGTTTAAGCTACGGATTTCGTTTTTATATAGATCGGTCATAAACATTTTTGTAAAATATCGGTATTTTGAATTAACCATATTAGTTATAGGTAAAAATTTGAAAAAATTATTAAAAATATACACACAAATATATGTATATAAAAAGCATTTCAATGACTTTTATTGTTATTGTTTTATGTATAAGCAGCAAACAGCCCAACAGGAAAAATAAGAGATAAGGAGACATTCTGAAATGCTTTATCTAGGATCCTCAAGGCTACCACTAGCATTCCAACACTATTTATTTTTTACATGGCGTTTCATTGCCAGGTCTTCCATTCTCCCTTCGAAAAAGAAGGGAAAAGGCAAGGAATCTTAAATTAATATGCTCTCTTATGTACAATGCTATTACAAAAGAGTCTGAAATTGAACTAAAAAGAAAAAAGACATGTGGACTACCTTCATTACCGACACTTAAAATAAGACTAAAGAATTTTGAGCTTCGTAAGTGAGTGATACACCTTCTATTTTGCATCTATTGATTTGTTAGCTGAACATAAAACGGAGGCTGTATTGATAACAAGTCGAAAGGTTGTGGAATATACGAGCCTCAAAATTGGGAACTGTAAAACCAGGAATAAAGACTGCATTAAGTATCTGGGTGTGATGATAGATAACCTATTATCTTTCAAATATCATTTTAATTATATAAAAGCTAAAGCTGGGGAATGGCAGAACCGATGGTCGACATCAACAAAGGAGAGATGGACGTACACACTGATACCCAATGTCGATACCTGATGCAGTAGGGAGCATGGGTTTATGAATTTCTATCTTAACCAATTTCTTAGTAGACACGGTTGTTTCAGATCGTGCTTATATTATTTTGGACCTGATACTTCTCCGCTATGACCGTGTCGTGTTGAAAGAGAGGAGGATCCCGCACGTGCTTTTTTTTGAATGTTCCAGCATTGTCCCAGCATTGAATCGTATAATGACTAACACAAGGGATCCTAAGTACCTACGAAGAAGAGTCCTCGTAGGAGTAGTGAAAAGCAGCATTCTCTATGCAGTTCTGATATGAGCTGAGTCTTCTAGGCTTATAACCTATGCTGGAAAGATTAACTCTGTCTATAGGCTTACGGCACTTTGGATATGCTGTGCACATAGGACAGTATCTGATGAAGCAGCTTTCGTCATCGCGGCCATGATACCAATAATATATTTTGGCAAGGGAATCAAAATATATATACGAATTGCGATTTATTTCTGAAAGGGTACCTGCAGTAGCGGGTGGGAAGTAGAATTTATCCAGGTAACATAGTTCAGCTCATGCTGACATCATTTTACAACTGGGAGTATGTATGTGAATTCATAAAGTTGGTTCTATTGGTTAGGCAGGCAAGAGCAGATTCGAAGTAGAACGTAGTGTTGCATGAGGCTTTCCGGTGGTTTCGCAGGGAATGTGGACTAGTGTTTCGATGGTAAAGTCTCGCACTCCTGGCAGCAAGTCTTTTGATTATTTTTTTTCTCGTATAAAAAACATACACACATTCAACATATATACACACACACATAATAACTTTTTATCTTTGTTTGGCTGTTTTTTAGTTGGAAATAGAAGCATAGCAATGACTCAGTACCCTGCAAGCGTTTAGTGAAGTCTTTTTCGAAATAGCTCACTTCTTCGCCACTCTTAGAAGTGCAATAGAAGATTTCTCTCAATTTTCCAACAACAAAATATATTAGTAAACGAATTGAATCTTTCAAACGTAACTTCTTTAATCACTATTAGAAGTTGTTTGGATAACAGTTACAGTTATCCAAAAACAAAAACACTATTTTTTAACACCTTTGCTAGCATTTGGAAGATTGTTTTTTAACAATCCACATAATCTGTCGAATTTGGCACTCTAAGATGATTAATAGTAGAACGTGCAAAACTTTACAAAAACAACACACATTAGGTTCGAAATTTTATCATAAAATCATGATTTTGACGATTGTTTACATTTCATAATGGGAAAAAGAACAAGCAGAAACAATATAATTTTGCTTAGTAAAAATATAAGTTTTGAAGTGATTAAAGTGAAAAAATATTGATATTAACTAAAATTATTTATGTAAGCTGATAGTGAAACAAAATATTCATATTTACTTATAAAAGGAAAATTAAGAAAATAACTAGTTCTGGGCGAATAAATTTAGGAAAACATTTTATATGAAATTAAAATATGTTATTAACAATTTGAGGGCCAGAACATGGACGGAAAATTTTCTTTTATATAAAATTCTTATAACTTAAACAACATTTTTTAAAAGTGTGGGAGTTTGACTTATGTATGACATGCCCGCAGCAAAAGTCGCTAATTTTCAGAACAATTTTCTATAGAACAAAAAATTACGAATATATTAAAAAAAAAATTACGAATATATTAAAAATTCAATTTTACAAGTCTATTCTGTGGAAGATTAAAATATGTATATATAACAATCAAAATTTTGAGAATGCATTGCATTAGAGTATCCGAGAAATATTTTAGCAGAGCTGAATTTTTACACTTTATATTTTAATTTTCAAAATTTTAAATTAAATTTTTTTAAAAGTTTGAAAAGAATTCAAAGATTGTTATTGTTATTAAATATTTTGAAGAAATTGTTTTGTTGTTGTAATGTTTGAAATGTGTAGAGTAGATTGTGGTAATTTTTGGTAGCGGTATTTATTTCTAAGTTTCAAAAATCTTAAATATTGACAATAATGATTGAAAAAACTTTCAGGACCAAGATCAAATTTAAATAATCATTTAAAATGGTACATCATCATTAAGATTTGTAATAGAGTATGGAAATGATTAAAAGATCATATAGTTTTTAATAAAGGGAATCCCCTTCATAAAAATGGAAACATATGAAAGAGAAATTAGAGAAAATTTTGTTATAAATATTTTTTCAAATATTTGCAAAATTCTTACTAGTCAGCTATTTGTTGGAGAAAATATGATTTTAAGAAACTATATGGTGTTCGCGTAAAAAGTGTAATACATTTGTTCTTTAATTATTTTTCTGTAGAAAAACTGGCGATTTTAGAAAAAAAATGAACTAAAAAAATTTTATTTATTTTAATTACATAGAAAATTCAATACAAAATTAAAATAAATAATAATGTAGTCTCGTAATATTTAGAAATCGTATATTATATTATATTACAGAAAAACATTTTGGAAATATTGAATTACACATTTTATAATACGAAAATCATACATTGTAGCCGAACATACTAATAACTGCAGAAAATTTTGCAAATATTCTAATAGATGTTAAATGTTCATTTGAATTCAAAATTTTTTGTGCAATTAATTTCATTGTTTTCTATAATAAATACGAGGAAGAATTATTTTTGTTATTTAAAAAATAAATTAGATTTAATAATTATTCTTATTTTATTATATATACCTACTTTATTAAATTTGAAAGACAAATATTCTTTTCTAATTTTGTGCTTAAAATATTTCTTAGTATTCTTTTTCAATTGAAAATATTGTTGTGTAATTAATTTCATTTTAAAATGTAAGTATTACTGACATTATTATTTTAAAAATTTTATGCAAAATAGTCTTAAAATTCTGCAAATATTTTCTATGGAAAGTGTAATTATGTCGACACACCGGGAAGTTGATATGTTTCGCTTTCACTATCGAATTTTCATATAGTTAGAGATAGCATTGAAGATTCGAATTAGTGACATTCAATACTGACTAAAGGGTTACTCAAAAGGAACTATCGCTTAGTGGCACAGTTCTTCCCGAACGGTGTTACTAAGTAGATTAGAATTCGATAGTAAAAGCGACGCATATCAAATTCCTGGTATGTCGATATAGTTACGCTTTCGCAAGCAAGCAGTTAGTTTGTATATACACAAGGTAGATTAATCAGGTGATGAATTTAATTGTTTACTTGCTTACATGTTTTTGTTTTTTGTAGACAAACATGTGAAATATCAAAATTAAAGTTGACATAAGAGATTTTAATGCAAAAACAAAATACATGGAGTTTTTTGTGTTGTAGTTATTGTAGAGTTGTCGTTACCTTACTTCTTGTACCATGGGCATACTATTTCTTCTTATTATATTTATATATTTTAAACATTTTTTCTTTTTTGACATTTTCTTCTTCAAATGGAGTAGCGATTCAAATGTATAAGTCAGAGTTGTATACGGCAAGAAAACCAATTAAAACTGTTTTCTCATTTAACTAGTTAAATTATTTGTATGAAAAAAAACAAGTTAAAAACCAGAAAAAATAACTAACTATATAAACAAACAGGATTTTTTCGTAAATGTAAAAGTAGTATTATAAGATAGTTGTGTAGAGAAATCTCATATCAACAGTCTCATAATACATCTTACGTCAAATTCTTAAAATGTTAGCAATTTATCACGTGTGGACCAAATTTATTTATATTATTGCAGCGTTATGATATAATTATTGCAGTCCATCTACACGTAAGATCAAATCTACACTAAACAAATTTTTATCAAGACAATCGTCAAAATCAGGGCAAATCTATACAAGATAACTTCAGTTCCACAGCTGATAATTGTTTTTGTTTATTACATCTGTCAAATTGCATAGTAAAAAATGTTAATGAATTTGCTTTATTGTTGTTTTTGTACAAGTGTTGCCACCTAACATAAATTCGCATTGATTCTGGCGTTTGCCTTGATAAAAATTTGTCTAGTATAGACACTGCGTAACAGAATATGTAAGATTTTTCTGTCAGAGAGTGTCAAATTCGCACTCTAAGAGAATTATCTCACGTGTAGATAATGAGATTTCTCTACACAACCATCTTATAAGATGAACTGTCAAAAAAATACACACACACACGGAAGTTTGTATGTGTGTGTGCTTGTATATTTTGGAAATTACTAAAAAAAACAATGTTTTTTATAAAATTGTTTTCTTTTAATTATTGTTTTACATTTAAAAAAATATTTTTATAAAAACTGTGTTAGAAAAGTGCGAATTTGTGTGACCAATTAAAAATAATGATATCTTATAGGATTTATTAGAATACGTGTACCCCTTATTTAAGATTTAAGATAAATTTTTCCATTTTGTTGTTTTTTACGTTTATTTTTTATTATTTTTTTAAGATGCGTTACTCTTCACAGAAATATGAATTTGGATTAAAAATAACACAATATATAAAAAAATTAGAAAAGGAAAATTTTACTATTAAATTTTGACAACATGCCTCGACGAAAAATGAAAAAAAGTGATTTATTATAATAAAATTTTAACTACGTGTTCCCATATATGCTGATACAAATAAAATAATTGCCGTACCTCTGCTGATGTTATGTTACTTGTTATGACAGAAATATCTCTCGTGTAGGCCCTACGTTAAAGAACCCTAATTACGACATTTTTTGTTATCAATCTACAATGATTATTTGAACTTTTGACAAGAAAGCAAACAAATTAAAAACGACAGGTGCATTTGAATGCTTATTTAATTTTTTGTATTTTGTTGTCAAAGTTACGAAAAATAGAAATAATTTTCTTAATTATTTTAAAAAAATGTTTTCTAATCGTTACTGTAATATTAAAAATAATAACCAAGAACAAACAGAAACGTGTAGCTCTTATTTTTTTAAATTAATGCAAGATGAGCATAAAAAAGTTGACAAATTAAAGCAAGAAGAAACATTGGAAACCACTGAAAACCCACACTTTAAATTTCAGAAGGAGACCTCCGATATATGCAAAGAAATGCGAGAATGTAAGCTCAATGAAATATTAGAACTAAAGCGACGACAACAATTGCGTGCCAATAGTCATGAATTGCGTCAATTGGAAAAACAGCTTCAATCTGCTTTAGTATCCAAACAGTTAAGGGAGCAACAACAAATTTTAGTTAAGCAAAAGGAGGAGGAATTGCGCAAAAAGCGTGAAGAAAATGATAAATTTGCGACCGAATGTGAACATATACGTAAGTCTATTATACAAGAAGAAGAGGAGGAAAAACAGAAAAAGGAAGCTTTCCGCGGTATATTAAAATGTCAAATAGATGAGCTGCAACAAAAACGTCGAATAGAATTTGAAAATGTACTAAAAGATAAATCTGAAATGGAAAAACTATTGAAAAGAATACAGGCTGAAGAAATGGCTGAACGCAATGAGGCCAAACTGCTGCGTGAAAAATGTAGAAAGGAAATGGAAGAATCATATCGCAATAGAGAGATTCAACGACAATTGGAAAATGAAAGAAATGTAGATGATACCGAACGTACTTTAGCTTATCAAAAAGAATGTGATAATTTAAAGTCACAAATGGCAACGGAAAGAAAACGCATTCTAAGAGAAAAAGAGGCACTTAGTGAGCAAATAGGCCAACAGTTAGCTAAACTTCATCAAGAAAAAGAAAAACGTGAAAGTTTGTTGTTATCACTTTTGGTGGAAGAACGCAAAGCAAAAGAAGATGAACTTTATCGAAAAACTTTAATTAAACGAGTTAAAGAACGTGAAAAATTACGCATCGAATTGGAGCATTATCGTAATGAAATTCTTTTACGAAAGGAGAAACAATTCAAAGAGGAGGAAGACAAATTCAGGGAGGAACGTTTGCGTATTTTGGCAGAGCGCGATAAGTTAGATCAACTGTCCGATGAAAAGCGTCGTCGCAAAAAGTTGGAACATAGTAAGGCTCTTGAGGAAATGATTGAAATTAGAAGAATTCGGAGAGCAAATGAAATGGCGGAAAGAATTTTAGATTTTGAAAAAATGCTTAACGGCGAAAAGGAAAGGTAAGCGTATAATAAAATGTTGTTGGCAATAATATATTAATTTTTATATTTTCAAGGGATCAACTTATTGAAGAAGAACGTATACGTATGCTTATTGCAGCCCCAAAAGAATTACTAAATTATTTGCCCCCAGGGGTTTTAAAATCATCTGACAAGAAGTTTCTAGCACTACCAGGGCAGAACATTTAATTTTTATCATTCGACTATATTATTTAGCATATTTAATATGTACTTCCGTATAAATATTTCTAATTTTCGTATGTATGTACCACATAATGGTGTGAAATGTAAACATTTCTGATAATGGTAATTTTATTAAAAAGAAAGTTACAAATTTAAAGCACGAGTTTTTAATTTTTTACCAATAGTAACTATATTTAATACTAAAAATTGTGGTATAAATTTTTTGAATTCAATCGCATAGTTTAGAAGTTACGGAACTTTGAAAAATGTACGTTCATTTATTTCATTTATTTAATAGCCAATGAAATTACAATTTCTTACAGGCTAGCGTATATATTATTCTTAAAGCTATTTACAATAAAATGTTTTTCATAATCATTCAATAAAAAAGTGTTATTATTTAACTAAGTTAAAAATACTCCTCTTAATGCAGATTGGATTTACTGAGAAGTCAATATATGGATAAAAACTGTTGAATTGATTACATATACGTCTCATGGGATCAAAATTTGCATAATTGGTTCGAAAATATTTTATTTTAAAAAGGAGTATAATTTCTAGTCGGACGATTTGTGATTACGAATTCGATCTTACGAAGTCGGAACTCGGAGTTAATTGAACCGTTCACTAAATTAATTACAAATGAAATATTCATATATTTTCTCCTACTTTCAAGAGTAGGGAGATCAATATGCTGTAGTCGACTTTCATATGATGGTAAATTAATACTAGAATTCCATGGAAGATTACGAAGGTAAAATAAGAGAAATTGTTTCTGAACCGATTCAATTTTCTTTATATGAACTTCATATTGAGGATCGCAGACCACGGAATAATTGCTTGGAAACGTAAGGATCATTAAACTCTCTTCCCCAGCGCTTGAGGAGACCTAGAACTCCTTTTGCTTTATTAACAATTTGCGAAACGTGGGAATTAAAGGATAATTTACATTCAAGCAGCACACCCATCAAGATATTCATCGACTAGATCAAGTTGATATTCATTTATTGTGTATCTACAGAGTAGTGGACTTCTTCTGTAGAACATCATGTGTTTACACTTTTTTAAATTCAGATCCATTAGATTCATCATACACCAATCATAAAGATTGTCAAGATGTGATTGGAGTAAGGAACATTGATAGGAATAGTTAATGCTATGGAACAGCTTTTTATCATAAGCATACATTAATATTATAATTTTCTTAATGCACGTTGGTAGATCATTTATAAATATTAGGAATAATAAGGAACCGAGATGACTACCTTGCGGAACACCAGATAAAACAGGAATTGTTTCAATGTACGTTCTCTAAATAATACACATTGGTATCTATTTTTAAGATATGTAGAAATCCATTTGAGCAAAACAGGAGAAAATCCGAGTTTATCCAATTTGAACAATAGGAGATCGTGATTTACTTTATCGAAAGCTTTACTGAAATTTGTACATATTGTTACGAAATTGTACTTGAATTCAAATATAACGGTTTTAACGGCCTGTTTAAATCTTTCTCAATGCTTCCAGACATTTCCGTTTATGTTAACAGCATTTAACATATCTGTAAAAATTATTAACATAGTTCTAAACATACAACATTGAATAAAAAGCTTTCACCATTGTTTTTAAGTATGGCAACACTAAATGTTTAAGCTGCTAACATTAACTTCAAAAGCTCTAGTTTGTCCGTTAAGAACACTGTAGAAAGAAATAAAGCTTTCAAGCAGCATCTAGTAGGTAATACAGAGTATATAAATTGGCCGTGAGAACACCATTGAGTCAGTCTAATTGGAAGCGTCGTTAAGTAATGACAAATTAACTGCCTTGGCTGTATAATCTTGTACATTATTAAAGTGTGTTGTATAAAGTGTGTAATTTAAGTGTGTGTTTATATTAGAACGCAAGTGACTATTTAAACTGTTATTGTTGTACATTTCTAAATAAAATAAAGAGTCGTTACAACTTTTAAACTACCAAACTGCTGTTATTTGCAATCAAAGTACAGGTTTATTTAAAGGAAATAAACGACCGTTTTTAAAAGGTAAAAACGTAACAATATTATGAACATGACTTTTTTCCCAAACTTTTTTCATAAAAAATACAATTTTATTCATAGACATTATTAACTTTAACCTAATGATAATTTTGCGAATTTTGCAAAAATGCTTCTAAAATTTTAATTTAATTTTATTAGATTTGATTCAAATTCTAAATAAAAATACTTATGCATGAAATTATTAATAATAAATAACTTTAAACGGCAATTTTCCAATAAAAAGCTGTTAAAAATTAAGGATTAGAAATTTGCTTAAATTTGCTGCCATTCTAAAGCACATGCATCATTGTAATAAAAAACACATCTTCTGTGTTCTTCTGCCCCAAACATGTGCCTAAAAATCATTAAAAATCAAAAATTCTGTATAGAAAATTTCAAACATACATTTCAAATTGAAAATATAAATGAAAATTTAAACAATTTGTTTAAGTCTTCTTGACTTTTGATTCATTTCAAAAAAATGTAAAAAAGTGTTAGAATTTAAGGCATTGTTCTTAAATATTGTTACGTTTTTACCTTTTAAAAACGGTTGTTTATTTCCTTTAAATAAACTTGTACTTTGATTGCAAATAACAGCAGTTTAGTAGTTTAAAAGTTGTAACGACTCTTTATTTTATTTAAAAATGTACAACAATAACAGTTTAAATAGTCACTTGCGTTCTAATATAAACACACACTTAAATAACACACTTTATACAACACACTTTAATAATGTACAAGATTATACAGCCAAGGCAGTTAATTTGTCTTTACTTAACGATGCTTCCAATTAGACTGACTGAATGGTGTTCTCACGGCCAATTTATATACACTCTATTACCTACTAGATGCTTCTTGAAAGCTCTATTTCTTTCTATAATGTTCTTAACGGACAAACTACAGCTTTTGATGTTAATGTTAGCAGCTTAAACATTTAGTGTTGCCATACTTAAAAATAATGGTGAAAGCTTTTTATTCAATGTTGTACGTTTAGAACTATGTTAATAATTTTTACAGCTATTTTAACTGCTGTTAACATAAACGGAAATGTTTGGAAGCATTGAGAAAGATTTAAACCGGCCGTTAAAACCGTTATATTTGAATTTAAGTACAATTTCGTAACACTGCCCCCCGCTTAAGCCTATTCGTCCCGAATAGGCACAGAATCACTTCTCCCATAAGTAGCTAGTTCTTCATTTTAAATCTCGGCCTCTTTTCTTTCCGTATTCTGTACACCACGTCGTTTAATTTATTAATCACCTTGTATGGTCCATCCCAATGGGTTTGTAGTTTGGTGAACAGTTCTTTCTTACGTTGTGGGTTATACAACAGTACAAGCTGACCTTCGTTAAATCCTCCCGAATTCGCTACTCGATCGTATCTGGCTTTTATTTTGTCGCTGGTCATTTTAATTCGTCTGCATACGAATTCATGAAGTTCGTTTAGGTCATCTTGCTCTTGGGAAGTGTTTTCATTATTTGTTGATGAGGGCCTAACGAAGGTTTTTGCTGTTACAAGATTACTTGTTATTTTTGATGGTTCTATCACCCACAAACTGTTGTCCTCATAATCTCCCTCCATACGAGCCCATACTAAAGTTTCTGATTGAGGTGGTAGCTTCTGATGCTCGACGGTAACTAGCTTTCTTACTTGAGTTCTATTTTCATATCCGACGTCAAGGGGTACCTCCACATTTCGCCAAATCATAACTTTTCGTCCCATATCCAAAGTAATGCCATGGCTAATCATGAAATCAGCACCAATGATAACTTCGTCCACAATATCGGCAACATTGAATAGATGATTGACGGTAACGTTGGCAATGGTTAATTTCACATTTACTTTACCATAGACAGTGACCGGCTCCCCAGTAGCTGTGCGCAGACTTACCCCACACAATTGTGTTCTTGACTAAATCTGGCCAGACGTTAGATTGTGATGCCCCGGTGCCTACAGTAAAAACGTGCTTCTGACCGTTGATGTACCCCGAAGAAGTAAGATTGCTATTTTTCTGTTGCATTACGGATATGAAGATTGTGGGACCCTCAGATGTGGGATCTAGCTCTTGCCCCATAGTGCTAGCTCGTTTTAGTTTTAAAGGTGATTTCTGTGATGATTGATGATTCGACTGCTGGTTACTTCTTTGAGGCGAGGCAGATCTGGTTCGTTTTCTTGGTACTTTGCAGTTTCGCTGAATATGACCAGATTTACCGCAATTATAACATTTTACTCTGACTTTACTTTGTTTCTCAATAAAAGTCTTCAAAACCTTTTTTAATTCGTCGATTATATTTCTCTGATTGTCAGCTACAACTTCGACATTTCGCACATAACATATTTGGGGCTTTGAAATTATTTTCGCTGTTTCTTGTGCCAGTGCGAATGAGACGGTTTCAGTAAATGATGGTTTAGGTGTGGCACAAACCGCGTATTTTATTTCAGGATCGCGAATACCATTAACAAATGCCTCTATCTTGAAATGGTCCAAAAACGGGCTGTTTTCCCCTGGATAAGTAAGCTGCAGCAAACGTTCGATTTCAAACTCAAAGTCTTGTAGTGTCTCATTGGGCTTCTGCACTCTACCACGCAATTCCATTCTGTATAATTCCTTTTTATGTTCATCACCGTACTTACATTGTAGCGCCTCCATTATGTCATTATAACTGTTTCTGTTACACGCTGGTACGCTTTCTAGAAACACTGCTGCATTTCCTTTTAAGGCCAATATCAACTATATAGCTTTTTCTTCGTCGTTCCACATGTTTCTAATGGCAATTGTATCAAACTGGAACTTGAACACATTAAATGGTGTGGTGCCATCAAAACTAGGGGCCTTTATTCTTTTAGAGGATTCTGGAATAATTCGCATATGTCCAGCTTGGCATTGAAGATTATTCATCTTTATTTCTAGATCATGTAGTTTTTTATCAACATCTTTGGATTGTATATCTAGGCAGCTCTCTAAGTCGGACAGCTTTTTATCAACTTTATCAACGACTTTGGCTTGTATATCTAGACAGCTCTCTAAGTCGGTCAACTTTTTATCAACGACGTTGGCTTGTATATCTAGGCAGCTCTCTAATTCGGACACCTTTTTATCAATGCCATCCACTCTGCTGTTTATAACTTCCGAAATTTGCTGAAGTTTTTCGTCTGTCACTCTAGAAGTTTCTTGAAATTTCATTTCCGTTATTTTATTTTCTTCTTTAACTTCAGCAAGAAGTTATTTGCTTTAGAAGTTTCTTTAACTTCTTCTTTAACTAATTTAAATTGCTCCATCATAGCAGCAAACATTGTGGATAAATCCATGCTGGTTGTTTTTGCACGGGTAGAAACTTCCATTTCTTCTTTATACTCGAATTCATAAGTTCCAATATCAATATCACACCGCTTGAATTCATCTATCAGCCTCTTTTTTAATTCTGCTTTATTACCGGCTGTAGGTAACTCCAATTTATTCAATTCTTTCTTGAGTTGCTCCACTTTTAGTTCTTCAAACTTCATGACTGCTTATTATTTAGCAATCCCACTTCTGACACCAATTGTTACGTTTTTACCTTTTAAAAACGGTCGTTTATTTCCTTTAAATAAACTTGTACTTTGATTGCAAATAACAGCAGTTTAGTAATTTAAAAGTTGTAACGACTCTTTATTTTATTTAAAAATGTACAACAATAACAGTTTTAATAGTCACTTGCGTTCTAATATAAACACACACTTAAATCACACACTTTAATAATGTACAAGATTATACAGCCAAGGCAGTTAATTTGTCTTTACTTAACGACGCTTCCAATTAGACTGACTGAATGGTGTTCTCACGGCCAATTTATATACACTGTATTACCTACTAGATGCTTCTTGAAAGCTCTATTTCTTTCTACAATGTTCTTAACGGACAAACTACAGCTTTTGATGTTAATGTTAGCAGCTTAAACATTTAGTGTTGCCATACTTAAAAACAATGGTGAAAGCTTTTTATTCAATGTTGTACGTTAATAATTTTTACAGCTATGTTAACTGCTGTTAACATAAACGGAAATGTCTGGAAGCATTGAGAAAGATTTAAACAGGCCGTTAAAACCGTTATATTTGAATTTAAGTACAATTTCGCAACAATATTATGAACTAAAATCAATGAAAGTAAATTTTTATATTTATGCACAAACTTTTTTCTATGTATATAATTCTTATAGGATTTATTAGAAAACGAGATAATTTTTGGAAAATGTGAATTATTGCCTACAATGGCGATTCGATCTAAATGGTGTGACTATACAAAGTCACAAAGTACACAACCACTGTTTAGTATTATTCGTTGATTTTAGTAAAGCATTTGATACTCTGAAACACAAACATCTGTTAGAAATTTTATAAAGATATGGTATACGTGGCAATTGTCTTCGGGCATATAGGGTAAAAATTGTCAGCAATTTCAGTGAAGAAACTTTTTTAGACAATAATGATGTATCCCAAGGTTCAAAACTTGGTCCAATTCTTCACCTATTATACGCAAATGATATGTTAAATGTAGTAAATAATACAACATACGCCTATGCAAAAAAACATCGAAGATGCAAGCAGACATACGCAAGATGAGCAAAATATAATTTCAAAATGGTGTCATGATAACGTCCTAATTATCAAAGCATCAAAAACGAAACTGTTGCACATTAAGCCACCTCATCTTTTAAATCATGAAATTAAGTTAATATTCCACAACGAACAATGCCTACACAATACAAAACGTTTATAAAGCAGACACATGTTAACTCGTTTAAAAATTTAGGAGTGCACATAGACGAAAATTTCTAATGGTTCATGCATGTACAATATCTTAAAAAAAAAAAAAACTAATAAAAACTGCATACTGTCTATTTCACTTGAGCAACTGTACCCCTTACATGGTTCTCAAACAGGCATATCTTTCGCTAGCAGAATCTTATATAAAGCAAGGTATTACAGCTTCGGGAAGTTCAACATAATGCAGTAGTTTACAGCAAACTCAGAACCAAATACTCAAAATTTCGCTGAAAAACCAACAACACAACAACCAGCAAATACAATGCAACATGGTACAACAGCATATACGTGAATAATAAAACACATGTCAACAACACACATACTAGCAACAATACAAACATTGACAACAACACTTACTTCAACAGCACACACGTTAACAATACTACACACGTCAACAACACAACAAAACAAACGTCAACAACAATATATTCTTTAACAAAAACATACACGTCAACAACAACACTCACGCCAACAATAATAACACACATGTTAACAACAACATATTAACAATCCCTGCAAGCATTTAGGGAATTCTTTTTCGAAATAGCTCACTAATTCGCCACTCTTAGAAGTGCAATAGAAGATTTCTCTCAATTTTCCAACAACAAAATATATTAGTATACGAATTGAATCTTCTAGACGTAACTTCTTTAATCACTATTGGAAGTTGTTGGGATAACAGTTACAGTTATCCAAAAACGAAAACACTATTTTTCAACACCTTTTCTAGCATTTGGAAGATTGTTGTTTACCAATCCACATAATCTGTCGAATTCGGCACTCTAAGATGATTAATAGTAGAATGTGCAAAACTTTACAAAAACAACACACATTAGGTTCGAAATTTTATCATAAAATCATGATTTTGACGATTGTTTACATTTCATAATGGGAAAAAGAACAAGCAGAAACAATATAATTTTGCTTAGTAAAAATATAAGTTTTGAAGTGATAAGAGTGAAAAAATATTGATATTAACTAATATTATTTATGTAAGCTGATAGTGAAACAAAAAAGTCATAAGTTTTACTTATAAAAGGAAAATTAAGAAAATAAGGTAAGCGTTTATCATAATTAAAAAGAAATTATTAATATTTAACTAGTTCTGGGCAAGCGAATAAATTTATCAAAACATTTTCTATAAAATTAAAATATGTTATTAACAATTTGAGGGCTAGAACATGGCAGAAAATTCTGTTTTATATAAAATTCTTGATAACTTAACAACATTTTTAAAAGTGTGAGAGTTTGACTTATGTATGATATGCCCGCAGTAAAAGTCGCTAATTTTCAGAATAATTTTCTATAGAATAAAAAATTACGAATATATTAAAAATTCAATTTTACAAGTCTATTCTGTGGAAGTTTAAAATTTATATATATATATATATATATATATATAAATATATGCAGCAATTAAAATTTTGGGAATGTATTGCATTAGAGTATCCGAGAAATATTTTAGCAGAGCTGAATTTTTACACTTTAAATTTGAATTTTCAAAATTTAAAATTAAATTTTTTAAAAGTTTGAAAAGAATTCAAAGATTGTTCTTGTTATTAAATATTTTGAAGAAATTGTTTTGTTATTGTAATGCTTGAAATGTGTAGAGTAGATTGTGGTAATTTTTGGTTAAGTAGCGGTATTTATTTCTAAATTTCAAAAATCTTAAATATTGACAAAAATGATTGAAAAAACTTTCAGTGTCAAGATAAAATTTAAATAATGATTTAAAATGGTACATCGTCATTAAAATGGTAATAAAGTATGGAAATGATTAAAAGATAATATAGTTTTTAATGAAGGGAATCCCCTTTATAAAAATGGAAACATTTGAAAGAGAAATTAGAGAAAATTTATTATAAATATTTTTTCAAATATTTCCAAAATTCTTAATAGTCAGCTATGTGTTCAGCGAGAAAGTATGATTTTAGAAAAGTATATCGTATTCGCCTTGTAAAAAGTGTAATTTGTTCCTTAGTAATTTTAGAAAAACTGGCGATTTTAGAAAAAAATTAACCAAAAAATTTTTATTTATTTTAATTACATAGAAAATTCAATACAAAATTAAAATAAATAATAATGTAGTCTTGTAATATTTATAAATCGTATATTATATTACTAAACATTTTGGAAATATTGAGTTACACATTTTATAATGCGAACATCATAATCTTTCTAAAAATCATACATTGTCGCCGAACATACTAATAACTGCAGGAAATTTTGCAAATATTCTAATAGATGTTAAATTTTTATTTGAATTCAAAATCTTTCTGTGCATTTATATTAATTGTTTTCTGTAGTAAACACAATTAAAAAATAAATTAGAATATTAATAATTATTCTTATTTTATTATATATACCTACTTTATTAAATTTGAAAGAAACAAATATTCTTTTCTAATTTTGTGCTTAAAATATTTCTTAGTATTCTTTTTTAATTTATTTTTTTAATGTTAATTTGAATTGAAAATATTGTTGTGTAATTAATTTTATTGCTTTCCATAATAAATATCAGAAAGAGTTAATTTTAATATTTTTACTTTTGATAATTTTGTTCATTCCTAATCCTTTATTTTAAATTGTAAGTATTACTAGCATTATTATTTTAAAAATTTTATGCAAAATAGTTTTGAAATTCTGCAAATATTTTCTATCGAAAGTGTAACTACGTCGGCACACCGGGAAGTTGATATGTTTCGTTTTTACTATCGAATTCTCATATAGTTAGAGATAGCATCTTTTGAGTAACGCTTTAGTGGGGATTGGAAGATTCGAATTAGGATTTTTTATTAGACACTTTTTACTACGGAATAGTAGATCTTAATACGTGACGTACAAAATTTACTAAAGCGTTACGAATTCTGATCTACTTAGTAAGACCGTTCGTTAAGAAATGTGCCACTATGAGATAGTTCCTTTTGAGTAACGCTTTAGTGGGGATTTGAAGATTCGAATTAGTGACATTCAATACTGACTAAAGCGTTACTCAAAAGGAACTATCGCTTAGTGGCACAGTTCTTCCCGAACGGTGTTACTAAGTAGATCAGAATTCGATAGTAAAAGCGACGCATATCAACTTCCTGGCGTGTCGATATAGTTACGATTTCGATAGATAATGTTTGCAGGGAATGCATACGTAAACAACACACACATAACCACAAATAGAAACGCGTAAACAACAAGCTTAGCTACTAAACAAGCAGGTCTTGGTCGTCAAAAGTATATATAACATCACTCTTATAAATGAATATTATAACGACCAGATAAATCGTTTTAGAAACAACTATTGAAAGAACAGCCTAACTGTTATATTACTAACCATCCTCAACAAAATATCCATAAACATTTTAAACCAACAAAATATGCATAAAATGAAAAAATTAAATTATTTTATATTAACTCGCAATGAAGAAATGTGTTTTTTAGTTACTATAATTATTTTTATATTTACACATCCTGCAGATAAGGTAGATTAGGGTTGAGAAAACTCTGTGAATTTTTGAAAATTTTTCAATAAATAATAAATAAATAAAAATGAATTTAGTAATATTGTTTAGTTGTCTTTTAATATGTGAACTTATTCGATTTATTTATGTGAGCTTTTTAGCTACACTAATGTTATTTTATTTTGTCTTACCACAGGTCTGCAACTGAGATTAACGCTGACATAATATGAGAATTATATACATAGAATAAAGTTTGTGCATAAATATAAGAATTTACTTTCATTGATTTTAGTTCATAATATTTAAGAACAATGTCTTAAATTATAACACTTTTTTACATTTTTTGAAATGAATCAAAAGTCAAGAAGACTTAAACAAATTGTTTAAATTTTCATTTATATTTTCAATTTGTAAATGTGTGTTTGAAATTTTCTTATAGAATTTTTGATTTTTAATGATTTTTAGGCACATGTTGGGGGCAGAAGAACACAGATTTCTAATCCTTAATTTTTAATAGCTTTTAATTGGAAAATCGCAATTTAAAGATATTTATAATTAATAATTTCATGCATAAGTATTTTTATTTAGAACTTGAATGAAATCTAATAAAACTAAATTAAAATTCTAGAAGCATTTTTGCAAAATTCGCAAAATTATCATCTATGAATAAAATTTTATTTTTTATGAAAAAAATTTGGGAAAAGTCATTTTCGATTCATAATATTTATGAAAAAAAATGTTCAAATGTATGATATTTTTTTTTCTCTGTGCACAGAAAAAAGTTTGTGCATATATATAAGAATTTACTTACATTAACTTTAGTTCATAATATTTAAGAATAATGTCTTACAATTTTTTGAAATGAATCAAAAGTCAAGAAAATTTAAAATAAATTGTTTAATTCGCCACTGCTTTTTCAAAACTGCAAGGTTTTTAATTATTATCCCTTCTGGTGTCTGAGCTTTATTTGGGGAACCAAGCAAGAAGTGATTAGACTTCAAAGGTTCTTCGTCTTCATGCCTGACAGGCAAATTAGTCAATGGGCGAGAATTAATAATGTTTTCTGATTCAGTTAGAAAACTTTGCAAAGTGCATTTTTTTGGGCGACTTCTTAACTCTAAGGTAACTCTTAAAATCTTTTTCCTATATTGTATCATAGGCTCCCATATGCCACCTTTTTCAGGATTATGTGCACAGTTAAACTCCCATTCAATGCCCTTAGTAATTAGCTCATTTTGAATTTTCTCCAAATCAAAAACCTCCTTAAAATGTTTAGCCTAATTGTTGACGCCAACAAAATTTTTGCCATTGTCACTTCACATATTCAATACCGCACCACGACTATTTATAAAATTCCTTATGGCTAAAATACAAGCATCGGTTGAAAGGACAAATGTACTACTCTAATAGTTAGGCACGCCAACAGAGCTACCAAATGTTTATCATGACGTCTACCGATAGTTGTAATTATTGGCCCAAAATAGTCCAAGCCAGTATACTTGAACGGACGAACGTATGTTGTTAATTTATCACTAGGCAAAGAACCCACAAATGGTGGCACAGGAACTGCAAAGCGAATTTTACATACATTACAATTTGATGTGATTCTAGCCAGAAGTTTTCGTAGACGTAGAACCCAAAAAGATGCTTTTGATGCTTCATTTTTTTGTGAACATGAGAGGCAAATAGTTCAGTTAAATGATGGGATGTCTCGAATCTAGTGGCAACCAACTTGCTGTATCAATACGGCCACTTACTCCGAGCAATTTGTTCTCATCAAAATAAGGCAACAGCTTGAACAAATCGACTTCAAGACTTCCATTTCACAGGTAAAGTTTTCTTGTTGTAATAAACGACACAAAACAGTTTAAGCAACCTTCATTTCCGTATGCTAAGGCCTTTTGTCGATTAAAATTAATAACCAAATGTACTAATAAAAAAAGCATATTTTGGACGCAGTCCCTCATCACTGATATCTTCAGTCTTCTCAGAATTCTTTTTCGGCCAATTATCTTCGTGTCTATATAGAAACTGTTGCCGTTGAAACCAACGTGTGTCATTCGAAAAGTCAACTCGATCTTTAACTCTTGTTGTATCAACGACAATATTCATATCGGTAGGCAATCATCTCCAATCACGTGAGCATGTAGAATCTAATATTTCTGTAATTCTGTGGACTACAAAAGGCTTATATCTTCTACTTTCAGAACTATTTCAACTGATTACGGTATTAGCGTCGCTCCAATAAATTCGACAAGAAACCTTAATTTCATGTTCATTTAATATAGTAGACATCAATCTAGTCCCCAAAACGGCAGCTTCCAATTCTAAACGTGGTATGGTCATAGATTCCAGTGGAGCACATTTTATTTTGACTGGAGCATGTAGCTCCAGTTAACACAGCAAATCATTTGTAAAATAGAATCATCATACTTCTACTTTGACAACGTTCTCCTACTCTTGGCGCCAACTACTCCACATCTCTTGTAAGATCGCAGGCAATTTTTTATCCCAAAGTATACTATGTCTCCATACTTCTCTCAATGACAGTTTGGCAGTTTTCATAAAATGGCACAAAAGTCTATTGGATCAAAAACGGACATCACAACACATAGTAACTCACGTCTTGTTGGACACGTTTTACCATTTACGACGTCGGCATTTACTCCATGGAAATTTAGGACAAATTTCAATGTGTCGTTTTTGGGGTCCCAAAACATTCCAAGCATCTTCTCTGTTGTACACTCTAACTCATTTAAACTGACGCAGAAACAAATTTGATGATTTAAAACGACCTCCAGAGCCACGACCACCTCCGATTTCGACTTTCGAAACTAGCAGCTTTATGTATCTCGCACTTGTTTTGCCACTTTAATGGCTTTTGACGGACTTTCAAAGCTGTCGACAAAATCATCCACGTAATGATGATCCAAAATTGACTTCACGGCTCGTGGGATACGATTATTATATGTCTTTGGCAGTTACTCTAAAATTAAACAATAAAATATAAGCAACGGCTTATACTGCTGAGGGCCCTTTAACAGCTTCGAGTTCAATGACACACCTTCCACCATTACAGCTGCATCGAATAATAAATGAGTTTTCTCCAGCTTATTTAGGTTAAAAACACCAAATTGCGGCAAGTACCATGTCCTTGGATTGGAGGTCTTTTTTACATATTTCTTTATTATGTTCCATACCATGAAGTCTGTTAAGAGCCATGGTGTAACTATTCGGCAAAACTATGTCATAATTGCACCACAGTAGTCTGGATTCAAACCTTCCGGCAACCCTCTTCGTTGACTTCTTCAAAGAATCACGTGGCTTCCAGGGTGACCTCGCATGTTTTCAAAAACAACCCATTCCGAAGACGTATTGACAAGCATGTAAACCAGCATCTTCTAAAGGCAATATTTCATCAGGCAACCCCAGATGACAATTATCTAAACCAATAAGTAATTTTGGCGCCACACAATCATATGAGCTTACAGGAATACTATGTTTCTTCATAAAATTAGCATTAAAACTTTGGCTAGAAAAATTTAAATTTGTTACAATGTACACGTTCTTTAAAGCATACTTTTTATTTTTATTTACACCATCTATGTGCAAATTAACTACAACTGTTAGTTCATGTACCGACTTACCACCATACCAGCTCAAATTTAATCGACTTTGTTGCCCATGCAGCCTCAGTTATCTCATCAAAGAACTATCGATCATAGTGAGTGTCGACCCCTCATCTAAAAAGTTTACTTGTGTTAAAAAAGGATCACAATATTAAATAGCATTTCTTTGTAATAAACTCTAATAAAATATATTTTCGTATAATATATGGATAAATAACTCAGATTCGATCTGTATTTTTCGCAAAATTTTTAAAAATCGCGATTTTTAGTATAGTGATTTTTTTTTAATTTTACTTGGAAACCTTAAAATATGCCACACTAATACGATTAAACACTGAAAATATCATAAATTTTATTTAAATAATACAGTAGGTTTTGAATTTGCGCATAATTTTTAGCAGAATTATACAAAAACTTCTGATTTGTAAAAAAATTGTATATGTTCAACCTAAAATCGTTATAAATTTCGCGCCTCCTGCGTGAAATGATTAACGTGAACTGATTCTACATGCATTCGAGTCACTTTATATATGTACAAATAAATTTTAATGTGCCATCAAAAAAAAAATAAAAAATAATAATAATAATAATAATAAAACTAAAAATAATAATAATATTTATTTTTGGAGACCTAAAATCAAACATTTTTGATAATGGCCCATATATCAAACGATCGTTTAGAGAATTTTGATAATTATATTCAGCAAGATCGGTTCATAAATGTCGGAAATATATCAAAAATCCTCTTTTTTTAAACAGGTTTTCGATTTTTTTAAGGCTCTATATAGGCTAGGGACTTAATTTTTGAAAATAAGATTTCGACACTATTTTATGAATTTTTATGTTGAAGAAATGAATTAAGTTGGTACAATAGTATCCGAGGATTTTAACTTATAAAAAGCCTCTTGGCTTCTATATGACGGCGCTGTCACTGTCTAAATGAATATCAAGGTATGTAACATGATCTGAATGAGGTATATTTATACCTTTAATGCCCGTAATTTCAACAAATGGATATCTATCAGTGTCTAGATATCTATGGTGTAAATACTGCAGTGTTTCTTACACCATCGATTTTATACAGTTAGTGTTAGGTAAATAAATAATAAATAATTTTTGGAAAAATTCTGGTTTGCAAACAGCATTTTCAATTCTGAAAAAATTACCATATAATACATATTTAGCGATAGGGAAATATGTATGTTTCTATGAAACTTACAAATGTACTAGGTTAATTATGAAAAGATGTAAACATATTTCAGCAAAATTTTATGCAAATTGTTACGTGTAGTTACAAATATTACAGCACCAATATATTAACATATTGTAACTACTTTAGTAGTTACAATACAATAAGAGAATTTATAATTCTCATTTAGTTTATATAAATTTAAACATAAATAAACGAGATTGGGACTATATATTAGAGTAAGAACCGAATTACCGATCTTGTTATACTTTGCTCTTAGCGATCAAAGTATCACCAGATATGACCGAAATTTTTTTTCCGAACCGTAGCCGAACCCGTACTTAGCCGACAGAGAGCCGAGAAATTTATTTCGCCAGATTGTAGTAGTATCATCGTATTTAGTTGACTGAGAGCTGAAGAATTTATCTCATCGGATCGTATTTGGAGGTCGAACCTTGTAGTTAGCCGACCGAGAGCCGAAGAATTTATCTCGTCGGATCGTAGTAGTATCATCATAGTTAGCCGATTTAGAGCTGAAGAATTTGTCCCATTGGATTGTATCTTGTAGACGAAACTTGTAGTTAGCCGACCGAGAGCCGAAGAATTTATATCGTCGGATTGTATTTAGGATTTAGCGTAGCACAATCTTAGTTAGCCGACTGAGAGCCGAAGCATTTATCTCATCGGATTGTATTTTGAGGACGAAAATCGTAGTTTGCCTACCGAAAACCGAAGAATTTATCTCGTCGGATTGTTTTTTGAACAAAAAAAAAATCTGTAGCTAACCGAACGAGAGCCGAAGCATTTATCTCGCCGGATAGTATTTAGTATTAGCGTAGCCCATACGATCCTAGTTAGCCGAATGAGAGTTGAGGCACCTGATTCATCGAATTTTATCTTGTTGTCAGAAACCTATAGTTGGCCGACTGAGTTCCTAGGAATTCATCTCAACGGATTGCATCCCAAAAGTTAGTTTTAGCAAAAGCATTGGTAAACCCAGTTAATCACATAATCGTAGACATCCCATCGAGAGCAGAAGAATTTGTCTCGTCGGATTTATTTTAGTTAAGTAACACATTCTAACTGAAAATTGGCTTTGCCAATACTGTTATTTTCTGTAGTAGTTTGGTATCTCTTGTGCTGTTCGTCTTACGAAACATCAAGGAAGCTCTGTGGTAACAGTCAAAGGAAGCAGACCTTTAAAGAAACTGGACAGACTGAGTATACCCCAGCTGGAAACAAAAACTGCATTACAAAATATTGACAAAATTTAGACTTTTATTTGGAGTTAATATCCTATTCCTAAAGGAAATTTGAATGGGAATCATAAATACTTCAAAGGCCTCATCTTTGTGCCAAAATAATAACCTAAATGGATAGCCATCCAGATGAAAATTGTTAAATCAAGTAAGAGTGAATGAGTGCACCGGAATACATAAAGATAGGTGTTAGATCTTTTTTGTTTTTTTTTTTTGGGGGGGGGGGGGGGGGGAAGTGTTAATTTTTATAAATATAAGTACGAACGTATAAATACCAAGGGTAAAAAATCTAAAATGTCATTGTCTACTGAGCAATAGCAGTACAGGAAAATCATTTGTTATTATTCAAAAAATTTATTTTAAAATAAATTTGTTTTGTGAAAAAATCGTTAATAAATAAAATTTCATTTATTATTGACATTTAAATTACTAATTGTTACTATATTTTTTATTTAATCCATTCGGTAGAAACACCTAGGTAAAATAAGCTTTGAGATTGTCAATTTAATTTTACCAGATAGGTAAGGATATCTAACAGGTAATTATTCCCGTAGTTATCTATTTGTTAAAATTACGTTCATTATTCTCGTAGTTAACTGCGGATGTAATTACCTATCCACTATTTAAATGTCATAAATAAAAATTTTATTTTATTAAAAATATATATTGAAAAATATCATATATATATATTGAAAAATATAAAATTACATGATTTCTTAATAATTATAATTATTTTTTATGCTGTCCAAGCCATAAAATTTTAACCTTTCCAAGACAAATATTGTTGAAGTTGCTGCCATTCATTTAGATTATTATACAAATTCAATGAGGTTTCAGTTTCCTTTTTCGTTTTGAGTAACTTTTTGGATATTGTTTTTATACCTTAAATTACCATACGATGTTGAACCGCAATCTACCTTAAAGTACACCGTTTATTTAAAAACGCTGTGATTTGATTTAACAAATACCGTCCGCCCTTGTCGTAGCCTATCCTATGTTCTATCACCCACACAAAGATTTTCCTGGATATTAACACCAATTAATGTCTCAAATATGTTAATATTTTTATAAAATTTCCCAAAATAAGTATAGATCCATAATTTACCGTAGCACAAAAAGAAAGCACAGTAACTAGTTTTATGAGGATGGGGTCATACTAGATTAGAGCTCCAATAAAGGGTCACATTCGAAAATCGCTTAGAATTACATACATAAGATTTTTAAAATTATAAGTACAATTTTAAATTTTGCGAAAATATGTGACTAATTGACCACAGAGAATCTCCCGCAAAATACATATGTAATTTCCGGTAATTTTTGTCAGAGCGCTATATTCGGCTGTGCCGAATCTTTTATACCCTTCACCACCTTTCCCACAAATAATAAATTTGCGTTTTAAAGTATGCTTTCATATTCAGTCTAGGCATTTTTTCTTGCTGGAATTCTGATTTCGTGTGAGAGCGAGCGAGAGGGAATATGAAAGAGTAGAAAATTGTCTGTACTTCGAAATTCGTTTTGTTTTTCATTTTCGTATTTTAAAACAAATCAAGGTAATTAAAGAAAAAATTGCTGAAATAAAATTTTGTGTGTGAACGTAAATGCAATTAAAAAAAAAAAAAAAAAAAAATAGAAAAATCTCAGGAAGAAATATTGCTGTGTGTGAACTCGGACTTACAAAAATAATCAATATTTTTTTTCAAGCTTCAAAAATGTAAAAACAAAATTAAACTACCATAGCAAACGTTGCTTCCTTAAAAAAAAATAACAACAACACTGACAGCTTCTGATGACTACAAAATTTATATACATATGTTTGTATGTAGATACATGCTTATAGAAAAAACAACAAAACTGTCTCATTAAAATGCTTCTATTTCCAACTAAAAAACGTTTACATTAAAACTACTGCTTGCTTATACAAAAAACAACAACAACGCAATGCTTTTTATATATGTTTGTGTGCGTATATTTTTAATAATTTTTGCCTATAACTCGGTTGTTTATGGACCGATATGGTTAATTCAAAAAACCGAAATTTTAGAAAAATATGTTTTACAGATTTGTACGAAAACGAATTCTGAAGCTTATATAGAAGCCTCACAAATTCCAAAAATGTGTTTTGACCAACATCTCAGTCTTTAATTTTATTTGCAAAAAACAAAGTTGCTAGCTTATATAAGGGTTTAGAAAAGCCGAAAACAAATACATTTTTAGAAACCTGTTTGGTTTTTTTAATAGACCGATTTCTAATTGTCTAAATTAGACAATTTTTTATCAAGACAAACGTCAAACGGAAGGTGGCAACAGTTACAAAAAACAACAATATGGCGTATCCATTATTGCTTTTTATATATGCAGTTTGGCAACTGTAGCAACCAAAATAATAATCAGCTGTTTAACAAAGGTTGCCTTGTATATATTCGTACTGATTTTGACGTTTGTTTTGATAAAAATTTGCCTAAAGTAGACACTAGATTACGTCTAGATGTAACCCAGTGTCTAGATTAATCGAACAAACATTATTCGAGTGAATACCCTAATTTTTACTTATGACTTTCCGTGGTATCAATCCTATGTGAGCTTTATGTGGGCTTATCAAAAGAAGAAGCATTTTATTATATTCGACATTAAAATACGTATTGCAGAATATTTTTATTTAGAAAATTTACAAAATTTTCGTAAATACCACTTTAATTCTGCCTTACAGTAAGAACAATACATAAAATAATAAATATTTTGTGAGGAAAAGTGTCAATTATTGCATAAAATATAAAGAAATATGATGACGGCATCAGAGACAGCTACGTCAGGAACGGAAAGAGGTCAGCGCGGTGTTAGTCGGGTCTTGGCCAAATTAGATAGCTCCATTGAGGCGGGCAACTATTACGAAGCCCATCAAATGTATCGTACATTGTATTTTCGTTACACAGCTCAACAAAAATATGACGATTGTTTGGATTTACTCTACAAAGGATCAATGAAACTAATTGCTAAGCAACAAGAAACAAGTGCAGCGGATTTGGGTTTGTTAATTTTAGATACTTTGGAAAAAAGAGGTAATTGTAAGGATGGTGACTTGTGGATAGAGCGTATTGGTAATTTGATTACAAGGTTAAGTCCCACAATAGTAGAACGAGACACTATAATTGTAAGTTGAATTCAATAATAAAAATATATGTAATACTGAACTGTTAAATATGTACTTGTTTGTAGAATCGTTCGATTAAATGGAGTTCTGAAATATCTGGGAATTATCCTGGAGATCCAGCTCTATATAAAATACTTGCTCAAGTCTATTGGGCCGAAGGCAACACTGAATTAGCTAGACGCTATTATATGCTATGCCGCGATGGCAATCTTTGTGGTCGAATATTAATAAAAATTAATGAAATGAAAGGATATAATAGTGAAGTAGATCTCTTCATAGTACAGGCTGTTTTGCAGCAAATCAGTGTTAATGATCGTAAAACAGCGGAAGATACTTTCACCACCTATACTCGGTATCATCCCAAAATAAATCGCAAAGAGGCTCCCTTTAAGCAGCCACTTTTAAATTTTATACACTTCTTGTTTCGTCTCATGGACACCAAGAACTTGGAATCTTTCCGCACATTGTGTACTCTTTATAAAAAAGATTTGGACCGCGATGGAGCCTTTGAAAAATATTTAGCCAAAATTGGGGTACAACATTTTGGTGCTACTTCTCCCGCGTCCCCGTCTGATAATCGTTTTGGTGGCATGTTTGGCGATGTTATATCTCGTCTGCTTCAGGGAATTGATGATGACGATGAGGAAGAGCAGAGTGAACGTGGGCATGAAGATAGCGCTCACGCCTTGGACTGACAAGCAAGCCCAGTCTGGTGGGAGTAGAGAATATTAAATGTTGCTAATTTTATAAAAGTGTATATTTTTTTTTCTTAATTTTTGCCACATTACTATTTTCATATTTTATTTTGTAATATCTAATTTAATATTTGTTTCTTATATTGACTTGATTTGATTGCGTTTTGATTTAAAATGAATACTTATAAGAAATTATTCTTATAAACAGAAAAATATTACTGGACTTTGTAATTTACATATCAATTTTTAAAACTTTATTTATAACAGGAAAAGTAGCATTTGGAGTGAAATAAGACAATAGAATTTTGTCTTATCTAAATAATCAATTCAAAATGATTTGGAAATACAAATTTTTTTATTTAAAGTTGCCTAAATTGGATGTTAATCCTTATATATCAACCACATTTAAACGGTTGAACCGATTTTCACGAAATTTGTTGCGTTTGATCTCGAGTGGATGTCATGCCCACATTTTACGCCTACTTAAAAATTTTTTTAAATTTTGTTAATGAAGCTATTTGAATGAAGTTTGACACAGATAATGCTTTCACTGGAGAAAGTTATATTTTATGTTGGATCTTGATCGGATGCCAAGCCCACTTTTTAAAAACTCAAACGGCTGATACATTATTTTAATTTTTAGAGAATCATCCTGTGTGTCCATAAATTAAAATATATTTTATTTTTCGATCGGAGTAGGGGGAGATGTAAAACATACAAAGCATATATTCTCAAATTTTGTGAGAACTACTTCCTTATCATATTGTATTGAAGAAATGAAAATAGGAAGGAAAGATAGCCCCTATACAAAGCAAATATTAATTTTCGCATATCTAAAGCAGTAATTTAGTGAGTAATAAATATGAAGTACAATAAATATTATTTATCGCATCAAAAGCTAGTTTAGGGAAGTGCTACTAATCGGTGATTAATTTGGATACAGATAATCAGTTAATCGATTAATCAACAATTCTAATTAATCTAAATTCTGATTAATTATTTTAAATTTTGATTAATTAAATTTTTCAATTAAAGAAATGAAACAAAAATGCTAAAAATTGTGTATAGTGTAAAATACGTGCTGTTTGGTAATTTAAGATTCACATTTTATATTTTCCAATGATGTACCATCACATAATTTTTTAAATTGTTTAAATTATAAAGAAAATTAAAAAAATAAAACAATTTTAAATTATTTAAAATTTTAACTATTCAAAATTCAGATTAATTGATTAATCACAAACATTGCCATTTTGAATAATGGAAATCATAATAAATCGATTAATCATACATACAATAAATCGAATTGTTTAACTAGTCGAATAATTGATTAATCTGAAATTTGATTATTTAGAATATTCGATTAATAGATTAATGGCATATCCTTAGTTTATATTTTTTAGGAAAAATTGAGAAAAAGCTTAAAACTTGCAACTATCTTACTTTGTTTATTATAAATTATAAAACGAATAAATAATATTGTCTGCTTTTTTTCCTAAATTTTACATATGTTTTATTTATTTTTCGTTACTAATTTCCGAATAACTGAAATTATTGAGCAGATAAAAAAATAATGTAACCCCTAGTCTACGCGCAGACATTTTTAAGTTGGCAGTTGTCAAATTGTATTAAAAAGACAAATAAAAAATAAAAATGAAAAAAGTTAAAATTTTCGGTAAAAAAAGTTAATTTAAAATTTAAATTTCTAATGTGTGTCCTCCACAGTTAAAAATAAAAATTTGTTACCGTTATTCTGCCGACGTCATTTATTATGTTAGGAAATAAAAATCAATTCGTGTAGACGTTGAGTAAAACGAATTCGACAATTTTGGTCGTATTTTTTGATGTTTCATCAGCTAAATCGGACAAACCGTTCTCGGGATACCTAAATTTTTTGTTTGTAAACAAACTAATAACATGTAAAGGTAAACAAAATTTGACATTTCAGTCTTACACTAAAAAATTAAGCAAAAAATAATCAGCTGAGCTTAAAATGTCATCTAGTTAAATGATTACACCAAATGTATTCCTGTAATCGTCTTACATAGTGTCTATACTAAACAATTTTTTTTATCAAGACAAACGTCAAAGTCAGTGCGTATGTAGTACACAAGGTAACCTCAGTTAAACAGCTGATTATTAATTTTGGTTATTACAGCTATCAAACTACATATATAGAAGACATGAATGAATTCGCCTTATTGTTGTTTTTGTGCAACTGTTGCGTTAACTTTGACGTTTGTTTTGATAAAAAAAATTGTCTAATAATACACTACATTACAGCTCATCTAGAAGTAACGTTGAGTCTGTATTAAAGATATTTTTATCAAGGCAAATGTAAAATTTTTATCTCGACCTTGTATACATTCGTTTGTCTTGACAAAAATTTGTCTAGTATCGACGTTAAGTAATTTGTCAGTATTATAAACAAACAAAATTGTTAGCGCTCGAGCACCAAAACTTTGTCATTATGTCGCTTGAAAAAAGACTCCATTTCTATTTTTGTTGGTACTTTTTGCATGGTTTATTATGATATATGTTCTCCACTATAATTGATAGATAAAATATTATCTGCATTTTAGACATAAGTTTGACGTTTGTCCTGAAAAAACTTTGTTTAATATAGACTCAACATAACATAATATGTAAGATTTTTCTGTCAGAGAGTGCCAAATTCGCTTTTTGAGAGAATTATTTCACGTGTGGATTTAAATATTAGTATTATAAGATGTATTATGAGACTGTTGTGATGAGATTTCTGTACACTGTCAATAAAATACACGAAAGTCTGTATGTATGTGTGCTTGCATATTTTGGTAATTACTAAAAACAATGCCTTTTGTAAAAATTGTTTTCTTTTAACGGTGTTTGACATTTAAAAAAATATTTTTATAAAAATTGTGCTAAAAAGTGCGAATGTCATAAATAAAAAGGACATGTTTAATATGTAACTGAAAACAATGATATCTTATTGGATTTATTAATAAACTTTGTTGTTTTTGTGCAACTCTTGTCTTGATAAAAAATTATCATATAGACACTACGCGACTTTGCTTACATAGTGTCTACATTACACAATTTTTTATCAAGACAAACGTCAAACTTAACGCAAATTTGAGGAAGGTGGCAACAGTTGAACAAAAACGACAATATGGCGTATTGATTATTGTTTTTTATATATGCAGTTTGGCAACAGTAATAACCAAAATAATAATCAGCTGTTTAACTAAGATTACCTTCTATATATTCGCACTGATTTTGACGTTTGTTTTGATATAAATTTGCCTGATGTAGACGATAGGTTACTTTTCCGCCGACTAACCACCGATTTTGCGCCGTTGCCGACTATTTTTACAAAATTTTTCGGTGCAGGTCTCTGGTTCCCTTTTATTAGTATGACGTTTAATTTACTGTGCAAAGAAAAGTGATGAAAATTACTGTTTTTCTTTATTTTTGTTATTCAATTTTAAAGAAATACTTTTTTCTTTAAATTTATTATTAAAATTATCAAAAACTAAAAACAGTAGCAGTTATTAGAAAAAAAAAAAAAAAAACAAATGACGTAAATACAAAGCATATTAAATATCTGGCAAGAAGAAGCATCATTGTAGAGTTACAAAACAAAAAAAAAAATTTTTTTTTGTAAATGCTGTCTGATTTAGTTTGAAATTGATGCTAAATTTAAAGTAAATATATACATATATAAGTGAAACTGAAAAAAAAAAAAACAAAATGAATAAGCCAGAAACAGATTCCGATAGTTCGGAAGAATTTTTTGATGCAGAAGACTCAACTCCAAATCGATTGTCAACACTAAGGTAAGTTTAATTGAAAATCTAATAAATATATACATATGTTTGTATTTATGTACATATGATGTGATTAATTCTATATAAATTAAAAAAAATATGTTTTAATTTAGCCGCAAATCATTAGCAAATGCAACACAGATACCACAAGAATTTATATTTCCCGAACCAGCCATAAGGCTGCAGGCATCGTCTGACAGTGATGCCACACCCATTGGAGCAGTGACACCAGCTACTAGCAGTCCCAGCAGCAGTCTAAGTGCTCGTGGCACTAAATCAGATGTATTTGTGGAACCAAAACCAGTGCAGGTCACTGTAAGTAACTTTGTTTTTAAATAATAAAATTTATACGTATGTGTGTATGTACATATGTGTACAAACAAATAATATAGTCGGCAAACCAAGGCCAAAGCAATATGTATATATATGTATATATATATATATATATATTTACAGTTCATGTACATTTGTTTATTGTAGTTGGTTCTTTTTACATATGTACTTATGTACCTTAGGGTGACACAAAATGAAAAATATCGATGTTCCCGAATCGTATTAAATTTTACTTCATTCTAATTTGCAATTTTTCACAAAAAAAAAAAAATTTTAATATCTGAATATTTAAATTTTTTACATATAAATATTAAAAAAATAATAATACAATATAATTCTCTAGCAGTTATACCAAAACGATTTTTCTGTTTTTTCAAATTCGAATTTTTTTCGAATTTTGTTCGAATTTTTCGAAACATTTCCTTCATACAAATGTTTCTACCTATATTAAATGAAATGAATTTGGTATCAAAATAGGCGTATTTTTGTAAAAGCCTACTTTATAGCTATTTTAAAAAAGCTACTTCTTGACTCCTGCAAACAGTAATATCAGAAATATATATTAAATAAAGAGTAGGTGATAATACCGAACCTTGCGGCAGACCCGCAGATAATTGCCTACCACTAGATAAATACAACAAAGGAATGTTGATCTAAAAACGCTTTTTATCTTTTGCAGGTATGTTGGATAGTTGAAGGTATTAAGTTTAAAAACTAAGCTATCATGCCATATTGAGTCGAAGGCATTTTCGATGTCAAGAAAAATAACCCCAATGCTAATACCATTTTTTATGTTTATTTCAAGAAAATTTATGACTTTTTAGTTGATGTACAGTAGAATCTTCCTTGCGGAATCCAAACTGTTAAGGATTAATAATATTAATTTGATTAGAAAAGTCTAAAATTCTTTTATTTATTATTTTCTCAAATTGGTCTATAGCTAGACGGTAACTTAGGATCCACTTCTGGTTTAGAAATTGGCATAACTTACATTTTTAAAAATCGTTGGAAAATATCCTATTAAACAGAAATTGAAAAGGTAAAAAAAGTTTACTTAATATTTCCAAAAAGTAAAAGGGCATATTTTTAAGAATAATGCTATTAATGCTATCTAACCCAGGGGCTTTATTGTTTTCAATAAAAGCGCAAATGATTTAAATTTAGCTATTGGTATTTAGGTTCGATCTGTCAAGAATTTTATAGTTAACCAAATACGTCTGCAATTAATTTTGTCGAAGATTCATTTCGGATTTTATTAAGATGGAAATCAATAAGTTTATTTAATAGCTTCAAAATGCTTTTTAATTGAATTTTATAATTAAAATCCACACACTTTTGAAATTTTCGTTTGTATTTATTTTTCTGACTAATTAGCATTTTAGTAATATAAGAGATTTCCCGATGCCATGCGTTTTTACGACCTACATATATTTTCATAAAAGCTTCTTTAACTCTAGATATTAATTTATTAAAATAAAAATAGATATTAGCTGAATTAGTAACAGGTTTGTCAATGTTCTGATTCCTAATTTCATTTTATACTCAGTTTCTGATTGCTGACCAGTCTTTATGATAATACAAGGATAAGAAAGGAGAATATAGATTTTCCTTTTGTGCTAAACGTATTCCAGCTGATCAGCTGCTGACTCAGTTGTTATGCTTGGAATTATAATGTATAACATGAATATTGTGCAAACAACTCGAATTATGTGGCAAGTTGAATTATCAAACTCGAAGATTGTTATACTTATTTTGCAGAGCATCGATAGAGTCAAAAAAGTCTTTCGTAGGAAATGTCATTATTATTTTTGTCGTAGCTTTTGTTTTTAGCTACCTCAGAATACAAATTAAATTCTTGTCTTGGCAATTGAAGAAAATCATGATTGTTTGCGTTAAAATAAGAAACATTATTTCTTCTACTGGTCGCCCTAGATTTCTATGTTACTCGATGCTGGATTTCTAAATATCCTTGACGACTTGGGCAGTCTGAGTCATCAGCTCTATGATTAACGTTCTTTAAATACTTGTTCATGTAGTTGTAACAGTTGTAAATTATACTACCAACACTATTATCTTTGCTAAGAGAACAGACTGCAAAATCATGATTTCCATCTTCGCCAGATAGTAGCTGAAATCTGTTGGCACTTTTGCTGAGTCCATTTGAAGTTTTTGGCACTTTGAATTTAGGGCTATTGGCCCAATGCTTTCTCTCTTTTGCAATGTTTGCGCAAAAGAGAAGAAAGCATATTCAAACAAAAGGAAATTAAATAAAATGAAGTACTTTTTTATACATTTTATTTAACTCTTTCTAGCAAATATTAACACGATTTTTTATTTTGAGGCAGTGATTGAAATCGCATGTATTAATAAACATTTTTACATTACTTTAATTACAAGTAAAACTAATTATGTTCAATAGAAAACAAGTAATATTAAAAGTTTTTATACTTTTAACTTTCTTCTATGGTAACTATTATAAAAGTATAACAATTGATATTGAAATTTATTTTTATGAAAAAAATAAATAAATAAAAGTAAAAGTAATAGGTATTCATAGTATTTAACAATTCATTGGACAAATCATAAATACCCTATTTATGTTCAACAGACTAACTCGATTTTTTTTAATTTGCTGAATTTAGATTTTATTACTGTTTCTCATATCTTGTGCATACAAGATATTAAAAAATCAATAGTTTCCTGTGATATTCCTTCTCAGACATTTTTAACGGCATTAAATAAATCCATTTTTATTTCGCAATTGTCTCTATTCAGGTCAGGTGATTGGGAAGGCCAATCTAAAACTTCTATATTATTGTTGTGGAGCCAATTTCTGCAGTCTTAAAGGTGTGTTTTGGATCGTTATTCTACTTAAACCTCCAGTTTAATGGCATTTCTTCTTCAGCGTAAGGCAACATCTTATTATTTAAAATGTCCGTGCACATAAAACGATCCATAATACCCTGTATATGATAAATTGTATAGGGATCTATACATTGACCAGAAAAACATCCCCAGACCATTATATTGCCACCTACATATTTAGCAGTTGAAATGTAATATTTAGGATTTAATCTTTTTCCTTTATGTCTTCTTACACATTTAATACCATCGGAATCTTTTAAATTGTATTTCGATTCATAAGAAAACAATACCGTCTTCCATTTTTGGAGATTTTAATTAAGATGATATTTTATAAATTCTACTCTGGCTCTTTTATTTTTTGGTGAAATAAAAGGCTTTCGAGGCGGCCATCTGCTAAAAAGTAGAGGAAACTGTCGGATTATTTTGAATAGCTCTTTCAATTCTTGATTCATCTTTTCGTGAAGTTTTTCGATGTCTTCTACTGGAATTACAACATATACGTTACGAGTTTGTAGATATTTTTTAGTTAATCGTGATATCGATTTATTAACACAATACTTTTTATTATATGGTGCGATAAACTATTTTTAAAATCACTTATTTTATTTTTAAAAAGGTAGGTTCTTCTTTAAAAAATTACAATTTCAATGTGACAGTTTAGATTTAGACCAAGGTACATGTACTTTTATGCAAACAGCCTTTTCATGGCAGTTTTTAAAATATATACATAATTTTGGAGTTAGGAACAAAATGACTGAGTGAAAAGTCACTTTATAATAGAATTTAATTTAAAGAAGTAAGAAAGTTCTAGTGCTATATGATACCTTACTCTATTATACATGAGCATTGATGTGATAATTGATCATACATAGTACATGGAAACTATGAACAATTATATTCCGATTCGCTTGGAATTTTACAATACGATTTACACTTAAATGAACATTTGTACAAGACTAGATACATTTAACTGATTTTTGGAAGAGGGCCTTATACCTAGAGTTGGATACTGAGATGTTTGCTTAAATGAAACGTATTTAATATCAACATTTATGTGAGATTTATTAACGTTTAAGTAATTTTTTGAAAATAACCTTATGTTAGACTAATGTTCAGATATGCACCGATCCATCTTATATTTAATAGTATTATCCGTATTTAAGACAAACTTATTTCTACCAAATTTTATCCGATTTTCAAGAAAGGTTCTTATATGGGAGAAATGGTTAATTATGGACCGATCTTTAAGAAATTTGAAGTCAGTGTAAAACTTATTAGCAGAATTGCTTTTTTGATTATACATATATTTTGCCATTTTCTGTTCTGTTTTAGTCTTTAAATTTATGTTTTATTTTCTAAGGTTTTTTTCTAGCCTTTTCTTATTTTTTTCTTAGTTTCACTGGTTTTTCCATTGTAACATTATTGACTATTATTTTATGTGAACTAATGTACGATCTAGAATATAAAGTTTTCGTATAAACTTTACAATTCGATTTCGTTTCGAATTAATAGAAAATATCCGTTATATTCCTAATAACTTTCATATTGTCCTCGACCACATCAACTAAGGACCACTTATAAAATATTTTTTCCAAGCTATAAAATAAAAGTAAAACACTATCAGTAGTAGATATTGATGTGAGAGAAAAAAAACTTTGCTCAGTTGTCGAAAACCTAATTCATGCAACAACAAAATACATGTATCACATATAATTTGTTGTAGTGTTTTGAAAAAAATGAGTAATTTTTTGAAAATTTAGTTCGAAGTTAGTTTAGTAAGTTTAGTTCTCACATAAGCTTCTACTTGTATTCTATGCACTATTATGTACAGAGAAAGTAAATAATTTTTATACCCTACACCACCATAGGAGATTAGGATATTATGCGTTTGTGCTGCTGATGTTTGTAACGCACAGAGAAAATTATTCAACACTCACCTTAATGTATAATAATCGACTCGGAATCATTTTTTGATCTGACGATGTCCGTCCGTCTGGCTGGCTGTCCATGTAAACCTTGTGCACAAAGTAGAGGTCGTAATTTTGAAGATAATTCAATGAAATTCGGCACGTAGGACTTTCATGACACAAGGACGAAGCCTATTGAAATTGATTATGATTGGTCCATTATTTCACCTAGCCCCCATACAAATTTCCTCCCGGAATAGTGGTTTAACGTTCATAAATGCCTTAAATATAGCAATATTTTAATAAAATTTTGTGTAAGTATCAGTGATTGTGCCAAATTTCATGAAGATCGGTCTATGATTGACCATAGCTCCCGTATAAAACCTTCTTCCGATAATCACTTTAATGTGTATAAATCATATACACATGTTAGTATCAAGTTTATACTCGACTTAAATAAGTTTTATATAGATAGAAATCGAAGTGACAGTCCCATATAAGCCCACTTTCGGGAATCACTCAAAAGTGCATAAATTCATAAAAATGTTAGTATTAATGTAATATTCTGTATTCGTATATTTTACTTTACATTTTGTAAAAGTATCGGTCCACAATTGTTCACATGTTTAATATAAGATCCCTCCACGAATTTTGATGGATATATACAATGATATGGGTTTTCATATGGCTGACTTGACCGACTATATCTTTCTTACTTGTTTAAATTCAAAATGTTTGTTTTTCCGGCCTTACTTTTTAGGAAGTTTAACCCCTTTCAAATATTGTATTACTAATGTTTATATGGGTTTTGTGAAATAATTGTACCCTTGTTCCAGGACCCTAAATGATATTAAATTTCATTGATACATTTTTAAAAATTTGTCATGTAGTTTGATTGCAAGGTTTACATGGGCGGGAAGACTGACGGACGAATAACTTCAAACAGACTCTAGTGATTCTGAGCCGATTTGGTTTACTTTAAGGATAATGTTCGACCAATATTTTATGGCGTTACACCAAAAATTAAAAAAAAAAACAATAATTAAAAACTTTTTTTACTATAATACAGCCAAAATTGTATATGAAATTGCTAAATTTATAATTTTGTTTTAAAATAAATTGTTTTTTTTTAACTCTTAGAACAATTTATTACAATTAATTAAATTCAATCAAATTTAAATAGCATCAACAAGTTTTCATATAACATTTTATCGAATATTCGACAATGTTTCTTTAATAATAACTTCACATCATTTTGTTAACATTATAAACTTTTGTTGGTTTAATTTTGTATTTTTTTTCAACAATACCTTTATGCATAAATTAATAAGTGGATAGTTATGCGAGAGCAAAAACCTAATTCAATTGTCAAAAATCTAATTTATGCAACAACAAAATACGTGTAGTCACATATATTTTGTTTTTATATTTAAAAAAGAGTAATTTTTTTGAAAATTTTCTTCGAAGTTCTCTCACATAATCTTCTAGTTGTATTCTATGCTTTGCCTATTTTAATTTTCTATTTACATGTGAACCATCTTTGTGACTGTCTATCCTACATTATATACCACTACCACCACAACTACCACATCCCATTGTATGTCAATTCGATTAATTTCAATTGATTTTAAATGTATTAATATACATCAAAATGATTTGAAATGGCATTAGAGTAATACTACTAGAGATATTAGAGATCGCTTTCGAGAATTGCGTCAGGGCATGCAAAATGATGATGATGAAAATCCAGGAAATACATTAACACCTGATTCTCAGGTATTTCTTTCCTTTTAAGCTAGCAAATAATTTTAATTAAATCTTTTTAAATTTCATTTATATTTTTTATATTATGTTTCTTGTTTTATGCATTGACACATAACAGAATAGTTCCACAGATGGGGTATTTGCGCGCCCAACACATCCATTTAAGGTAGTGGAGAATGACACTATGAGTGTTCAAAGTATTACATCTTTAGGTCGTGTTGGACGTATATTGGCGGGAAGTATTGATCCCTCAGCGATGAGTATTGATCGTGAATATTTTGCTAATACAAGTAGTAATAGTCAACAACAACAGCAGCAACAATTGCAACAACAATTACAGATACAACAACAGCAATATTTGCAACAAACACAGTTATCCTCATCTGCAGCTGCAGTGTCTGGATCAGCAAATGCTTTTGTCAATATAAAATCGTCAAGTGTACCACCTAGTCTTACAGAAACAAATAGCAGCAAATCACTTCAACAGGCCATTGCTGGTCCCGGTGTTGTGAGTAATATAAATCAAGTGCCATTCGAAAACCAAGTTGTATTACAGGAACCTGATGTTATAGCCAGCACAAAATTAGCCCATTCCAAGACAACGGATTCAATAACATCTAGTGGACCGATTGCACCACCGCGACGTAAGAAAAAAGACTCGAAGAAGGGCTCCACCAGTTCATCAGAACAGTTTTATATGAATGAGGGCATGCGTTTGCCGGCCGCCGATACAGATACCGATAGTGATACAAAATCCGTTAAGAGTGTACGTGACGTCCAACAAAAATTGAGCGACGACTTGGTTAAAGAAATAGAGAAAAGTTGGAACGAAACTAGTTCTTTGCAAAATGCACGCATGCCACGTTGCAGTTTAGACGGAAGTAGCATCATTACAACGTCGGCAAATACATCCTTGTCACATGGCGGATTTAGTAGTATTAGTGCCTTAGGCGGTAAAGTTTCCTCTGCCTGCTCTTCTGTACATGCTTCAAGCAATACAATTGTCTCAGCTTCGGGCACATCTTTAAGTCAAATTTCTGTAAGTAAAATACGTCCTGTCACTACAGCTGCTGTTGGAGGTTCCATAAATCGTATGTCACATTCTTTGGGTAATAGTTCCACTTCGGTTTACTCTAAACCGAGTCCATCAAATTCGGCTAAAAGTAATTCCGCTCCTGGTCGTGTCAGGTATGAATTTCATTTGAACGCCTTTTAAGAACTAAAATAGTTTATCATCAATAAAAATTTCATTTATAGTTCCATAGACCCTTCACAAAGTTTAAATCTTTATAAAGCCACCCAAGGTGGTTATGTGGTTAAACCACGCGATGAAGCATCTAACAAAGCTGAAGGACCCTCTCAAGAGGAAATTGAACGCATTGAGCGTATATTAAATGAAAATATTCAAAGACCCAAATTAGCCGGTACGGGTTCAAATAGTTTAGGAAGTACTACCAGGTACGTTAGTTTTCTACTACTAATAATAACATAAAAGGATTTGATTTCAAAACAGATTACTTATGTTTACTTGTTTGAACAACATCTAAAAATAAAAGTGTTTTTATCTGTATAAACTCACAATTTCAACTGTTAAACACACAAATATTTGCAATAGAAACATACATGTTTTTTTTATTGATTCCTGATATTTGTTTTTATTGATCATTTAAGAGAAGAATAGTAAACTCAAATGTTTAATTATTAATTTATAAATGTTCATTGTGATTAGGCAAATATTTACATATAAAATATAGTTTCTTCTATGAGATAATTATGATTTAAATGTTAAAAAGATACATACATAATTTATACAGTTTTTATTAAAATGTTAGAAAAAATATATATTTGTAAAAAGTTTGAGATTAAGATTTTGAGCAGTTTAAGGATAACAAATACACATACAACAAATATTTTAATATTTTCTTTAAATATATTAATTACGGTAAATGAGAAGAATATTATAAGAAATAAATATTAGTAAGATAAGAGGAAAAAGTTAAATAATCTCGTTTTTAAAATAATTGTTCTTCAGTAAATTTAACTTGACTATGCTAATTTCGCAATTGAAAAAATGTAAAGTTAAAATGTATATATTTAAGATACCGCTTCAAAAAATAAAGTACGAGTCTTAATACCCTTAAAATCGTTTTTTTTGTATGTTACTTCTTAATTTCATAAATACTCTGCTGTATTTTTTTTGTCAACGTTTACCCACTCTAGGTATAGCTAATAAAAAATAAATAAATAAAATTTTTATAGCTTTTTGATAGGTTTCATTATACTATATTATATTATATTATATTATATTATATTATATTATATTATATTATATTATATTATATTATATTATATTATATTATATTATATTATGAAAAGAAAATACCTATTATAAATTTACCAAATTTAGATTGGACCATTTCAAGCTCCATTGCACTTAATAGTTAGCTCGATGAACTAAGCACCGTTTTTAATAAAAACAACGTTTTAATTAAAAACGGTGAAAAATATATTACAAATATATATATTTGTAATATATTTTAAATGTATCTCGACAACAATTTATCTTGATTCAAAATATTTTTGTATTTGAACTTAAGATTTAAACTTTTAAATCTTAAAAGCATATAGTTTTTCCTTCATGTATATTATAAAAAAAATTGATTAAATTGTAACAGAACATAATTATATTTCCTTTTTGTTTGCAGCAATCTAATTGACGTTTATATTGTTTATAAATTAACAACTTTAGTAAATAGACCTTGGATATTAAAAATCAAGTTGGTGATTTTTGGTTTATCTGTGAAATTGTACAGCTAAAGTTACATCGTAGATTCATTCATTGCTTATTTGTTGACATATTGTGTTAGCATACCGATATATTTGTCCTGTTGCAGTATTAGTTAGATTAAATTATAGTAAAGAAAATCTTAAGAAATTTTGGGTACGGCAAATATATATATATAAGAAGAAAAACAATATGTGTTGAAATATTAAAAAACCAACATTCTCATTTTATGTAGTCATTGTGTAGGAAGTCTTATAAAAAAAGCAATTTTTAAGATAGTTATGAATAGTATCTAAACTAAACGTAATTAAAAATTTACTTTTGATTTGGTTGACATTTTTATGATATAAAAAATTAAGCGAAATCCACTTCTTTCTCATAAAATGTTTTGTTATGTCATGCTAATAACCAGAATAAAATTTATAATATAAAGAGAAAAGATATTTAATTCCAGGTAGAAAAAAACATTTTTCGAACACACGCCGAACCTCACCATTTCTGATTTCAATAAAGTTTTATATACACATTCATTACATAAATATTATATAATATTTGAAGTTCCCAAAACTTTTAAAATTCGTTGTTGTTTATACTATCGGGGTTAAAAGTTCACCTTTTTAGAAATTTTTTTAAATACCTGAAATTCAGTACTGTTTTTCCTTTGATTTAGTTGTGCAATTTAAATAAACTTTTGTTCAAATAAATGTTTTATTTGTCCTTTGATGTAGTTATGTAATTTAAAGAAATTTTTGTTCCAATAAATGGATAATAATTCGAGTTTTTGATTATTTTTAAAAAATGCTTTGTTCCAAAAAAAAAAAAAAAAACCAAATCAATATTCTCAAGGAAAAGCAGATTTTTGTAATCTTTCTGCCGAAACAAACCACTTCAATTCCATAAATAAAATTTTTAATCGAGATAAAATCATGATAAGATCATGATTAAATTGAAGGGGTTTATTTTGTCAAAAAGATTACAAAGATATGCTTTAAGAATCTTTGAGAATATTGACTTCGTTAATATATATATATTTTTTTAACAAAACATTTTTACAAAAATAATCAGCAACTGGAATTATTATCCAATTATTGTAACAAAAGTTTATTTAAATTACACAACTACATCAAAGGACAAATAAAACTGAATTTCAGGTATTTAATATAATATAATATAATATAATATAATATTATATTATGTAAGATAATATAATATAATATAATATAATATAATATAATATAATATAATATAATATAATATAATATAATATAATATAATATAATATAATTTAATAAAATATAATATAATAAAAGAGACTTAGAATTTGCAAGTAACGTACGTTAAAAAATCATCGTACAAAATAAAATAATATAAATAATTATGCTTATATCAAATAGTTTTTTTGGCCACTGTATGTTATAACATACATGTTATGAGTTTACACGATATGTTATCATTGGTACCAATGATAACATATCGTGTAAACTCATAACATACAGTGGCCAAAAAAACTATTCGATATAAGCATAATTATTTATATTATTTTATTTTTTTTTTTATTTTTTAACGTACGTTACTTCCAAATTCTAAGTCAGCATTTTAGCAATAGTATGCTGATTCAACAAATCGTCTAAACTTACCTTTACTCCGCTTTTAATTATATAAATGCTTATGATAGCAGTCATAGGATTTTTGCTGCATTCAATGTTAAAAAGTTCAATGTATGTAATTTGTAAATTTGGTTTGGTTAGGGCATACACAGTATAAAATAAAATAAAAAAATTAATAATGTTTCTAAATGATCTTTTTATTTAAAAATTTTTCTATGTGACATGTTATAAAATTGTAATGCAGGCTTAAATTTAAGTGTATACAACATTAAATACGCCTTTTAGTTGCATAAAATTCATTGTGTAGTCTGATTTGGTATATTAAAGAGCAATACTTATTTTCTTAATTTCGTTTTTATTTTACAACGCATATGCAGATATCCATCTCTTATATATCGTAGCAGCAGTGATAAAGAACGACGTAAATCGGCGGGAGATGAAGATGTTTTAAAACAAATGAATATTGATGTACGCATTCGAACAAATTCTGGTAAACAATTAACAGATTTTGAAATTCTGGAACAAGTACCAGTTAAAAATCTAGAAACTGGAGAAACGATGCCATTATCTGAGGTGCGGCCACCACCAGTACCTGAGGGTTGGAATCCTTTATCATTGCATATACTTAAGCTAACATCACACCTTGAGGTTATACAAAAAGAATCGGATGATGAAAGTGTTATTGGCATACCGCCCAGTAATGAAGGTACACCGCAAGATGAGGAAGAAGGTGAGGCAGAGGATGGTAGCCGTTTGAAAAAGAAAACAGCAAAAATTAAAAGATTTTTCGGTTCCACTATGCGTAAGACAGTCGATAAAGCTAAATCGTTGGCATCGGAGGTTTCGCATGCCCGTCATAAGGAAGATGTGGCCGATATTGTTGACGTCATGAATCCGGAGCAGAATATAAAAATTAAAGCCTCCTCAACCAATAAGGGTCCTTACGAATTTACCAAGTTACAGCACGTACAAGTAAGTTATTTTAAGGTGAAGAGAAAAAGTATTGTTTAATTTATTTATCATTATTTTTTATCAAGGATTTGTCGGGAGAACATACCGGTGCAGTTTGGTGTATGAAGTTTAGTTCTTGTGGCCGCCTATTAGCCACTGCTGGTCAAGATAAGGTGTTGCGTATTTGGGTTCTTAAAGATGCTTATCCATTTTTCCAAGTATATTTTAAAAATTAATCAAAATATATATTTTTCTTTAAATGTATTCTTGTTTCAGGACATGCGTACTAAATACAATGCCGATCAAAAATCCTCACCAACACCTTCGCAAGAATCATTGGTATCTCAACAATCCGCGGAGGAGGCAATTGCTATGGCAACAGCAGCTGAAAAGTGTACTGGTCCATTTATGCCCAAATCATTTTGCACTTACATTGGTCATACTTCAGATCTATTAGATGTATCTTGGTCTAAAAATTATTTTATACTTTCAAGTTCCATGGATAAAACAGTACGTTTATGGCATATTTCACGTAAAGAGTGTTTATGCTGTTTTCAACATATTGACTTTGTAACGGCCATAGCATTTCACCCTCGCGATGATCGTTATTTCCTCAGTGGCAGTTTAGATGGTAAACTACGCTTATGGAATATACCCGATAAAAAGGTAGCTTTATGGAATGAAGTTGATGGTCAAACCAAACTAATAACAGCGGCCAACTTTTGTCAAAACGGCCAATTTGCTGTAGTCGGTTCCTATGATGGTCGTTGTATTTTCTACAATACCGATCAATTGAAATACCATACTCAGATACATGTACGTTCGACACGTGGTAAAAATCGTATAGGTCGTAAAATAAGTGGTATTGAACCTATGCCAGGTGAAGATAAAATTTTGGTTACATCTAACGATAGTCGTGTACGCTTATACGATTTGAGAGATTTGAATTTATCTTGCAAATATAAGGGTTATCTAAATGCTTCATCGCAAATTAAAGCGTCTTTTAGTCATGATGGTAAATATATAATAGCTGGATCCGAAAATCAATGTATTTATATATGGAAAACAAATCATGATTATTCAAAATTAAGTTCGGTAAGAATTTGTTTTGTTGGTATATGGTATTATATAGTAAATTTACATTTACGATAAATTTTTTAGGTACGTCGTGATAGAAGTGATTTTTGGGAGGGTATTAAAGCCCATAACGCTACAGTTACTTGTGCAATATTTGCTCCACATCCTGAGGCCATTATTAAACCAGAGCCTGATGAAATATCTCATGAAAAAGTAAATAAACTACTATTATATAATATATAATTGCTATTTTCGTAAAGTATTTATTTAATTTTACTATTGCTTTTAGATATGTTTCTTTTTTAAATCCTTAATTTTCCTTATTTTTCTTTCTATCTTAAAGCAGACAAATAATCAGCCGGATCCTTTGGTAGAACAACATAAAAAAGGTTGCGGCTATGTCATGATCAGCGGCGATTTCAATGGAGCCATAAAAGTTTTTATTAATAAAACAAAACCTAAACATAGCAGTCTACCCTACACAGCAATAGCCGATTAAATTACAATTATACTACAAAAATAATAATGATAATGTTATATTCTAAATTGTATGCGATATGTACTACATACATATATTTTGTTAAATATTTAATTTCTTCTACATTTTAACTTTTCTTTTTTATTTTATTTTTTAAATAATATTAAAAAAATACTAATAACTTTAACTAAAGGATTAATTAAAATAATTTATTTACATAATTTTATTGATATTATGGAAACACATACTACATGCATAAATATGTATTTTTTATATATTTTTTGATGCCTGAATACAGTTTTCTTTAATCGTATACACATTTTTTAATCTAACACTAATTTTTCAGATTTTATAAGCTTGTTTATGTGTTCAGCTTTTCGTTTAATAAATATTTCGGTTTGTCTTTTTTTGTGTAGATATGATTTAATATTTTTTTACTTAATCTGCTACATACAGTATTTCTTGATTATTGTGTAATATATTCTTATTTAGATAATAAAACGTAAAAAACATTTACATGAAAAAAATCCTTTTTTTTAGTAACAAGATCATTTTTAATAGATTTTAATTATTGGGAAAATACAATTAAGTTAGAGTGGGAAAATACTTTTAAAAATTAATAGCAATATTATAGTAATAGTAATCTACTAACAACATACTAACCACAAATATGCTCTAAAAAAAGTGCTTTATGCTCATTACACATGATTAAAAAAAATAAAAATTATGCTCTTAAAAAGCAGAAATTTCCTTTTTAAAAATAATTTATGACAATTTTAAACTACAGATTTTTTTTGTTAAAATAGTTTATTTAAAGTTTTAAAAAAAATAGAACTGAAATTTATCATAGTTGCGCTGTAGAAAATTCCATTTATACATTAGGTTCATACCTTTTCGCAATTTTTGCGAATATAAAAATTTACATTACATGGCCTTGTAGACCATGGAAAAATATTAGGAAGTGTGGTATTACATTTTCAAACAAAAAATGCCTGAAAGGTTCTAGAAATCGCTTTCGGTGCGGAAGGTTTTTGTCTCAAAATGATTTTTGATATCTCTTCAGTGTGGCCCATAACTCGCTTTCGGTGCGGAAGGTTTTTGTCACAAAATGATTTTTGATATCTCCTCAGTGTGGCCCATAACTTGGTACGCTGTAAATAATTTGTCGAAAAAAAGTTATACTCATAATGTACATTTAGAATGCTTCCATGCAAAAAATAAATTATTGTTTAAAGAATCAACTGATGCAAAGTGATTTTAAAAATCACTTTGATTATTCACAAATTTTTTTTTGTTACAGTTTCTTAGCGATTTATAATTTACTTATGCTCATATTCATTTAAAATTTTAAATATTTTTGAAGCTCTTATTTCTTTTTGCGACAACATAATTTGGAAATGAAAGGGACAACTATACAGATCAAATTTTAAAAACATCCCATGACATATACAAAATTGGAAAAATAAATATAAATATGCTCTAAAAATCATCATATATCATCATATGGAAAAGGATACACTTACAAATCGATGCAAAATGCTTTATTTGTTTTGAAACGGATAAATTTTGTATCAATAGTTTCATTCATCGTACAGGGAAAAACATATTTGCGGTTTCCCTGTTTAAATCTATAAATACATTAGTTAAAAACTGCACTCATATAATTAAATTGGCAAGTACTGGACTCTTCAGGATAAAAGCGATGTTTAAATTTTTTGGTGATTATCAACTTTTAAATTGTGTTACTATACCAGATAGATATCCTCATATACATGATCTTGGTATTGAATTGAGAGATAAATACGTATTTTCTAAATTAGATTTATGTCGGCCAACCATCAAATTCCTGTAGCATAACAATACCTTTTGGCTTATTCGAATTTGTTAGAATGCCGTTTGGTCTAAGGAATGAGGCGTAGACATTTTAGAGATATATTAACGAAGTGTTTCAAGGATTAGATTTTGTTTTTGTATATTTGGATGATGTATTAATAGATAGTAAAGATAGTGAAGAACATTTAGATCACCTTCATTTAGTTTTTTAGCTATTAGAAAAATTTGGAGTAAATATCAAACTATCCAAATATATTATTGGTATATATATATATATATATATATATATATATATATATATATTTTTTTTTTTTTAATATTAAACATTTTAGGCATTTTTTAAAAGGTAGAAATTTTATTGTTTATAAACACTGTTAAATTTTTTTCTGAAAATCGTGTCAGAACTAGGTATAAAGTTGACATTAAGGAAAAATAATTCCGATGATTAATCAAAATTTTTACACTAAAATTATGATTTTTATTTACTCAAATGATGCTTTTTCGTTAAAATTTTCCGGCAACGCTGGTCAGAAGACAAGTACGCACTGTTGCCTGGTTTGACGATTTATCATCATTTTGACGATTTTTGGTACTAGAAACGGCCTGTTGACGATTTGACGATTTTTCTACAACGGGATTCTGAACTATTTTCCCCATTTTTTATATTTATATTTTTCTTTAAAAGTAAATTATTTAGTACAAAAAAATTAACAATTTATTAAAAATCTTCTTAAAATTTTCTATGTAAAAAGGGTTCATTTATACGAAAAATTTATGGAAACCAATAAAATATTATATTCTATTCATTTATGTGTGCTTTTGTTATGAATTGGTGTATAAAAACTTTACAAAAGGCCAAAAATCTTTTGTAATTTTTGTAAAACATTTACTTTGATAATCAAGGCATTAGAAATACTTAAATAGCAGTACAAAGTATCCAATGACATTTTTCATTAATTCATTCAAAATTGAATTTCGTATATTATAGATGAGCTAAGGGTTTTTTTTTATAACTTTTCAAAAGGCAAGGTAAGTAAGGTTTTTTTATTTGAAAATCATACAAAATTACCTAATTGTAATTAGATACTACTTGACTTTCATAATAGGGCGACTATATAAAACTAATTTATTAATTTCTTTTCAATTTGAAGTTTTTATAAAAAAAAAAAAACATAGAAAATGTTTATTAACATATAAAAACCTAATTTTTGAATTTGACGATTTCAAATAGTCGAATTGACAATTTTGACAATTTTTTTCTCAAAATTTTACGATTTTTCACCAAATTTTTTTAGCAACTATGTAAGTATGGTGACGAAAAGAGAGAACGGTTCTAAAACGAGAACCACTGCTTGCTTATACAAAAAATTACTACTAAATTTATGTACATATGCTTGTATGTAGATACGTGTTTATACGAATAACAAAAACAATACTGAGACATTGCAATGCTTCTACCCAGCGGCAAAAATGTCAAGGCTTCCATCGTGCAGGCCTATTCTATTTACACCTTTAAGATGCTGTTGCTCATGCTAACCAGCCTTACATACTAAGGTCTTCAAGAAAGCCTCATCCTTGCCGTCTAAAATATCCGATTGATCTTAATACTTCCTTTCTCTTCGCAATATATGTCCATAGACATATATTGCGAAGAGATATTGCCGATGTGTGTTTGAATACACATTAATCTATCAAAATTTTATTTATGTAAAGAACTTGATTAAAAATATTTTTATATTTTTTATTTTAATTTGAAATGAAAAATAATAAATTTCATATTTTACTTTCATATTTAACTAATTTTATGGACTTACTAAATCGATTATTTTAATTATTTTTTAATATATGTACTTCTACAACCATAGAACTATTTATGAATATTATTTAAAAAATCGTATAAATGCGAAAAATAATATAAAAATGTAGACATGCTTAATCAAAAAGGAATTATAGTTCTAAATTGACGGCAAATCACTACAAAAATCGAGTAAGTTTTTATATGAAACTTAACCCAAATTTGTATGGAATTTTTTGGACGATTTTTTATTCGATCATTTTGCTGGTAACCGTTTTATTTACAAATTTATAATAATTTCTTTAAAAATATATCACAAACTAATGAGAACGATAAAAAATACATTTTAAAATTAAAAAAGAAATGTTAGCTTTTTTCTGGCTTTATTTTTTAAGGCATTTAGCCTTTTTTAAAATTCAGTTCCTGGCAACACTGGTGTGACACACACATTCAAAAGCTCTTTCAATTTTATAAATACATACTTATTGCATGAGCTTATGCAGTATGTGTCTATGGGGTGCTTAAGAAGCTGTATATTTTTTATATATTCCGTTTAATACCCTTCTTTTACAGCTTATCTACACGTAACATCATATGTAAAATTTTTTTTGTCACTCTCTGAGAGAATTATTTTACGTGCATATTCAAATATTTCGGGAATTGATTAAAAAAAAACAAAGTTTTTTTGTAAAATTGTTTTGCTTTAATGGTTATTTTATATTGTTACGTTTTTACCTTTTAAAAACGGTCGTTTATTTCCTTTAAATAAACCTGTACTTTGATTGCAAATAACAGCAGTTTAGTAGTTTAAAAGTTGTAACGACTCTTTATTTTATTTAAAAATGTACAACAATAACAGTTTAAACAGTCACTTGCGTTCTAATATAAACACGCTCTTAAATTACACACTTTATACAACACGCTTTAATAATGTACAAGATTATAGAACCAGGGCAGTTAATTTTTCTTTACTTAACGACGTTTCCAATTAGACTGACTCAATGGTGTTCTCACGGCCAATTTATATACACTGTATTACCTATTAGATGTTTCTTGAAAGCTCTATTTCTTTCTATAATGTTCTTAACGGACAAACTAGAGCTTTCGATGTTAATGTTAGCAGCTTAAACATTTAGTGCTGCCATACTTAAAAACAATGAAAGCTTTTTATTCAATGTTGTACGTTTAGAACTATGTTAATAATTTTTACAGCTATGTTAACTGCTGTTAACATAAACGGAAATGCCTAGAAGCATTGAGAAAGATTTAAACCAGCCGTTAAAACCGTTATATTTGAATTCAAGTACAATTTCGTAACAATATTATAAATATATTTTTATACAAATTGTGCTAAAAAAGTACAAATTTCTTAAAAAAAGGACATGTGACTATTTGAAAATAATGATATCTTATAGGATTTATTAGAATATGTGTACCCCCCATATAAGATTTAACATAATATAAACAAAATTATTACTTTCTTCTGCCTGCGTTATCTCACATATTTATCAGAGTTAATTTCAGTTGTATACCTGGGGTCAGAAAGGAGAAAGATTATAATATTTTTTGCTTTAAGAAAAAACAAAACCATTCAGAACTCAAAGGAGAAATTAAAAAAAAAAAAATAATAATAAATAATAAATAATAAGAATTCACTTAGTTTTGTTTAATGCTTTGTTTAAGTAAGTTGTGTTTTTCTAAGTTAATTTTATTTTTTATTTATAGTATTATATTAAAAACTAATTTTTTTATATTATATATGTGTACATACTTTGGATAAAGTAAATTAACAAAAACTTAGTTTTTTTTTCGGGAGACTAAACAATTTTAAAGAAATCAACAATTTCTATGAAAATGTAAATTTTTGGATAAATTATCTTATCCCGACTTAAGATGTTTTGTCAAAAGTTCAGATATGCTACAATACAATACAATAATTTAAAATAAAAAATTTTTATTTTACATAAATAGAAAAATATTTTATTAAATAGTGTAAAAGACCTGTTGACATATTTTCTTTATAAGGCAAAGTCTCTAATTTTTATAGAGGCTTCAGAAAATCGAAAACAGTTTTAAAAAACAGGGTTTTTGACATATCTCCGCCATTTATGAACCGACTTGCTGAATTTCAATAGCAAAATATAAACTTTTTTGCTTTCCGCTGTAAATTGTGGAAACTACAAACGGAATGAGAAACTTATATATACCCTTTACACCTGTAGTGAAACACATTTTAAATGATATTTATATATTTCGGAGTCTTTTGCTGCATTTACTCATATCGGACGAGTCCCCAGGTAGCGGATAGGGGGGACTGGTTATAAGGCACATGACCTACACTTTTTTTCAGATCATGGATATTATCTCTGGTCCTAGAGTTCCTTAGAGTTTCTCGCGGACCAAATAAATGAGGTGCACTTTAAGATCAAGGTGGTTGGCAGCAGTGCCGAGGACCTAAATGGTTAGTTAGTGCTTGAATAAACTAACAGCTCCCCTTCAACGCCTATGGCACGGGTTGGTTGTAAACTTTAGCCTAGTCTGCGTACGCAGTCACCTCGCGAGATGGTCCTCCGTGTCTGTCTTGTCACCTAGCGACGATTGATGGGAGTCCAACGGAACATTCTAGCACAGGAAAGTCAGTTGTTCGGCCTACTATCAGAGACGGATGAGTTTCTGGTCATCTCGAGGGATTTCTTTGCTGGGAACAGTGCCACACAGAAGCTCGGGGATCTGAAGATGAGATCACTGTGATCTCAGCTCGCGCTCAGATTCAAGAGAGGAACCGGAGCATTGAGGCGGGGTCTAAGCGAGGGGATATTTCGATTGTCTCAGGAGGTCATTCAGCAACTTAGTTCGGCAGGACGCGGTAATGCAAGATGTGACAAATGATGTTACAAGTCGAAGTAAGGAGGAGAAGGCTCGTAGTGGCACAAAAGCTTTCCTTATCTATCTGCATAGGCTAGCTAAGAGAGGTTCAACGCCACTTGCAGGCAAGGATAAGTAACTTGTCAGAAAGCACAGCAGGAACGTTAAAAGATTTGAACGGATCTACGGTCCTGTCTGTGACTCTCTGGGAATGTCTTATCCTGAAGGATTGGGTGAGAATGTGGACAGCACTCCAGAGGTGTCTCATGAGAGCACAGGAGGAAAGTCAATATCTTCAACGATCCGTGCCGGAGCGGAAGATAAGGGTAGTGGCGAACCAGCCAAACCTGCAACCATTCTGGATCAGCAGGTAAGGACTGGCAAGCCAAAGACTATCGATGGTGTGGCTGTTCATGCACCGATCGGCAAAACTGGCAACTCGCAAAAGATTGTCAGGGATGATAGGCTTGCAAGAAGGCAATAGGTCAGAGGCCGACCAGTTCAACCAGTGGAAACCATAAGGGCATAATTGGTGGGGTGACTAAGATCTCTGGTATGCCATCTTCTTCTTCGAGCGCTGTTGGTCAAATCCCGCATGGCTCCTCTAAGGGTCCCCAAAAGGAGGTCACTAAAGGGGACAGAGGATGACCAGCAAATGGCTAAGAAGGCTGCTCGCATACCTTCCAGCTCCGCTAAGTGCCCCCACAAGGAGGTTATTAAAGTTGGGTCAGGAAGCGAACAGCCCTCAACATCGAAAAAGGTGAAGGAATCAGTGCTGCAGAACTGTGTTCAAGCTGCTGTCATTGACAAAATTGATTCAGATGGGAGAATCAGCGTTGAGCAATGGCGATAGATTGAACACAAGCTCATTGAAGAGATCGCTCTTGTAAAAGGAAGACCGGACGAGGCATCCTTTAAAGGCGAGGACTGGATGAAGAAAGTTAAAACTATCAACTGCGGTAATGAGAATTTTTTTGAATTTCTTAAAAACGCAGTTGCTAAGTTCACTTCTCTCCATCCAGGGGCGAAACTTGAGGTGATACTGGCGTCTGAGTTGCCTCTGCGTCCAACAGTGACGGCATGGTTTCCTCCACCTATTCCAGAGGTTGAAACCATTCTGACAGTATTAGAAAATCAGAATTGGGAAAGTTCTCGCAGCCCAGATTGCATGACCTCGCTGATAGTGGGTAGAAATTTACCCGAGACATCGTCAGCATAGGCTACGATCTTCCTTCCCATGGCATTGAATTGTCTCAATATGACTTTCATTTCCAAAAGCCACAATAATGGAGAAAAACCCTTCCTTGTGGTGTGCCCCTTGTCACAAGCTTCTTTATGCAAGTTTCTCCCATGCTCGAGTTAATAACCCTGCTGCTTAGCATAGCACTCGATTAGGAATACACCAATACCTAACGAAGCGAGTGATTCCTTAATCGCCTCTATCCTAATGTTGTTAAAGGCCCCTTCTATATCGAGGAACGCTGTCAAGGTATATTACTTATGCAGTAGACGCCGTTCAATAAAAATCACCACATCATGCAGAGCACTCTCCTGAGTTCCCATACTCCTCCTCAGATACAGATCGATCACTCTTTGTATTGTCTTGAGTAGAAAAGACGATAGGCTGATCGGTCTATAGTCCTTGGGCTTCGAGTGAGCTCAAAGCTACTCTTAAGTACATCCGTGAAATTATTCACGACTTCCTCGATACCCTCAGCTGAATTTCTCCAGCTCTCAGTATCTCTTAAATCCCTATCAACTAACTCACTGAAGGACTTCCAATCTGTCTTTCCATAGCTACCCTCCAGTCCTTGACAAATTCACCCCCTTGGTTAGCTAGTGGTACATCTATAACCGTTTCCCTATCTTCCCTATCTTTTGGATGTGATGCGAATGCCATGTACACGTAGACTCCTCTCCTCTTGCAGTGCTCCACCAAATGGTGTAGAGCGATGCCCGGTGGATCAGCCGCCACGTATGGTATGTATACGGATGCCAGTATAAGCCTTCTGCCTCCAGTGGCTTCCCATTGGACAACTGTCAGGTCCCCATTGCTAAAAGAATGAAGAAGAATAATATTCAGATCATTCCTAGTTAATACACATTTTCGTACCTTCTCCAATGTGGACGGTGTTGAACAGGTTATACCCCGCGGTCCTTAAACCACATACCCTGGTGTTGTTAATCCAGAGTTCCTGGATAAGGGCCACGTCCACTTTGGAGACGATGAGGTGCTTTTCCAATTCTGTTGAGGCTGCTTCGCAGTGATGCAAATTAATTTGCACCACTGACAGCCTCTTTGGGTCTACCCGATCTAGCATATCTAAATATAATAACCCCAAAGTCAAAATTGACAACACCCACCAGTGACTCCAGCTTCTTCAGAAACTCCTGATCTACAGCGAATCTGAAGTCTCTGGCTTGGTTCTCCTTACAGGTCATGGAGTTCACAATCTTCCATTGACCTTTAGATTGTCTGATAGTTGCAGCGTTTTCCAGGCAGAAAAAGAAAAAACGGAGTTGTACAGGTCTTTTGTGGAGGTATCGGTTAGGATTCCGATGGGGTCATATTTCATGATCATAACGAAATGGACTATAGGTAGAACGAATCATGCTTGGAGTAATTAGTACAGTGAATACTGCAGGGTGTCTAGAGCGTTATGTCCTAGTCTTAAACCAGAAGATTCGAAGCATCTTCTGGGTAAAAATCGTGTGAATCTAAGGATAATTGTTGGTCACCTCGCAATAGGGAATATGACCAGTAAGTGGGATACTGGCGCGTCAGATTTTTGCAGGACGTGCGATGATGCGGAGGAGCTAGAGACAGTGGAGCACATACTCTGTCATTGTGTAGGACTTCAGCAAAGTAGATTGAGATGGTTTGCGAGCCATATTCTGCACAAACTAGAGGAAGTTGCGGGTGGAGAACTCGGCAACCTTTTAGGGTTCGTAATAGGAATAAAGTGACTTAGAGGTAGTCAGGGTTGATTTGATTGGTCTTAGGTTCCACACTTTTCCTATTCTTTATTATATTTAGCTATCTTTCCTTCCAATCTTTTGCATTATTCTACTAGGATTTTTCTCTTTCTTCATCTATCGACTTTCTCTGTAAATTATAAAGGGATCACAATGGACCGAATGGTCTCTGGGTAGAGGCGTGAAGACGCCGCCCTTTTTAACCTAACCTAACCTATATATTTTGGAGATATTTAACTTTCGAACCTATAATTGTTTTTTATGCAATTTTTTGTATCGGACCTTCGATTCTGATTTAGACTTGCTTTTTAGAAGTAGTTATAAAATCGTTATGAACTCTATAAATGTTTGAGTTTTAGTTCACAAAATATTACATATGTAATTAAGAGAATTCATATAAGTTAATTGGTCAAATAAAACTAATTATAGAAACATTTGTGATGTACATAAGTCGATGGTTTAATTTGGACTAAAGTTAACACCTTTCCTTTCAAACTCTCTTTTGCTCTAAAAGCAGTTATATAAAGATATTAGGTAAAGTGCACGCTTTAAAGGAATTGATATTTGAAGATTTCTTTCACTTTAATTTTGTTTCAAGAACAAGCCTATACATTTTTTAAAGATCTTCATATTTTATTATAATATTCGCCTTGAATAAAATCATTTAATGATTTACAGTAATATTTAATGCACCATTTTAGATATACAAATTACATTCTTTGAGCTTAAAAAGTATAAGAAATAAATACCAAAAATTTGAATTTTAATGCTCTGAGGAGGATGAACAGTACATTTAAGCTGGGTGTAAAAAAATTTTTAAATATCAATAGTTTGTTAAATATTAGTAACCCAATAGTGAGAACAATACTAGTACAATATACAGTGGGGCAGATACAAAATAATTTGGAAATAAATGCTAAATTTCTAATAGGCAGGTTTGATTTATAAAAAAGTTCACAGTAGTGTGCCACAGCAAATTTTTAAAACGCTTACCAATGTTTTGTTTTTATATTTTCTTAAAGTTCTCATTAAAGGTTTTTGTCTCTTAAATTAAAATTTCACAAAACCATAATACATTTTTAATTTAATCTCCTCCATTTTTTTCCTTAGATAAACAACAAAATTAACTTAAAAATCCTACCTCATTTTCTTACTAAGGCCAAAAAAAAAATGTCATCATTTCTATCTCAATTCTACTCGTATATAGAAATTTTCTTTAAAAAACACAAAATTTCATAATTTTATGAAAAAATATCACGAAGGTAATCTTAAAGAAGAAAGAAGTCAAATTAGCTAAAAGTGCAATTTTAACTATTTTATATCAAAATTTTGATGTTATCCAATATGTTCTAAAATTCTAAAGCAGTGCTTAACGTATGGAATGGAATCAGAAAGCCTAATGTGTTTTAAGTCATTTCTACACGGCATATCAAATTGATTAACTTGTGTATCGAAATTGACATTGTTAAATTGATTTTCTGGGATAAAAAACCTATGGGAGCTATGATTTTTTTTTTAAATTCGTCTTTAGTTTTCTACTAGTGATTGCAAATTATTATAGTACATTTTACAAAAAACAAGTATTGAGTTTTTTCTCTAAATAGGTCTAGGAAAATTCTTAAATTTGAGCTTGTTATTAAATTCGATCAAATACCATTTTAACGCTTTGAATCGGTAGTTAAACTTGCAGTTTGTTAAATCATTCATTGCAAATATCCTTTATTTATCATTATTTATTTATTTTATTTTTTATTTGTACTTCTCAAATAACTCAATGAGTCTTGTCGTATTGTTGGCACCCCCACAGTAACTACTTCATTTAGATCAATATTAGTTATGGTAGGAGTGGAAACTTTTATGAAATCACTTGTTTCCAATTCAATTTCTGGAGGCTTTTCGGTTGAGGTCGTGCTTATAACTTGGTGGTCTGGTTCAACAATTTGAATACCTCCCGTACCGATATCCATGCAACCCACTTGCCAGTTGATTAATTTAAATGTTATAAAATTTATGGTCATATTAGCACAACCATGCAACGTATTAAATTCATGTTGTGCGATACTATGTATTTGAATACATCCGGTCAATGCTATTGCTGGCCATATGGGAACACAAAATGGTGGTATATTCCAGGCGGAAAATGTATTAGTATATAAGACATTTTCATTTAAACGTACATTGGTCTGTATGTCCCATGAATTCGAAAACACCGTCCAGTCGGCACATACTGAATGTGGAAAAGGAAAAAAAGTGTAATATGCGTTTATTGTTTCAATATTTTAATGCAATTGAATGTGAACACTTACATGTTTGATGTACATTAAGTAGGCCATTGCTGACTTTGGCACAACATTCACACTGCCATTGTGTCGAACATGTACAATTTTCTTTGAAAAATTTTGGTGTTCTCTTTAGTGCTACATGATTAGGTGACGATGGCGACCGTGTGGAAGAGATGATGGCGGTGGCATTACAACTTAAACCAAGATTACTGCAAATGATTGTCACCAGTATTGAAGAGAGTATGGTATTAACTAATTTGAATTTCCGCATGAAAAACATCTTGAACGTAAAGTGTGTGCTGTTCAATTGAGCTGTTATTAATGAATGACTTACTTTTAATCCGTTACTTTTGTTTAAATTTAACGATATTTGAGATAAGTTGCCAATAATTTGTTAAAATATTTTTGCCAGCATATTGATTGGAATATATAAGTAAGCACACAAAGAAACGAGTACAGTGAATACTTGAAAAACTGGATAAAATAAAGAAATTTATATTAAATGGTTTCTCTCATAAACTTCACTGAAAATAATAGATATATTTTTTTGTCTATAAACATATTTTCTTATATATATATATATATATATATATATTTTTTTTTTTTTTTAATTATACACATGCATACATACTTATGTGGCGATTTGAACAGAAAATGATAAATCATTACATTTACTGTATTACCAAAAAAAAAAAAAAAAAAAAAATAATAATAATAATAATAATAACCGATTTCAAAATACTACAAAAAAGACTCGCAAACCTTATTACATAGTCAGTCTATTATTTAAAGTTCTTACTGTTTATGCAAATATTAACACTTATATCTTTAACGAGGTTAATTTAAATGTATTAAAAAAGAAAACAAGAAGGAGACAATTCGGCGACAATATATCAACCTACACCTTTTAGCCAGTATCTAAAATTCGGTATACCTTAAGAACAAATAAAGTAATCAAACAAATTTTTCAAAATTCTAATAATAGAATACAGGCTAATTAAAATGTGTAATCAAACACATTTGATTCTGTAAATTTTCAATTCTGTGAATAGAAAGAATTACAAAAGTATTTTATTTAAATTATAAACAGTCCAAGTAATAAAAGTGGAATTATATTTTTGATAAATTTTTTGAGTATAAAAAGTTATACTCGATCAAGTCACGTGCCGAGTGGATGCCATAAAATATTTATGAGTGATAAAACTTTTTTGACTTGAAATATGAGTGATTATAGATTTTCGTTATTTTCTTGATTAAACAGTTATTTAAGAAATTAAAGTAAATTTTAGGTTTTTCTTATAAAATATCGAGTTTTGAATTAAAATCACAGATTTTTCACTATTTTCTTGATTAATCTCTTATTTAAGATTTTTGGCTTAAATATAGGGTGATCTCCGGATTTCGTTGTTATTTCTTGATTATAAAAAGGAATTTTTGACTTGAATTATGAGATGCTTATTTAAGAATCTATAGCCAATTTTTCATATATAATATCAATTGCGGTGTTCTTGAGAGCATTCTGGAGCTATTTCTGTATAATTGGATTTTTTTTTGTATTATTTTCTACATGAGTCTTATTCGATAAATATTCAGTTTAATGTTTCATTAATATTAAACATCATGATAATTTGAATAAACCACAAAAAAATTAAGTATACAATACATCTTATCTCTAAACCTTAAAAGTTAAAATATTTAAGTTAATGGTATTAGTTTGTTTAGACTATTTAAATCAGTTTACTTGCATTATGTTTTAATTTTATAAGGATTCGTTTAAAATATCCTTTTACATTAGTGTGTTTATTTAGTGTAAGGATAAATTTCAAACGAGACATTAGAAAAATTTCTATCTATTTAACTTAAAATTAACCTAACAAAACTAAAGTATTTTTTAAAATAAAAAAAAGTTTTTTTTAGACTTTAGTTAATTGAAATATGTATGTACCTAATAAGTATAGACAAACATTTGTATATGTATGTACGAGTATGTATGTATTGATTTATGTATGTATTTGAAACCTTTGCTAAAAAACGGAAATAAGAGAGAACTAAGAAATAAAATGCAAACAACAAAAAGAAGTCACAACTAAAAAACCACCATGTAAAATATGTAATGGGAAACTAATTCATCGTAGGAACACAAAAATAATTAAAAAAAAACAAGTAAGAAATATATAGTCGGTCAAACCCGACCATATCATACCCTACACCATTATGTATATGCATCAAAATTTGGGAAAGGGTGATAATTGTATTAAGTGTAGCGTATATTTATATGAAACATACATAGGTGTACATTATATTATGTTATTTATGCACTTTAGCGTGATTCTCGGAAGTGGACCTTATAGGGGAGCTATGGTCAATTATTGGCCGATCCTCATAAAATTTGTCACTGCGATTCTCTTTATATAACACTGATTTGTGTAATAAATATTGACCAGATACTAAAATTTTTATGGGATTATGACCGTTAAAGATTTTTTCTAAAGAGGAGTTTATAAGGGAGCATTGGTTAATTATGAACTGAACTTCATGAAATTCGGCACACAAATTAGTAATTATTAAATGCGTATATGTGCCAAATTTAATTAAAATATTGCTATAATTAAGCGACTTATGATTGTTGAACCCTCATTCCGGGAGGACATTTGTATGGAGTCCAGTTGAAATAATAGACCAATTTCAGTAGGCTTCGTTCTTGAATCATAAGAAAGCTGTATGCCAAATTTCATTAAATTATTTTTAAAATTGCAAACCTGTAGTTTGATTACAAGATTTACATGGACGGACACACGGTCAAACGGACGGACATTGCTAACACAGTGATTCTAAGCCGAATGGTATAAATAAAGGAAGGTCTTAGACCAATATTTTTGGGTGTTACAAACATCAGCAGAAACGCATAATGCTCTCCCCACCTATGGTAGGGCATAAATATATATATATATATACAAAAAGAAAGCACGAAAATTTTTGTCATTATTCAAAATTAATTGAGAACGTCAGAACTTGTCGTTCTATGTAATATAAATGTTGCAAAAATAATGGAGTTGGCGATTTAAGTTTACACAAGTATTCGGTTAAAAATTTTATAAATTTAATATTAGCATTTTGTTGCTTGTGTTCGCACATCATGAAACTTGTATATTTAAAATACATGTATAAAATAAATTTCCTGAAGGATAATGACAGGACAAAATCGTTTACAATTTTTAATATAATAGCATTTTAACATACTAAATATTCGTTCACTGAATAATAAATAACAATCGATTGAATTTTGATTCGAATAATTGAAAACACTAAATTTATGCTCTTATGTACTACATATTTATGCATATTATTGCTATTCTTGCTGCAGCAGAGAAGACAAAAATATTCGTTTATGCTTTTATGCCATGATAATGTTTGTACATATGTTCATATGTATTTGTTATTTTTTTTTTTTACTGCATACAGTGTTATAGTTCTTTTTGTCTAGCCATATAAAATTACAGCTGATGGCTGAAAGGAAAGAAAATTAGCAAAAAAAAAAAAAAAGTTAATAGCAAAACAAAATGAACAATACATTTTGGCCATGTGCCAAGATACGAGTAAACATGTTCATTTCATGCTATTGTACTCTTTGCAATTTACACAAATGCAGGTAATGAGAATGACTCTTAAATATTGTAACTCTTACGAAAAATGTTGCATCCTCTTTATGAGAAACAAACAAAAAGAGTTGGTTACCATCGGCTAACTCTTTTATTAAAATGTGGTAGTAGTCAGTTTTATAGTAATCCGCCCAGTGTAGCCACGGCAAAAAATTTTTTTGTAACCAAAATTTTGAAAAAAATGTAACCAAATTAGAAAAAAAAACCAAAATTAAAACTTTTAAAAATATTTATGTAAAATATAATAAAATTTTACATATTCAGGTTTAAAATATTTTTTCGATATCGGTTATAAATCTAAATTAATGTTATCTTGCTTTTAAATGTGTCGAAAATCTTAGGCACAAAGAGAAGACACACAAATGCATTGGTTGGTCTGTTTAGAACTGAATTTGAAAATTTTTATTTTCTTATAATTTTTGTTGTGCGATTTGTCCATTTATTTCAAATTTTTCCATTTTTTGTTGACGTTTGTGTTGTGTATGTGAAAAGAGCGAATACTCGCTGCCCCTGAGGACTATGGGTGCCGACCAATGATTTAGAACAACGCATCTTATACATACAAATTTCGAATATTTATAACTTATAGTTCAATACTTAATAAAATTTAATTATTCATATAACAAATTGTTAAAAGATATATTGTTAAGAATTTGGGAATTTTAAAACAACTGATTCGAGCAGTAGTCGCAAATAAGGTAGACTTTTTCAGTAATCTATGCACAAGTACAGAAAATTAAAGGTGAATGCAAACCTTATTTTTTAAAAGGGACCCTGTCAATTATGTAGATATACATATTTGGTTATAGTACTTCTCTTTTTATGATGTTTAAAATTAATAAATATGACTGCTATGAGAGGTATAATCCATTATGGACCGATCTTAGCACAATACGACAATGATATTTCCGACATAAATATGTCATAAAATTTATGATTTCTTTTTAAACAAAATAGTATTGACGTTCATTTTATTGCCGGCAAAAATATTCCCAGAGTAATAAAATTAGTACTTTAAAACTAGTTTATAAAAATGGAATTTTGGTTTAACAAAAAAAAAAAAAAAAAACCAAAATGGAGAAAAGGTCACCATCTCCACATTGGAAAATAACCAATTTTGGTTAAAAATAACCAAAACGTCAACACTGATCTCACCTGACCTGAGATTCAAAAATAGTGAATGCTCGCTAAGAAAGAAGAATTTTCGAAACAAAATGTTCGAGAAAATATCGACAATTTTATTAAATAAGCATTGAACTTCTCTCGATAATTTCTCGGTAGTAAACATTCACGTAATATTCGATAATTTTAAAAATAACGATATCACAATATTTAACTTTTCTGAATGAAATTTCGAAAGTAAATTCTTCGAGAAATTAACTATTCTTTTCAATTTATCCAGAATTTGTTACTTAAATAAAAATGTAATGCATTTTCTTGTTTGTGCAGGCAAAATACTTAAACTAAGAGAATCAAGTGTCATTCTTGAGTCATATTTAATGCGTTTGGTTATAATATATTATTGATTAAAATACATGATGTTAGTTAAATTCTCTGCAATTTTTAATAAAAAATAATGTAATCAAGTTTAAGAAAAAGAAGAACGAAAAAGTACCACAAAGACCCCCCTTGTGAATTTTTACCCAAATAGAACAATGTATATTTAATTAAATATTTCTCCGTTCAATATTATAAAAATTCAAAAAGTACCATAAGATGAAAAAATACCAAAAAGTACACTCTTTTAAATTCTCATTCTCTAAGGACCATATATTTTTAATTTCATGTTTCTAAGTTCAACATTGTAGAAAATTTAAAAAATACCATTAGAAGAACGAAAAGGTACTAAAAAGTCCCTCCTCTTGAATTCTTTTCCACATAGAATCAAGTATTTTTAATTTTATAGCTCTAGGTTCAATATTATAGAAAATTTAAAATAAAAATTAAAAAAGAAGAAAATTTAAAAAATGCTATTAGAAGAACGGAAAAGTACCACAAACTCCCTTATGAATTTCTACCCACATGTTACTTAATGTTTCTCCTTTCAAATTCAAAAAGTAATAAAATAGAAGATTCATTATTGTGTTTTAATGAAACGTAATTTCCCGCTCTTACCCTTATTTTGGTACTTTTTTCCCCATGGATGTAACAAAAATTGTATTCCAATGAATTTCTAAATTATAGTGGGATGCCATATTAAAATACGCATATGTATATGTCAATAAATATAAAAAAATGTTTTATGAAAAAAGTATCAAAAGTTTTTATCCCTTAAATGTTCGAATTTCAAAAAAGTACCAAATTTCTATTTGGCAATTTTCGACAAGTTACGAATACGATATAAATTTTGTGGTGCCAAAAAACTACCGAAATACAGTTTTTATCCGATTTCTTCCTAAAAAAAACGTTGATTATCAAAAAAGTACCAGATACCTGTCCGCTTATTTTTTAAATGAAGAACGATAGGTGTTCATTTTTTTGTATCTGTATTAGTTTAGGAGATATAAGGTTACCGATTTTACCTGATTTTACTTTTTTACCTCCATTCGAATTTCCAAAAATTCCAAGACAGACAGGTCCAATTTTCATTTCCATGTATTTGGGCTGTGGAATGGGGAATCAGTCAGTCACGTTACTCTTTTATATAAATATATATATATATATATATATATATATATGTATGTATATATATATCTGCCTTGGAATTTTTGGAAATTCGAATGGAGGTAAAAAGGTAAAATCAGGTAAAATCGGTAACCTTATATCTCCTATATATATATATATATATATATATATATATATATATATAGCACAATGCACTGTTTAAAAATTATGTCAGCTTTTAATTTTAAGTTTGCAACAAAATGGAAATGAAACGAATTTCTAACGAATATTTTTACGTTTTGCTATTGATATCGCTAAAGATTCACTATTAATATGATAACCGAACCTTGGAGAATGAAAGATTTGCTGCAAAAGTGAGCGATGGGTGAGTTTAAGGAATTCATATTTGGATTGCCAACGATAGTCGTTCTCGAATGTTTTGTCAGAGAAATGTTTACGAAATGTTCGAAGCCGATATCATTATCAGAGTTCGTAGTCAGCCAAGGATTGTGTATTCCTTGGGGAGTTAATTTTAATGCTGCATTACTGTATACCACAAATCCGTATGATAAACATTCGATTTACTATTTTTGTTTTAATAAAAAAATTCAAAAAATAAGAATAACAAATAAAAATAATTAGTTTATGTCCTTAATATCTTACACAGTTTTGTTATGAATAAAAATGTGGATATATTTTTTAAGAAGGTTAAAATCTTATATTTAAAAACTTAAATTGGATAACGGGTATTCGATATAAAAATGTTAAAGCCACGAAGTCCGATTTTTTTTTTTTTGGTATAACCCCCGATTTTGGGGTTATCGAAACATAACTAAAACATAAAATATCAATTTATGGCTAAAAGACAAAAACAAATTTCTTCAATATATTTTCAATTTTGAACAATTTTTCGACAACTGAAAAAATTGTTACTGAAATATAAAAATATTGTACTAATTTCTTCCAAATGATTTCAATAACATATCATGAATTTATTGCGGAGGTGATAATCACCCTACTGAAAAAGGGCGATATTTTGACGATAAAAATAATAAAAAAAATTTTAATTTTATGTATTTTTTGTTGTTTCTTGCCTAATTTTCTTTAAACTGATAAAAATGCAATATTAGTAAAATATTGCTTTGATGATTTTCGTCCAAATAACAAAAATAAGATATTGCGTAAATTTCTTCCAGAAAGATATCTTCCAAATGTTTATAGGGTATCCATTTAATTTCCTACACTTACATTTCAATAAAGTGAGCAAATAAAATAAAAAATCTTTTAAATTTTAATTCATAATGTACATAATTCCTTGCATTTCTTGCATAACTTTTAAATGTTGCAATTACATTTTATCTCAGCACATAAATTTTTTAGATAAATAAAGTACATATCTTTTTGCAAAGTTATAAAGGTTTATTTTTTATTTATCTTTTATCTATTTTTAGTACTCTTGCCTGTGCAAATACCGGAACCAATGTCAGTCACTTTATAAAAAAATGAGGAGAAAAACATGCCATGAACTTCATCATCGTCATCTTGGTTACATTTTTCATCATTATTATTTACCATTATCCAACATTGAGTAAATATTACGGGCAATGACACTGAAATTTTCTTTTGACCATTCTGACTCCTCTTAATTATTTATGATTGTATTTGTTTTATTACACTGAAAAAAATAATTACAAATTTGTTTACCTAAAGTAAACACAATTGAATTGGTTTATTGTTAAAATTTATTTCATCGCACAAGAATTGTATTTTTAATGTTTGCAACTGATATAGGGATATAACAATTTTAAAACTTATTTTGTTCTTATTTTAATTACCAATCACTTGCATACTGTATATATTGCGTGTTCAAATATTTACATATGTATGTATTTATGTATGTAAATTTTAAAGAATTAAATTAAATTTCACATTTTAATGTACAATTTTCATTACTGTATTTTTGACGAAATTTACCTAAAATTAAAAAGTTTTTTTATTACTTGTCGCTTCGCTGATTTTTCACATACACGAAAGAAACATCATTCTCCAAACATTAACTCTAATTGCAACGCATTTTCCCCCTGTACAAATAAACGTGAAGGTGTCATGGATGGGATTAACAAATTGCTAAAGCTTTTCACTATACTAAATAATCTATATCCAGCGGCACTTTAAAAATATGAATAAATCTTTAAAATCTAGATTACTAGTTTACTAGTTTCATGCTTTCATTGGAATTTTTATTTAAACTTCTAAATAATATTTGCATTAAAAAATTATGAATTCAATAATACTTTTCAGGGTCCCTTCGCGACACCCACAAATGTACTTACGGACCTTTATGGGTCGCGATGCCCCATTTGAAAACCGCTGCTTTAAACTTTGAAAACTTTAAAGCAAATTCATACTATATTCCTATTGAGAGTAATGATATCGATAAAAAGAGAGGGATGTTTTGGAATTTTGTCTACATAAAAATGATACTTAGGCAACTCATATAGGTAGAGTCTTCTACTCTAGTTGTTTAGCGTTTGAAAGTACTGTTTAAAATAGACCCTGTATGTAATTTAAATCTGTGAGATGTTTTCAGAATATTCGGATCCGAAAAATTTGAGACAATTCGTTCTCCTTTTTAATAACAAGTATGAAAGAAAAAGTTGGCCAAGCCCGTCCATATGACCGACTATTGTGAATGTGCGTTAAAGTGATTTTTGGAGGTGGTCTTATATGGGACCTGTGAGCCAACTGTGGACCGATTTTTATAATAAGTGTTATTTTTTTCTATAATACCTACTTATGCATAATATTATGTTGATACTAACACTTATGAGGAATTTATGCATTTTGAAGTGATTCCTGGAAGTGGGACTTATATGGGAGCTATTGCTAATTATAGACCGATCCTATTGAAATATGGTAGGGTGTATTAGTATTACAATAGATCTATTTGTGCTGTATTCTATAAAAATGTGTTCGCATTGAAAAGATAAATGCTTATTCCGGAAGAACATTTGTATGGTGGTTAAGTGAAATAAAGGACCTATTGCAACCAATTTCCCCACTACGGTCGTGTAGAATATATAAAAAAGACATAACTGTACTTCTTTTTTTAAGTGGTATCAGTTTATTTTCTTAAAAAATGTGTTAAGGATAAGATTAAGTAATGTACACACACATATGCTTTTAAGAGACTTATCAGGCTCCCTAAGAAACTTAGCGAGAAAAGATATCTAATTTCCTCAGCTTGGATATATAATTTTTTTTGATAAGAATCTAGTTCTCTAATAATAAAAAAAAAAACGATGAAACAAAGCAATGAAAACTTACCATCTCTTCACCGGGTAGACATGAACTTTACAATATTGAGAATAAATGATGAATGAAATGGGCAACATGCAATGTTTACGAGTAAATAGCGACAAGTGTGCAAATATCAAAATTCATTGTACTCCCTAGAATGAGGAATTCTGTTTTTTTTTGTTCATTCTATTTAAATGTCAGGCTGTGTTTCGTATTTTTATTTTTTTTGATAATATTGCAAAAAAAAAAAAAATTGGGGGAAATATAAATTTTTGTGTGTTAATACAGAAATAAAACATAAAATATCTGAATGAATTGTTGTTAATACTCATCATTGTAATACCAGCATTGAGCATTATGATGATGAGTGATACTTACATATACTTACATACATGTTTGGAAATATTGTTAGAGGTGTTTTTTTTTGCAAACAGTTTGGATTAAAGCCAAATTCCAAGGTTGTTTTTTATAAGGATTTGTATGGAATTTATTTGTTGGAAATTATGGCTGAAAAGTTATAAAGAAATATTTGAAAATAGAAAAGTTCTAAGCAAAAAATTGTCATTAAAATGAGCTACTAATTTTTAAGAGTTTCATTTAGTATTAAACTAATGAATTGCATATCAAATAATAACACGGTACTAAAAAAAAGTTGAGTACACTTGGAATGTAACATAGCGCAGCTTGTATGGATAAGAAGGTTAATTCACCATTTTTATAATTTTCAGTATACTCCCAAAATTGAGAGTTATTAAAAAAAACGATTTTTTGGAATTCGCGACTTTAAAAGTTGTGTATCGAATACCTGTTATCCAATTTATGTTTTTAAACGGCATCAGAATTAAAAGATTTTACTCTTTTTAAAAAGTATATACACATTTATTTTGTAGTGTCTTTTATATTGTTTAATAATTTTTCTTGTCAATTTTTAACTATTCAAATTTTCTTTTTCAACTAATGCATTTTTCCAAAAAATTTTAGACATTTTTATTAAAATAAAATAAACTTATCTAAAATATTCATAGCAAAGCTGTGTAAGATATTAAAGGCACAAATGCAATTTTTTATTTTTATACCCACCAACAAAAACATGTTGAAATAATCATCTAAAACCCTAAAGTATATATATTCTGGGTTCTCGTCTGTACGCCTGTCTGTTGAAAACATAAAGGGCTCGGTACGGACATCTTAGGAGGACGGAATTTGACTCAAATATCTGTCTTATATAAGATTTGTTTAATATTGAAAATGAGCAAAATCGGCTCACAAACAAAAAAGTTATGGACCAAATACTAGAAAAACAGGGTATCCGTCACAACTCGAGCTTATATTTTTCGGTCTATATCTATATCTTTTACAAAAAAAAAAAAGAATGTAAGTTTTTGTTCAAGGACTAATGTAAACAATATATGTAATGTGTATTTTGTTTTTGCCATATGTATGATGCAAAATAACTTCGAAAAAAATCATAGATTCTACAATTCTCCTGATTTTGTCAAGTGATAGCTCATTTTACTCCTAATAAAGTATAATATTAGTGTGGGTCAAAAATGGCTGAAAAGTTAAAGAAATAAGAGAAAAAAAAAATGAGTTTGTGTCCCTAATATCTTACTCAGTTCTGCTATGAATAAAAATCCTTGTAATGAGTGTTCAATTTAGAGTTTTTGTTTCAATCTTAAATAAAACATTTAAAATAGATTTGGATATCAGAATATTTATTTGACTTGAAAGAACATTCTTTAATATTTATTCTTTAAAAATATTTTCATTCAAATATTGGTCGCGACTACGCTGTAAAGCAACAGTTCTCAAGTGGGGATCCGTACAAAAAATTTAGAGGGGTCGCGAAGACCATTTACTTAAACACAAAATTAAAAGAATTTTTATTTAATATCCAATAATTAAAGTTTAGTTCATTAAATGTCTTGAAATTTATTAATGATTTCATCGAATTGATCAACACATATAGGCGTCGAAAGTAACCAAAATTATAATTATGCATATCCGTATGAGTTATTAAACCAATTATGGTCCTATTAAATCAAATTTTTAACATTTACTTAAACACATAATTGAAATCATTTTAATAATAATTAAATTCCTTGAAATTTAAAACTTATATAGGGGTGGAATTCAAACAAAATTATAATTATATACGTATGAGTGATTAAATCAATTACGGTAATATTAAATCAATCTATTCTTAGTTCCAAATTTGGGTATTTTATATATTTTTTTAATCCAAAAGTATGATCAAATTAAACATCTTCTCAAATTACAAATAATAATTTCTTCAACAAAAATAGAATTTCACAAATTGAGAAATTGTATTATTTATAAAACTTATTAAAAATTAATTCTTGAATATAATGCAAATTGTGAGAAAAACAAAAGAGTTTATATTTTTTTTATGTGTGTCTTCTCAACAAAAAATTTTTTCTTTTAATTTAAAAATTACCGGATGTCTTACATTTTTAAAATTATTTATTAATAAGGCCTCCACAAATTTAAACCTAATAAATTTAGTATTGTCCAATCAAGTTGGACACTTAAATTAAATTATAATTTTTAAATTATAATTTTTATAATAATTATAAAAAGTTAATATAAGATAATTGTTCTCAGTGTATGCTACTAAGAACAAAATAATCTGGTAATGCCACAAGTTAATTTTCTTCAACAAAAAGTAATGTTATCGGTTTTCGTTAAAAGGCCGATGGGTCGATGAAAACCCAAAAGAAAAACGATTGGTCTTAAAATTGTAAAAGTCACTTGACATCTGACGGTCGTACACTTAACAACTTACCATCTTACACTTGGTATCTCAACAACTTACCATCTTTCACTTGATTAAAAACTTACTGCTAGAGACTCAACATCTTATCGTCTTGCTGTCTTAACATCTCATCATCTATCCTTGCTATCCTACACTTAACATCTCAGCATCTTATCATTTTAAACTTACCAACTTATCATCTTAAACTTAGCAACGTACCATCTTAATATCGAGCCGTCACGATGAACCTAAATAATACTTACAATAATTATTCGTCATACTTACCTTAATCAAAGTTACCTAAATCTATAAGAAATCTTGTGAAATAAAGAACTGAAGTTTAAACGAAAACAAAAGAAGACTTACCTCAATCCAGGATTTCCCTGAAAGAAAAGGTGAGGTATTATTGTAACTAGAATCAGTTACACCACTAATTTAAGCCCCCTATTTTTCTTTATTCCCAAAATCCACCTAAATTATAATTACTCTTATCAAAAGAGTAATTATAATTCATTCTCCATTTTCGATTGATAACCCCCTTTTATCATCAACAATCCCCTCATCGTCATCATCTATAAGGAGAAATTACTTACAAGTAGACAACCCTACTTGTATTCAAGTATATTTCTAAATTTTCGAATATTTTTCTAAATTTTCTAACATTTTTCAAAAATTCTGACTTAAGCTTAAGATTTAAGAAAAATATGAGATTCAAGTATCAAATATTTTCTCTTGAAAATTTATTAGTTTTAGATTTCGATATCAATTTGAGAAATAGTTATTTTTCTAAATATTCACCCTTGCATAAAAATTTATGGACAGAATGATTAGGAATGAATCTTCAAATTTTAACCTATGCTAGAACAGAACTTGTATGGTATAAAACATTAAAATCATATTGCAAATCTCTGATTTGAAGTTAAATTATTAAACAAAAATTTTTGTGGGTCGTTCACGAGTTGAAATGTCCCAAGGGGGTCGAGAAGCTGTTGCTTGTGAGAACTGCTGATGTAGAAGGTTCATTCGTAAGTACCCATTTTTCATAACACTTTGCAGCATTGCTATGGTATGCATCATCGACTTTTATTGCCAATACCATACGCAAATTTGAGTCTCAGTAATCGTAATTGGATGATACGCGAACGAATAGACCACATCCAGCCCATAGTGAGAAAATTTTTGCGGCTGTAGCGGAGAGCGTGGGTGATGACTGTGACCAATCGATTTGACGCTGTGCGCAGCATCTTGGCGTCTCGTATGGAACAACTTGCTGAATTTTACGCCATAATCTTGGTGTAAAGACTTACAAAATCCAACTCATTCAAAAAGTTGCTTATGTGTGATATCTGGATTTTTTTCTTTGGGGTTATGTGAAGTCAAAAGTTATCTTCGATAAGCCAGCGCTACGATTTAAGAATTGGAGGTCAACATTACTCGCGTAATTCGCGAGATACCGGTAGCAATGCTGTAAAGTGTGATTGAAAATTGCTACCGGTATGTCGCGAATTACGCGAGTAATGTTATATATATATATATATATTATAAAAATGAGGTGTAAGTTTCTTTGTTTGTATATCAGTCACGTCTAAATGGCCGAACCAGTTTTCACGAAATTTGACAACAGATACTATCACAACCGATAGTGAAGAATAAAGATCTATATGACATTTTATTTTTATTGGCGCAGGGGGAGCGGTACCCCCCATACAAAACAAATATTAATTATGGCGTATGTAAGCAACTATTACAGTGAGAGCCCTCAAACTTTTTGGGAACCACTATCATATCGCCCCCATATAAAGCAAATATTAGTTAACGCATCAGAAAAGAAAAGCTAGTATGTATGTACTTTCTAAAAACGTTAAGAATTTTTCTTCCTAATGCCGTTTAAAAAATTTAAATTGGTTAAACCATACGCGAGATAAAAATGTTTAAAGCAGCGAAGTTCGAAAAATCGTTTTTTTTTTTGGTATATCTCCCGATTTTGGGGGTATATTGAAAGTTTTAAAAGTGGTATAATAATCTACTCACACTTACCTACAAACTGCACTATGTTAAAATCAGAGCTTTTTTCACTGTAACACCGCATAATTTATTATTAAAAAATTATTAGATGAAATGAATACGAGTTTAGTTTTAAATTTTAAAATAAAAATAAAACAATTAGAACAAATTACAAATTTTATATGGTTAACCAATATACATACATAGTTATTGCAATTGTAGGGTGTTAATTCTTATAACAGTACTTTTATGAATATATTTATACAAAAATATATTCAATATTTACGTGACAGTATTTATATTTTGGATTTTCCACCAAATGTCGCCAATAAAGACGCTATATCAATTTCAATTTTGTTTTTTTTTTTTTGTGTATTTACTATAATAAAAGAATATTACAAAATAATTGTGTGTTTATGCACATATAAATATGTATGTAAGTACATATTGGCTATATAAATATGTGTATCAGTTTCTTTATATATAAACTTTATTAGTTTTATTCTTTATTTCAAAGTTTATTTGGATGATGCCAGTCATTGCAAAATGTTTGGGTTATTGTTATGAATACCAACCACTCCTACCATAAACAACAAAGTGTCTCATGATACCGTTATTGGAACTTTAGAATAATGTACATACTTTTGTATTTTTGTAATATTATGGGCAATTGAAATTTTAATAAAATTGATATTTAGGCATAAACGAATATTAGTGTACCCTTTATTATTAAAACCGTATTCTGTTTGGTTGGTTATTATGTTAGTTCGCTAATATAGTCGAAAGGAATTTGCGGGGTCTCGTTTTGACAAAGCCACATCACTCGTTAGATGTAATGTTACAAGATCATATCTAGATAATAATGAAAGAATACTGGAGGCAAATTGCAATAGTGAGCTTCATATAATTAAATCCATAATATGTACACAGACATCTCAGAAATTGGGGCCGATCGCAAGAATTGGTAATTAATCTGTATCTCCTAAACTTCTGGACGGACCGAATTGAAATGTATGGGAGAGCTGTAGTCACCTTGTAATAATACAGGATAAGTTACAGAGTTGTTGAAAAACTTCAAAAAAATCGTAACTTCTACAAATCAAGTCCGATTACACAGATTTAAAAATCTTTATAAATAACTTAATGAAATAAAGAAAACATTACTCACCTATGATATCTCTTATGGTTAAAAAGATTTGATGTAAAAAGCTGGTCACAAAATTATCTTTTTGGTACATTTAGGGACTGTAGAAAAATTGGTTACTTTTATCATCTAAAAAATTTTTAACCTAAAATTTGATGGACTAGAAATTTTTTGCAATAGGTTGAGTATAAACAGTATAGTGTACTCCTAAGTGTTATAAGTAAGTGTATACAAAATTCAGCTGGTTCTACCTGCTACCCTTCTTACCACAACACACAGTGGTTCAAAAAAGATTTTTTTTAGAAATGTAACTTTTGAACCATTGGAAATATCATAATAAAATTTCAGATGGTCAGAGACGAGGTGTTTTTGAGTTTATTTGGAGGAGCACAAATTTCTAGCGGGTCGGAGGAGAGTAGACCTCCAAAGATGATAACCACAGCTGTGTAATTAAAAAAAATCGTCGAAAATTCATTTATGATTTGACAGGAAAAAATATATAGATAGTGCTTTAAATCTTTACAAAATATAAGCTTACATGTGTATCCTACACATGTCTTTTAGTTTAAGAGATATTTAGTTTAAGAGATATTTAGGCCGAATAAAATTTTCTCTATTTTTTAAAGTTTTTTTTTTCTTAACTTGGCGGGCTTAATATTGACCGTAAGATTTTTCTAAAATATTTACCAGATTCCTTACAAAATTCTTAATTATACTGATGCATGAATCATATAAAAATATATATCTGATAAAACGTTATATTACGAGTATGAAAGAGGAATTAAAAAAATCATATTTTTTGGGTTATTTTTTTTTTCAAAAGTTAGTTTCTGTTCTGGCCTATATAATTTGTAATGTTTTCAAAAGGAATCTTAACGTAGACGTGTGTAAAGTAAACCCGGAGGCACTTGGGGTAAAGATCTCTTCACATGCCCTATTCTTATGAATCTTCTACAATTTCTTCAAATTTGTTTGTAAAATTCTTCAAACACAAAACTGGGATAAAAAATGTTAATTAAATACCTCCATATATTGGGTAAACACACAAAAAGTATTTTCTGACGGACGCGTCTCATAATGATAGCAAGGAAATGGTCAATTTTTATACACGTTTTTCCGGGTTGGGATTTTGGTACCAAAAATTGGGAGTTTTTTTATTCCATGATTTTAAGATAAGCTTATTTATATTTTGCCGAAATTTAATTGCAATACTTCTACTCGTTTAAATTGTACTTATGACCAAATGTTAACATAAGCTAGAAGCATATTTTTATATTTTACAGAATACAATGCCTTCTGCTTTATTACACTCTGAATATGAAACTTGTGCAGAACTACATAATACATAAAAACTAGGATAATAACTGACTTTTAAATAATCTTAAAATCATATTGTTACGTTTTTAACTTTTAAAAACGGTGGTTTATTTTCTTTAAATAACCCGTATACTTTAATTGCAAATAAAAGCAGTTTAGTAGTTCAAAAGTTGTAACGACTCTTTATTTTATTTAAAAATGTACAAAAACAACAGTTTAAATAGTTACTTTGTGTTTTAATACACACACATACTTAAATTACACACTTTATACAGCACACTTTAATAATGTACAAGAATATACAGCCAAGGCAACGATGCTTCCAATTAGACTCCCTCAATGGTGTTCTCACGGCCAATTTATATATATTGCACTGCCATCTAGATGCTTCTCTAAATTTCTATATCTTTCTACAATATTCTTAACGGACAAACTAGTATATTCGAATTTTAGAGCTTTCGATGTTAATGTTATCAGTTTTAACATTTAATGTTGCCATACTTACAAACAATGGTGAAAGCTTTTTATTCAATGTTGTATGTTTAAAACTATGTTAATAATTTCTACAGATACGTTAACTGCTGTTAACATAAACAGAAAGGTCGAGAAGCATTGAGAAAGAAACAGAAAGGCATTATTTAATTTCAAACCAGTCGTTAAAACCGTTATATTTGAATTCAAGTACAATTTCGTAACAATATATATGAATATGAGATTTACGAATCGTTTTACAAAAGAGAACAGTCTTAAATTTAAACAAATATTTTTCAGAATAAACTGATTACGATATGTTTTACATTGAGCACTATTTCTTCGAGACTTATGTATTTATAAACTTACAAAATACATTCGTTTATACGATGTAATAATTTTTTCAATGTCGTGGCTAAATGTTCAAAAGGAATATCAATGTATTGAATCAATATAAAGAAGTTTTATTTATTTTTTAAAATACAATAACCATTGCAAAAATCTACTACCGTATTTCTTAATATTTTTCCATGGATATGCTATGTAAACTCGCATTTTCGCAAAGAATTTAATAGCTATATACTTATTGTACCGACATATTTATATACGTACTTCCATATAGTTTTCATATAAAAAATAAAAGATATTTAACGGAAGTCGATTGTCAAGTTTTCTTGGAAATCAAGCTAGTTTTTCTGGAATGTCAAGTTAGATCACGATTCGAATCTGGCAACCCTACTACCACTCTTCCTTCATTGAACTATGCAATTCTACAGAAAGTTATTCCAACAATTTTCTTTCGTGAGTACATTTAATATAATAGCTCTAAGAGACAACCATTACTTTACTTTAAGAGATATTAGGCTTCAAAGATTAAAATGTTTACTTCTTAGGTTACCTTGGTGAAGTTTTTTCGCTACAGTGGGTCAAAATTTCATCAGATTTTTTTTTGATTTCATTAACAATTATCAGTAGCAAAATTGTGTAAAGAAAAAATTTTTCAAAAGTATTTACGGAGTCAAAAGTTATAAAGTCAACTTTTCTCCGTTTTTTCCTTTTTTTTGTTATATAAAAATTTTTTAAGTAGCATATGTAATATTTATATTTTTCTGAAAGATAATTAACGTAAAATATTTTTAAGGGAAAAATTTTTAAAAATAGATTTTTGCTAGATCCAGAATTACCCAACTATTTTTACTATTTTTCCAACAAATTTCGAATTTTCGCTCTAATTTATCATATAATAACGCTTGAATTTAAGCCCATTTCATTTGAAAAATGTTTAACTAAAAACTGTGGTTTTTGTCGCATTTTTATTTTTTATGAATTTTTAAAGAACAAAAAAAAAAAAAAAAAAAAATGTTTTTAAATTGTTTTTTTTTGTGAAACTACTGGGCAAATTTAAAAACAATGTAAGAACGGCTTAAAGATAATATTGCTGCCGAGTTTCAGATTTTTCTTAACTGAATATGATGAATCGTTTTCAAATTATTCCAATATATGTAGTGAAAGTGCCTTAATTAGGGACATAACGGTATATCTCGAAAAGTCGAGCTGATAGAGAAAAACGGAGATTAGATTTGAAATCAACGACCTCAAATTAGTTAAAATTTGCAGGCCGCACAATGACTGTTCCCTAGTGTTATTGCTTCTCCATGGTATAATATCTCTTGGCTGTTCATTGTCATTAAAATGATGTTGACTCTTCGTAGTAAATCCATATCAATCCCTGTAATATTTGAGGTTGTTTCAAAATATTAAAAAAAAAAAAAACGCAGATCTGTGTTGTTATCGTTCGTACTTCCGTATCCTACAATTGCTTTATCAACGTTTAGTCCAATCCGTTGTTTAAATTCCCCTTAAATTCTCTCCCTCTCTCTTGCTCTCATTTTCTTCAGTACCTCATTATTATTTTCGTTTCCTGATTCGTAGAAAGTATTCCGGAAATCTTGTTCTGGCATGTAAAAGAGATATTTCGTATTTTAGATTATCTTCACTGATATTTCTAATTTTGGATATATTTGAAAATTCTGATTTCTTTTCATATAGAACAATTCTAATTAGAGGAGGTTCTTGTAATGGCTTTACTGATTTTCACATCCCCATTTGCAGATTAGTTACAGATCACAACCATTTTTTTTTTTGAAGATACTCAGTTGATGCTGCATTTTTAATTAATGTAGAAACTTGAGTTCTGGCTTTCCGATCGGTAATTTTAATGGGAGATGGTATAATGCTTTTCTTTTTTTCCTGTAATGCTTCCTGGTAGTGCTCTTCTTAAAATTACGTAATTATGGTAGCTAAGCTTTAGTTGTAGCATTAGGGCTATAGATTCTTCTTCCGTGAAAGCTAATTATGATGTTGCTGTAGGTATGCTTTTCACAATTCGTTTAAGGCGTTTTGGTGATTAAGTTGCAAGAATTTTTGCGATTTTTACAGCCTCAAATGTGTCGGAAACTTCTTCAGTAGACATTGTAGAGATCGTAGCAGACAATCACTGTTTCTTGGATTTTGAACAAAAATCTGCGTATTGCTTACAATGTGGACCAACAGCTGATGTACAAAGTACAATTTCTATGTTTTCATCCAGGCAGTCAGAATACTTTGATTCAAACTTTTCAGTAGACTGTCTTACCGACTTCCATCTTTCATTTTTCCCAGCTTATTTTTATAATTAGTTTCTTCATATTGTGTTATAAGATTCGTCTTGAAAAGTAGGTGATGCGTTTTTAAATAAAATGGAACACAAAGTTGAATTTTTCAATAAGATTTCCATGATTATTTATAACTGAGATTTAATATGGATTAACTTATTCTATAAAGCTATACTTGTTCTAATAGTAGCTGAATATTTACCTGTTATGTACGTGTATCTATTCCAAAATATTTTTAATGAAAGTCTCATTTCTATCATAAATAATTAACTGGTGAATTACATTACCTAAGCCATTACGTTACTTACTAATTGTGAAGAAGCTAAATCTATGAGTAATTTCTATTGATTTTGATCGCTAATTTTGATATGTAGAAAGGAAATATAGCATATTTATACATCACTATGTAGGTAATAGGGTTTTATTTTCAAAAATTTATAATAATACTTTTAATAGGAAAATTCGTTGAAGATTTTTCGCGTAAAAATTGAGTTGGAATTTTTTGTATATTTTTCATGTTTAATTATGCAATAACATTTTTGCTAATGAATATCTTTGAATAAAATTATACACCTACTAAATTTTTTGAAGTGAATAATGTGAATAATGCTTGGAACTCATTATTCACATGTCTAGATTTATCAACAGAAATCTCACAATTTTTAAATGGGATTTTCTACTTTTTTGTTATATCTTTCCAACCGATATCGGGCTATTACAAAAAAAAAAAAAAAAAAAAAAAAAGAATAAATAAATAAATAAAACCACAAAAAGTAGAACTTTTTTTGATTCCAGCTTTGCCATTTGAGAAATTAGGGCGAAAATTCGAAATTTGTTGGGAAAATAGATAAATTTTGGAAAACCTAGGTTTTCGCAAAAATCAAATTTTAAAATTTTTTTCCTTTAAAATATTATGTGTTTAGCTATCTTCCAGAAAACTATAAATACTATATATGTTGGTTAAGAAAATTTTTATATAACATAAAAAAATGTGACCACTTTTTTTGGTAAAAAAAAAGGGAAAAAATCTACTTTTGTTTCAAAATTTAAATGCCTATAACTTTTGACTCCGTAAATATTTTTTCGAAAATCTTTCTTTACACAATTTTGCTCTTTGTTGTTAATGGAATAAAAAAAAATCCAAAAATGAGGTCACCGAATTTAGATACCAAAATAAAATGTTTATCCATTTATAGAATTTAAAATATTAAATTAATTATTCAATTATTAAAAGAGTATTTCAATGCATCTTTTTTAATAAATTTTATAATTGTCATAAATAATTCTGTATGCTTTTGAAGTTTATAGACATTTAAAATTTACAACAAATGCAATTTTCAATATTTTAAGTTTTAATTGTAGGATTTTTATGATCATATTAGCAATGCCATTAAAATCAGTCTTTTTTTTATGTTAGAACAGTGTGTCCTAGAGATAAAAATTAGCAAATAAAATTATGAAAATTGATTAAGAATGAAATAAAAGAACTGAACTTTTAATTGCAGTTTAAACTTGAGACATGTAAAGACTGATTCCGTAGGTCCGTAGCAAAAGCGAATGCGACCATTTATTTAATATTATAAAATATGTGTATGTGTGTGTGTGTGTTTTTTTTTTTTTTTAATAATAATTGATTTGCGCTACATGTTTCTATCATTCAATTGAGTTTAATTTTGCCTTTTTATTTTAGTAATTTTCTTTAAATATTTTTTAATTGAAAACACTGTTTTCAAATTCCCTACTAATGGTGTAAAAAACAGTTGCCTTTTATTTCATTAGCTAATCTTAAAAATACTCATATTACTATGAAATTTATATGCATTTTAATATTCTGAAATGTATTTGTGTACATTAGGGTGCTCCAAAAAATAAAGGAATACTAAAAATTCACATTTAAATTCATACAATAAAAATCATAAACTGCAGATTTATTTTCACTTCATTTCCAAAATCCGTAATTGTGCGTAGTTTATTTGGCTCAGAAAATAGTTCGGTGATGATTTGTATAGTTTATTTTTGGGCGTTACAAATATAAGCTCAAATGCAAAATACCCTCCTTTTTGTAATTTGTAAAAGTGTGTAGTGGATCACTATATTTGAACATTTTATATATCGTTACCTAAAACGCAAAAGGCCGTAATCATACTTCAATTTTTTTTTACAGCAGAAGCAAGAAACATCATGAAGATGCAAAAAGGCCGTAACCACAATTTTAATTATTTTGCTATAAAATTAAGCAATTAAATAAAATTTTTTAATCGTTCACTTAAAGCAAAAATAGTTAAAGCATAAATACTCTTCAAACTAAATTTTTCTTAAATGGAACAAATTTTACGACTGTTTCGTTTAGGGTGTTGATGTTATTTTCTTTTGATTTATATTAAAATTGATGTAATTTTTAAAGATATGAATATGAAATTTTTTATGAAGGATCAGTACATTATAGTCTAGTAAAAAATCTACATTTGATTTTTCAGTGGTTGCGGCCTTTTGCATTTTTGGTGACGATATATTTTTTAAGAACTACCTACTTAAATAATACAATTTTAAGAAAATACAAATTTCTTTCTTGAATCCCTCTAATGTACATACTTGTATAAAGATTATTTTTATCAATGTATTCATATGTATAAATACATATCGCTCATTTACTTCAAGAATGTCATAACTCAAAAAAAAAAAAAAAAAAAAAAACAATTTTGCAGAAAACGCATTCAAAGTTTTCAAATTACATATATGTTAATAGAAAAATTAATGACATATTATCCTTTCAATCGGTGACCTTAAGAGAGAGATATGAACACTATTTTTGACAGATGATGAAACATATTACAACGCTTATTTCTACATCATTTTCTCGGAGTTATGACGTTCTTGAGGTAAATGAGCGATATGTGATTTTATGGGTGGTTTTGTGAAAAGACATTTATATTATTTTTTACATCCTTTTTTATTATTATAATCTGCTTTGTATATTTTTTTCTTTTTCAAATGCATTATTTTGCGTCTAGTTTTTATAACCCTTCATTATAAATGATGTTTTTTCTTCTATTCTATGAATTTTTAAGTAACTTTTTAAGTATGAAATGAAATTGAAAAAATTAAAATTTTTGCTTACTATTCATAGACACTACACACAGAAAAAAGATTGGTTGGAAAATGGTTCTAGTACTATAATTTTAATAAAAATAACTAATATTTTCTAAAAATTACAAAAAATATATAAAAGAAAATAATTTTTCATATTTGTAATACTTTAATTATATTTATGATGAAATTATGATTTCTGTAAAGAAAATTTAATCAGTAAAACCAATTTTGTCTTAATAAAATTAATTAAAATAATTTAGAACTGAGAACTGAATTTTAATTCTACATATTCGTTATTTCAGTCATTTATTTGATAAAAATAACTAAAAATTTGGTTGAGGGATAAGAAAACAAAATTCGGTGTTTGTAACCGAATATTTCATAAAAAGAGTTATGATATTTTTTAAATTATTTTTATTTTAGTATCGATATTTTTAAAATATAAATTGGAAAGAAAACATTTAAAATTTTGTTTTTTCTCCTGAAACATATCGTTTTTCTTATTTTCTTGCTCCACTTTATCAATGGTGTTTCAAAAACTAAAAAATATGTATATATATTGAATCTTTATTGATATATATATATATATATATATATATATATATATATATATATATATATCTGAAATTGTCGTGTCACGGTGTTTGTAATTAAACTCCTCCGAAACGTCTTTGCGATTTTTATGAAATTTTGTATGTGTATTTATTAGGTATGAGAATATGTCGTAAAGTATATTTCATATCGCTAGAGGGCGTAAAATAGGGCAAAAAGTGTAACATCTGGAAGGAACTATAGCCCATAATTTTTATTATTTAGGGCGTAAAATAGGGGAAAAGGGGTAAAAGCTTCCCCTGCCTATATCTTATATCTTATTAATGAACCGATTTTTTTGAAATTTGGCAGGCATATAGCGTAACATCTGGAAAGAACTATAGCCTATAATTTTTATTATTTAGGGCGTAAAATAGGACAAAAAGGGTAAAAGCTCCCCCTACTTTATATTATTAACTAATCAACCGATTTTCTTGAAATTACGCAGGCAAATAGAGCAACATCTGAAAAGAACTATAGCCTATAATTTGTATTATTTAGGGCGTAAAATAGGGCAAAAGGGGTAAAAGCTTCCCCTCTCTATATCTTCTTAACAAATCAACCGATTTTCTTGAAATTTCGCGGGCAAATAGTGTAACATCTGGAAGGAATTATAGCCTATAATTTTCATTATTTAGCGCGTGAAATAGGGCAAGAGGGTAAATGCTCTCCCTCCCTATATCTTCTTAACTAATCAACCAGTTTTCTTAAAAATTAGCATGCAGACGCTGCAACATCTGAAAGGAACTTAAAGATACGAGTATAAGTTTTTTGGAATTTCCAACATTTAGGGCGTAAAATAGGAATTTGAACCCACTACGGCTGTGCAATGGTACACGATTGTTCATTAATTGATGAAAAACGTTATCGAAGTCACCATTTTGAATGGTAAATTCCGAGTCGAAAATGTTTTGCTGCCATGAACTCCGATGATTCCCACAGACATCCCAACTGAATTCAAACGCGTTCAATTTCCTATTAGATTGGCATTTGCAATGACAATCAATAAATCGCAAGGCCAAACGATGTCTGTTTGCGGCTTAGATTTTGGCACACCATGTTTCTCACACGGTATGGCATGTTCTCGCGTCGGCAAGCAATCAAGCTTATTTGTGTTGGCTAAAGACGGCCGCTCTTCATAATGAATATTGATTATCTTTGTTCGATTTTCATACTTCAGGATAAAAAATACATCACCTTTTTATGTTTAACTTTTGAATATATAACGAACAGAAATAAAGAAATTAATGGTTATTGTTTTTTTTTTCATCGCCGATCATGGTAAAAAACGCTTCATTCCTCTTTCTGATATAGATCCTATCCTCACACACTTACATTACATTCGATATGTTTTAACTGAAACCCAAAATATCCACTAGAAATAAGTTATATGGAAAAACAAAGAGCTCCGAATGTTTTTCAGAGAAAATGGAATGGTAAGCATTGGTATAAAACGATAATATATATATATATAGATACTATTAATCATGGCATAATTATGTATAAGGTAGTGTTAAATAAACGGATTATTATTTTTTTTCTGGTTAAAACTTTCAAACTCTATGTCAAAAAAAAATAATAAATTAATAAATTTCTTTTACTTAATAATTGCTAATAACTTCAAACTCTATATATAAAAAGTTTGAGCAAAAAATCATCTCCGAACAGCTATTACCTTGTTTAATGTGCCTTGCTATTAATTTTATTTTTTGGAAGAATTTTTCCCAAATCTTTTTGTAAAGCTGAGTGTTTCAAGTTCATGTCATTTCCTATTAGTTAAGATTCATAAAGACGTTTAGAAGTAAGTACAACATATAATGTGGCATTTCATCGTCTTTTGACTAATTTCAATGATAAATTCTAATGTGAGTAAATTGCAAATCCCGATATCTAGAAGATTTTAAACAATATGTCTGGAAATGTGCCTCAGATTCCTTATGCGTTATTAAATTCTATTCTATATTTATGTACATATACAGAAATAGAATTATAGAAATAGATTTTTTTTATTTTATCTGGCCTAATAAATATTGACATATTTCGTAAATATTTGATCGTCACCCGAACCAAATTGAATTTTATAAAACAGTTTCACCAATAAAATATTCAGTTACTTCAATAGAATTACGAGTTGGTACATGGAACTGACAAAATTCTATTGACTAAAAATTCAGTTATAACAATGAAACTGTTTTCTCTGTGTAGATGATATTAAAACAATTGTGCAGGCGGACTTTTCATTATCATCTTTTCTTATATGCATTAGCAGAATCATTAACATGGACAAGGAAACTAATTGGATATTTTATGAAAAGCTATTAAAATGTTATTTACCCTTAAGAGTTTTTAATTCAATATCAATGCTAAATAGAATCTTGATTAAAAAAAAATCAAAAATATTTAACATTAAATTTATATCATTTACATATTTACAAAAAAAAAAAAAAAGAAGGAAAATTATACATAATTAGGGTTTTTCTCTACTATCAAATTTGAAAAAATTGTAATTATAAGTTATCATTTAAATATTGTCAGATATCATTTATATATTGCCTCCTCCAACACTTCCTGTGGTTAAGTGTCTCATAAGAAGTTATTATCCATGTATGTTTATGGTTAACGAACCTTAGTTCATTTATTTATTTTTTTTTACATTATTAAGAAGTATATTTTTGTCATTTTATACTTTCTTAATACAACAATGGCTTGATGTTTAGCTTGGCTTTGTGGTTTTGCATTTACTTTATATTTTTATACGTTTTTTTGTTGTTGTAAAGTTCAGAGATTCATTTATTGTAGTTTGATTGTTAATGCAGTTTTTCCATTTTTTTTTGCAATTTTTGAACATCTGTATTGTATGCTTGAACGTCATATTTTTATATTGCACATCGATGTTATAAAGGAGGCATATTCGTTTATTTATTTTGGCCTGATTTAATTTGTGGTTCAAAAAGGAAAGTAAACAAGCGGTTTAGCATGTTTGCATATTATTAATATATTTGGTTTTTCTTTTTTAGAAAAACCGATTTTCATTTGTCATTTAATCAATGCAGCATAAAGTAGCGACAAATTTTAATTTTTTTTTTTAACTTTCTGATTTCAATACAAAAATATATGTATAATGTTGCACAGTGGAGACAAGCGTAAAGAAGTGCAACATATGTATGTACTTAGTTCTACTTTTGAAGTGTTGAAAATTTTATTCGTTTAAAAGTCTTTTTCTTTTTCTTGCTAGCATATTTTTTACGATCAATCCCAGGGTGCTTTGAGTATTTTATAGTAAAAAAAATGTTGGCAACATTTTTTTATGATTTCTTTGAAAATAAGTTCGCATTTGATTGATCACGAAACTTTCAATTTTCTGGGATTCTGGAATATAAACTATAACATTCACTACTCTTATTAGTTGAATTACTGAGACCCAAATATGATCTGAGTCTTTGCATTAGCAGATTAAAAACACGATTGTAAATATACTGAGAAAATTTGATCAATTGATTAATCAACTCGAATGAATGCAGACATAGTATATTTCGGGAAAAAGTTTAATGGATATCGACGCAATATTAAACAATATTGTTATTCTTATTTAAAAGATATGTTCCATAAAAGAATTTCGTATTTGCGACACAAAAATAGAGATGTCAGAAATTAAATAACAAAATATTTACTTTGACACTGATATTATTCAAATATTTTTAAGCAAGTTTCGCAAATATCTTTAAAAATTAAATTTATTAAAAATTCACAAAAAAAAAAAAAAAAAAATGTAGAATTTAATAATTCTAAAAGTACTGGCTAATGATCTGAAATCATTTGGTGTTAAATTGTTTGTAGCTTGAATGGGATTGACCAACATTGTACTAAAAGGCATCGAACATTTAAACGTACCTAAAATTATGAAAGAGGAAATTAGCTGTGTTCGCATAATTTTTTTTTGAGAGAGTAAAAACTAATTTATCTCAAATTATAAAATGTCAAAAAAAAAGTATTCGAAAAACAATTTCCAAATATTTTCAGTTTTCTGTTTGTAAACGACAATTAATAATGTCTCCTTTTTTAAATTTAAAAACGCTAATTTGTCTGTAAAAACTACAAAACATAGATTTTTAATTAACGAAATAAAAAAAAATGTTCTTAGTATATTATATATTTGTTATAGCATTAAATTAAAAGCTGTTTCATTGAAATATCTTCTTTTAGCAAAACACTAAAAAAAAACTCAAAATCTTCAATTTAAAACACTAACATGGCATCTCTTAAAATGAATTTCAACAGCAAATAAAAACTTTTATAAATGAATTTTTATCAAATTTTTTAACATAAATCTAAACAATTGAAGGGTGGACGCATGTAAGGGCGTATAAACCATAAAGAAAAATTTACAGGAGACGAAAAAACTTCATAAAATGTTTATGAGAGTTGTAAACCTTTTATGTTGTTTTGTCGTATTCCCCTATTGTTCGGCTTGAGGTCTCTATAAATGAAAAAATAGAAAACTCTTTCTATGTTTTTTTTAATTTTATTATAGCAGTATCCTTAATGGATACTGCTAAAAATATTTAGTATGTAACATTAAATACAGACTAAATATTTTTGAATTTCTATTTTTCCTGTACATCACAAGTCAAATTTTAAACACTTTCCAAGGTGTATAAAAAAAAATAATAATCTTCAAAATGCCAAAATATAGTCTAAAAGGGTTATATATGCTCTAGAAATAACAAAATATGCCATAAATATGTTCTAAAAATCACTATATGGAAAAATATGCCATTAAGGGTGAAATATGCAAAAATATGTACTTACAAAATATACTTTATCGATGGATCAATACCAATGACGCTGAGTATGGACTTCGATATGAACTTGCTGCCCCATCCTTTTATTTACACTCAGAGAAAAAATATGGTTGTAGTGCTCTTAATCTAAGAGCAACATATTATGATTGGATCATATAAATGTTTATAAGTAATACTGTGATTCTATTTTGTTATGTTGTGTCCGACTTTATGGTTTGTTTTTTCATGTTATGATTCCAATTTTATATGTATATAATTGAACAATTTTACTATATCATTATACCATTCTATCAGATTATGATTTGTTGTTATTATATTATTATTTTATCTTATTGTATTATTATATCACATTGTCATATTATGATTCTATTTTATAATATTATTATGCCATTCTTTTTATCATATTAATATTTCATCTTGTTATATTATTATTCCATCTTATCATATATTAAAATAAAACGTATTAATAAAACATTTTAGAAATTTTTTATTGAAAATAATAGAAATAAGTGTTCATTAGAAAAAAATATTTACATATTATTTGTTCATTTGAAGTACAACCAAACCTTGTCTATTTATATTTATTCATATGTAAACTAAATGAGAATTGCAATGGACAAACAAACATTAAAAACAAAATATATTTCAAAACAAACAAGTATTGAATTTTTCCGTTATAAAATTCACAATTTATCAATATAGTATAATTTTAATTATTTTTCTAATACTTGAAAATGGTTAAAAGCAAAAAAGTTAAAGATATGTACAGTTCCATCCAAAACTTTAATACATCTTAAAAATCAGAATAACCAGTTGTATATTCTATTTTAACATTTTGCGAATTTCGATTTTAAACAATTTTTGAATTTGTTTGACTTACAGCTCACAACCTTGAAAATAATTGAATGAAATTTCGTATGTATGTTTTTTTTGTTACCAAAACGACGACTATTGAAATTAGTTATGATCGGTCCATTATTTCATCTAGATCTCATACAAATGTTTTCCCGGAATAGAGGTTTGCCGTTTATAAATGATATAAATTTGGTCATATTTCGATGAAATTTAGCAATGTTAGAAAAATGCATTTGAATAACTCGAAAATTTTTAGATAAATAAAATTCTAATAGATGCCGATCAAAAATATCTTCAAATTATCTTAACATTATTTTTTTTATCCGCTCAATACTTTCGGAGTTATTCAGAAATTGGTGGCGAAAAAAATATAAACTTTTCATGAGAACTTGAAAAAATTTTGCTCCCTAACTCCGAAAATATTGAGCGGATAAAAAATAATGTTCAGATAATTTGAAGATAATTTCAATCTGAGTTTTATTTATCTAAATTGGGCAAACCGTTCATGAGTTATACAAGTGTAACCGCTGAATAAGGCAGGCATGGGTATTTTCACTCAATTTTGAATAAAATAAAAACTTGTGCATAAATTTTGATGGTACATGGCTTATTTTATTCATAGCACTACCAACTTTATGCCAAAGATAAAAATCAGGCACATTTTTAGCCTTTTCACTTTGTAAAAAAAAAACTTTTAAGAAAAAAATCTTCAATTTTTTAAGAAAAATTTTTTGGTAATTTCTTAATAACTCAGAAATATTAAGCATATAAAAAAGTTATTTTAGGGTAGCTGGAAGATATTTTTATTCCGCATCTTTTGGGGTATCATTTATATAAATCGTATATACCGTTCTTGAGTTATGGTGAAATTTACTCATGTAATGGCCTTATTATAGGCGAAATATAAGACGTGCCCATAAAAAAATCCAGACCTGAACGAAAAAAAAAAAAACTGAAAGCAGTGTTGAGCACATCAAAATCCCTACAGTCCAACTATTCGTCTTTAAGGGAGGATTTTTTTTGCCGATCAGCGTAATTTGTTTTGCACTTTAATAAACGCAGTTGTTGTCGATTCTTGTTTTTTACTATCAAGTTTATAACAATGAACGAAATCTTTCTTAAATACCAAAAACTAAGAAAGTCACACAGAAAATACGCACAGAGAGACTTTCGCGGGTATCAAATGTAAATTGAAAATATTAAAGTTTGATAATGAAAGATCTGCGATAAAGAAAATCATTTAGTGTCACAAAAATGATTACTTCGTTTTCAAGATAATTGGCAATGGCGGATGTCCCCCCATGGAGACTGCTCCCCTTCTACCATATATGTATATATTTTTTTAATTTTACTGTTTTTAAAAATTGGCACCCCTGTAATTTTTTAAGTTCCAAAAATAAAAATTTAAAATTATTTCCTTTTAATCTGAAATTTTAAGAGTTGTTGTTTTTGCACGAAATGTAAAACAATGAAAAAAATTACAACATAAGTATGAGGGTTTCTTTTTGGTTCCGGATTTTTACTCATAACTGGCTTTTAATCCCTCATATATCTCAGTTATCCAGAGCTATTGGATTTTTTTTATCACACAAGGTGATATAGATATTCTGAATTCTCTACGTAAAAGTGTCCGGAATATAATATGTACTTCACGGGGTTGCAGATAAATATTGAAGAAATTGCAATCCAAAATTGTATAAATACATCCTCGTTACTTTTGTTTAAGGGTGCAATGTATGTAAAAAAAAGAAGAAAAAAAAACAAAATAGAGTGCAAGCTCGATTTTTGTGACTAATTAAAAACCAGGCCGAAAACTGAATTTTCGCGATAGCAGAACCCAAAATTTTATTGAAAAATTTTATGCAATTTTTAAAATTAGAATTGCTTTTATTGATATATTTATATTTGAAGCATTTTTAAAGAAACTGGAGATTTTGAGTTATTTTTTTTGCAAGTTATTTTATAACTTCTTAAATGTATTTTTTACCTTTTATTTTATGTTATTATATATTTAAATTTTTATTTATGAATTGTATTTTAAATTTATCTGTTAGTAGAAATTTGTGACCGATTATGGCTAAAAGGCTAGGTTATGAAATATTATTCAAAATAAATAAAATAATAGCTAAATCACGTGTTTCATTTTGTGCTGTTGTCGGCTTATCATTTTCCGAAGCCTATGTTCTATGCATATGTTTATCGATATTATACTTTTGTTTTCTTCATGAACACTATCGTATAAATCCTCCGATTCCGTATCTGATAATTCCATTTGCTCCTCATTACTTTCCACACGAAATTCTTCTAGAATTCAGTTGTTTATGTCAGGATTCGTGACATAAACAACTCAAATTGTTCGGTACCAATTTGAGCTACAAGTGTACCAATAGTTAAAAGATCTTCGCAACTTGTAATTCATGCAAATTGAATTTATGGAATCCCTACTTTAATTTTTTTTAAATCTCTAATTTTTGAGAAATCGTTGGCTTTAAAATATATTGAACTTTTCCCATATTAAGAGATGTACTTATACAACAAATGACACGAATAAATTGACAAAATTGAAGATCAAAATCATCTTAAAAAGTTAATATACCAAAAGACGGGGATTTCCCTTTTTTGGTTATAGACATTGTAATCAAATTAAAAAAAAAGTAGATAAAAGTCGCGAAAATAGAACCCGTTTTTCGTAAACTCTCGCGATTATAGAATCTGCAATTTTAAAAATTAAGCTGTCGCGATAGGGTATTCGCGAATACCGAGCTTGCACTGCACAGTGGGGCAGAATCGAAATTTTTTGGAAATAAATATGTAACTTCTGATCGGCTGGTTGGATTTTCATGAAATTTGGTATAGGCATAGCGGAGGAGTGTAGAATGTTAAGTTTGGAAGGGGGGCACAACAAACCGCTCAGGGGCAGAGCTAAGGGGGCTCAAAGTTAGGTACCTCTGACATAAAATTCGATTCGTGCTTTGGGATTTGAGAAAAAATGGTCTGTGTACCATGACCAATTGAGTTATTGGTTTTGTTTTTTATCTTAAAGTCATCTCTGTGAAGTTGCCTTTCAGAAAAGTGTAAAATTATTATATGTTGCTAAAGCAAATTTTATTTTAGATAAAAAAGAGTGTAGATACTTTTTCGGCTAAAAAAACACAAAAAGTCGTCTTTTTTGGAATTTTCAAATTCAAAATCGTTTGTTTTTGGACTCGATAAATATATCGCCTTCAATTTTTTTTATTCAATAGATAATTTTGTTCTTTAACTAGATAGGAAAAAAACTAATAAAATCGGTCGGAAATACTAGGATATATATGAAAAAAAAAACTGGATCAAGAACATACAAAATTATGGTGCTTAAAAATTCAAACGCAAATAACTTGAAAACTATAAGAGATAAATAGAACATGTACGCATGTTTTTTATAGGTCTTATCAGGGCCTACAACAATATATAAAAATATTTGAAATCGGACGAGAAACAAAAATTTGGCAAGCGATTAAAAATTTTTTATGTCAGAGGTATCTAACTTTGAGCCCCCTTAGTTCTGCCCCTGAGGGGTTTGTTGTGCCCCTCTTCCAAACTAAACATTGTACACTCCTCCGCTATGCCTGTACCAAATTGCATGAAAATCCAGACAGCCGATCAGAAGTTATAGATTTATTTCCAAAAAATTTCGATTCTGCCCCACTGTGCACTTTATCCTTTTTTCATATTTTAAAAAACGCTATTCTTCATACATACTTTTATACCATTATCTATTAGTCATCATAAATTGTTTAGAAATTTGATACATGATTTGACAGCATTTTAAAAAATGTATAAAGGGTTCAATTCGTTATGAATATGTAACATTAATATTAACTGTGGCCACATTTTAAAGAAAGTTGTTTTTCAAGCATTTGAAGAAAAGCAGTATATTAAACTTTTAATAAACAATTAAAAAAAAAAATGTGAAAAGAAAATATATATATATATATATATATATATATTATTAAACTTATTGGAAAAAAATCTAAATTCAAATATTATGTCATTATCATGTAGTCATGAGTAAATTATAACCAGTAATAATGTATTTATTTTATAATGCACTTTGCTAACAATTACTTTTTTTGTATTAAAAGTGGCCTTGAGTAATATATGTAGTCGTAACGTAACATAAATTATATACTATACATGCATTACTATGCATTACATACATACATACGAGTATATATACGTTTAGATATGCTTGAATTTACATGTATCATAGTTTACTAAACCAGAACAGGTGATTAAGAGCACTCAAATCCAAAATCAACATACTTAGACTATGGATCTATTCTAACACTATGTGTTTGTAAAAAATCCAATAATATGTATGTATAAAGAAACAAATTAAAATGCATTAAACATTAAATACGTATTAATACATATATACTAGAAACAAAGTAATTTAAATGATTGTGTATATTTACATTTTGTATACATATGTACATTAGAATAGATGTATGTACAGTACACAGGAATGTATATCGCTCTTTTACTTCAAGAACGGCATAACTCAAAGAAGTTATATTCCAGAAAACGTGTTTAAAGATTTTTCAATTAATATTTGCTTAATAGAAAAATGAATGACAAATTCTCTTCTCAATCGGTGACCATAACGTATGGTCTACACAAGATATTTTTCTATCATTGCAAACATCAAATTCTTATCGTGATAAGAATTTATCACGTGTAGACCAAAATTATTTATCTTATTGCATCTTTATGATATAATTGTTAGAGCTCAAGAGAAAATTAATTTGTTTTGCTACCAAACGGCATTTTATTGTTGTTTTTAGGTTTATTATTTTTTTTCATGGAAATTTCAATTAATTATTTGGAGCAAAAATAACATAAAGTAAAATGAAATTAAAAAAAGAATATATATATTATTAAATTTTAACTACATAGCTCGACGAAAAACGAAAAAAAGTGATTTATTATAATAAAATTTTATCTACTTGTTCCCATATATGCTGATGTAAACAAAAAAAGTTTTAGTAGCTCTGCCCACGTTTTGTTACTTGTTATGATAGAAAAATCTCTCGTGTAGACCCAACATAAAAGATATGAATACGATATTTCTACATCAACTAAAAAAATCCCGTTTTTTGAGTTATGACGTTTTTGCGGTAAGTGAGCGTTATGTAAAAAAAGACAGAACTTTAAAATAATTAATAAAGATAAAAATAAATTTGCTTTCAATTAAAAAAAAGGTAAGTAAACTAATCAAAACATTCGGAACTTAGGTGATATTTAACATTTGTATTTATTTTTTGCTTCCCAAATATTTGTTCGGGTGTAATAAAAAAAAGCGTGATTAAGCTGCTAAATACTGAAAATTGAATGAATTTTTATTGTTCTATTTTTACTTAATGTTTTTAAGTTGAAATATTTAAATTTTTACATGTTTTATTAAAATTTGTTTTCTGAGAGTTTCTAGTTAATTAATATTTTTTGTTTTAATAAGATAATAAAATAAATATTTTATATTATTAAAACAAAAGTAATAGATTAAGAAAGAAATTAATAGATTTTCAGTTCCAAATGTTATGATCACTAGTGTATTGCAATTGGAGTTTCCCGTGATATTTCTTATCCCGGGAAAATTTAAATTGCAGATTCATTTTGTCTTCATCTTACATTATTAATTAATTATTTCTAATTTAGAGATGCAAAACACAATTCTGGAAAATATTTAAAATTGATTCTATTAATCGTTTTAAAATCCTCATTTAAGTTTTTAGGCTTTAAAATTTATATACGAGATTTCTTTACAGTTTCATTGCTTGTATAGGAGAGGCTGGGGCAGTTTCAACACTTTATTTAAAGCTCTGAATCTAAGAAGGTATTCGACGGATTTAAAAATGTTATAGCTTATTGTTGTCCTTGGATATTGAACAATAATATGTTGGTGCAAAATTTTATGAGTACTTAATATTGGTTACTTATTATTAGGAATTAGCAGAAAAAGTAATTTTCGCTGAATGTGCCCCACGCCGGGGTAGCTGCGGCATTTGAAGGGGCTCATTAGAATAAGGTGTTGGTTATGAGCCAATTAAGTATTCATTTATCAGTAGGATAAAAATAATGAAAAATAAACACACTTCTTTTTTTAACCCTTAAAGTCTAATACAAAAATATTGTTTATTAAATAACTATTTAACACAATAAGAGCTGAAATCTATTCCAAATATATATTAAATTCGACTACATGAAATTGAAGGTATGCTAGAGGGACTTGGTAATTTAAGTTCTATTTGGCTTCTGCGAACTAGCGAAATATCTTCATTTTCAGGCTTAAAATATAGATTAAAAGATATCAAGAAACTTACTGTGAAGGTGCTAGAGCTTCAGTAATCTCACCAACATAATAAATTTGTTTTTTGTTGTTTTGAGCCAGTTTAACCAAGAGGTAATCTCTTACCTTAAGTTCAGTATTTTTAGTCAAATTATCCATCTGACTGATCTGTGTCTGTATATGACACTCTTCTGTTACTTTCTTCAGAGGACGATACATTTTCCCGAACGACCACTTTAGGTATTTTAGTTTTTGAACAATGCTTCTTTCCAGCATCACCAATCCTTTTGTTTTTGCAAGTACTGGCTTGAGAAACCATCAGATGTTTTCAAACTTTTTTCAGCAACTGAGAATTTATTCCACATTGTTACTCTTCTATCTTTCTTTTCTCGATTGAACTTGTCAAGATTCGAGGACTGACAGATTTAGTCATTCGAGAAATTGGACGAATTTGTTCTGCAGCGAATTCAGTTTCATTAAAGTTTTGAGTGCTTAATGGATAAATTCCGGTCGACAAAAGCCCACTTATTATATTTTCAGCTGAAAACGCTCATTTTAAGGGTAAGTTTAACAGCCGAGTAACTTAATAAATGGTTATCTTTTTCTTTTTTTGAATTTTTTGTCATGAAATCGTTTGAATAAAATTGAATGACGTTTGAATAAATTTTTTATACGAACTGTAAACTGCAGTATCAAGTGGCTGAAGGCGGAGTGAGGTGTGTGGAGGAAAAGACAAAAGATGTATACCGTTTTCCCTCGAAAAATGTATGCCCTCAATACTACAATGGGAAGAATGGTTGCCAAAAAGTAATAATGTTTTAGAATATTTTAGAACATTTATAAACAACTCAGACATCATCCAACCACTTTTACTTATCGATCCCAAATAGCACTTTTATATTGTTGGCGTGGAAAAACGTAAACCGGTGGAAGCCGATTTTCGCTAGCGTTTATTATACCTACAAGCGTTACCAAACTGCCTCTCTCAGCTGACAAAGCTTGCCCAACTTGTCACTGTCCTTTAACTGCAATTATCTTATCATTTATATTTATAAAAAATATATAGTAGCTTCCAAACTATATGTCGTAATTAGTATGCAAACCTTGGGTTTATCAACAAGGGTCCTGATGCAAGGTCCTCATCCAAGTTAAATATATATCCTTTGGTTGAAATGAATGGGTCTGATAAAGAATCTTTAAGTTTTCATAGAACTCAACCACAGCTTCTTTGGTGAAATCTGTTAGTCTAGCTAAGCTGGTTTTCTCTGGCTTTCGAAGGGTCAGCGTTGGGTTTCGCTTCATACCCCTTATACCCAATCTTCACCTGCTTATTTCATAACATCCCATTTTTCAGGAAAAACCTTACCGTTAGCTTTAGCATATTCGTAAGCTAACCTTCGCAAAGTTTTATACGTTAAACCAAATTGATATAATGAACACTTCTTTATAACTCCACCTCTTCGTTCTCCGTAAATACTTGCTTCCAAGTAAACTTAGTTTGTTAGTTTTTTTCTATGCACGACTAAATTGTTTGGCGTTTAATGTTGTATTTCCACCGGATGTTGGAGTCTCAACGCCACGCAAAACATCAGACACTGCTTTGTTTATGGCATTTTCGACAATCGAACCATGCTGGGTAGTTCTGCACCAATTCAAAGGCATAATTAATTTTTAATCAGCATATAAATAATTAAAAAAGTGCGTCTTACATATTATGAGATACATTCAGTAGACGCCGAAACTTCCCTGATTTAAAACGCTGAGTCTACCCCGAAAGCACTACTTACATTTTTTTTCTTTTAATCTCCAGCAAAGATTTGCCTTTTACTTATTTTTTAGGAAAATTGCACAAAATTTAATGTTTATATATATATATATATATATATATATATATATATATATATATATATATATATATTTATATATATATATATATATATATATATATATATATAACAACATTAAGAATTGTATATATATATGTATATATATATATATGCGATGATTTTCCTGCAGTAGAAAAGGCCCATACTATTGCCTCCGAAATTGCGTTGCGACCTACGAATTTCGTTCAAATCATGCCAATAGCAAGTATATGAATCGGGACCGTCCAAATTGAATTTCTTTTCAAAAGAAAAGATTAATTTATTCCACTCATCTGTCCATTTCATGTATTCGCGCACAAATTTTCCTTATGATGCTCTTTTAACATTCTGTTCGCAAAATGTGTGCAACATATTTGGAAGTGCCAGAAAGCTCAAGTTTATTTTTTTTATTTGTTTAGCATTTAAATTAATGCGGGTGGCTTTTTCTTTTATTTTATTTAATTTGCCTTTTTGTTAATTTTTGATTACGTTTTGTTTCTGCATTCCGTATTTCTGCCCTTTCTTAAGAAAGCCTCGCATAACTCCTTCTGGACAATTAATTTTTCGTTCAGTTTTTCTCTTAGAACAGCCTTGGTCACGAAAAAATGGAATTTGAATTTTTTTCTGGCCTGTAAAAAAAGTTCCTTTGAGCATTCTTTAAGCTGATGAAATTTCCCAATTAAACAGAGATGTTGTCATTAGAAACTTAAGTGAAACAAACAACTAAAACTGTTAAAATTTTTTAATATTTTTTTTGCAATAACTTTTAAAAAAAATTTTTTTCGACTGCGTTTATAGGAATATTCCACTGAAATCGCGAAACCGTATTGCGAGTTATTGTAAACACAACACAACATTGTTTTTGGTTAAGAGAAACGAAAAACAAAAATTTTAAATGCGTTTATAGGAATAGGATATATATATATATATATGAATGATTCCATGTGATACTGATAAGTACTCAAAGTTAATAAAACCTAAAAATGAAAATCACATTTTCGATTTCCTTTTGCAAATGTAGTAAACTTGTTAATAAAGTTGTAGATGATTGAATTCCTTCAAATACAAATTTATTGATAAATACTTAGACTTGTTTAAAAAGTTGTAGCATTTATTATAACTTAAATATCTATAAGATTCTCTGTTGTCAAAAGGTTTAATTTAAATTATTTTATAGATTTTTTTAAACATTTGTATCTGTATTACTATCTATTACCTTTAAACATCGTAAACATTGCCAACTGTTATAGTATATTCCGCTAAATTATCTTTAATGGTTTTAACATTAATTCACTCTTAAAGATTTTCTAAAAATTTTTTAAACCATTAACCATTTTAGTCTTAAAGTTAAAGATTTGTTTTCCTATAAATTCTGTAAAACATGCAATTCTTAAATATTCTCTCTTCATCCTGTTCTTGTAAATCGTGCTGTTAGAATTGTATAAATAATTTCTTAGAACATTCAACTTTCAATGGTCTTTTTTTCTCAATGGTGGTATATGGATTGCATTTTGTTCGTTTGTTGTTTGAATACAGTTTTCAATTGTTACAAAATATGAAATCAATATTTATAATCGGCTTTAGACGAAAATAAGAAAAAACAAAAAAGTTAAAAGTGTGTAGATTAATCTAATTATAGGTTTTTAACTTTTCTTGTAATATTTCTAGTGGTTAATTGTTAAGGTCAGTCAGCCAGTTATACGAATACATATGCAATTAGGCGGGGAAAAATAGGAGAATATTAGATAAGTGTTTATATTTATTTTGAAAAAATTAGTAAAAATAAACGATATATTAGATGTTATATTATCAATATATGGAGAATAATAAAAAATTTTTTAAAATACGTTAAAATTGCATAAGCATAACTATGCTTAATATGAATACATATTTATTTAGGGGTTTACGACTTGCAATCAAAAGTTTTATTATGTCAACATATGTAGTTATAATACTCGTATAATATACTCGTATTTATCTAGAACTGTTTAAGTTTTCTAACATTTGCTTCAAGTATACCACATTTCCCTTAAACGTTGTGTATATAGCAATAGTACACTTAAATTACCTTAGTTCTTTTAAAATCATCTTTCAAATATTGTTGTTATTCTAGTATAGTTTCTTCAAATAAGTGGTTTGTATAGAAAAAAATTGTATTTATTGGTACGAATATTTTTCATCATAATTGTGGCGCATATAGAAGAAGCCATAAAATACTATCTACCAATTGTACAACTATTTATTTATGTATGCTTCCGTCAACATACATAATTGTTAACAATTCTAAACTAATTTTTTTCAACATCTCTTGAGCAGAAGCTAAAAGAACAAAATAAAAAAAAAAAACACAGTAACCAAAATGTAATTTATCTTTAAATGTATTGCGAAAAATAGGAATTTCGAACTACTAAATGTAAACTTAGAAATATTTCTAATATTGAATTATTATAAATTTTCATAATAATTAACTAAAATTGTGTACTTCTTTAAGTCTTTTTTTTAATTTGTTCTATAAAAAAACAGGGACCGAAAATAACTCTTATTTTTGAATTTTTGAAAAAAGCAGTAGCAACCAAATGTCGGACAAGTGAATCAAATACATCATTGTGATATTTACGGAGTCTACTTTTATAAAGTGATATGCTTTTTAAAATTTAGATTTTTATTTTATTAAATTATTTTTTTCTTTTTTGAGCAAAAAAACAAAAGTTATTTTTATTTTTATTTATCAAAAATGGTTATTATTTTGTGATTTTTATTTTTTCGATCAGAAATAACAGTATTTTTCTATTTTTCTTTATAGAGCAGAAATACCGGTATATTTTTTGATTTTTATTTTTTTTTCAAGCAGAAATAAAATTTATTTTTGATTTTTGTTTTTTCGAGCAGAAATAAAGGTTATTTTGTGTTTTTTATTTTGAGCAGAAATAACTGTTATATTTTGATTTTTATTTTTTGAGCAGAAATAAAAGTCATTTTCTGAAAAAGATAAATAGAATTTAAACGAGAAAGAAAGATGAATTCGGTAAAGACCAACCCTTCACCATTATGTACGAGCATAACAATTCGGGAAGGGGACTTGTATTATACCTGTGGCCAATTTTACTAAATGTAAAATAAAATATAAAATTCAGAATAATGCGTTGATACTAATATCTAGATTATTTTATACACTTTAGGGCAATTCTTGGAAGTGGGTTTATATGGGAGCTAAGATAAATTATGGATTGATTCTCATAAAATTTGGCAATGTTGTTTCTTCTTACATAAAACTTATTTGTGTCGAATATTAACTTGATACTAAAATTCGTATGGGATTTATGCACGTTAAAGTGATTTTCGTAAGAGGGGTTTATATGGGAGCTATGGTCAATTGCGGACCGATTTTTTACAAAGATTGATACTTGTACAGAACTTCTTTGCACTAAATTTCAATAAAATGTTCTTATTTTTAAGGCGTTTTTGAGTGTTTAAACTCCATTCCGGGGGGATATTTGTGTGGGGGAAAGGTGAAGTAATGGACTGATCGTAAACAATTTCAAAAGGCTTCGTCCTTGTATCATAAAAGTCCACTGTACCAAACTTTATTGAATTATCTTTAAAATTGCGACCCGTACTTTGTGCACAAGGTATACATGGACAGGCAGCCAGCCATCTGGCTAGCCAGACGTACGGACGGACATCCTTAGATCGATTTAAAAATTGATTCCGAGTAGATTAGTATACTTTAAGGTGGATGTTGGATAACTTTTTCTATGCGTTACAGACATCAGCACAAATGCATAATACTCCAACCACCTATAAAAAGTTTTCCAAATGCATTTTAAAAAGCATTTTGTGAAGTAGATCTCAATAGAATATTTTAAAATATTTTTCGTTTTTTTATTATGTTTTGCGTCTTTTTCATTGTCCCTTTATTCTTTTTTCGTCTTTGTTTTTTACTTTTGTCTTTATATTTTTTGCAGGTTTTTAATTTTTTTTTATTTTCATGATTTCGTGGTAAAAATTATTATTATTTCTACTCGAAAAAATAAAAATCAATTTTGAAGATAATTCAATGAAATTTGCCACGTAGGACTTTCATGACACAAGCCCATTGAAATTGGTGATGATCGGTCCATTATTTCACCTAGCCCCCAAACAAATGTCCTCCCGGAATAGGAGTTTAACGATCATAAATGCCTTAAATATGGCAATGTTTTAATGAAATTCGGTGTAAAGAAGTTTTGTATAAGTATCAATTTTTGTGCCGAATTTTATGAAGATCGGTCCATAATTGAGCATAGCTCCCATATAAAACTCTCGTCCGAGAATCACTTTAACGTGCATAAATCACATACTCATGTTGGTATCAGGTTTATATTCGACACAAATAAATTTTATATAAATATAAATTATAGTGACAAATTTTATGAGGATCGGTCCATAGCTCCCTTATAAGACCACTATCGGCAATCACCCTAAAATGCATGAATTCATATATATGTTAGTACTAATGCAATATTCTGTATTCGTATAATTTAATTTTACACTTAGTAAAAGTATCGATCCACAATTGTCCACATGTCTAATATAAGATCCCTCCACGAATTTTTATGGACACGCACAATGGTGTGGGGTTATTATATGTTCGGGCTTTACCGACTATATCTTTCTTACTTGTTTATATTGTCATAGTATTTCTTGACTTTACACATTTGTTTTATAATTATACATATGATCTGATCTCATATAATGATCGGTAGTTTACTTATTTTTGAATAGCGTTTTATCATTTTAAATTTCATTGGTAACGTTTCCACAATTTATTTGGGTTACAAGTAGCCAGCTATCAATCAAAGTGGCTAACAAGCGTAAAAAACGCAACAAATTGTTGTAAAAACGAGTAGTAGACACCCAACACAGTGACCTTCGTCAATAAATATTTACTTTCAATTTCTAGTATTTAACATTTTTTTTTTAAATTGCATAATGTCGTGAGTATGAAATAAATAGTGTATGAAAAATGTACAAAGAATAATATCAATAACAAATTTTTAATAGTTAAATAATCTACATATGTAAGACTTGTAAATTTAGATATTTATATTTATGATACTCATAGATAGGCAGACAGACAAATAATCTACGAATAAGGTGTATTTTGTACAGGTACACATAATTTAATTCGATCAAATATTTTAAATATTGTTAATATAAAAACTTTCATATAAAAGGCAAAGGAGATTTTTATTAGAAAGTTTTTATTAGTATTTGTAAACTTATGCAGGAACTATTTATTGTCAGATAAAAACTGGTTGTTTCTTTTATCACTTACGTATTTAGTAAAGGTTTTGAAATAAAATATACCCACATAATTTTTATTTATTTATTTAATAGCCAATTACAATTTCTTACAATAAAATTATATTTTAATATTTTAATATTTTAATATTTTATTCTTAACAATAAAATATTTTCATCATCATTATTATTTAACTAAGTTAAAAATACTCCTCTTAATGCGAATTGGATTTAATGAGAAATCAATATGTGGACAGAAACTGTTGAATTGATTGCATATACGTGTCATGGGATTAATGTTGGCATAATTGGTTCGAAAATATTTTATTTTTAAAGGAGTATAATTTCTAGTTGGAGGATTTGGGATTACGAATTCGATCTTACGAAGCAGGAACTCAGAATTAATTGAACCGTTTACAAATGAAATATTCATATATTTTCTCCTACTTTCAAGAGTAGGGAGATCAATGAGCTGTAATCGACTTTCATATGATGGTAAATTAATATTAGGATTCCATGGAAGATTGCGAAGACAAAATAAGATAAATTGTTTCTGGACCGATTCAATTTTCTTTATATGAACTTCGTATTGAGGATCACAGACCACGGAAGCATATTCCAGGATTGGTCTTACAAGAGATATGAATAATTGCTTGGAAACATAAGGATCATTGAACTCTCTTCCCCAGCGCTTGAGGAAACCTAGAACTCCTTTTGCCTTATTAACGATTTGCGAAACGTGGGAATTAAAGGATAGTTTACAATCAAGCAACACACCCAGATCAAGAAATTTTTCGACTAGATCAAGTTGATATTCATTTATTGTGTATCTACAGAGTACTGGACTTCTTCTGTAGAACATCATGTGTTTATACTTTCTTAAATTCAGATCCATTAGATTCATCATACACCAATCATAAAGATTGTCAAGATCTGATTGGAGTAAGGAACATTGATAGGAATAGTTAAAGCTATGGAACAGCTTTACATCATCAGCATACATTAATATTCTAGAATTCTTAATGCAAGCTGGTAAATCATTCATAAATATTAGGAATATTAAGGGACCGAGATGACTACCTTGTGGAACACCAGATAAAACAGGAATGGTTTTTGATGTACATTCTCTGAATAATACACATTGGCATCTATTTTTAAGATATGAGGAAATCCATTTAAGGAAAACAGGAGAAAATCCGAGTTTATCCAATTTGAACAATAGGAGATCGTGATTTACTTTATCGAAAGCTTTACTGAAATATGTGTATATTGCGTCTGTCTGTAAACCGGAATCAAATGCGGTTATAACTGAGGTTGTGAACTCCAAAAGTTTAGTAGTAATGGAACATCCTTTTTTAAATCCATGCTGAAATGGCGAAAGATAACATACAACTTGATGCGAAAGGATTTCAGTAACTATCTTTTCGAAAAGTTTTGGAATAACACTTAATTTAGCAATACCTCTATAATTGGAAATGTTGGATCTGCTACCGGATTTAAACGAAGGTATAATTACGTGTATAGAATCATTTCATATAAAACTAACCAACTGATTTCATTCGCTACTTCCGAATTTAATGATATTTGGTACAATCATTTTCATTGTCATAATTATCTCTGACACAATATTTAAAATAATTGTATCATATGGTTCGCGAAAAATAGCCAGAATAAATAGAACTGAAAAAAAAACTGAAAAAGTAATGATTTTAACATTGTGCTGTTATTGGAAGGAAGTACTTAGTGCTGAAAAAGGGCTTCTTACGGTTGTCATTGGTAGGATGTTTTCCTTTTATGATTCTTGTTCACTGATTTTGAAGTTGTTTTAAAAATATATTTATATAATATTTTTATTGAAAATATTATTTTAGCTTTGTTAAAAAATTATAAAAGCATTAAATTGGTGAAATTGTAATTTTCTTAGAAATTATTAACCTCCCAGCAAAAACTTTTTGGTTTTCGGTAATAACAACTACTTACTAAAGTAGTTTCTTGGTAATGAGGCGTCATTATTATTTGCCTACTCTGTATTACATTAATAAGTACCCAATAGTATAATAGCACAGTAATACTGCAATCACGTGGATGAGTTGGCTAGAGCGCCGGATTAACAACCAGAAGGTTGTTGGTTCAACCCCGTTCGTTCTGAAGCTGTTAGTTTTTTATAACAAAATGTCTAAAGAGATATTTTAAACTAAATAAAGTTTTTGTCGCTTAGGATGCTATGTGCGAGATGGTGTACTGAGTATGACGTTAGTCAGTAAAAACGAATGGTTAGTGTGTGTCCAAATTATTCTTGTCTTCGTTTAGGTATATATTTTTGAGTACCCCTAGAGTCAAAAAATAACTACATGAATTTGTGGACAAGTCGAACAAAAATAACTAGTTATTCAGGCAAAAAATAAGTAGTTTCTTTTTGTTTCCAATTATACCTGCTGGCTTACCAGTAAAGCAAAGTTTTTGCTGGGCTACTACTACTAAAAATATATTTATTTTCACTTTTTCAGAAATAATTATTAATAAACACTTAGTGTTACTTTTGAAGTGATGAAAACATTTCTTGAAAGTACATGCTCTTTTTTCTGCTGAATAGTGATTTGAAAACTTTCAAAACATCAAAAAAAAAAAAAAAAAAAATCAAAGTTGTTTTCATAAAATTAAAAAAATATTCTTCATTCTTTATTTTATATATATATTTATGATATAAGATTCATTGACGTCTCAAGTTAAAACTATCAAAATTGCCTTTAAAATACAACAGGATTTTGTTTTAGTATCTTAGTACTAGCTTATCTCGGCTCGCTTCACTACCCCTTTTGATGCAATAACTAATATTTATTTTATATAGGGGCTTCTGCTCTCCCTCGACCTATCCGCCCTATCCAAAATTTTATATGAAAATTATTTCTACAACTTTTTAAGATTTTCACTAAATTTCTTTTTAGATATGCGAAAATTAATTTTTTTGTGTGGGGGCTACCCCTCCCCTTGGCCCTATCCTATTTTCATTTCATCAATGCAATATAATAAGAAAGTAGTTTCCATAAATTTATCGTACTTTTACTTAAAATTATTTTATATTGGAAAGCACCGCAGTATGTTCACGTATCATTTGATACCCTCAAATGAATTTTAGATATATGTGTAATTTCAAATATTAAAATTTTAATTGAAAATCTTTAATATAATACATATTGTTCAGAAGTAATTTCGTAATTGTGATGAACACTCTTATTCTTTGATCAGACATACTTAGTGCTTAAAAAAGCTGCAGAATTAATTATATTAGCCCATGATTGTCATTGGTCACTGCTTTTTAAGTTCTTCTGATAAAACTATATAATTTTATATAATTTTTTAATAAAGTAAGTGTACCTAAGTTCGACAGTAGATTACAACTTACACCTTAACCTGTAAACGTTGGCCAAATAGTTTACAAAGTACACCTATAAATAAAATCCTTCTAATTGGAATTCACCCATCATATATTGTTTAGCTAGGAACTTCGCAATTTGTGTTGCCTATTGTAGCACAGCCATTAAACATGGCAGTCGACAATTTTTAATTTAAACTTAAATAAGAATAGAGATTATTTAATATTAACATAAGATAAATTTTGCATTGAAAATATTTTCTTCTTTCTATCATTAATCATTATAATGTTACGCTAAGATGAATGCTTTTGTAGCATTTTTTCTCATTTTAAAGTAACACGTTTTGGATAGTTTTTTTTTTTTTTTTTTTTTTTTTTTTTTTTTAAAGAAAACATTTTGTGTACAGACTAATTTTAAAACAGCAATTAATTTATGTTATATTTTAATAAAGTATCCTGAGAGTAGATATCTATACAAACAATGTTTTGAATGTGGAATTGCACTTCTTATTTTAGACGCTGCTAACTTTAGGAACAAAAAGTTTTATAATTTCCTATAGTCGGCATAGACTGCGGGTAATTTCGATTTTTTTCCATAAATCCTTTTTATTTTTTTTTTGTTTTAATAAAACTACTAGACCAAGAGGTCTCGAAATAATGTGTTATTTTTATGGGTTTGTAAAAATTTTTCCTTGGCAGTATTTATATCAATGCATTTTATTTAAATTGCGCCGTAGAAAAAAATTTAAATGCTGCATATTGCTAAAATAAGTAAAAAATACTAAAATTTGTATTAATTTTCTTACCAACGATTGTAATTTGGCAAAAATGTTTCACATTTTTTTTTCTCAAGATTGATTTCAAACATTCTTAATTTTGAGCTTGTTATGAAAAAATATACAATATATTTTTTTTTTTTTTGCAAAATAATAACAAAATTTCATACTTTTTCTCATCTTACGAATAAAATGTTGAAAAAAGATTTTACTGAAACTCTGATCGACCTCAAAGTATTTTTAAAAGTTTTTCTCGCCAAAATTATTCTCTTAAAAATTATCTTGTAGACCGAAATCGCTAGACCTTAGATGGTCAAATTATCTTTATCGGTGTTTGGACTTTTTTATAATCATGTGATCATAGGTATAGGTGCAAATAATAACTGATATCAATGCCAAAGTCCTAGGTGATTTGGTTTGTTCTTTATAAGAACTTTAATTATTGGTCCTGGGAGCATGTCCTGAAGCACATAATGAAATGTTGTGTATAATTTTGATATACTCGTATTTTACTTTTGTAATATTTTCTCGAATTATTAAATACATTTTGTTGCAAAATTTGAGCTTTTCTGCTTTTTTATTTAAATACAACTTTTTTTTTCAAATTTTCGAAACTAATTTGAAATGCAAGATTTTTGAGCCAAAATTGTTAAGGCAACAAGGGCTAGAGGAAACATTTAAAAATTAGTTATCCACGAAATCTCTAAATTATTAACTTTTTAAGACATATTTCGATATAAATCTCTAAATCCTTGATTTTCAATCACTGGTAGGGAACTGAAGATTAATTTTTAAAACTATTTAATATTTTTATATAGCTACCCAGCAAAAACTTTGCTTTCCTGGTAAGCTAGCAGGCATAATTGGAAACAAAAATAAACTACTTATTTTTTGCCTCAATAACCAGTTATTTTTGTTCGACTTGTCCACAAATTCATGTGGTTATTTTTTTGACTCTAGGGGTACTCAAAAATATGTACCTAAACGAAAACAAAAATAAAAAAAAAACAAAAAAATTTTGCCGTCAGTGAGACCCGAACTTGGACACATACTAACCATTCGTTTTTACTGACTAACGTTTTATTCAGTACACCATCTCGCACATAGCATCCTAAGCGACAAAAACTCTATTTTGTTTAAAATATCTTTTTAGACATTTTGTTATAAAAAACTAACAGCTTCAGAATGGGGTTGAACCAACAACCTTCTGGATGTTAATCCGGCGCTCTAGCCAACTCATCCACGTGATTGCAGTATTACTGCGCTATTATACTATTGAGTACTTATTAATGTAACACAGAGTAGGCAAATAATAATGACGCCTCATTACCAAGAAACTACTTTAATAAGTAGTTGTTATTACCGAAAAATAAAAAGTTTTTGCTGGGTAGCTCATTGATTCGCGTTATTTGAGTTGTATTCCTCATTGTTGGAAAAAAGAACAATTAATCGGGACACTCTAAAGCAGCGAAAGGCAGAAAGAGGGACATAAAACTTTGAATGTGTTTGTGTATTTTATTTGTTTACGCTCTTTGTTGCAAATGTTTTTTTCTTGCACTCTTTGTTATGTGTTTTGTTTTTGTTTTTGCTTAATAATGCGATACGCTCTTACTTTGTTGAAAGCTAGAACACAACTAAATGATTATTTATTTGTTTTATATTCGTACTCAATTGTTTAGTTTCGTTAACATTTATGTTATGTATGTGAAAATGACGAAATCACTCGGTTCCGGTGTGCTATGGGAGACTTTGCCTGCTCGCATGAGTTTTGGTGCGCTCAAGATGCCAGCAATACTAATTTTCCACAATAAAAAATTTAAAATATTCCTATTTTATAGGATAATAGGCATATAATATAGATTTTCAGTGCAATGTTTTTCTATTCTTCTTCTATTCTTTTATTGGTTGTAAATAATTTAAAACCAAAAAAATATCTAAAATATTTTGACATTTCTATAAAAGAAGTAAAAAATATGTGAAAAATATTGAACAAAAAAAAAAAAAAAAATCCAATATGAGGTGATTTCCCGATCTTTTTACCATTTAAACTTTTTATATTTAAACTTTTTATAGGATAATTTGGTAAAAAGCTGTATTTGTTGTATCTGATGGTAGCAAAAAAAGTAGAGATTGTGGATTATAACTAGGAGCCAGTAGATCGAATATGTTTCTTAATTCATTGCAAAAGGTCAGTAGTATTGTGGATTATTAAAAAGAATAAGAATTTTTATTTTTTCCGTGAAGATAATAAACATACTTAAATTGTAATTTTCTTATAAATAATTTTTAATAACTTTCAAAAAATTGCAAAATATGCATTTAGTCGTACTTTTTAATTTGTGAAAATATTATTGTTTTTTTTAGTAGTTATCATATTTTTATTCAAATGAATATTGTCTTGAATTTGATTTTATTATAATTAGGGGGCGGATTTTCATGAAAATGCATGTTTTTTCTAGAACATTTAATAACTATCTTATATAGTTACCTATTCGAATCGGAAGTTTTATTAAAAATGGCATCGAATTGTTATTGAATATTTTTGCATATTTTGGATATATTTCTTAATAATGGATTTAAATTGCTTATTTTTCAATTTCTTCACTTTTTTGTTAATATTTTCTTTTTTTCTTATCCTTTTTATTAGGCAAAATTTTAATGTAATAATGCATGTAACCTAATTAGTCCAGGTATTACACCGAGTTGCGGAGCAGGTGCGTAATAATTTTGATCACATTGATTTATATGGAAAATAGTTATATTTGTATTTCCCTACACGCGTTGTAAAATTGAAGGAAAATGATCCTATTTTTCCATTTCCTCCAAAACAGATGTGCATCTTGACTTGATGTTGTAAATTTCAAAAAGGCTGCGGATGAGTTGATTGATAACGACCCTATAAAAAAAGTTAAGTGAGTATTAATACAAGAAATGTTGAAACTAATTTCTCGTTTGTTTGTTCCATCTATGGATTTCTTTCAGAAACTATTAATTAATTACAGGTGGTGACTGTGGTTTAGACCTAAGCCGCAGGAAGTTGTTTATAGTCCCGATGTGGTGTTGCATAGCAACACATGTCGTCAATAGTGCGGCAGGAGGTTAGATAGCTTCAACTCCTAAGCAATGGGGAGTGGACTTATCCAGACAATGAGTCTCTCAAATTGTCACCTGTGTGTTCTTAACAGGCACATGGGGGCGTTGGTTGGCGCATTGTACCTCACCCAGTGGTAAGACCACCGTGAGGTTAGGCCGTCATGGCAGGTACTCACGTAAATCTTGAATACATCTGTCACTGTTTACTCAGCTCGTAAATAATCACACTCCCAAAGAGTTTTCTGCAACAGTTTTTTTAAATCCAAAAATAAATGTTAAATTTGAAAACCAGTAGTGAAATTCCCAAAATTTTTGTCACACATGATAAAATCGAAATATGTATCAAACCCATACAGGATAAAATTACCTACTCAGATTTTCTCAAAAGGACTTCAAATTTTCGAAAAATACACAGCTTAATATATATATATATATATATATACATATATATATATACATTTGTATATATATATATATATATATATATATATATATATCAAGAGTTTTTATTTAAATATTGCAGCACATAAATGAATATTTCCTTTATATAAAGTATGTAATTAAATAATAAATATGATTTTAAAAGGTTAATTTTTCAAAAAAAAGTCCTTAACTTTTTATGCTGCAACATTTATATAAAAAAATATTATATCGCAGGGATTTCTAGCTTTTATTTGAAATCCATATTTGGTCGATGTAATCTTCGTAAATATTTTATAGTATTCTCAAAAATTGCTCATCTTTCGAAACTTTGAAGTACTTTTGAGACGAAATTTGATATCCTAGAGAAAAACATAGTTTTACCATGGATGCTGTCTAGTTTTATTGATATAACAATTTTTTCACGTGTGAGAATGATTGTTGTAGGCTGATATATATTTTGAAAATAAATATAACATTTTGAAAAGGATATTTTCTTCAGTTTTTGTGCTGCAACATTTAAATAAAAACTATTATTTTATTGCAGGGATTCTTATCTTTCATTTTGCACCTACAATGGGTTGATATAATATTTGTAAATATTTTATATTTTTTTTTTAATATGTATCCTTCGAAAGTTTTAAATCTTTTTAAGAGGAAATTTAACGTCCTGAAGAAAAACTGTGTATTTAGTATATTATTATATTAATTTTTTCATGTGTGAAAATGACTGTCACACAGTGTAATAATTATAATTATCATCAACTCGATTATAAAATAAATAGACACATTCTCACAGTATAGTAATAAGTAACAGTAACACAATTAACATGAGATGAAATTTGAAGTTAAAGTAAAAGTATTATAAATTTATATAAAAAAGCGTTTTTATTTATTTTTTTTTTGTGTGTTTAATTTGATAAAAATTCAAATTATGCGGAAATGGTTACTGATTTAAGCACACTTCGTTCGTTGGATGTTTGTGTTCAAAGTGTTTTTTTTTTGTTGTATGTAGATGTTGCTTTTTATTTTTTGTGCTTTTGCGATCTGCATGTTTATAATTATTTTAATTGCTATAATTTTCGTTGAGTATTTTATTTTTTACTTTGGTTTTTCTGAGACATTTGTTCCAATTCACATCTCAAAACAATGAAATCAAAAACCTAAGATTTCTTGGTGTTATGCCGCTGCTCGTGTTGTTGTTGTTGGGTTTATTGTTTGTAACAATTAACATTTCGTTATAAAGATGACACCAAACTTGCGAGTTTTGTAAACAACAATATTGTGTGTGTTGTATGTTGTAGGTTATTGTTGACAGTAAGTTTTGGTTTTTACATTTTCGTTTTAGATTCGAGTAATTTGTATGAGAGCTATGAAGGAATTTAATGTTTTTTTTTTAAAGTGTTGTTCATATTTGATCTAAGAACACTTTGTCGCTGGCAAACACTTGGAGTTATCTATAATAATTTTCGTTCATCATCTGGGTTACGTATATAGGTCGAAAAGGATGGCAGCTAGTATATTCCGAATATATAGATATGCCTTTAACGGTATGTTGTGCGCTCTCAGGGAAGTGCCTTTCATATAGCTATCTAAAAGCCTATTGTAGTTTGGTAAGTTTAAAAAAGTAGATATTCCAAATTCAGTTTTTTATCCCTGCGAAAATCTTCGCTCTTAATGTGATAAAACTCATGATATTGTGATATGATATTCCTGTGCACGCCAAGTGAGTCTTCAACTCCGTGTGGGCGCTTATTACAATGATTAGTCTTCTGAGTGTTTGCTTACTCGCTTTAAGGATCTCCCTTCTCCTCTTCAAATTTGGATTTCCCTACTGGCTGGCTGGACGCCTGGTTATCCATGTAAACCTTGTGCAAAAAGTACAGGTCGCAAATAATTCAATGAAATTTGGCGCGTAGGACTTTTGAGATATGACCTTTGGACTTGGAGATATAACCTTGTCTTACCTTTAGGGTTTTAATAAACAATCAACTGTCCATAAAAATGCGAGTCGGAGTATGGTTAAATATTTCATTCGATCACTTAATACCTTCTGTAATAGCCATGACCTCAGACTGAAGCTATTTAGCTATGTTTCGGCTATTTTCATAGAAGTCTTTGAGAAACCATTTTTGAACCATCTGTATATAAATTAGTTCATCGGTTATTTTCCACGCTAGTTTCTCTATACAATTTTAGCTTTTCAGGAATTGTGGCGCAGTTTGTATATACATACCTTGTTGCCAAAAGCTTTTTTCGAGAGATTCTGTCAATAGCATAGGATTTCATTGTAGTAGTTTGGACTGATCTTCTTCCACAAGGGTTTCCAATATACTAAGCAGTTGTATGTAAGAATTATTCGTAGTTTGCTTCACTATTTAAGTAGGAAGTCTCGGATTCCTCGCGTGTCTTGTGTAATTGTTGATGCGATATGTTCATCTTTGGATACAATTCTTCGATCTCTATTCTTCTTGGCACTTTATCCATAAAGGAAGTCAAGTTTTATATCTCGGAGATTGTTTCCTTACAGGCGCTTGATAATGACTACTGGGGGCCTATTTATACACCACTAATTTCCTTTTAGATGTGGTCCGCGAGAATTTCTGAATATAATGTACACTATTTTCTGATATTATAGGTCGCTAGCGCTATAGTGTATGCTTTCATTCATCCAGGTACCTTACATTTTATCCAACGAATCCATAATTTGGGGACGCGTCCGATGGTAGTAAATTTAAGCAAAAGTTTTTTGTTTAAATGGATTATTTGGTTTAGTTTCGGAATAAGGAAAATTAGTTTCTTTAAATGGGAATGAAATTGTCTGGCTCATATATTCCAGTACTATATCACGAACAGCTAAAAATTACTTTAATTTTTCTCAATTTTCTACATTTTTTTTCGCGCGTTTATACTTATGTATATAAACTAATCGGACTTTGTGAAAAATTCTACATCTACTTTGTTACATTTAGGGTAGTCAATTTTTGATGAAAAATTTTTTAATTTTTTAAGTTTTTTGGTTTTTTTGAGCGCGGTCTGTGCGTTCCTCAATGGAATAAAAATTTTTAAATATGGATTGATATTTATTGTAATTATGCGTATTTTGCGCTATATCTCATTGATGTGCCCCAAATAGTCAACGCAGTAGATAGTCTCAAAATTTAAAAAACAAAAGCGAAAATTTAAAAAAAGTCAGTTTACCGCGAGGCACATCACAATTTCATATATAGTAGAATAGCGTGAATGCGTGAATTTAGTTTATTGTTATTTTACAGAACAAAATCGAAGGATAAATTTAATAAAAAATTTTATGAATGCACTTTTTGTTTTCGTATTTTTATATAGCAAATTGCAATTTCTACAAATCTTGCATATATAGGTATAAGAACGGCGACAAATATAATTGATCGGGATCATAAATTTAAGTCGAATGTCTTATATACACTGGTGCATATTCTTATATACACACATCAATTTCTTTAATCAACTTACCAAAAATGGGGCTAAAAAATAATTAAGGTGCTACAAATTAATTTTTTTTAATTATTTGTTGACTTCACTTAAAAAATTAATAACAAAAAACATAAAATGTACATTAATTTTTTTTCATTGTAATTTTAGTAGTTTAATGCCATTTTTTATGGCATTTTCCTATATACGCACTTAAACTAATGAACCAATTTAGCATTATTAATAATGTGTTAATGAATCCTTGTTTTGGATAATTTCAAAAATTCGGTCTGGTATTGATTCGACTAATTTTTGAAGAAAATCACACGCTTGCTTAATTTTTGGTCTTAACTCCCCTATTGTTATTATGGTTTCATTCTGTGCATTTCTTGCGTAAACTTTACGGGCCATGTACCCCTACAGTTTCTCCATTGGATTTAAATCCGGACTGCAGGCCGGCCAGTCCAATAGTGGAATACTATGTCAATTTAATTTTTCGTCCAATTTCTCTGTTAGAACAGAACACGAAAAAATTTAACTTGAATTTTTTTCCTTTTCTGTAAGAAATCTTCCTTTGGGCATCCTTTAAGCTTATGAAATTTCCCAATTAAAACAAAAATATTTCCGGTAAACAGAGATGTTGTCATCAGAAACTTGACTTAAGTGAAACAAACAACTAAAACTGTAAAATTTTTTTATATTTTTTTGCAATAACTTTTTAGACAAAATAACAAAAGCAAGAAACAAATATTTCTTACGTAAAAAAGTACCGTTATATCGCGAATTATTGTAACAACACAACATTGTTTTTGATTAAGAGAAACGAATATACCTCAAAGAGAAACAACAAATTTTAAATGCGTTTATAGGAATATGCACCAGTGTAGTTGAAAACGAGACATTTTTGTCAAAACAGATTTTGCTAAGACACATTGCATGAACAGGTCGAAATTTACCAATATTTTCGAAAGATAAAAATTTTATGCAGCAAAAACATTACTTGTTTTAAAAAAAGGATCATAATGATATTAAATAGCATTTCTTTGTTATAAACTCTAATAAAATATATTTTCGTACGATATGCAGAGAAATAACTTATATTCGATATCCATTTTTCGCAAAAATTTAAAAAAATCGCGATTTTTTAGTATAAGAAAATGTTTTAAATTATACTAGGAAATCCTAAATTATGACACACTAATGCCATCAAACACTGAAAACTATCACGAAATTTTATTTAAATAACTCAATATGTTTTGATATTACGCGTAATTTTTACCAGAATTATACATAAGTTAAAGTTGAAGTTTTTAAAAATATTTATATGTTCAACGTAAAACCTACCTTAACTTTCGCGTTCCATGCACTAAATGATAAACGTGAACAATATATATATATATATATATATATATATTTTTTTTTTTTGAATACCTAAAATCAAAAAATTTTTGATAATGACCCTTATGCTAATGAATTAATTCCCAAACAGCTCTGCTACAAATTAAACATTTAATTTATATTCTCCACTAAGCAAAAAATATTATATGTGAATATGTATTTCTTTATTTTCTTTTCTTTCTTTGGGTCTTAATTTTTTAAGGTCAACACACCACCATTTCATACTTAATCTTACACCAACTACAACTGTATATGAGTACAAGTAAAAGACACCAAGCCGACCGCATCAATTCACTTTCTTGCAAGAAATGTGCACGTTCATACTGGCTAAATGTTCGTAAATTTCTGTTGTCTGGCTAACATGTCATTTCTTACGAATATATGAATGTATCTGATTATCTGTCTTTAGTATTTAACTGTGTAAGTTTATATTTTCGATACTAAAATTGGTATTTTGTGTATTAGTGTTTAAATAGTTATTACCGGGCACTTAAAATTCTATAGACATTTTTAAGGAAACATCAAGTGACAAATGCGTGACTAGCGAAAGTTTTTTTCTTTTTGTTGTTATTGCTGATGTTTTTGTTTTCTTCTCCTATAAATTAATATAATTCTTATTGTCTTCAATTCGGGTGGATTTAAATTATTAGTTTTTTTTTTACTTACATATTTAGGATAAATACTTGAACATGTACTTTACAAGTATTTATTATTTACTACATACAATATAACATATATATCTATACATATAATATACATATAATATATTTTAATATTTTGTATAGAAATTTCTTTAAAAAAAAAGAAGTCATATTCTAAACAAATGAAAGTTTTTAAGCCATTTTTATCAAATTACACGAAATCAATAAACACACAATGCAAATTGAAATACGACAATGTTTGTATTTAAAGTGCGATATTAACGTTAAAGGTAAAATGCAAGTGACTTCAGAGAAATGGAATGAAATGTTTATTTTAAAATGAAAATACTTTTGAAGCAGTAGATAAAAAAAAGTAATGCTTTAGTAATGAAATCATATATTTGAAATTTTTTTTCATAAATATTATGAATGACTTTTTTTTCCCAAACTTTGTTCATAAAAAATAATATTTTTTTCATAGATATTATTAATTTGTTCATAAAGAAAATTTTAACAATTTTGCAAAAATTTTGTTAAATCTTTGGTTTAGTTTTATTAGATTTCTAATGGTAAATTAAAATAGTTATACATGAAAATAATAACAACAAACGCTTTAAAATAGCAAAATTCCAAGGAAAATCTGTATAAAAATAATGTTTAGAAATTTGCATAATTTAGCTCGAATTCTGCAGCATATCATTTTGATAAAAAACGCTTCTCTTCTGTTCCTATAATGTAGCTAAAAATCATTAAAAACCTAAAATTTTTCGAAGAAATTTTCAAACATTTTTTTACAAATTGAAAATATAAATGAAATTTTAAAAAATTAATTTTAAGTCTTCTTGACTTTTCATTCATTTCAAAAAAAAAAAAAAAAAAAAAAAAAATGTAAAAAAGTGTTAATATTTAAGACATTATTCTTAAAAATTATGAACTATAGTTACTGAAAGTAAATTCTTATTTTTTTTTGAAATGAATGAAAATTCAAGAAGGCTTAAAATAAATTGTTAAAATTTTCATTTATATTTTCAATTTGTAAAAAAAATGTTTGAAATTTTCTTCGGAAAATTTTAGGATTTTTAGCTACATTATAGTTACAGATGAGAAGCGCTTTTTATCAGAATGCGAGACAAATTATGCAAATTTTTAAACATTATTTTTTTTACAGATTTTCCTTGGAATTTTGCCATTTTAAAGCGTTTGTTATTATTATTTTCATGTATAACTATTTTCATTTACCATTTGCAATCAAATCTAATAAAACTAAAACAAAAATCTAACAAAATTTTTGCAAAATTACTAAAATTTTCATTATGAACAATTTAATAAATTCTATGAACAAAATTGTATTTTTTATGAAAAAAAGTTATGTTCGATTCATAATATTTATGAAAAAAATTTTCAAATATATGAAAATTTTTCTCTGTGTATATAATTTTCGAATAGAAACCTATGTTTTCCTTAACACCTTTGATTTAGATTTACTATTGGTGTTCAGAAGTAATAGTTAAATTGAAATGAACACTATCTCTGATTAATTGTTTATTCTTCGAGTTCCCAAAAAATTAGACACGTAATTAGGACAATTCGAATAAGTTTATAGGATAAACAAACTACATTAGAGAAACATTTGAGTTGTAGGTTTAATTTATAAAATTGTATCATTACTAACAACTACAAGTTTCTATGCTCTGTAGTGAAAATGTTCCGAATTCAAAGACATCAGAAAATGTATTACATTTTAATAAACCTAAAGCTGAAGTACTCGATTTTGAGGAATTGATCTTAGACGAATTTTTTCTTTGTAAGTTTATTTGAACAACAGGGCCATATTTTATTAAAGTCTTCATATGGAATAATGAATTATGAATTGTTATCGTATATTATCCTTCGTTTTAGATATGCGAATAACATTCTTTGAGTTTTGAACTAAATAAAAAATAAATTACTATCAAAAATGTTAATTAAAGTATTCTGAGGGTGAAAAAAGTACTATTTGAAATTTATTTTGATACCGAAAAATATTTTCATTTTCCGTCCCTTAGTTATACATTTTCCCACCAAAGCCTTTTCCATTATTCAACTGATTCTTTTATTGTTTTTTACTGCAAAACAGGGCTTTTGTTAGCAACAAAAAACAAAAATGTAGATTTTTAAAATCTCTTTTGCATTCACATACGTATCGTTTTTTCTTTTTTTTTTTCAAAACATAAAATTAATAAATACCCTATTGAAAAATAAAAAATAAAAATATTCGAACATTAAAAATTAAAAAAAACATGTAGCGAATTGACAAAATAAAGCCCAAATTACAATAGCGCGTAGCCACCCAGCAAAAACTTTTTGGTTTTCGGTAATAACAACTACTTATTAAAGTAGTTTCTTGGTAATGAGGCGTCATTATTATTTGCCTACTCTGTATTACATTAATAAGTACTCAATAGTATAATATCACAGTAATACTGCAATCACGTGGATGAGTTGGCTAGAGTGCCGGATTAACAACCAGAAGGTTGTTGGTTCAACCCCATTCTGATACTGTTAGTTTTTTATAACAAAATGTGTAAAAAGATATTTTAAACTAAATAGAGTTTTTGTTTTGTACTGAGTAAGACGTTAGTCAGTAAAAACGAATGGTTAGTGTGTGTCCAAGTTCGAGTCTCACTGACGGAAAAATTTTTTTTGTTTTTTTTTTATTTTTGTTTTTCGTTTAGGTACATATTTTTGAGTACCCCTAGAGTCAAAAAATAACTACATGAATTTGTGAACAAGTCGCACAAAAATAATTAGTTATTCAGGCAAAAAATAAGTAGTTTATTTTTGTTTCCAATTATACCTGCTTACCAGGAAAGCAAAGTTTTCGGTGGGCAGCAGCAGTATCTGCTGCCTCAATCAGCTGATAATTTAGAATGTACTGTTTGTTATGGAATTGATTACATTTGGTCAACAGCAGTTTGCAGTCATCGGCGCCCATAGCACCTCGGAGCCGAGAGTTTTCGGCATTTTCACATAAACAACATGAAGGTTAACGAAGCGAATAAAAAGACAAATATTTAGTTTTGTTTTAGCTTTCAATATGACAGGTTCACACACAGCCACACACACACATATCACATTTTTTGAATGATTCGACAGGCCGGTTTTTTTTCTCTCGGCTTATTTATGGCTTTATGCATTAAAAGTATCAAATTGTTTAAAAATAAATTTTGTATGAAAATTTTAAATTTTTTGAGTAGTTTACATACAAATTTTATTTTAAGAAAATGGCTAGTTTTACTGAATCAGGCCCTTGATTATTTGAAAGTATTTTTCATTTTCATTATTAACTAATAAAGCTTTAAACTAGTTTTTTTTTAATTCCTAATTTGGGTAGCACCAGACTGAGTTTTGTATATCTTTTAACAGATTTAAACTAATTTTTATTAAAGGAATCTACGTAAAAAGTAAATTTTAGTTCTATCGTTTGTCACATGAATAAGGCGAATTTCAATAAATAGGTACATAGGTAGAGTTGGATCGGAAGAAGCATTATCAGAATTCAATTCATAAAACACAAACTTTGAGCATCAGTATCTTTCTGACGCTAAATCTAGCCTTTTTATTTTGCGTTTAGCCTCGAAATTTTCTTTTTAGCTTCTAGCTTTTTTTCTAGTCTTTCTTGATTTTTAAGATTGCCTTAAAAAGGCTAAAATGTTAGTATTTCAACAACTAAGAAGATAATTTCTTATTTACTATTACTATTTTTATTTTTACAGAATCATTCATTTAGGCATTTTTGTGTATTTATTCGCACAAAAAATCTAGATTATTTATATTTAATAAAAAATTTCGCCTGCGGCGCTTCATTCTCCAAATTAAAAGTAAAGCACTAATTTTGTGGAGTTACGAAATCGATAATTAAAACTGTTTTTTAATATACTACATCAACAATAGAAACTATTTACGAAAATTATTTAATTGAATTTGAAAATGCTTAATTAAAAAGGAATTATAGTTGAAATATGAAGAAAAATCACTTCAAAACATTGGGTAATTTTTTATATGAAATAGAACCCTATTTTGTATAAGAATTTTTTGAGCGATTTTTCATTGAGTCATTTTTCTTTAGAAAAATTTCAAAAACTAATGAGAACGAGAAAAAATATGTTTCTAAATTAAGAAAAAATAATTTTTGGTGCATTTAGCTTTTTTTGACCATTTTTTAAAGTTCAATTTAGCCTCTTTTTATTACATCTCCTGGTAATACTGTTGAACATTCTCCTCTAGCTGCAGAAGAGCGATATGACTTTTTATTTTTGTATTACTTGTCATTACAAAAGATATGTATTATAAGTGCACTTTCTTGTGTAAAAATAATATTTTTTTAAATAATTGTATTTTTAATAAAAACCGGTTAAGCGTTTTTTTTTTTTGTAAAACCGTATTCTAAACCGGTTTTAAAAAAAGGTATTTATCGAATAACTGGAAAACCTGTTTTCTGAAAATGTCGGTTTTTTGAATATACTAGTGCTAGATATAACAAACACATTAGCAACAGAGAGCGTAAACCCATCAAACACAGAGACATCGTATTTCAAACGTTTGAGAAATAATATGTTTTTCCTTTGATAGTAAAGGTTTATTCAAACCTAAATTCAAATTTGCATCAAATTTTGGATAAAAAAAAAAAAAAAACAAAATACACTAAATACACATTAAAATTATTACGTCCTTTCTTTGTGACTATCGCTTTTCTAATGTACTGCCGCTGCTTTCGTATTGAGAGCGAGATAAAGAGAGTGACCAAAGAAATGAGAGGCCCCAATACACAAATAGAATAAAGCAGATGGTGGTTGCAAATTGTCGCTGCCTACGCTTAAATGTAGTTAAAAAGGTAGCAATATGTTATTGTGATAGTGAATAGCTGATTATTTTTGCTGATACTGTTGCTGACTACTCGTAATTGTAATTTAAAACGGTTTTTAATCTCCCAAAAAGTAGTTAAAAGACACATAGGACTTTTCGCCAGCTCACTGACGATATCCTCTAATAGTTTATGTTCTCTAAAAATTACACATGACATAGATTATTATAGAAAAAAGTATTTCCTCAAGGACTTCTTTAGAAATCTTGTCAAAATTGGTATTCAGAAAGCAAAAATACATTTTTTAACAAGTAGCTTACAAGGAATCAAAACCATTGTGAGAATGTAACAATTGATGTAGTGTGACTTTTGACAATTTTCAACAATTAATTGCTCCACAAAAAATTGCAAAAATATTCCAATTAATCAAAATAACACTCTACATTATAATTGTAATGATGACAATACTGTCGTGTAAAGTGTACAAGAGTGCCTGCATATTTATTATTTCCACCCTCAGCTAAGTTATTAAAATGCCATATATTAGAAATCGTTTTAAGCAAAATATATGTGTTAATTAAAAATAAAATAACTGACATAAATTATATTTGGTTATATATTTAATCCCTTTAGAAAAGCTTTTTTTTTTTTTTTTTTGCAATGCACTTAGGAAAATAATAGTAAAAAAATGAATATAGGGTACAATTTCCTAGGTGTCTTATGTATAATAAAGGAAAAATAAAAATTTTTAAAATAAAAGTGTGAGATTAAAGCACAGTCGACTTCGTGATATGCTAAAATAAAAAGTCCTCAGAGACTCAACTCTTAACTGAATAGCTTTTATGAAAAACACTTTCGGCATCCCGCGATCCCGCTTTAAAAACTATAGTGATCAAAATAAACTTGAACAACTTAGATTCTTATAGGAGAAAGAGAATCTGATCAGTTGCTTGATTTACTAATTAACTAACATTGATGAGTACTCAGAGAGTGCAAAGATACAAATATTAAGAAATATTCTCTTTAAAATGATATGCACCATTGATCAATATCATGCATTTGACTTTCTAAATCAAACTTCCAGCCATATCTAATCTTTTGTAGTTAACAGTAGAGTTGTAGAAGTATTGAATATTTGGGTACTCAGAACTCAATACTAGCCATTTCTTAGGGTATTCAATATCAAAAAGTAACTGCTCAATACTTTCAGAGTTGTATTTTTCAGTGAAATCAGGAAAATTCTTAATTGCTTCCAAAGAGGACAATACAATTATCTTTGCAAAATAAATTTGCTAAAAACCATTTTTAAAGAAATAGTTGAAATTGCCTATAAAATTAGAAAGGATACAATAGATTTTCGGTTATAAATAAATACATGCATAATTGTTTAAAAAAATATATATTTTTAACATTTTTGTTAAAATTTTGCAATTTTAAGAAAAGTATTGAGTAGTATCGAGTACCCATAAAAATGTATTGAGTAGTCAAAAGTACTCATAATTTAAAATATTAGTTAAAACTCTGTCTAATTCGGTTCGCACAATTAGGTAAATGTTATGGAGTGTACTTGGTTATGAATATAATTTGGGAAACGAAAGGGCTGTTTGTTTGGTTGATTGGGTAGCTCGACGATCCCATTTCGATATCCTTATGGAATATTAAAGAGAAAGAATGAACTCTTGAGTATCAGTCGCCTATGGAATAATGTTTCTGGATTAAAACTAATAATGTTTCCTTATCTTGTGGAAAATTAAAAGCTTATGCTGGCATCTCATACGGTGAAAATTCTTGGAATGGAATGAGATACTTCTTATCTCACTAATAAAGATAATTGTTTTTACGAAGCCTAAACCATACCGGGGTGAAAATAAAGGCTGAGTAAAAGATCATAAGGGTCGCAGTGTTTAATATATAATATATATATATATATATATATATATATTTTTTTTTGTCGAATCCTTCAAAATATACAAAAACAATATATAATAATCCGAAGATATCATTGGCCTATTTACTAAGCTATTTACTTTCAAAGTTTTTAAAATCAACAAAAAAATCATCTTTGATAAGGAGAAAAAGCAATATTGAAGGATTTGGCAATATATTTGCAGAATGCCTTTGTTTGCTTCAGATTGTTGGCAGGAGTTATCATTAGACAGATTTATCCGTTTTTATTCGACCGGTTTTAACCGACTTTTTTTTTTTGAAAATTTTCGGTCGGTTTTTTCACATGTTTTCGAATGTTGAATAAACCAGTTATTTTTACGTCGAATACTCGGTTTTAAATAAATATTCTTTTGGCTTAGAAGTATATTTATTTTCGTAATTTCTTTTAAGTGCAGAAATCAACATCTTAATTTAAAAAAATTTGGCAACTCCACTGTATCAGTACTCAATGTCTACACGAAGACATTTTTATTTCTTAACATTAGAAATAACGTCGGCAGAATGATGGGAAAACAATTTTATTTCCAACTTTATATTAAAGGATGGAGAAAACGTACATAAGAAATTTATATGTTAAATTTTTTTTATCGAAGATTTTAATTTATTTCTCATTTTTATTCTTTATTTGTCTTTTCAAAACAAAATTAATTATTTTGAACTTTTCTTTTTGTTAAAAAGGGCAAAATTTTAAAAGAGAACAATAAATTTGACAGCTTATGTTAAAAATTATTGCTCAGCTTTGTGTTTAAATAAATTTCTCATTGGTCCATATGTAACATTTTAAAGACAATTTGTTACGGTTGAACGAGCGAGATTTTTGACTAGCTTTTCATTGACTCCCAAGTGGTTCCAACCCTTCTCGCCTGACGCGTGCCCGAACACAAAAAAAAACACAAAACACAAAAAAAAAAAAAAAACGGGAACTAGCATATCAAGAACACCTAACAAAGCACAACCCGATGGTATGAGACTGGTGTTAGCCTCATTAGTTGCCCTCCCAACCTAGTCGCGAAAATGTCCCCTTAAATTTTCTTCATCGACTCCAAATCCCACCTGACCTTTCCTTCACTTACCGGTCTATCATCACCTTTACCTTAAATAATTAAGCCAACATTTTTTTTATGTAACAATTCATATATAAAACATAATTTATTAAAATTTAGAAAAATTAAATAAAAAGGTAACAAATTGTCAACATAAAAATGTCTACGCGTGGACCAAGGGTTAAGAATATTTATTATTTATTTGAATTTATTACAAGTGGCTCGCCAACTGATTATTTCACTGTATGATCTGTGATGTCAAATTACATACATAAAAAATATTGCCGTTATATATACATATATATATATATATATATATATATATATATATACTTTAAAATCTTTTAAAAGATTTAATTAAAACTTTAATGCATATTTCATCCATATCTTATGAGTTATTTATAGTTCTTTCTTAACTCTGATTTACCTTATAATCCTTATATTTTTATTTATACACTGGTGCATATTCCTATAAACGCTAAAAGTAATTAAGGGGCTACAAATTAATTTTTTAAATTATTTATTGACTTTACATAAAAAAGTAATAACAAAAAAATTTTAAATGTACATTAAATTCATTGTAATTTTAGTAGTTTAATGCCATTTTTTATAGTATTTTCCTATATATGCACTTAAAATAATGAAAAAATTTAGCATTATTAAAAATGTGCTGATTAACCTTTGTTTTGGATAATTTCAAAAATTCGTTCTGGCATTGAGTCGAGTAATTTTTTAAGAAAATCGTTGTCAATTTCTTCCCAGGCTTGCTTAATTTTAAGTTTTAACTCCGTTATTGCCATTATAGTTGCATTCTGTGCATTTCTTGCGTAAACTTTACGGGCTATATACCCCACAGATTCTCTATAGTATTTAAAACCGGACTACAAGCCGGCCAGTTAAATAGTGGAATACTATGTTCATTAAAACACGATTTAGATTGGCTCGAGACATAGATTGCAGCGTAATCCTGTTGGAAAATGCAGTCTTCATCCATTTTTTCATCCATAAATGAGAGAAGAACATCATCCAACAGTTTATTATAAATTGCACTGTTCATTTTAGTTAGAAAAAACATACTTTTGATATATACTTATTTCATTCGACCTGAAATCGTGCCAATAGCAAAAATATGAATCGGGACCGTCCAAATTGAATTTCTTTTCATCAGAAAAAAATACTTTAGTCCACTTATCTGTCTATGCGAAAATTTTATACGATGTTTCTTATGATGCCATTTTAACATTGGCTGTTTTAACAAAGGGTTTCTTGCATTTTAAGTTACCATCTGTTCGAAAAATGTGTGCAACATGTTTGATAGGAAGGTCAAGTTTATTTTTTATTTGTGTAGCATTTAATTTATTGTGGGTAGCTTCTTCTTTTACTTTATTAATTTGCCTTTTTGTTATTTTTTGATTACCCTTTGTTGGTTTCAACACTCCGTATTTCTGCCCTTTCTTAAGAAAATCTCGAATTAATCCTTCAAAACGATTAATTTTTCGTCCAATTTCTCTGTTAGAACAACCTCGGTCCTGCAGAAATTGAATTTGAATTTTTTCCTGGTCTGTAAGAAAAGTTCCTTTGGGCATACTATAAGCTGATGAAATTTCCCAAATAAAACAAAAATATTTCCAGTAAACAAAGATGTTGTCATCAGAAATTTACCTTAAGTGAAACAAATAACTAAACTGTTAAAATTTTTTAATATTTTTTTCCAATAAATTTTTAGACAAATTTTTTCTTGACTGCGTTTATAGGAATATTCCACTGAAATGATCACCAATATGTTCTGATTACTAAATTAAAGAAAGCAACAAATAAATATTTCTTACATAAAAAATTTCCTTTATATCGCGAGTTATTGTAACACATTACATGCGATTATAGGAATATGCACCAGTATATTTAAGTTTTATTTTAAGTTTTTTTATATATGAAAAAAAGGATTTTTTTGTTTTAATGAAAATTTTTAATAAAAGCTGAAAAAATAAATTGTTTTTATTTTAAAGCAAACAACCGAAACCGGTTAACCGTTTTTTTAAATTTATGAATTTATAACCGGTTTTTTCAAGTATAAACTATTTGATATATGAAAAACCCCATATAATCAATCTTCCTAGTTATCATCGGTACAGTTGATGAAGATATTTAGAATCTTTTGTTAAACTATTAAATGTAAATTTATGACTCAATGTTTTGCATCTCAAAATCGTTTGCAAAAGATAAAACAGTCATCGTCTGTAATGTGTGGTGTAGGGTATACAAATCATAAAATACTCGCATTACACATATTTGAAATGAAAGGAATCTTGTTGTATATTTTTATTGTTTTTTATGAGTATTTTTTTTCTTAGGCATGTATAAATATTATTCTTATTCGTAGGCACATGCATTTATTTTATTCATTCACCCAGTCAGTCATTTGCTCACATACCATTCTATCTTTCAGTCAGTCAGTCACTCATTCGTATACATTTCAATTATTAATTGCTTAGAGAATGCAGTAAATTTCAATGAAAATGAAAGCAAAAAAACCAAAAAAGCAAAAAAAAAAATTACAAAAACCATTAAGATTTTCAACGACTTTCTTTGTCGCCACGCGATTATACTCGTACTCTCCTATTCCAATCACCCACCTCTCAATAAACATCCACATTACCAAATGTACTTCAACATGCTTGTATGTATTTAAGTTGCATGTAAGTAGATGTGTGTGTATGCATTCAGTCGGTGGCAGTATGCAATAATGTCTATACACTTTAGGAGGCATTCTTAACAAGCGCATAATAAATGAAGCCAAACATTGTGTGACGATTCAGTGGAAATTTTTAAAAATAAATAAACGAAAAACTTTGTACGAATTTGTCTTTATTTTCCATGCATTAAATTATATCTTTCGGCCCGTCCGTCTGTTCGTCCCACTGTCTGCTGTCGTCTTTACTTGGTGTTAGTCGTTGTAACTAAAAAATACAAAAAATAAAAACAAAAAATAAAAAAAAATGTAAAACAATCTGAATTGTTTTTGTTTTTCTTTTCTTGCTGTTGTTGTATTATGTCAACTCTCTTGGGGAGGAAGATAATTGTCAAACGACCAAATCAATGCGGAAAGAAGCCAAAAATTCTTAAAAAGCAAATAGACAGGCTGTATAAAATAAGAAGAACGAAATGTCAAGTGGTGTCGAAGTCTACTGTCCTCTGTATAATTCATTCGTTTAAGAGGAGGCTGCTGCATTGCACTTTAGTTGACATTATTCTTTAACTTTTTTGTTAATTCTTTCTTTGAAAAAAGAAGAAAAAATCCAAACAAAACAAGTAAAAGTGTTTTACTTTTTCATAAGCCGATTTTTAAAATACTCTCCAAAAAATGTTTTTCTTTGGTGAAATTGACTCTAATTTGTTGTATCGGATTTATAGGAATTATCGATCAGTATTTATTGTGTGGCTACCTTTCGGGAGTGATATTGTGACTTTGACCTTAAAAACTATCATAAAAGGATAAAATCCATTTTGTTCAGGAATACCACATTATTTTAATTTGGATTACCCCGATTAGAAAAATTATACAGATTCCGATTATAAAATATATCAAGAGGGAAACATATAAAGAAATGTTGCTGCTGTGGCGTGTCAAACATCAATAAACTAATCGTGAATGACAAGTCCAGATTAGTGCTGGAGTGTAGGAAGGAATTTAGAAGGCTAATGGATGCCTACAGAATAAGACTTTCTTGGGTTCCTGGTCACTGCGATATTCTCGGCAATGAAATAGCCGATGAGCTAGTTCGTAAGGGCTCGGAGTTGGACAGGTCTTTTATGGAGGTATCGGTTAGGATTCCAATTGGGTCATATTTCATCGCCATAAGGGAATGGGCTATAGATAGAACGAATCATGCTTGGAGGAGTAGAATGGACTGCAGGGTATCTAGAGCTTTATGGCCCAGTCTTAAACTAGCAGATTCGTGGGAATCTACGGATCATTAATAGTATGATTACTGGTCACCTCGCAATAGGGAATATGACCAGTAAGTGGGACACTGGCGCGTCAGACTTTTGCTGGACGTGCGATGATGTGAAGGAGCTAGAGAAAGTGGAGCACATAGTCTGTCATTGTGTAGGGCTGGTGGGAGCCATATTCTGAACGAACATTAAAGGGTTCGTAATGGGAATAAAGTGGCTTAGAGGTATTCAGTGTTTATTGGTAATAGATTCCACATTTTTCTTATATTTCTTTCCAGTCTCGTGCTTTAATATACTAGAGTTTTTTTCTCTTTCTTCGTCTACAAGCTTTCTCTGTTATTTATAAAGGGATCACAATGAACCGAATGGACGTGAAGACGCCGCCCTTTTTAACCTAACCTAACCTAAACTAATCGTAAGCTGCACGCTAAGATTTTGCGGCTAAAAATAATCTTTTTTGGCATACTAGAGCTATGACCTTCTGGTCCTGTTCTCATATAAATTTATTATTTATACCAATATACTAAATTAACTAACAGTACCAATTCCACAACGTAGCGCTACAGAGTAGACAACTTAATGAATTCATTTTCAAAATTCATGTGCTAAAAATTTGTGGCAAGGAAGTCTTAGAATTTCCTACAAACTACTTGCAGCACTATACATTCTACTGAATGGTGTGGTGTTGTCTGGTCCGAAAAATATATACCCACATCTGCTGCTAAAATATGAAGAATTCCACAGCAATGTACTTTGACAATAATGTTAATACGATACTTCAGAAGTTGATAAAAAAAAAAGTAAAAAGAATAACTTTGGCCTTGTGCCAGCCAGCCCAGCTGTATAAGAAATTTTTGGAAAACAAACAATAAAACAATTTTGAAAATGCATCAAATATTATTCTCTTAAATTTCTCTTTAAACAAAATGGTTGAGTTGCAAAAAATTTTAGGTTCCTGCAGTAAAATTTCTGAATGAAATAAAATAACTTCGTCTGTAAGTAGACGGGCACATATACGTATAAACATATAGTAAATTGAAGTTACACCCTTTGCAGATGTAAGCAGACAGATTTCGTAGTATGTGAATTTTAGCACGTTGTCGAAATGGTGTTGTATACGTACATATGTAAATTTTACAATATGTCGTAACTAATATAATATTCTAATACAAACAAATCAAATTAAAATAAAAATTCAAATATTCCGTATAATCTAACATAGTCCTTTAGTTTTATACGGTATCCCTTTTTCATCTATATGGCATCGCTGCTTTAGAAAATACAACTTTATTATGATTTATTAAATGAGTACAGAGGAATTTTTCAATTTGGTATACCAGATATATTTCTAATACAGCAAAACAAGTTCCATATATGTATGTGTATATCGTTTGGAAAATGCACTCTTTAAACTTATTACTTTTAGTGTCGATTCATATCGAGCTTTTATATGAATCGCACTATATGAGTTTTTACAGATGGAATCTTATCAAACGAATCCAAGATAAATTGAGGAGCTCCTACTCTATGTCTTATCTTTTTTTTAGTAACCTTCTATATAACACGCAATCTTGTGACAATCTTTGAATTTTATTAATACACCTATATTTAGAGGTGGTTGGTGAACACATTAAAAAATCAAAAGATCCTGTTGTTCTGGGATAAGAGTACTGTTTAATGTTGTATTGCTTTGCATTACTGATACGGATCCTATCACTTGCAAATTAGAAACAATTAAAAACACTTTGTGCCATCAGGTTACAACCAGGGCAGTTTTAAATTAAAAAAAAAATTCTATATTTTTTGAGTGGAAAAACATTGATAATTCTTACTTTTCATAAAAATATATGCAGTTGACTATTTAAGTACAAAAGGATAGGAAAATGTTTTATAACGATACTTTTTGTCGTGTTATTTGTTATTATGTATGTGAAAAATTCGTCGGTTATACTTATTTCATCAGGATAGAGTCACCTTTTGATTATCTGATAAATCTACATGCAGAGAAAAAATATATTTGTAGTGACTATAATCTGAGAGCAACATATTATGATTGGTACATATGATCACAGCGAAAAATACTAATGATTATAAGTAGTAATTGTTATGATTCCATTCTGCCATATTGTGTCCGATTTTATGATTTGTTTTTTCATGTTATAATTTTTCATCATTACTACAACATTATCCCATTGTATCAGATTATGATTTGATGTTACTATATTATATTTTATATTATTATACCACATTGTCATATGAGTCCATTTTATAATATTTTTATGCCATTCTTTATATTATTATTTTTTGTTGAAAAGTGTTCATTAGCAAAAAAAAAAAAAAAAATATTTACATATTATTAGCTCATTAATTATATTCATTTGTACCAGCATATTTAGTTCAAATGCAAGATATGTTTTTTAATTAAACCTTTTAATGGTAGTAAATCAATATCCTATATTGCTTGAATCCCATCGGGTATAATCAAACTTTGTCTATTTATATTTATTCATATATAAACTAAATGGGAATTACAATGAAGTTGGAAAACAAACGTTAAAAACAAAATATGTTTTTAAATAATAAACAAGTATTGAATTTTTTCACTAAATTTGTGAAAAGTATAAGTATTATATTTTATTGTCATGGGAATAATAATATTAATATGGTTTAAAAACATAATATGATTTAAGAGGAAGGAAAATGACTGCAAATATTTAATGGTTGTAGAAGTAATGATATTTTTCATATGTAAGGAACCTCCGGTTACCCGGGTTTGAAGCTGGGATATACTCAGTTCTGTCCAAGGTTCTTACATAAATAAATAACTCTGTTCTTATTTTTATAAACTGCTTTTTTTCTTTATTTTTCTTTCTTTTCCATCTTATATATTTTCTTTCCACAAACTTTATTTATTGAGCCACTTGCAAATTGAAAGCTTCTTTTTTGAGACAGTCCTGTTCCGTGAAGCCTACGTGTTGCGTTTCTGGTTCTACACCTCCTATTTAATATCTACTATTGATGCTTTAATCTTGGATGTAATCCGACATTTCTCTAGTCTCTGTATTTTCTGAGTGAAAACTTACAAGAAAATATTCTATCACTTGGCCCTGAGCAGTGCTTACCTCCTTCCACTTCAGCATGAGTTAAATCTTGCTGAAGCTTTTAATCTGTATACCCTACGTTGAATTGATGTAATCAATTCAATCAGCTTTATTATTTTTTCCCTAACACTTCTCTGTTAGTTCTTTTATATATTTTTTCTTTTTTATTCACCGACTACTCACCAAATCTGCCTTGTTCGCTATTCAGCACCCAAGAGAGAACACAGATCGATTGTAACTTTATATTGATTTATACTAATGTTATTGTAGTTTTCTTGCTTACTTACTTTGTTTGAACCGATAGCGGTTGTTGTATCGAATCTTCTTTTCTGTTGTCTCCTTTATGTTCGCTACTGTAACAATTTCTTCTTCTTCTTGCTTGCTGTGCTTGAATCTTTTCTCTACTTCTCCGCTCGCTGCTACTTTTACACTCTTATGTATTTCTCCCTGTGGCTTCTACTCTCTACTGCTTCTACCTCCGTTATTCGTCAGTTCTGCTACTCGCCTGCTCAACTGTGGCGATGTATGCATTGACGTCTTCACTCGGCTTTTCTCTCTGCTACATCTGACTGCTGCGTTTTTCTCACAGTTAAACCTTAAACCCACCACCTGATCTGAATGCTTATCCTCCTGTGTGGCCCATCGACCTCCGGAACACTTCTGAAATGAAATGAGTTACATAGGCGAATGTAATTCGCCCCAAATTTAGATGGATGTAATCAAGCTCCCAACCAATAAAACGCCAATGTATCCTTTATTTTCTTATACTATGCTTCTCACACATATAAATAAAATTTTGTCTCTGATAAAAATATTTAAAAACATATAATTTTTGAAGTTATCCATATTTAAATTTTTAATGAGTATAAACATTAAATGGCAAAATTTAAACAAAAACATTGTTATAATGAACACAGAGTTAGAATTCAAGAAAATTAACAATGAGAACATAATATCGTTATAGTGATAATGCTGTATGTAACCATGTTTTTTCTCTACGTGTATTTACTTCGAAAATTCCAATTTGTATTAACTCGTATTGGGATTTTTAATATTCAAAGGAAATTTTGGCCCATTCTGATTTTATATCCTCTTAGTATCGTACAATCTTCCTCCTTCATAGATGTTTTGGATCGGCTAGTCCTAAACAATTTTTTATCAAGAAAAACGTCAAACTTAACGCGAATTTATGGAAGGTGGAAACAGTTGCATAAAAACAACAATATGGCATATTCTTTATTGTTTTTTATATATGCAGTTTGACAACTGTAACAACTAAAATAATAATCAGCTGTTTAACTAAGGTTACCTTGTATATATTCGCACTAATTTTGACGTTTGTTTTGATAAAAATTTGCCTAATGTAGACACTAGATTAAGGTCGAATGTTTGTAAGGTCAAACTTAAGACTGCACAGGGCTGCCAGATTTATTGAAATTTGACGATTTTTTGTCTCAAATTAAAATTGATGATTTTTTAAAATTTTTAAAATATGTCAATTTTAGAATTTTTATAAACCAATTAAAAAAAATTAATTCAATAAATTGACTGTAAGTTAGTACGAGTTAGATTTATAAATTTGGTTAAAAATTTGTAAGAGAAGTAACAAAATAAAAAAAAAAAAAAAAAAAAAAATTAAGTGCAGGCACACTTTCTGACTAAAAACTAGTTCAGACTAATACTGGAACAGAACCATTAAAAGGTCAATTTTATTTTATTAAATTTTATTATCTTATTATTTTTATTAGTTTGCGACGCAATCAACCTAAACTGCTGAAACGATTTTAGTAAATCTTTCAATACAGAAAAAAAGGTTAATTTTCGAAAAATTTAATTATTAAATTGTTAAAAATCTAAAGAAATGTGATGATTATCTATATAAAGTATTAATTCCTTTAAAATATATAATAAATTAAAAAATTCTAGCTTAACAAATCATTTCATTCTTTTATTCAAATTGATTACAAATTTGCTTTAGAAATTAATTCGTAATTTATTTTGCAAAAGATTAAAAAAAAAAAAAAAAAAAAATTAAAAATAAAATATAGCATTTATTTTTTATTTATTTACAAATTAATTTTTTAAGAAATATTATTGTAATCTTCAATTTCTAATTGTACAAAATAATGCTATTATTTATGTTTTCATTCATTGTTGTTTAATAAAACTTGAGATTTTACATGAGCTTCTTTTTGACGATTTTTAAAAACTAAATTGACGATTTTTTTTATTTGTTATCGTCAAATTGACGATTTTTAATGAATTTCATCTGGCAGCCCTGAGACTGCAGTATTTTGGCTAAAATAACTATGATTTACATAGTGTCTACATTAGAGATTTTTTTATTAAGACAATCGTCAAACTTAATGCGAATTTGTGGAAGGTGGCATCAGTTGCACAAAAACAGCAATATGGCGTATTCATTATTGTTTTTTATATATGCAGTTTGACAACTGTAATAACCCAAAATAATAATCAGCTGTTTATCTAAGGTTACTTTGTATATATTCGTACTGATTTTGACGTTTGTTTTGATATAAATTTGCCTAATGTAGACACTAGGTTAACTACATGTGCCATGTGTATAGCAGCGTTATTATTGTGATTAGCGTTGCCACGGAAAAAATGTTCATCCTACTATAATTTTCAAAAAAAAAAAAACCTACCAAAATCGTTTGAAGCCAATCAAAACTTAATTTTTTAAATTAAATATTTATATTGGAGTTTGAAACAGTTTTGAAACAGCCGTAATGGAAAGCAGCATTTTTTAATAAAGTGTGAGAAGGGTATTATTATTATATTAATTTTACTAAAAATTGCACTTTATTTTAGCATTTCTATCAGCATTTCTATTATCTGAAAGTCAGGGAATAAAAACTTCCCACTTTTTTGCCACAAAAACAAACAAAATAATCCAATTAAAATCCTAACATTGAAAAATGTTTTAAAGAAATTTACTTTTTTCATTCAAATGGTCACCCTGTCGTTATAGGAGGCGTTCGTCAAAAAATACTTTTTTAACATAATTATTTTCGCGTTTTGAGAATTGTTGCAAACTAACAAAGTTTAGATAGGACTTGTGGGGAGACCGTTACCCCAAACGCTTCCAGATTTGCTTTACATGCATCTAAGTTAGGATTCCTTTTGAAAACATTAGACAAATTATATTGGCCAGAACAAAAAAAAAAAATTTTTAAGTGAAAAAATATTGCCACCTTTTTTAAAGGAATCCAAAAAATATGATTTTTTTTTTAATTTTTATTTCAGATTAATATAATTTTATATCGGATCTACATATTTATATAATTCTTGCAGAAATAATATTAAGAATTTTATATAAAATCTGGTGAATATTTTAACAAATTTTAGGTTCTATATAGTCCGCCAAGTTAAAAAACGAGGCTAAACATGAGATTCAATTTTTTTCAACCTGAATATCTCTTAAACTAAAAGGGATAACCTACACATGTGAGAGTATTTCTTGAAGAGATTTACAAGGACTATATATATGTAAAATTTCTTTTCTGTCTGAATTTTTGGCAATTAAAAAAAAAAAAAAAAAATTTACATACCTGAGATGTCCAACTTTAGAGGGCCACCCACTACTATTGGAAGCCATGAGAACTTACCTAGCATTCCTAAAATTACTCTACTTTATTTTTTTTTAGAAGTATGCAAACTGACATATCCTGTACAGAATTTAAACCTTAAAGTAACGCATATCAAAATTGATTTGTTTCACAACTTCATCCACTATTCTATTTCTACATATTCTTTACAGAAAAAAGTTACCAATAATCGAATATATTACTAAATAATTCATTCAATTAAAAACTTTTTTCAATTTGCACCTCTCACCAAAATGATTATATCAATTACTAAAAACTGTAAAAAATGAAAAACGGAAAGGTTTTTCCAATTAAAAAATTTATCAAATCAATCAAGTAGATGATTGAATGAATTAGAAATTTAAATGAGAAATAAAATTTTACTTTAATTTTATTTTTGTTTTATATTTACTTGAATATATTCATTAAATTTAGATGCAAAATGAAACAACTGTGTTAATTGAAAAGTATACGGTAATAATTTTTTTCTGTGTATATTTTAATTTAATATCTTTTATTATAATTAACTGTTATTTAGTTTAATAAAATAGTACAATTGATTAAACCTATCAAAATTCTATTCAGCCACTACCAAATGAAAAAAATCGTACTAAATTTGATAGAAAAGCCAAAACGGCAACGCTGATTGTATAAATCCACTGCATAGGATTAAAAGTATATTTAATATTGGAAAAAAATTATTCCAGAATTTTTTTATAAAGATTTTTGGCCATACGGGTACTTTATTTGAAAAGGTCAAGAGTTCCTTAAAGCGATATTGCTGTCTATATCAGAAATTCGCCTTTCTTTTGCCTTAATAACTGTTCTAAGTTCTCATATCGTAAAAAAATCAGAACAATCAAAACATTTCTGCAGTCCCTATCACATAGATAAATTCGCAGATTCCATGTACTCTAATGTTTAGCAAATTAAATGAATTGAGGTCGGCGAATTGTTTTTTCTTCATGTTAATGTATGTTACGAGTAACTACTAAAAAAGCTTGGTTTGCTTCTAATTACTATTCCCAAATGCTTAGATATATATATAGATTTTGCTCAATTCAAAGAATTTTTTGCTTGTCCTGAGATGCTAAAGCAGATTGGAAATATCTTTTGTAATTTTTATTGTACATACTGGACCATCATCCCTGAATTTTTACCATAATTAGAATACTTTTTTTACGTAAAAAATACATATCACATATAAGATTTTTGGGGACGCTGATTGAGATTCTGTAATAAAAAATTTATAAAATATTTTTTGTTATTGTTTGACAAAATTTTAAATAACCCTAGTATTATCAATAGCGTTATGAACACTAAGTTGACCTCTTGGTTTACAGCAATACTGTTGCCCTAATATTGTTGATTGTAATTCGTATAATTTATATATATTAACATAAAATGGTTGTAAAGCGTATCATCCAAAGATCTTCTATGGCAACAGATTTTCTAAATTCTTGATGCTTAGGGTGAGTCTTTAAATTTTAAAATCTGATAAAACGTAGCAATGCAGTGAAGCATCTTATTGACATTGTAGCCTTATAAATATCGCGGTTATATAGTCTTTGATCGATTAAATCCCTTTGTAATTTATGGTTATTTCTCTGAACAATAATATCAAAAACTCCAGGAGTAAACATTCTTTTTAAAATGTCAGGTTGGCAATATTACGTTCTAGTATTTTGAGTATTTTAAGTTATTGCAATAATCTGTAGATACCAGCTTTAATTTATTGTAGAATGTTCAGTATTTTCCAAACTTCATTACCGTCATTATCACTCTATGGAAATGACAGTGGTTCATTGTGACTATTTCAAAGATATGACATCATTCCCTAAATATCCTCTTCCTTTTCTGTTGGCGTTGAAATCTAGACATTCTATTTTATAGCATACGATAATATCCTCACCCTAAAATGTCTTTACATCAAGAAGAAATTTTTAAACGAATTAGAAATTATTCTGTAATTTAGCTTTCCTCCTTGAATGCAGATCAATTACTCACAATTTTAAGTAATCTATATCTTATACTGACATCTGATACTTCCAACAACATAATATGATTGTTTTTAGCATGATCGTACATGAACAAGCAAAAAGAAAGATGTTTACAAAGGCAAAAAATAAAACCATTGTGATATACCTAGACCAAGAGGTCAATTTAGCGTACTTTCTCTTTAAACGTAAATTTTTCTTTGTTATCGTATACCAATTTATTTCATTTGATTCACCAGATATCAGTTATAGATATCATATTCATACTTCTTTGATTTTTTACCCTAAATAAAAGATATTGGACTCCAAAGTCGAATTTGGTGCAACCAAACCGAGATGATAATCCTAGGGATAATCAGATTCGACAGGTTTGTGGTCGCTGAATACGAATATGAATATCCGAATTCAGAAAAGCGGAAGCAAAATGGCGGATCAAAGTGGGATATGATCCTTTAATTTTGGCCACAATTAGAATGCTTGGTGTACTTAAAAAATATATATCATATACCAGGGTTTTGGAGATGATAATTACGATTTTGTAATAAAAAATTCAAAATGCGGTATACAATATGGCGGCCAAAAATTGTTATTATTATTTAACAAAATTTTAAATAATCACATTTGACAGATGTGTGGTCTTTAAACACGAACTTGTTTTTGAATTTTCCGAATTCGGATAGGCGGAAGTAATATGGCGGATCAAATTTGGCCACGATCCCTGAATTTTGGGCATAATTAAAATACTTAGTAACGTAAAAAATACATATCAAATATAGCGTTTTTGGAACGATAATCACGATCCTGCAACAAAAAATAAGAAATTCAAAATGCCGGTAAAATTATTTTATACCTTGACTAAATTTTAAATAATCGCATTTGACAGATTTATATTTTGATTTTCCCAATTCGGAAAGGCGGAAGCAATACGCCTTTGTACAAAGGTATAAATACAATTGGTTTTCCAATTCCATCAATTACAATTTTAATTGACTTTTAAAAAAAAATATCTATTATGAATATAATTTATCTAATTTAAAAACAAATTGAAATTTATATTTTGAGTTGATTAATATTATCATTTTGATGATTAAAGCGATTTCGTAATTGAAATGCATTTTTATTTTTTTTTCTGTGTATGAATAGTTTCATGCAATTTAAAGGTATATTTATTTTAATAAAAAAAAAAAATATATTTTCAAATTTAAGCCATATTGAACATGTAATGTGAACATAGTAATCGACATATTATAAATTAACTATATATAGGGTGATCCATCTAGAAGTTTTTTTCTAATATTAAATAAAACACTAAAAGCTTTATTCATAACAAAAATTTTAAATTTATAAACTTTTTTTAATAAAATTTGTATGAAATTTTTTTCTATTATTTTTTTCTTTAAAATTCGCCAAGTTGTTCCATACGAGACGTCAAAATGCTGCGCACGGCGCTGAATCGTTTCGTTACGGTCTTCATCCACTGAAACTCAAATTTGCAGGTAGTATTGGCAATGAAGGTCGATCATGCACACCATATCAATGCTGCAAAGTGTGATCGAAAATTGGACCCTTCGCATGGACCATCTACAGTGTAGTCGAGGCTAACATTTGAATGGTTATTTTTAAAAAGTAAATGTCAGAGAATGCTGTTCTAGATTATAACAAAAATTCCGAAGTCCAATTCTATTTTAAGTGTTTTATTTAGGTTTAGAAAAAAATTCAAAATGGATTTATATAAAATTATAACAAATTGTTACCCCCACATTGTATTTGTCATCTGGTTTTTCCCTTTTTTTTGATCTAAAATCATCAAAAATTAACACATGTGATAAAAATCGATCGTTTTCAAATCGAACAGTTTGAAATGTTAAGACAATGTGCGTTATATAATAATTCTAACGAATATATTAATTATTTTGAGATTGTTTCACAGTGTAGTAAGTAATTTATAAATGAACTGAAAATTTAAACTAAAAGCTAACGATAAAATTTATAAACAACTATTTAAAACATTAAATGACGAGTCTTTTTTTTCTAAATTGTCACTAATAAAAAATAAATTGTCCAACAAATTTAAGGTCAACAATTGTGAATCCATGCTTTCAGTCCTTAATTTGTAAGACTGTAGTCCAAGTGAAGGCCTCGTATAAAAGTACAGAGTTTAACTAATAAAAAAATAGTTTTATGTTAACTATTTATTTTTGTAACAATAAAAATTATCATAATTTATTTTCTTATTAATAAAATTAAGTTTTAGTTTTTCTTAAAATACAAATAAAAAAATTTTAAGCAGTTTTTTAGGTATTGAAGCAGTTGGCCCCCTTTTTTGTTTTTTCCTTCTTTTGGACTCTTTTAAAAAATTGTCAACGGTAACGTTCTTTCCTTCTCAGTGAAAAGGTATCAAAAAAGAGAACATCTTTCTATAACAAGCCAATGTTAAATTCATCCTTTTTTGTTTTGTTTGAGATAGAATTTTTAATAAAATGCAATATAATTATAACTTCATAAAAACTTAAACTTGTGATAATAGAAATTTTGAAAAATACCAAAATTAATTTTGACTTTTATACCATTAAAAAGACTGGATTAGGAGAATGTAAAAAATTAAGTTTTTTCATACGAATGTGCGAAAAAAATAATAAGATGAACCCGTTTTGAAAGAATTTGATTTATATTATATCTCTAGAAAACTATTTCAATAGTTTAAAGCATTGGTAAGGGCAGAGATTATTCGGTCTTTTACATACACAACACGAACGTCAACAAAAAAATGCAAAAATTCGAAATAGATGGACAAATCTTACAACAAAGATTATAAGAAAATACAAATTTTTAAATGCAGTTCTAAACAGACCAACCAGTGCATTTGTGTGCCCTCTCTTTGTGCCTATCAATGGCTTAAATTCTATAGTTAGGGTTATTTATATGTTTTACAAGTATTAATAAAACTATTCGTTTAATCGAATAATTCGATATTAATCGGTTATTAACCGATGAGTTTTTAACTTCGAATAATTAATTGTCGAGTTAACCGATTAATATGAAAACTCGAATAATTGGATACCCTAATATATAGGATATAGGCTGTATTTCATTACAAAATTATAAAAACGTCCGATTATTCTAGCAATTTTACGATAAAAATATTTTTCAGTGTAATGAAATAAAATTTTTACTATTCCTGATGAATTTTTTTCATCAGAAATCATTTTCTACATTCATTTTGCTTCTGAAATTACTGTCATAGACTTCAGTTTTAATTTTATGTAGCATTTATAAAGACTCCATAATCGACTACAGATTTAAGAAAAAAATTATATGTGGTTCTATTCTGGTAAAACACTTAAAAAAGCTCATTTTCTTAGTTAAAAAAAAACATAATTTATTCTTAAAAGCATTTGTATTTCTAAAATTTTTCTGGTTCTATCACAATGACACGGAGTGTATAATATCGACAAACACTTTTCTCTACACTTTTCTTGCTATAAAATCTTTTTTTCATATATAAACAAACTTACTAAGGTAGTATTTTGAAAAATGTTTTGGTAATCACGAAATTTACCGATTAATTGGAAAGAAATAGTTTTCGAATTCCGTTCAATTCTTAATGGGAAATTTTATGCAACATAAAACAGACTCATTTGTATATCGGGAACAATAACATCAAGACGAATATCATAGCTTAGGGACTATAAAAGGTTTTCATTTGTAATATTACTAAATTTATAAAACTAATTATATTTTTACTTAAATCGGACCTATCAATGAACCAGTAAAATCAAACATTCAAATTCGTAAATTTTTATTGAAAAAAAATGTCCTTTCTTAGTCCAGATTCACCCACAACAATTTTTCTTGCCGAAATTATTCTTTCTTTTTTTCTTTTGAACTTACATTTACGTTCACACACAAAATTTTACTTCAGAATTTTTTACTTTAATTGCCTTGATTTGTTTTTTTTAAGTACGAAAGTGAAAAGCAAGACGAATTTCGAAGTACAGGCAAGTTTGTACCCTTTCATAAACCCTCTCTCTCTATCCCACACCAAATCAGAAGTACAGCAAGAAAAATTGCCTTGTGTGAACCTATATTTATTAAAATATTTTTACTATTTATAAATTTTAATGTTTGAAAATTCTCACAAATTTTTACAAATTTTTTTTTAGAAACAATAAAAATAATATTTGGTTTTTAACAGATTTTCAAACAATATTTATTTTAGAAAGAGTAAAATTTTTAATAAGATTTATTTCAAAATAAAATAAATAAAATATGTTGCAAAAAATAAATAAATAATGTTGCAAAAAATATATATTCATTCATGAACATTCTAAATGTTAATTAAATATTAAAAAATCTTTATTTCTTTGAACCGTCTTTCACGATACACCAATGTCCAAATTGATCTTAAAGAAAGTATCGTTATTAAAATTTAAATATTGTATTTTACTTACTGTAAACAAGTCAGTAGTGCGATTCGGTAACTTTTAACGATTCGACAATCGCAAAACTTGTCAATAGCATTATGCCGAAATAAAAGTAAGGTTCAAAACCAAATAAAAACGAAAAACAAACAAATTTGAGACAAATAGGAATTTTTTTAACAGCTTTAAGACGGTGATTGATTAAATTATCTCTTTGATATTGATTAAGATGATTTTTTTAATGGTTTTCTTCAAAATTACCACTACTCCTAAAAGAAGATTCGCAAGCACGGTCTATAACCATGGAAGCGTAGACTACAACCACAAAACAAAGACTGAATTATTGGGCTTTTTGGCTAATTTTTGTTAATATATTAACAACACAAAAATTTTTGTCTTTAAGTTGACGCAAACAAATATCGTTGAAAATTATAGAGAATAAAGAAATCGACAATTTTGTTGTTTACTAATTTTAACGATTCGATTATCGTTAAAACAAGTTACTGAATCGCATTACAGGTATGTTTTAAATTAAATAAATATGACTGCTCTTTTAGCTATGAACATTGAATCTATATACCTGTAAGTACGAATAAATAAATCTTGATGAAACTGTAGCACTGATATGTTATTTATATTTTTATAAAATATACCCTACTTGTGGCTATATATATGGAGACTAGGTTAAAAAATTGATATATTTAAGATTGCAAGCCGATTAGACGGAAGGACATAGCTACGGTGTACTTTAAGATACAATGCCCGAGCCACCTATGGTGGTGTAAGACAGGAATTCCCACAGAATTGTATTTCACGGACCCTTTCATAAATTTTTTCCTGGTGAATAAACATGTGCTAATTATAATTAGTCTCCCTCTTAATAGACAATGTAAAAGCTACGAAGACCTTAGAAAGTAGGAAGCAGTCCTTCATCTTTCCGCGGACCCCCAAATTGGGTAACATTGGTATAGGGTATAAACAATTATAAGCGCTGAAGTACTTTGGTTTGAAAACAATTGAACCGAGTTAGGTGTAGCAAAATAATTGCACATACCAAGTTCCATGAAATAATCTAAAAGATGCTCATTGATATATGCATACGATTTAAATGGACCGCTAGCCGAACGGCTATGCATACGGACGGACATAGTTAAATCGAATCCGAAACGATTATATTGATATAGATTACAAAAAAACAACACTACTTACGTTCACTATATGCTTTACTTAAATGAATATAATTTACCACTGGACATCTGCAAATATTGGATTTCATATACATACAGTGTGCATCACAAGTCTTGGTACCCCAGCAAATATAAAACATTTTATAAATTTAATAAAAAATATATTTTAAAAACTAGCGTTTATTTAATTGCATCTTATGTTTAATTATAAACTACAAAGAAACATAAAAAGTATTCAATTCTTTAACAAAACAAAAAATAATAGCCCAACTTTTATAAAAATTGAATAAAATTGCGCAGCAAAAGTCTTAAAGGTTGAACACTATAAAGGATTTAACGAATTATTTAGCTTTTAGGTGTTATTTATGTTTTTGTAGGATATCTCTTAAGACATTTTTATTCCTTATAAACAATTCGGCACAGAGTTCTCATTCTTTTTTGATGTAGTCTCAAATTTTTTTCTCCATTCTCCGGAAAGTAATTTCTTAGACGATTTTTACTGAAAAATTGAAAAAAATGCAATTATTTTTCTAAATAGTCCTACAAGATTTAATCAGATCCATATCCGGACATCTGGGAATGTTTGTAGTATATAAGGCGTGTTATATGCATTCCTCGTTTTCCCATCGGTTGCTGTGTGTTTAGATTTATTGTTCTGTTAATAGTAATAGTCCCCAAGAATTTGAAAATTTTCCACATATTTATAAAGATTTTTTTTTAATATTCAGGTACACAGATTTATCCATTATTTTATGAATAAGTACTAAATTTTCAATACCGCCTGCCGACATACAGCCCCACACCAAGTCACTGCCATCATCATGCTTAACAGTTTTAAGTATATGCTTGCGATTCAACTCTTCAACTTTTATTTCTATATAATTAAAGTTGCCCTTCTGGCCCGAAAATAATAAATTTAGATTCGTCCGAAAAAATAATTATTTCAGAACACATTTGGTTTCGATATGAAGATCGTTGACAAATGGTTTCTATACGTGTATTATAACTAGCTCTTTTTATGGATCTATGTATAATATCTGCAGAAACACTTTTTAAAAACACTCCTTTAAGTGGATCATTCTTTATATTTTCTTCTATTTTTAAATTTCCTCTCTTGCATTCAGTTATGGAGAGCGTCCGAAAAAAAATAATACGGTACCCAGTGAAGTTTTAAAAACTTTACTGTATTCTTTTAAATTACAATCTATTGAAAAGACTAAACATTAGTAAGGAATTCGCATTAGGAATGGACTAGTTTTTAAAGCTTGTGATTTCGAAGCTTGTGATTTCGAAATTGTTTTGTGGTTTGGAAAAATATGTTTTATATATGCATATACATAAAAGATAATCGAGAAAAATATTTGAAGAGACAAGAATTAAAATTCCAATATATTTAAAAATACTAAACAACTAAAGTGAAAATTTGAATTCCAAAGGAAAATATGAAATTAAAACGTAGAAATAAATAAATTACAACGATCTAAAAATAATCAATAACAAAAAGGGAAATGAATAAAAAACATTTCAAAAGAATTAGCAGCATGATGCGACAAAACAAAGAAACAAAAACAAAAACAAATTTTTATAAAAATTTACAACTTTAACTATTCAATAAACTATAGTTTTAAGAGAACAAATGAACTTTGCCGGCAAAGTAAAATGAATTAATGAATGAAGTTTCTCTTAATTCAACATTGTTTACATTTTAAATACTCTTTACAACGTAAAAGAGAAATCATAAAATTAGTTGAGTTCATTTCTATTGTAAATCTCCATAAAATAAACCGCTAAAAATGAACATCAACCACAAATGCATGAACAAACGAATGAATGAAAGACGGAAGGAATGAAGAAATAAACAAAACAAGTCATTGCTGCTGCATTCGATTAAGGTGGGCTCAGTTTGTTAGTGAGTCAGTTAGTATTGGGCTTTCGTGCGGATTGGTAGTGTAGATGAAATCGATAACAGAACTGGATAATATTTAGAAAAAAGATACAAGCAGACGTTGAGATACAAGATACGCGACATAGTACGTGTTCATGTGGATATTATTCTTTTATTGTTGAAATTAATGAGTTGTTTTTCTTAAAAATAAATTAAATGAAAATTTAAGAAATAAAATTGGAAAAAATCAAAGAAATCCAATGAAAAAGTGCATGTGTAAAAGATAATCATTTAATATCTTTAAGAAAATCGTGTGTTTAAGATAAAGAAACAAACAAAAAAAAAAAAAAAAAGGAAAATTAAAAGAAAAACAACAATAAAATATAAAGTATCTTTAAAAATACGTAGTGCGTGCATATGATAATAGTTTGAAAGTTTTATGCAGCAGCGCCAACGTCAGTCTGTTAGACAGATAATCAGTCAGTGAGTGAGTTTAGCAAGTGTGTTTTTATGCTTTCAAACGAATACGAGTTTCAAACATAAATTAATAAAAAACACAAATTTGTTTCTACTTTTCGTTGCGTGGGTGTGAGTGTGAACACGAATCTTATCGAATTAAAGTATAAAAAAGTATATTAAAGTATAAATAAACATACTACAAAAACAACAATAAAAATTTGTGAAAATATCCATAAAATCATAACAAAAATACTATCAGCAACAACAAAAGTTATTTTTGTTTTTTGGAGTTTTAAAATGTAAGATAAATAACAACAACTTAAAGATACTTATTAAAAGAAAAAAGGCAACAAAAACAAATAATTATTTTTATAAGTTTTTGTTGTGTAAAATAAAATGATCATCAATAATTAAATTTAATAAAAAAGTCAAGATATTTGCAAAAAATTACAAAAAATAATAAAAAAATGCCAATAAACTTAACCCAAATTTGTTTAAATACAATAAAAATAATACATTTACAATACGATTACAATAACAAAACAGCAAAACAAACTTAAGCAATTATTGCTGCAAAGCAATATATGTATATATTAGGTGTATTCACAGGTTGCATTATTAGAAATATATATATATATATATATATATATATATAGAAAAAAAATATAAGAAAATGAAATGACAAAAATTTTTAAATTTTTTAAATATGATTATTTGCCGTGAATTTTATTGCAAAAACTTAAATTTAAATTACTTTACAGCTTCTTTGTAACTTTTCTGCAAGCAAAATTTTGCCATACTCTGATTCTGTTTATTAGCAAATTGCCAGAAAAATTAAAAATGTTTTATATTTTTTTTTTTATAATTTTTCCAAAGTAGTATAAAATATATTTTTAGAATATTTTATATCGCTTAAAAAAGTTTTTTACCCATAAATAAATTAGAAAGGAAAATATGGATCAGATGTAAAAATCCAAAAGATGGACTTAATTAACATTAAGATTTTTTTGTTATAAATAAAATGTTCAAATTATCTACTGTAAAAGGTACCTTTTGTCCAAATTAGGATTTTCTTCTCTAGTGTATTTTGTACATCGGCTTCCCTTATGACGAAATTTCTGAATTTATATTTGTAATAAAGAACTCTGCGAACGCATCCGGTTTACGAAATCCAAAAGATAGAACGATCGATGCCGTCTATCACACAAAAAATCGTTTGATTTCTTCAATATATTTTATATTTAAGTACAACCCCCCTTATTTTGTAAAACACTTCACGTTATTTTGAAAAGAAATGTTCAAATAAATACTTTTTATTTTTTAAAATACGTTTTACAAAAAAAGTTGTAAATTAAGTCATTCGACATATAAAAATTATATTTGAACAAGCGGTTTTTAACTAGAGTAACCAAAAGTGATTTATAATCTTCTTTCCTTTTTTTCAAAATTGGTTCTTATTTTCGAGATATTAACAAAAATATTTTTTTTACTATATTTGACATCTAATAACCAACATATGCTTTAAAAACTGATAAATTGGAATTGTAAAGCGGTATGAGTGACGAGAAAGGAGAGCGAATAAAGAAGAATAGTGCGGTTTGCATTGTTTGTGAACTGTTTCACGCATTAGAGTCCATCAGTTGGAACTCATCATGACCTTGTCCCAAATTCTTGATATTATTTTACGATTTTGGTGAATTCGCTCTCCTTCCTCATCACTCATATCGCCAAAGTTTTTAGAGAAAAGTTGAAATGGAAATAAGGAAAATTAATTAATTAAAAAAGATATTCGATCTCTAATCATTGGAGATGATTGAAGATCAAATCAGAGGATTTTCGATTACCGCGAATGTTGGCATGGATTTTATAGAGAGAAAACAAAAAATTTCTAGCAAAAAATTCAATTTTTGATGTCGCTACTTCTAATTTGGATAAAATTTAGTTTACACACTCTTTGAATAAATAAATAAAATAAATTCTAAGTTCTTCAAAGTTGCGAAATTTGTTTTTTATCGCTGTTCAGTTTACTTTTTCAGATTTTTTTTAAATTTAAATACATATTTGTTCGATTTAAACAAACTTTTATTTGTTTTTGATTTTGTATACATACATTGACGTTTGTTAGAGTATTAACTATTTTTAACTCTTGCAATTTTGATGCGATCACTTCTGTTTGTTGTTATAAAAAGGTCAATTCGCGAATCAAATCATTCAGTTCTGTCAGTGAATCATATAAACCAAGATAATGAAAATATTGACCTTTGGGCATTTGGCATCAGTTTACTAATTTTCCTTAGTACACAAAATATATATTTTTTACACGACCTGAAATAAAATCCTATATATAGAATATTATTAAAACTATCAGAGACACCAACATTTGGAAGTCGATATGACACCACATTACTTGAGAATAAAGTTAGTTTTGCATTTGTAAACTTGTGTTATTTTAACGATTATCACCCCACTGATTCCAATCTAATCGAATACTCAATTTTCTTAATCAGATTCTTGGAAGATCTTTTGAATCAGCTAATGAATATATAAATTTAATAAACAGCATCTGAGTTGCGTTTAAAGAAACAGTTATAATTTTTAAATATATAATTCGCATAGGATGTGTCAAAAATGTGTTTGCTATTCCAATACTAATCAGATCTACAGGTTTCAGTTAGAATTCATAGGAAATCATTCCTGTACTCAGAACTTTCCCATATTTTGTTGTTTTTCTGATAATTTCGAACTAACTTTTATTTCGAAATAAACATAATAAGCATGTAAAATTTAAGCATTGGAACATTTTTCTAGAATCAGACTTGATTTCGAATACAAAATTATTTTAAACTTGAACATTTTTAACTTGAAATATTTTTGCACTAAAATGCCTATTGGAAAATATTTCAGGAAGAAATCAATTGTTTTCCAAATTTATTGAAAAATATTATTTTTTGGAATGTCTAGTTCATTATTAAATATGTTATAAAGACCGTTAGTAATATAAGCTGGAGCATTTAAACCGAATTTAAATTTCCATAAAGAATTTTAAATCTGATTTAATTACTTTAATAAATATTGTTATATATATTGAAATTAATGCTTATGTGTTCTAAGCACTTGAGTAATGTAATATTAAACACTTTCTCAAAAAGATTTTCTTAAATTACCCAGCAAAAATTTTGGTTGCCATGTAATGAGTTAAGAAGGTAATATAATGACTCTTCACTACATACACATTTGTTGAATAACCCATTATTTAAACACGGCGATGACACTGGAGGGCATTTTAAATATAAAAAGTTTATTTTATTTTATTCTATTTTATTTTTAAAAGTCAAAAGATTTTGTAGATTTTAATTTCAAAAACTTAACAATAACCAAAAATATTATATTTTGAAAACTATTTCAATAAGTATTTTTGTTATAATTTATGTTGAAACCAAATATGTTTCAAGCAAATTTTGCGTATTTCATATATTTGTCTCTTCTTTAAATATATGAATTGTTAAATTGAATTAAAACAAAATGAACAAAAACTATTATTTACTTAAATCTGATCATAAATTATGTATAAATGACTACTGCTATATAATTACAACTTAAATGTAATGCAGACGGTATGTCACTATATGTCATTATCAAGTTTTTGCTGGGTATTTAAAATTCAGTTGATTTTTTTAATAAAATAGTTTTAGTTTTGAGGTTTTAAATTCATTTGGAATATAAAAATAAAGAATATCTTTATAAACCCTACAGTTTTACAAAATATAAAACTCTCAGAACCAAAAATTAGCCTTTAAGCTTTTCTTTTTGACTTATAATTAACTATTTTAAAATTTAACGTAATTCCATTTTTGCCTTTTTCAGAAAAAAAAAAAAAATTATAGTTCGGGAATCTCCTAACGTAGTGTAACGATAAAGATCTTCAGTTTTGGCCAACATTAGCTAATCATAGCCTAAATTTCAGCCCCAAAAACTCACAAATGCTTGATATGCCTTTTTCAGTAGCAGTACTGAAAAAATGAGGAAACATATATTCAATTATTCAAATTATCTCTTAATTTTATTTATATTTGATTAATTTATTAGTTTATATAATAAGAAAAATAATTAAAAGGCGATAAATTCTTTTATTTTTAATAAAAATTATTAGAAAATTTTAATTTTCATCAATTGTATCAACTGAATAATTGATACAATTGAAATATTAATTGGAATAGTTCTTATCTTTGATAAATAGTTTAACAGACCATATTTTATCTGTGTTGATATTATGAGCTGATTTTGTTAAATTAATAAATATTTTATGTTTTCTTTTTTTAACTTAAAAATAGTAAAGAGATTTATTTAAATTTTATTTATATATAATCTATTAAATGATTTATCAATGATAAAAACCTTTTTAATTGTATCAATTATTCAATTGATCAAAATTCAAATTTTCTAATACTTTTTACTAAAAATTAAACAATTTATCGGCTTTCAATCATTTTTCTTATTGTATCAATTAATAAATAAATCAAATATAAATGAAAATAAGTGATAATTTGAATAAATTAATATAAAATTTTTTCATAGGTTGAATTTTAATTAATAAAATAATTGAATATGTATTATAGAATTTTCTATGTAAAATTTTAATTTAATTCGTTAGAATACTATAATTTTGAGTAATTTAATCATTTATAAAAATATTTTAAATCATTTTAAAATTCTGATTAATAATTTAATTAAAATTTCTTCGAAAATCTTTTTTTCTGTGATATGTACTAAATATTTTTAATTGGTTTTAGTTAAGTTTAAAATTTAAATAAATGAAAAACAGAAATTAAGAAGATATGCAAGAAAACTGCTTTTTGCAAATTCATTATGCTAAAATGCATTTATCAGAATTTTTAAAATAAAGTTGACAATTCACTCTGCTAGATCTAACAGAAAATATGATAACATGGCCACATATTAAGTATTAACAAGAGAATGTAAAGTGTAATTAGCAGGGATAGGAAGTTCATACATTTAAAAAGTGTGTTTTATTTAGGCGCTTAAAAAACGCACTAAAAATGTTAAAATATGTCTTGAAAAACAAATAAAATATGCACCTATTTCTTAACTTTTATAAAAAAAAAACATAAAATTTAGATTCAGTATCATATTAAGGGCGTGTATGAAACGGTAGAAAAGGTCTATGATAAAAAATATATTTTTTATGATTTTCATTTCTGCTGTGTGAAATGAAAACTGAAAATTATTGACAAATTTAAATTTTATTATTAAAAAATCAAAAAGAAATGTGTGAATATTGAATATGAAGAATTTTCAAGAACGTTATGTGTTTGAAATGATAAAGATTTTAAAATATATGTTATTTTTCAAAATATTTTGTTCAATTGAATTTTTTTATAAATTTTAAAACTTCAAAAATTTATATTCATTTGTCAAAATTTTTACTAGCCCTTTGAGCTAGTAAAATTTTATTCACCTTATAACTATTTACTAACGAGCATACTTTTCTTCTATTTCACGCAGGACCTAAATTAAAAATAAATATACACTAAAGATCTTAGACAGTTTTTTTTTCATAGAAAATTACTCTTCGACATCAACAGATGTGATTTTATTGTTTCTTCATTTGAATCTAAAATTCTAACAACCGTATTGGCAACACTTCTTTCGATGGATGTGGTCTTAATGATAGATTGGTTTTTCTAAAATGACATTAAGAGTCTGCTCTATGCAGCTTCTTGTGCTCTCAGACAGAGTAATCTCATTAGTAACTTCTTTAAAAAGAATTAATCAATTCTTGATGTTTTACAAAAACATATGATAATGAAAACAAATGTTTCTTACATAAATCGATATTAAATGAACTTCAGAAAAATGACTGGAAATTTGGCCCTGAAAGTCTGTATTTATCTCTGTTTTAGGCAATATATTTGTTGAAAATTTTAGGACAATACCTCTCCGAAACGAAATTATTTATTCTGTGCGATAATGCACCTTTTACAATAATCAACGTCCAGGTTAGTTTTGGAGAAATAGCTTATCACATATTAATTTCTCCATGGTATTTTTAATATTTTAAAACATTGTTTAGCTCTTCTGAAAATTTTGGTGTAGGCTTAAGTCATTTTATCAGAAGTCCACAGAATTATTTTTTTCTACACAAAAAATAATTTTAAATTGGCATTTATGGCAAATTATGCAAAAACAAGCATTTTCAACAAAATATGCATAAATATACACTAACAAATCGATGCCATTTTAAAGCAAGTTCTCTAATTCGCAAAGATATTTAGTTTACTCTGTTCTAGGAGTAAATTTTAGTTATGGTTATTTTTGGTTCATTTAGATACAATAAAATATGTGAATATCCTTACTATTACCATATTATGATACATCAACAATTTACACAAATATTCACATTATTTATTTCTTATTTCTTTACATTAAAATATTGATGTCTTTGGTCTTTTTATTTGTAACACGTTTTATTTCAACTTTTATAATTGATTAGATACAGTTTTTTGAATTTTATAATAAATTTAACATCTATATGTGATTTTCTTGTATTTTTTTTCGCATTTACTTGTTTTTATCGCACTGTAGTATCTCCAAATAATATGGTTGATGATTTTGTATGACAACAATATTTAAGTTTAGGAATTATTTTTTATTTTTCTTGCTAAAAAATCCGTGACTCATAATAAATGTAGTCAAATGTGGTAGAAGCAAACAAAAATTTTGTAGGCATTTAGCAGAATTATTCATAGTTTGCAGTTTTTTTTCATGAGTTTATAAATTAGAATAATACGAAATAAAAGTTGTTAAAAATAAACATGACAAAATGTATAAAGGCCAAAGTCTGAGAGTAGTGGAAGTTTTAGTAAATTTTGTAATAGAAAATTGGAAATGTTTAAAATTATTTTAAATGATACTGAAAGGTTTTCTTAAAAGTTATTTATAAATGTTTCGAATTGTACTCGTGTTATTAAAATATATTTTCAATATTTATTTCTAGTTGCCATTATTATATTAATCACACTGGTTCGAAAACCATTGAAAACTTACTTACATTTCCTTACTAACATAGTTTTTTGAGTGTAATTGCTATATGTTGTAACATAAAATAATTAGTTTTAATTGTGTTTTAGTTATTTATAATCTTTATCTAGTTCTTTTTCTATTGACATACTAACATTTAACTACGATTACAATCATTTTGATATAAATTATTTATTATTTGAAAAAATATAAAACTAATAAATTTTGAATTGAATTATACCCGTATGCACTACAAACATTGCAGCTGCAGTAGTTCTGTGCAACGAAGCGGCATAAATGCTCATATTTATTTTGTAATCAAACTAATTTCATTTCTGATAAATTTTTAATTAGCCCACTTAACGTGTGAAACGTTCCCAATCATGTAGAACAAAAACTAAATAATAAAGTGAAATATTTTTTAATTTTTCTACCATAAGCATGTGTGCAAGTTATTATAAGAGAAATTATTTTTTCACTCCAGATGGTGGTAAATTTTGAAGATGTGAATTTAATTACAAATGATAATATATATTGATAAAATATTTTCGTTTAAATAAGAGATTAGTGTTGAAAGATCATATGGGAGGGTTTTTTATTTCAATAAATTTTAATTAAAATATCAATAACACAATTTAACCGACAATTATTTGCTTGAGTTGTGAAAGAACTTAATTGAATTGATATATTTATATGCTTCAAACAATAATAATATTAAAAATATATAAATAATATATTGATTAACAATTGACAGCTAGAAAACGTGATCTAATATTTTATTTCCATTTTAATATTCTCGATAAATACGTAAATTGTTGATTTATGACATAAATTTTCCTCATGGTAAATTATGTAGTGATCCTCATAAATTTTTTCACTATGATTTCTACTTATATGAAACTTATTTATGTCGAATATAAACTTGATACTAACATGTGTATGTGATTTATGCACGTTAAAGTGATTTTCGAAAGAGGGTTTTATATGGGAGCTATAGTCAATTATGGACCGATCTTCATGAAATTTTGCACGAATTTTTGATACTTATACAAAACTTCCTTATACCGAATTTTATTAAAATATTATTCTATTTAAGGCATTTGTGATCGTTCAACCCCTATTCCGGGAGGACATTTGTATGGGGGTTAGGTGAAATAATGGACCGATCATTACCAATTTCAATAAGCTTCGTCCCTGTATCATGAAAGTCCTGCGTGCCAAATTTCATTGAATTATCTTCAAAACTGCGACCTGTACTTTGTGTACAAAGTCTACATATACAGCCAGCCAGACGGACGGACATAGTTACATCGACTCAAAAAGTGATTCTGTGTCGATTGGTATACTTTAAGGTGGGTTTTGGATGATTTTTTATGTGCGTTACAAACATCAGCAAAAATATTCGTTTGTGGTGTGGGGTATATTGAAATAATTGATAACTTACAGCTTAAGAGTTGCAAGACATAAAAAAACAAACAAGAATAAAATTTCTGTAGAACTCATTATGTAAGAAATATCATCCCATTGAAAAAAAAAAAAATAAATAAGTTTTAACTCATTGGCATACGAACTGCAGTCAAGAGGCAATGAAAGGCGATTTTACATGTATATTTTAGCGTAACCAAATAAAGTAGTTTCTTCATTGAAATGTTACAGACGATGAAAAGTAGAACTCGGTCAATCAGGAAAATCAACGCCCAATTCAAATATCCATGTTGACAAAATAATGCTCTGTATTTGGTGGGATCAAAAGGATGTAATCTAAGAGTGATGATTTATTAAAACCGGTTGAAACAACCACATAAGATCTGTTCCGAATACAATTGATCCGTTTGAAGACAGCATTGAATGAAAAACGGTCAGACTATGCAACACGAATCCATAATTTTCCTTCATGCCAATGCTCGGCCTCATGCTCTTCAAAAGTATTTTAAGAGTAGTGGATGGGAAGTTTCGTAGCACCCGTTGTGTAGTCCAAAGATTGCTTTCGATGGACAATGCTTTGTATTTTGAAATAAACTTTAATTACTCATTACAAAACCGATGAGGATTAATGCATAGACCTAATAGTGGTAGTAGTAGTAAAAGAATTCCTTAGAAACAATTTTGATAGGATCACAAAACTTGTCAAGAAAATGCGTAAGTTGGGGACTTCTCGAGAGTATAATGTATGCATAAAAGAAGGTAACTAGATCAAACCTGTGTTGTTGAGATATTTAATAAGGTTATTAGCGTCCTTAATCTCAAAAAGGTTGAACAGTAAATATTTCCCAAGGATTGTTTGATTACGTTTCGAATAGGAGATTAAAGACTGTTTCCTTCTTATCGTGGTGCTTGAAGTCCAAGTCTACTAACATATTTTTCGATCGTCCATTAGTGGATCCAAAGTATAATAGTATCATGTAGGCAACTTAGTCCTTACAGTTCCTCCTTATACTTCACAGTGCCTTGTTCCCGTACAACATTGGGACGAAATAGAGGAGTTGTCGTAGAAATTAGAAACTTGCTACGCATATTACTTTAGACTTAAAATTAATATATGCGATTTTTTGAAAAAAAATCCAGAAATGAAAAAAAGCATTTTCTTCAAAAAAATTGCAAATAGTTTCTTATGGGTTAGAAAATATTTGATTTAATAGGAGTATATCTACCTGTCATCTTCTAATATTATTTTAACTTCAGCAACTACGAGTACTTATTCTCCTTAGTAACTAATTGATTCACCAAAATTTTCCCAATGTTCAGTCCAAATTTTGTATTTTTATTATTTTCAATATTGTATTCAATTTTAAAATGGTATCGGTTTAACATCATGAAATATTTTAACATAAAAAATTCCTAAACTTTGGAGTAAAAAGAAAAAATATTATTTTTTTTGTTGTGGCAAAAAGTAGGAAGCAATTCTTCTTTTGTATATTAAAAAACAATACTAAGTTGCAGAATCAAGTAAAAAAATTTTTATAACATTACATATTTTTATACCCCACATCACCAGAGGTGGTTGGGGATTTATGTGTTTGTGCTGATGTTTGTAAAGCACAGAAAAAATCATCCAACACCCACCTTAAAGTATACCAATCGACACAGAATCATTTTTTGAGTCGATCTAATGATGTCCGTCCGTCCATCTGGCTGGCTGGACGGCTAGCTGGCTGAACGTCTGGCTGGCTGAACGTCTGGCTGGCTGTCCATGTAAACCTTGTGCACAAAGTATGGGCCGCAATTTTGAAGATAATTCAATGAAATTTGGCACACAGAACTTTTATGACACAGAGGCGAATCCTATTGAAAGCCCCCATACAAATGTCCTCCCGAAATAGGGGTTAAATGATCATAAATGCTTTAAATATAGTAATATTGTAATGACATTAGGTGCAAGTTTTGTATAAGTTTTGTATAAGTATCAATCTTTGTGCCAAATTTCATGAAGATCGGTCCATAATTGACCATATCTCCCTTATAAAACCCTCTTCCGAAAATCACATACACGTGTTAGTATATTTATATATTTATATTCGAAATATTCGACACAAACAAGTTTTATATAAGTAGAAATCACAGTGACAAATTTTATGAGGATCGCTAAATAATTTACCATAGCTCCCATATAGCCTCACTTTCGGGAGTCACCATAAAGTGAATAAATTCATATAAATGTTAGTATTACGAAATATTCTGTATTCGTATATTTTATTTTACACTTAGTAAAAGTATCGGTCCACAATTGTCAACAAGTCTAATATAAGACCCCTCCACGAATTTTGATGGACATACTCAATGGTTTGGTGTATCATATGGTCGGGCTTGACTGACTATATTTTTCTTACTAGCTTTTTAATACTCCGTCGAACTCATGTAATTTTTGTATTAACATTTTAAAAGGCTCTATAATTAGCGCCATCTTGAAAATATCAAGTGAATTATTTTTAGTCCAAAAATTATATTTCTCCTTTTCTTAGTTGCTTCTTTTTCTTTTTTAATTTCGAAATAATTTCAATTAATTTTTATTTCAACTTAACAAAATAAATTGAGTTAACATTGAAGTAAAAACAGGAAAACAGACACTTTTTATACCCTACACCACCATAGGTAGTTGGGGTATTATGCCTTTGTGATGATGTTTGTAACGCATAAATAAGTTATCATAATTAAGTTAACGCATAATTAAGTTAATAAGTGCATCCACCTTATAGTATACCAATCGACTCAAAATCACTTTTGATATCGATCTAACGATGTCCGTGCGTCCGTCCGTACGTCTGCCTTGCTGTCCATGTAAATTTTTTGCACAAAGTACGGGTCGCAATTTTAAAGATAATTCAATGAATTTTGGCACGTTGAACTTTTATGATACAAGGATGAAGCCTATTGAAATTGTGTGTGATCGGTCCATTATTTCTCCTAGCCCCCATACAAATGTCTCCCCGAAATAGAGTTTAAATACTCAAAAATGCCTTAAAAATAAGAATGTTTTAATGAAATTCGGTAGAAAGATGTTCTGTATATGTATCAATCTTTGTACCGAAGATCGGTTCACAATTTACCATAGTTCCCATATAAACCCCTCTTCCGAAAATCCCTTTAAAGTGCATAAATTCCATACGAATGTTAGTATCAAGTTAATATTCGACACACATAAGTTTTATCTAAGTAGAAATTATCATAGTTCCCATTTAAACCCACTTCCAGGAATCGCCTTAAAGTGCATAAAAGCATCTAGATGTTAATATGAACGCATTATTTTGTATTTTTATATTTTATTTTACATTTAGTAAAATTGGCCTCAGGTGTAATGTAAGTCCCCTTCCCGAATTTTTGTGCTCGTACGCAATGGTGTGGAGTATCATATAGTCTGTCTTGACCGACTACATCTTCCTCGTTCTATTTAATAAATATAACAGTAATAAAAGATGTTGTAATCTTTTTATATCTCTCATCAAATTTAAATAATGTTTAGCCTTTAATTAAAAAAATATGAGCAAAAATATGTATATTCAAAACACTATATTTAAAAGGCATAAAAGTTTTAATTGACAAATATATTGATTTATTGAGAAAATAACATTTTAACTCATTTTATCAAAAAATGAATTTTTGAATTTCTTTCTCAATTAGTTTTGTTCATTAATATTTTCTTTAAATTCTATGACTTTTGCGCCGTCTCGTAGTCTCAAAAATAATTATTACTAAAGAACTCTTTCAAAATTATATTATATGTTACATTTCTAAAAATATACGAGCCGTTTCTTTTGAAAGTGGCCTAAGTTCCTTTATCAAAAAAAAAAAAAAATTGAGTTGGTCATTAAAATAGTTAATTTTTTATATAATAGTTTTATCCTAAGTTAAGTTTTCTTTATTCAGAAATTTTAATTTTTTCTTATAAAATAAATAAATAACAATCAAATAATTAAGTTAAAATTTAAATATTTTCTTTTTTTAATATTTTTGTGTATGGGCCACTTTTAAAATAAACGGTTCATTTATTTTAATATAATTTGAAAAATATTTTTATTTTGATTTTTGTCTATGGGTCAAAGCACTGTGCATTGTCTGAGTAAAATATGGATGTCGACAAATATGCCAATAATTTTCTGATAATTTCTGTCATGATCGCCAGTATTTCTGTCTAAAATTCGCTTCCTTCGTTAGAAAGACTGTATTATAGTCTTAATCCTAGATCATCGGAAAAGACATCTGAGCCAACACCACAGTTCCTACTCCATTCGCTTCTGAAAGGGAATAAGACTTTGTCAGTATCTTCAAAGTATATCCGGGATAGATTATAGTCAGAGGATTCGTTAAGGGGTAAACGTTTTAAATTTAATATCCTAACAGCTTAATAGGGATTCTATTATTATGGAAGAATATGCCAAAGCAAATTAAATTTTTTAATGTTCCACAATGTGGAACAAAATTCTATAGTTTTTTGGGTGGCATATAATACCTCATCCTCTCAATTGTTTTTTTTTATTTATCACTCTCTAGGAAATTATACCTTTCTCTTTGAATTATCTATATCTTTTTTTCTTTCATGAAAAAGTGCCATTACCATTACTTTTAATCGATAAATTTAATTATCAAACCAAAAATCAGGAAATAGTAATTGTCAATCCGAGAAAACCAAAAAGGATGTCCGTATTATTAAATGTAAATGTCTACTACTTGAAATTTTCATTTTGTTTTAAACAAAATGGTTTAAGGAAACAATGAAATAAAGTGCCTGCTTGAGTTGTTATGCTTCCTAAAACAAAACCACAAGCGCCGGTAATCGTAGTAGCAGGCAAATAGTAGTACGTTTAAAAGAAAGCAAATGATTATTGACCTCCTACAATAGAAATTTTGTTTGAATTTGAATATACATAATCTGAAAAGCAAACAACGGGAATCATCAACACAGTATAACAGAGTTTTAACATAAATCGGTGGAAAAAAACAAAAACGTAATGTACCAATCGTAAAACAAGCAATTCAACCAACTGCAAACATACGTATGGATGTATGCATTAGCATTCACACATACTGTCACAATTTGTAAAGAGTAAATGCATCTGTATAAACATATGTATATCTCAAAAATATGTAACTATGTACAAGATATCTAGATACATGTGAATGAATGTTTGTATGTTGTATGCATATTGTAATCAGTGTTGCCACGGCAAAAATTTTTTTCTAACCAAAAGTTTGGAAAAAATAACTAAATTAGTAAAAGATAACCAAATTTTAAAAATTCATAGTTATTCTTAACTTATTCTTATTTAGGTTTTAAATACTTTCATACTAATCATAAACTTTGGTTAGTATTTAAGAGAAAAAAGAATTTAAAATTTAACTGTTAAGAACAATATTTATCAAAATATGGTCTCTGATCCAATTTTGTAGGGGGTCAGAATATAAAGTTTAATAATAAGAATTTAATTACTTTCACGTCTTTATGATATAATGTAGGATGCAAATCAGATTGTAATAAATTTAGAATTGCAAAATAGCTCGGTCGAACAGTAATAGAAAATAAGTTTATCTTTTATAATTATGTGTTCACAGAAAAGCAATGCAAATAAGAGTTATTTTTTATAGGGACTTAGCCCATCTCATTTGGTAATATGAATTTCAAAATCTAAAGATTTAAAGTAAAAGATATTTAATTGGGAGGTTTGGCGAAAAGATTAAATATCAATCGTTCATGTACCAAAACACTCTTATATATATTAAATTTTAATAAGTTAATTTAAAAATTGTATACAAAATTGTGATCCAGTTGAAAACACATCGGGATTAATATAATACTTTTATTAAAGTTATTTGTAAAATAATGTGGTGCCACTTTTTATTATTTAATTATGTTGCCTTGCAAAATTATGGGATAACGCTCATTATATGGTAAATTTGATTGAGATAATCTTCCATTTACTCTTACGATTTGTTTGAAATATTTTGTGAGTTTAGAAGGCAGTGATATTCTTCATGATAAAAATTTTTTTTATTCTTTACAGCACGGTATAGGGGAGCCCCCTAAAATATACCAATCGAATCAGAATCTCCTTAGCTGGTTGAAATTGATTCATTATTTCACCTAGTACCCAAATAAATGTTCTTTTGGAGTAATATTTTGAAGCTCAAATATTTTAAATGCATTTCAGCGTATTTCTTCAGAATTCTGCACAATACAATATTTTACAAAAAATTTTTATGTACCTACATAAAATATGACATTCAGTTTCAAAAGGATCGCTTTAAAATGAATTGTAGCTTCTATATAGGGTCCTGTACCGAAAATCAGTTAAAAGTACTTAAAATACTTTAATGTTAATAAAATTAGGCTCAAAAAAGATTCAACATAGCACCTCTATAATACTCTCTCTCAAGTATGTATTACTTTAAGTCACATACACAATAGTGTAGGATATCATATAGTCGGTCTTCACCGAATATACATTTCTTTTTTAATAGTAATTTATTTTGTAATTACAAGTATTTAGGTCGTTAGAACTTTTTCTCTCAATCCATTTCACTTTTTGATTAAATATTATAAAATCTTTATATTTTCTATTGATTTAAATTGTTTTCTTCATTTGTCAATTAAAATTGGAATGAAAAGTTATATGAACCTTTAGTTTTCAAATGAATTTTTAGCACACTCTCTCTTTATTAGATTAAATAGCATTTCTAAAACTAATAAAAATAAAATTCTGATTTAATAAAAAAATAATCAAAATGGAAAAAAGTCATCATCTCCACATTGGAAAATAGGATAACCAATTTTGGATAAAAATAACCAAAACGGCAACACTGATTGTAATATTGATAAACAACTAATTCGTAAATACAAAAAAATAAACACTTTCCAAATTACAACAACATACTAACTATAACAAAAACTTATCTATTGAAAGAAAATTAGAGAAGCACCTACTTATCTGGTTTTATTATTTGAACAGAGGTAAAAAAAGAAAAATTAGAAAAAAAAAACTGAAAAACAAACTTAAAACATCAAATACATCCATACTTACAGCTACAGCTTATAGAGCGATAAATTACATATAAAAATAAAATAACAACAACAAATGAAAAAAATCTAAAAAAGATCACATTTACATACATAAGTACACATAGAGTGAGATAAAAAACCTTTCACTAAAAAATCTACTTAATAAACAAATTTATTATTTAAATAAAATAAAGTTAAACAATGAAAACAAAATGAAAAAAATAATAAAATAAAATAAAATAAAATTGTTAATTGTATAGGTGTAATGAAAATAAATAATAAATAACCAAAAATTCAACAAACAATTGCTAATAATTTGAAAAAGGGTAATAAAAATGATTTAAGCAAAAAATTTTAATGTTAAAAATATACAACAAGCGAAATTCAATTAAGTTAACAAACCTATTGTTTGCATTTAATTTTTTCTAAATTAACAGGAATCATAGAGTTAGTTCAAAATTTCATAAAAAAATTAGAAACTCATTTTATTTCTGTTTTTAAGTTTTAACTTATTCAATATTTAATGTCTACTGATCTTAGGAAGTAAAAATATCTTTTGTTGTATCAGCAGTGATAACAGTTAAATGTTGCTTTACGTCAGTATAATTCAGATTCTCTAATCTATATTGAGTGCAGTTGAGTATATTAAATATGGCAGCCAATAAGTGTAATTTATAATCTTTTGTAGTTATGTAAATTTTTATTTTAATATTCAGCAAAATGACCCAAAGCAAAATCAGCAAAATCGCACAAAGCAAATATAGAAAATTAGCCCAAAACTGCTTCGCTAAATCAAAATTTTTCTGAATAGGATGAATTTTTACTTTACTCATTTATGCATATTGTAAAAATTAACAAATATATATATATATATATATATATATATATATATATATATATATATATATATATATATATATATATGTATATATAAGCAAAAAATCACCCAAATCTTCCGAAATGCTTTATCAAAAACGAATTATAGACTAAAACTGACGAAAAATCATCGCAAAATTTTGAACACTTTTTCATATGAAATATGACTCAAATTTGTATGGGAAATTTTTGGGCGATTTTTCTATATTTGCTGTGGGTCATTTTGTTGGCAGCCCATTCTCAAATTCACATATATGAAAAGCGTTATAAAATTTAAATATTTTTTATTTTAATAAAAAAGTATTTTTAGATTAACACCTTGTTGGATTTATATATATACTTTGTTTAACATTTAATAAATTGATTGATATTAATATAAAAATATTACAAATTGTTATCACCATATTGGATTTGCTATCTTGTTTTTCCTTTTTTGAACTGAAATCATTAGAAATTAATATAACAATCAAATTTTTAACTTAATTTTTATCAAACAATTATTTACGCAATTTTTTACAATATAAATGAATGAGTTTTGAAGGCTATTTTTAGTTAAAGATCTATAGCTTATGAATTTATGAACGGTCGGAATTCTTCAGTATTATTTCTATGAAAATAACCCTTGCAACTGCTTGGCACTACGCTTTGAAAATTTATGATTTATTTCTGATAAAAAATATTGCCATTTTATATGAAGCTGTTTTGTAAAGTCACGAATTTTTATTTTATTTACATATTTATTTTCATTTCTTTAACCTGAGGGCTTTTTTGAACCCACTTTGGTATAAATATGAATTATATGTACTATTTATAATAAATAAAAAAATTTCAGCAAAAATATGATATCTTGACCTCTTACCCCAGGTCTACAACTGAGATTAATGCTGATATAATATGTGAGATAAGGGGTACACCTATTCTAATAAATCCTATAAGATATAATTATTTTCAATCAGTCACAGAGTAAACGATTAATTGATTTGCATTAAACTATTGTTTGAGTCAGAATGCTAAAAATTTAATTATTTATTAATAATATCTGCTTATTAAATGTCAAAAAATAAATAATCACTTGTCTAAATTTTTATTGAATTGTTGGCAGCTGTCAAAATCAAAATTTTTGGTAATATATCTGTATCTCCTAAACAAATGGTTGGATTGAATTGAAATGTATGGAAGAGTTATAGAGGAGAACCTAAGCTTTTAGAAAAATCATTTTGCAATCACCCTGTGATAATATTAGATAAGCTACAGGGTGGCGAAGTAAAAATAAAAGTTTCAAAAATTTGTAACTTCTACAATTCAAGATTTAAAAGATTTTTATATTTCTGAAAAATGCTTGGCAAGATAAAGAAAGAATAATCTTATTCACCTAAGTTATCTCTTATAGATGTTTACTCATGAATTTTGAATTTTTAATTTTTTGTCTCCACTTTATTTAGATTTTCGGGAATAAGTTCTAAGGTATATTAGGGAAAATTTTTTGAAAAGGATTTTAAATGATTTTTGGAGGAATGAAAGATTAATATTTATTTTATATATTATATAAGAAACAATAGTGGAAATATATTGCTCATATGCCTTTTTGTGTAATTTAAAAAATTCATTTTAAAAAATCCGTTTTTGGCGGGGCGAGAAGCAATTCAATTTAAATCTATTTTATGATTGAGTACTGTCAAAAAATTTACCAATTTCAACCAATATCATTTGAAAGAACATTCTTTGGCATTTATTTTTTGAAGATTATGTCTATCAAATGTTGGTCGTTGCTAGGTCGCAGATGGTCCATCCGTTGAGTCCAATTTTCGATGACTCGTTCGAGCATTTCGACTGGTAACTGGTGAATGACACGCGTGATGTTTTCCTCCAAGGCCTGTTTGTCCGTATAAACTTTAGACTTTACATATTCCCACAGGAAAAAGTCTAACGGTGTGATATCACACGATCTTGGTGGCCAATCGACCGGCCCAAAATGTGAAATTATGTGCTCACCGAAATGTTCTCTCAATAAATCCATTGATTGATGCGATGTGTGGGAAGTGGCGTCATCTTGCTGAAATCAAATGTCGCCGAGATCACGAGCTTCAATTTCAGGCATCAAATAGTCGGTTATCATGGCACGATAACGGTCGCCATTGACGGTTACGTTTGCACCGACATCATTTTTAAAGAAATATGGACCAATGATTCCACCGGCCCTCAAACCGCACCAAACCGTTGTTTTTTGTGGATAAAGTGGCAGTTCTTGAATCTCTTCAGGTTGCTCTTTGTCCCAAATGCGGCAATTTTGTTTGTTTACATACCTATTGAGCCAGAAATGGGCCTCATCGCTGAACAAAATTTGTCTCGAAAACGTCGGATCTTCTTGGAACTTTTCAAGAGCCCATAGAGCAAAACGATGCCGCTTGGGAAGGTCGAGCGAATTCAGTTGTTGCACAAGCTGTATTTTGTACGCTTTCAATTTAAGATCTCGACGTAAAATGCGCCAAGTCGTTCCATACGTTACTCCGAGTTGCTGCGAACGGCGCCGAATCGACTCTCCACGGTCTTCGTGTACACTCCTAGCTACGGCCGCAATATTTTCTTCACAGCGTGCTGGACATGGTCTATTCGGTCGAATATTATCCAATAATGAATGCTGGGTTTCAAAATGGGTGATGGTGTTGCGAATAGTACGCTCAGTAGGCCGATTATGTTGACCATAAGTTGAGCGAAGTGCACGAAACACATTCCTTACAGAATGTGAATTTTCGTAATAAAGTTAAACGATTTGTAAACGTTGTTCAGGCGTAAGTCTTTCCATTATGAAATGACAAACAATACTAAACAAAAATAACATAACAGTATGACACGACTCACACGTGATCTGTCAAAAGAAGGCTATTGAAAAAAGTATAGCCATTTTCATAGCCATTTTTCGTACTAATTTATGAGTGTAGACTTTGAAATGTCTAGACGAATTGAGATAAGCAAAAAATTTTTTCAGCATATTATTTGGAATATATTGCAAATAACAGAATATTTTTAGAAAATTTTGTTCTAATACACCCCAGGACTTATTTCCGTAAAACTCAATAAAGTCGAGGCAAAAAATCAAAAATTCAAGCGTAAATATATTTTTAACTATTAAGGATAACCTAGATGAGTAAGCTTTTTTTTTTGCTTACCAAGCACTTTAAAGAAATATAAAAATCGGACTTGATTTGTAGAAGTTACAGTATTTTGAAACTTTTACATACTCGAGGTAGTAAACTTTGATATCCAAGATTATTTTTCCGAAAGCTAGTTCCTCCTCTACAACTCTTCCATACATTTGAATTCGATCCGACCTGTCGTTTAGGAGATACAGATTTATTACCAAAAGTTTTGCCTCTGGCCCTACTGTGTGACGCTGTTTAACATTATTGCCAGAAAACTGGTGATATGATTTTAAGATAAAAAGGTATAAATATAATAATGATGAGAATCTTTTAAATTTCATATTTGTAAGCGATAAATTAATTTTATATCTTTTAAAATTAAATCTAAAATAAATACTCGTAATATAATTTAGCAAAAAATTTAAATAAATACAGGTTGAGAATGTATAAAATATTAAAAATATTCTTTGAAGATCCGTCTTAAGTTAGAAAGGCCTTAAACCAATTGACCGGTGTTCAACTGGTTTTAACCAATTTGCAGATTTAGACATCTATTTAAGACCGTGTCTATCGCTTCACATTTTATCGTATACTTAAATGTATAAAAATTTATGTATAAAAATTTATAAAAGTTTATAAATTTTATTCATTTTTAATTAATTTTACATCATACGGTTAATAAATATTTATAGTCAATAAAGTTAAAGTTAATGAGTTATGTACTTCAAGTCCTTGAAATATTTATGTGCATTGTTGCTATTATTTAAATTGGTTTCATTTTTTGTTTTTATTCAAGTGTCATTTAATTTATTACAATTTAATTTAAAACATTATTTTCATTTCTGTTTTATTTTATTTGTAGATCAATGAAAACGAGTTAGGTGCAATAATCGTTTGTAGGCCATTCCTGAGCCAAAAAGTAAGTCACTTTAGGAACTTGTATTGAATGGAGAAAAAAAAGCTGAAAAAACATTGCCAATTGTAAAAAAAGCCTACGTTAGAACTTTTTTCTTCATTTATTGCACTGGACTTAAGAAATTGCCAAGATTCTGAATGAGATTTTTTTGTCACTATCGAAAAAGTGTCAGTGAATACGAATACAAAGAAAAACCATTGAAACGTTGCTTTGGAAAGCTTGAAGCTTGATAATATTTATGTGGTGCATATGTATTGCGAACCAAAAAAATTTTTAAGCTCGTAGTAAAATCAGTTAAGATGAAACCAGATTTTGTTGTTTGTATAAATTCGATGTTGTTGTTTTTGTTAACATCAGCGTATAGTATGCTAAGCATAAATTAAAACAAAAACTTTGTTTCTTTTTAATTCAAAACCAAACAAGCCAGTCAGCTAAACGGACAAAAACAAACAAAAAACAGCCAGTGAACGAGCGAGTGAGTTGGAGTCAGAGATAAACAACCACAATAATAATAACAACATAGTGGTAGCAACGGTAGTAAACATAAAGGTGAGGAGAGGAGACTAGTGAATGAAGTAGAAGTGACCTACAAAGACAGGTTTATGATTTTACTTCGGATTTACTATAGCAGTGACTATAGCAAAGAACCACTTTGCTAGACTCAGTTGAGACAGACAACAACAACTTGAGAAAAAAATATAAAATCGACAATAACAACAAAAAACCAGTTAACCAAGCTTTAAGCAAGTAACAGCAGCAGTAGGAGAGTCGGGCCGAGCTGGCAACATATTGTGGTAAACAAACCAGCAACGAAAAATGGCAACCACAACATTTACAACTATGATACCTACCCCTCAACCCAAAAAACCGGGACCTCCCGTACCACCTAGACCACAACAATCAAGTTTACTCAAGCAACAACGTGATGTATCATCGTCATCATCTTCAGTTGCGGCAAAAATTGCAACTCCAACATCAACACCATCGCAACGTATAATGAGCAAAGTAGGTCTAGAACAACCGCAGATTCTTAAAAAACCCATAATAGCAAATGCCAACAACAACAATAACAGCAACACGACAATAGCAAGTTTATCTTCTACTTCAGTTACAACAAGTGGCGGTCGCACGGTTATCTACAAATCACCATCTTTGAATTTGCAAAAACGTCAAGAAGAACGTGAGAATCGTAATGAAGCCAGTACTCAGACAGCAACAACAGCCATAACAAGAACAACATCGGCAGCGGCTGCGACAACAGCAGCAAAAGCAAAATTAACAAATGGCACGCAGGCACCTAAACCACCGTTAAAATTAAGAAAAGCTCCCGATGTGCCCACAAATTTTAAACCACGCATAACAACAACACCACAACAACAACAACAAACGGAAGTTAAAGAAACTGAAGTGAAAAAAAATGATAATCGTAACGACAACAATGTTGTTATTGTACAATCATCTCAGGGTGTAGTTACTTTAAATCGCCATCACTCCATGGGTGCTGGTTCGCCACAAAACAAACCCTCTGCATTGGCAAAAGATACACGTCTTAGCTTGGGTAAGGCTGACTTTGAAAGGGTTGGAAAGATACAAGTGCAACAATTGCAGCCAACTACACAACCTTTGCCGAAACCACGGAAAATTGTTAAAGTTCCCGTTGCCACTTTAGATGTGGAGGACACCACCAGTTCCTCGACAACAACATCCTCTTCTTCCTCTAATACTTTGCACGTCAACAGTCTCTTTAAACGCTCTAAAACTTCAATTGAAAATTTTACCTCACGTTCGAACATCGCCACTGTGAACACCAGTAACACTGGCAGCTATTTCTCTGGCAAGACAGTGGAAATTAAAAATAATCTTAAAAATGCCGCCGAACGTTTATTCTCGGAAATAATGGTGAATCAACAGAAACAAAATGCTTTGGAATCCACTATAACCACCAATACCATCATAACGAAACATGAAAGAGCCATACAGCATCAGGCGGAACCTATGATGTTCAACAATGCAAATAATTCGAATAATATAACAGTGGTAACGACCTCTAAGGATTATACACAAAACAATGACAACAATAATTGTACACGCATTAATATTACCGCCAACAACCACAACAATAACTTAGCGAATAATCAAGTTAGACAAGTGGTATCGGCATTCAATTCTCCAGAGAAAAAATCGTCTGCTTTCCATGAAATGCTAATTTCTGAACTGGCTGCCATGCGTACTAGATCATGTTCTATGGAAAATTTGCAAACAACAAAACAATCGTTGCAGCCACCACAATCGCCACAATCGGTTAAAGAATCAACGATTGACAAACAATTTCAAAATTACAAACAATTTAAAACTCTGGAGAATCAATTGAAAGCCAGCAATAATAAACAACAACAGCAACAAGATCAGCAACAACAGAATAAACATTCAACATCACCACCGCCAGCAACCAACAAACATCATCATCAAAAAACGCCTGATGATGATATTGATGCTGATAATATTGAAGATGCCGATGGTGATGTTGAGGAAGATCTTAAAAAATCTCTAAAAGTTATTGCCGCCCAAAATATACCACGCAAACGTACGCCCTCGGGTTGTTCTTCCGATTCTTCACCCTATGGCACTGAACGTTCTGCACGCATTCGCACCTCCGATTGGATTGAGGTGGGCGATAATGGCAAGCAAGTAACTTTAACCAGTTGTCATATTAGTTTGGAGGATTCGGGTTTAGAGGATGAAGAACGTATGGATGAAATGTCATCGTCAGGTGTGGGTGATTCGTGGGATAGCGTTAAAGAAACTGAGCAGCAGCAACAACAGCAATTGCAACAACAACAACAGCAGGCTAAAAGAAATCGTAATGTTAAGAGGTAAGTGAAAGATTTGTTTGTTATTTTTACTTAAATATGGGGATTAGAAAATAATTAGGGGGTTTTAATGGATTGAGATTGAAAGACATTGATAATTCAAAAATTTTCCATGTTTTGAAAAACAAAAATTGATAATTATGTGAGAAACTACAAAAAAAATATTGTATAAACATAATAAGAGCGGCTCGGTTAAAAAATAAATATTATTTAAAATTCTCTCCGAATTTTGTGTTGCTTTTAATTTCTCGCAACAACTGTTACCACATTTTTTTTTAAATTTATATGAATTTCGTAAATAAAAATGAAAAAAAAGTTTGAATTAGAAAAAGAAATCAAAAGAAAATAAATAAAATGATTTTTATTTTCGGTTGCTGTCGAAGTTTTTGTTCAATTTAACAATGTGGGCTATCTAAAAGAATCCGGACTTGTTGAGTTTATATATACATATAAATGCATGATATAAAAATAAAGAATAATAAATAAATAAATGAATAATAAATAAATCAATGAATAATAATATATATAATGAGGTAGTGCCGTTCTCTCATTTTGTCGTCATGATAACCATAGAATACAACTAGAAGTTTATGTGAGGCACTTTGAACTAAATTTTCAAAAAAATTACTAATTTTTTCAAAACACAAAAACAAAATATATGTGACTACATGTATTTTGTTGTTGCATAAATTAGGTTTTTGACAATTGAAATAGGTTTTTTTCTCTCACATAAATATCTAGTTCTTAATCTATGATAATAATCATTTAACGTTTAAGCCAACACTATTTTTATTCTCTCAAATCATACCATCGTACAAATTTTAAAAGATCCGAGTTTTTTTTTGGTTTACTTTATTTATATTCAGGTACATTGAGAAAAGTATTATTAAAAATGATCAAAATTATATGTATATGTCCGATTTTGACCAATTTTCTTACATTTAGTAGAGCTTTTAGTTCTAAGGTTAGTGATATGTACATTTTAGCTGAGCGACTTTTAATTTATGATATATAAAGATTCAAAGTTTCGTTATATAAACTCGTATATACCTATTATTTGTAAACCGATGTGAGTAATATGTATATCATTTGAGAGTGTTTTCAAATATCTATTAAATAATATTCGGAACAAACCAAATTATTAATCTGTTAAAAGGCAATATCTATTAGTTTGTTATTTTTTCTGAGTGTTTATAAAAGTACTGTCATCCCGGAAATATATCGATATAACGGTAATATTCAAGTTGTTATATTTTATAAATAAAGTTTCATGCATTCATCTAATGCAAATTGTATATTTTTAAACCGTTGAATAAAAAATATATTTGTAGCCTAAAATTATTTATTAAATGGATATTCAATAACTGCTGTAACACTAGGTACTTCAATAAAAACGCAGATGTGCGCTTTTCTAAGTTCCTAGAATACAGTGTATGTGACAAAAGTGCTTATTTGCAATATATAAATTACACATTATAAAAAAACATTCTTAAAATAGTTTTCCCTTTTTGTTTTTATGGCAACGCTTTTTTATTTATTTACAAAAGGAGAAATATCAAATAATTGACTTAAAACGAAAAAGAATGTTTGTGAGAGCGATGTGGAACTACTTCCTTATATTTTTATCATGCATAAATGTTTAATTTTATTTTTATAATATGGTTTCTGGAATATACAAGTCACAGAAGCCAGTTCGGATGTAGTCTAAATAGAAAATCAAAATTGTTGTATTTTGCTGGATTTAGAGCGTATATAATGTCTGCCTAGAGAATAAGGAACTTAAAAAAAGTGTAGAATTTACTATTAGGATGTGCTGTAATAGAGCTACTGAAGCAATAATATTTATCCATGGTTGTTATTGGAAGAATGTTATTTTTTTTATGATTCCTATTCAATGCTTCTGAAGTTGTTCTCTTAAAGTACTTTTTACAGTATTTTTAGGGTATAAAATTTATTAAAAATTTAGGAAATAATGAAAATTTAGTTGAAATTTAGTACAAAATATAAAAAACAAAATAATTGAAATCGGGAGATATAGCACGTATTTAACAAATAGGATATATTGCTAGGTAATTTTGCGTGAAAAATATGAAAATTATAGAGCATTTTCATGTCGAAAAATATGTAATATAGTTAGATAACTTTCTGGAAAACAAATAAACAAAGAACAAGTTACCGTAATGAAGATCCAATTTCAAAACAATAAGATTTCTTTTTAATTAAGATATGAAAGAAATCAAATTTCGCTGTCTCTCTTTTACCTACAAATTTTTCAACCGTTGCTACCAGGGACTTTTTGAACATTCTATTTTGTCTGCGATCCTACAGGCTGAAAATCCACTTTTTCATCCGCTACCAGGTTTCCTTTCAGTGGTCTTGAACTCTTTATATATGTTCTTAAAAGATTTGAGAAACTTTATTTCGGGACACAACTGCATTTCTAGCAATTGTTAAAAAAAAAAAAAAAAATTACAGGGGACATGTAAGTAACTATGAATAATATTATGTTTATAGGGGACTAATGCACTTTAAGGTGATTTCCGGAAGTGGACCTTATATGGGAGCTATGGTTATTTATGGGTTGATTCATATGAAATTTAGCACTTGTGTAGAACATAGTCTAAATATTAACATTTATATGGCATTTATGATCGTTAAAGGGATGCGGAAGAGTGGTTTATATAGGAGCTATGGACCGATCTTCGTTAAATTTTTCACAAAGATTAATACGTATATAAATACTCATTTGAGCCTAATTATAATATTGCTATATTTAAGTCATTTATGAGCCCTAAATCCCTATTCTGGAAGGAGGTTTGTATGGTGAAATAATTGAATGATTGTAACCAGTTTCAACTGGTTAGGAACATGGCAACCAAAAATATGCAAAATAAATTTTTTTCTTGATTTGAAATGCACCAAACTGTTAGTGATTTATCCGTTTCACACAATTTTAAGAATTTTGGCATCGATTTGTTACAGCATATTTTTGTATATTTTAGTCCTAATAGCATACGAGTATTTTGAGCTTAGCAGCATATTTTGTCATATTTTCATAAAAAAGTCCTTATTTGAAAGCATATTTTAGTAATTTAAATATTTTTGCATATTTTACATTTAAGAGCGTAATTTTGTATATATTTCGCTAAAGAGTCTCAAAATTTTATTTTTTTCTATCCTTTTTTGATTCTTAAAATTGCCTTAAAAGAGCTAAAATTTTAGCACTTAAGTAATGAATAAGAACATTTCTTATTTGCTTATACTATTTTTTTTTTACAGAATCATGCATTTAAGATTTTTTTGGTGTATTAATTTGCAAAAAATCAACATTATTTATATTTTACCAAAATATAATATAACTAAACTCATTAATTAATTCTTATTAAAATAATTTTTTTATATACCATTAACCATAGGAACTAAAATAATATAAAAATAAATATATTTTTAAAAAATTCTTATAAAAGCGAAAAATCGCCAAAATATTTTGAATTTATTATACAAAAATGAAAAATTTATAAGACGAAAATTATTAGGGATCAGATCAGATTTGAAAAACGTATATGATAGACAGTAAAAATAAAATTTCTCTAATGGCAAATTATGTAAAAGATTTGTCTCTTAAGTGCAAAATATCAAAAATTATTCTCTTTAGCAATGTTGCCAGGAGGTAAGGAAAATAAAAGAGGCTAAATTGTACTTAAAAAAGGCCAAAAAAGGCTAAATGCCCAAAAAAATAATATTTTTTTATTTAAAAACTTTTTTTGTTCTCATTAATTTTTATTATTTTTTAAAGATATAATAAATTTAAATTTAGAAGTTATTTTTACCTTGAAATATTGTACCATTTTATTGAAATGTATGGTTATATTTTTATGTTTTCAACTTTTGATGTAAATATATTTTATACATATACATAGTTGAAAAGGTTATATCTTTGCATTTAATATGAAACTAAAACTAGAGACCTACCATTTATAGTCATATATAGTTATGTAGGAGTTATTGCTTATTAAACAAGGGTAACTTTTATGAAAGTTTTTTTTTCGATTTAAAAAATGTCATATTTTTGGATCGGAAACGGCCATGTGTCTAAGGGCTTATGATTTAGGAAAAACTTCTAATAGCCAATGCCTGTAGTGAATTTCATTGAAATCAAAGATGTCAAATTCAATAATGGTTGTTTTTTTTTAGATATGGCATAACTCTAAATTTTTTTTTTATTTTAAAAAATATAATGAAACGCTTTAGTGTCCGCCTAGAATAACAGAGACAGCTACAGTTTTATACAAATTTGACAGATAACTACGCGGCTCACTGTCACTTTGGAATAAAATTTATTGTATTTTCAGAGCGACATTTCTTATTCTCTTGATTTTTCTCTCACAACCACTCATTAGGGCTGCCTAGTTTTTTTTTTTTTTTGAAATAAAAAAGTGTAGCGTTGCATACACTAAAAAATGAAATCGTAAACGAAGTTTTGTAAAAAAAGGGGCTAAATATACTACATTTCATAAAAGTGGGCACCACTGAATTAGCGCACTACGCCGAGCTCTGTTACTCTGGGTTAAATTTTTTGGAGAGAAAAATTAGTGTTGCTATGCTGGTATTCTGGACCGACACTTAATATTCAATGGTCGCTCATTGCAACAATCCTGGGTTGATATCGCAAATCGAACTCGCACTGTATCAGCATGAAACTATTAAACCCCAACCACCTATAGCAGTGTAGGATTTAAAAACTCTTAACCTAAACTTAAATACGCATTAAAAATAATCACACACAATATATCTGGATTTGTGTGAATGCATGTATGTATTTATATATATATAATATTTCACATGACATAAGTAACTATTGTAATTAAAATATTTTAGATTAAAATAAAATTCTCATTACGAGTGCAATGTGGGCGTATGATAAGTTTTTGAAATTTAGCAAAAATAAAATCAAGTAGTACTTGCAAAAAAAATATGAAATATTGTCATTTGCCTGTCAACAAAAGAAAATTGCAATTGCACCAGTAATTAAAAAAACGCAAACGCTAAAAACATTAAAAATATTCAATCCAAACAAAACAAAGAAACTTAGAAGGAGAAATAGAAAAAAAAAAACATCTGATTTGAAGTTAGATGCGATATGCAGTGGCAGCTCTTTAGTTGCAGTTTGTTGATATGAAACAATGTTGTAGTTATTCGTACATTCATACGTAAGTGACTGAAAACTATTTCATTTGTGCTACGTTCATATCGTTAGGTGAAAATATTTTATATATAGTGGAAAAATAATATGTAGTTCAAAAATGTATTGAATATGTAGAACCTTGTTTTAAGAAAAAAAAAAAAAAATAAGCTTTGTTACTTATTTTTATACATGTACTATTAATTAGTAGAGCCACTTAAAGTAGGTGTAACAAATAATAAAAAGTGCTCTTAAATAAATCATCTACACAGCATCACCGTTTGGTGACTTTAGTCGCCAAATGCCTCCTTTTCAACTACCTGGCTTCTTTTTTGGCCTTTTTTTAAAATGGAACTAAATGGATAGTTTTTGATAAATGATGAGAAACTTATTTGTTTGAAATATCTCGACCCATTAATTCCAACGAATAAATTAATTATTTTGAGATTGTTTTAGGATATAGTGAAGGAAAAAAAATACCCCGAAAAATTTATAAAAGAACCGAAACTGTTAAAATCTAAAGCTAATGATAATGATATTTAAAACATCAAATCCCGAATCTTTTTCGACCGGATTGAGAAAATTAAAAAATAGATTTAATGAATACTTATATCTAAATTTATATTTTTACTTTACCTACCTGGGTGGAGCATCTTTTTTCTAAATTATTACTAATGAAAAATAAATTGTCCAACAGATCTAAGGTCTGAATCAATGCTTTCAGTCCTAAATTTGTTAGACGGGTTTTGTAAGACTGGAGTCCGATTGAAGGCATCGTATAAAAGTTTAATTAATAAAAACAGACTTTTATGTTAACTATTTTTATTATATAAATAATTATAATAATAAAAATTATTATAAATAAATTATTTTGTTATTAATAAAACTGAGTTTAGTGGTTTTTCTTAAAATAAAATATTTTTTGTTTTTGTTTTTATCAAACAAACAAATCTTAAGGATTTAAAAAAAAAGTCCCCTTTCTTGGCGACTTTATTTTTTTTTTTTTTAAATCCCCTATCAAAAATTTATTAAACTACTACTTATTTCAATGTAGGTATATCTGGCATGATCTTCCTTAACTTTAATTGAAATAGTTTGGAATTAGTTTTGAAGTTTTCAGTTCTTCAAATATATCGTACTTTAAGCCGTTAACACAATTATTTAAGTCATTTAATACTACAGCTTACTATATGCCCACATTCCTCTATTACTGAACTATGAAAACACAATGAAACTGTAATGAAAATAAAAAAAGTTGACATGCATCGCATACCAAATATGGGTAATTATTGTAGTTACAACTATGCTTTGGAGGCAGTTTGGCAAAAATATGTGCACTGAGCACAAGTGTACTTTTTTTTCCTAAAAATAATAATGTGTGAGTTTTTTGTGACTATTAATATTATTTTGTGTTTATGTATTTTAAATTTTGATAACTTAAGTACTCGTTAGTCAAGGAAAATATGGAGCTTAAATTATTGAAACATCATGAGTGATTCGAAAGCTTTTTGAAGTGTTGGATTTGATGAAAATTATAAAAAAAAAAAAAATTAAAAATATATTCAATATTTCCCGATAGCCGAAGTTGCTACTATTTTTTTTAATTTAATTATAAATTTAATTGTAGTTAAATATAAACAAAGAAAAATAATAATCAATATTCTAGAACATTGGTTCCCAACGCATGTTAATTCGCGCACCCTCTTTGAAATTGTTTTTTTTTAATTCTTTAATATTACTAACATAACGGCAATTTTAAAGAGCCGTTTAAAATGTAAGGGAAAGGAGGAATAAGTTATTAATTTTTTATACGAATATGTATCCCTGAAAGCAATTATATACAGATTCCTAGGGAAACACTTACCGAACAAACTTTCTGAGACAATGGACACAATAGCTAGTGACTTTATTAGATATCTAAAGACCATATAATCTACTAGAGTTATCCTAGAACGAAAACATATTCATTCTAACTGATTGATTTCATGCTATCGAAGCGACCAATTGACGTAAAAATAAATTTATATATTATCTGAGACCTAAAATGTTTCCGCGGATTTCCGCGCCTACCCGTTTGTAAACTGTTGTTGTAGAGATATTGTTGAGTTTAGAGGACAACTCAATGTATTTGCAAATAATTCGGGTAACAATTTTTTTTCAGATATTCGAAATTAATTTGGAAATTTGTTTTTTAAAGCCGACTCTAAGTTTAATAAAATATGATTAATATACTATATAAAAAGAACGCTTCAAATATTTCGATGAATAATTTTTAAACCACTTGGGTAACCGCTTTGTTTTCTTAGAAGTCCGGAGTTGTAGTGTAGAATAGGATTAATTTTATTAATAGAGTAAAATTTATTGATAACACCTAATATGTATTGACAAAGATCGGCACCTATAGCCTCAACGCGAATGTCAACAAAAATTACAACAAAGTCATTTAGTTTTATGATAGCTTTCCATAAGGTGGAACAAATATAGTCACAATAAAGAGCATAAGAAAATAAAGAAAAATTTTTCTTTAAAAGCTCATTAAAAGCTTTAGAAACTAAATATTCTCTGACGAAAAGGAAAAACTACATAATTGATTTTTATTACTTTTCAGGTTTTAAATTGAAATTAAAGGTCACAGGTACACTATTTTGAATTATCTACCGTGTAAATATATCTGGAATTCGTACGAAAATTATTTAGTATATTTTGCAAACCGATATGTGTACTGACTATCAAAAACTATAGAAAAAAGTAATGGTGTTCTTTTTCCCTTTATAAAATTAATATTTTGTTTAATAAATAATTTATTTTAAATTACCTTCAAGCCTACAATAATACAAAAGTGATTCGAATTCATATTGCTTAGAAGAAAAATTTTACTGCCGCAATAACCATATTCGTATTGCGGAAGTTTCCCCCATCGGAAGAGATTGTGCGTCACAGGCGATACATCTAAGCAATAAGTAATAAATACGCCTGGAAGAAAAATAGGCAATATTGCTAAATAATCATCTAGGTGAACAAAAGAAGATACCGCCAGATAATTTTCTGGAAGATGTAATAAATATAAATAATATTTTTAACTAAAAAATCTTGAAATACTCTTAATATAATAAATCTTTTACATCATAAAACACGAAAACAGAAATGCTCACATAAAATATCCATTTTTTGTTAAAAGACAAACACTTTCTTCAACTTTTTTTTTTTTTTTTTGAACAATTTTTCAACAATTGAAAAAATTGCTACTGAAAAATAAAAATATTGTATTTATTTCTTCTAGATGATTGCAATGGGATATCATCAATTTATTGCGGAATTAATACTTATCTTACTGAAAAAGGGCGGTATTTTGAGGATAAAAATATGAAAAAAATTTTTTAATTTTATATATTTTTTGTTGTTTATTGGCTAATTTCCTTTAAACTGATAAAAATGCAATATTAGAAAAATATTGGTTTCATGATTTTCATCTAAATAACAAAAAGAAGAAATTGCGTAAATTTCTTCCAGGAAGATATCTTCCAAATATTTATAGGGAATATGAATTGAATGAAAATAAAATGTATGTCTTAAAAAACTACATAATTCAAATAAGTATATTAAATTCAATCATAAATTTTAATATAGAAAATATGGAAAAAAGCACATTTTAATTTATAAAATTTTTACATTTCGAAGAAAAGTAAGATCAAACGAATTATGTTGTTATTCAGACCATTATGTCCTAATGTAATGGACAGATTTTTGTAAAAAATTCACACAATATATAATGAAATACAATAATTCTAAAACTTAAGAAAATGAAAAACGACATAACTTAAGTTATATAGTTTTTCCTTTCGGACACAGTTATTACCGGTAAGTACCAATTCACCAGTTTGGTATTCGCGAATATTAGATGTGTGTATATTTGGTTCTAAGGGAGACATTGACTTGGATTGTTATAGGGAAAAAAGCAAAATTTTTCGAACAAAAAAAAAAAAACTCAATTTTTGATCTCACCACCTCTGATTTTCACAAAATTTGGTTTAAGGGAAGTACTGGCTTGGATTGTTGTAGGGAGAAAAAAAAATCAAAAAAAAAAAAACGGCCAATATATCTCAGGACACAGGTCCTGAATAAAAAAATAAAAAATATTTTTATATTGAGGGAATTCTTTGGTTTCGTTTAACACCCATAGTGGGTTGATATAGTATTCGATTATATAAATGTTATATATATATATATATATATATATATATATATATATAATATTTATTTATATAATATTTACGAATACTATATCAACCCACTATGGTTGTTAAACGAAACCAAAATATAAATATTTAAATATTGTAGTACAAAAACCTAAGAAAATATCCTTTTGAAATGTTACATTTTACAATTTATTATCAAATATTCATTAGCAGCCTATAACAATCATTCTTACATGTAAAAAAATAAAAGTAGAGACCATCCGTGGTAAAAATGTGTACCCAGTTTTTTTCCAAGATGTCAAATTTTCTCTCAAAAGGACTTCAAAATTTCAAAAGTTGCGAAATTTTTAAGGATATTATAAAATGCTTACGAAGATTATGAAAGCTACGAATCTCTGCAATATAATAATAACTTTCATTTAAATGTTACGGTACAAAAAGTTAGGAAAATATTTTTTTTTGAAAATTTTACCCTTTAATATTATATTTATTAGTTAATTATATAATTTTTATAAAGGATTTTCTTTAAATTTTGTGCTGCAACATTTAAATAAAATATTTTTTTATATTACAGGGATTCGTAGATTTCATTTGACATCCATATTGGGTTGATATAATTTTATATTTCTTTAAAGTGTATTCTTTGAAACTTTAAAATCCTTTTAAGGAAAATTTGTCGTCCTAGAGAAAAATTGAGTACGTAGTTTTATTATGTATAGGATCAAGTTTAATACATATGTAGATTGTTTCATGCGTAAAAAAAAATTTGGGAAATTGTTGCACGGTGTTATTAATAACATTTATACAATTGTTGTAAAATCAGACGACATACTGCTCATACAATAGGCTACGAATTCAACAATTATATTTATGCAAATTTTTTCATGTGAATAACAGATATATTATTAAAATAAAAAATTAAAAAAGAAAAAATAACGCAAGATAAATTTCAAATATAATTTTCTCATTATTTCTAAATTAGTTATATTAAAACTTTCTTGGAAATATGACATAAATATATCATAAATTTTGTGCAAAATATATTAATTAAATTAAAAAAGAAATAATCATTGATGTTTTTATATAAAACGAATAATAAAATAAATCTTAATTAAAATCTCAAAGAAATAAGCAGGTGAGTTTTTAAATCTAAAAACGGTTGAATCTTTAAACGATTGAATTTTATTTTTATTTATTTTTAATAAAATTTGGTGTACAAAATGTCATCTGTTTAGAATCTTAACTTGTTGACTTAAGCTTTATTAATTATGGCAAAGCAACAATAAGTTGTTTGGTAACTACAATATATTTATATACTTTTAAGTTTTTACTATAGTGACTCATATGTTTTGTTTGTGCGGCAAATTATGGGCAAGTAAATGTGTAAAAATTAGTATTTATATAAAAAAGTGTGTTCTGAAAAGAGGTTTCACTAGATGTACCTTTGATACATCTTTAGAATAAAAACCTTTAAAAAATTATATATTACATTACGGTAATAAATTCTCGATTTCTTGTCGGACATTCCCTTTGAGATCTTCCAAATTCTTTGATCCAAGAAAAAAGTCTATATCATTTAGTTTTATTGAAATGATTTTTAAATTAAGTGTGATTTTGATAAGATTCCATACAAAAAACCAACTAAAGAATAACGATAGATTGTTTTTAAGATATCAAAAATATGCTTGCAGCACAACCATATTTTTATGGCACCTCAACCATATTATAGTTACATAAATGAAAAATTTTTGTGCATAACAATTATATGATTGATCCACAATATATTTTTATTCTGTTGTAATCATATTCCGGTTATGCCATGACATATTGAAAATATTTGTGTTCATTTACTTAACAATATAGTATTAAAAGTCTTAACTTATTAAATAATTTCTTTAAATTTAAGTAATTTAATATTTCTTCTTCGAATAATTAACATAATATTCGCTCTCTTGTAGGCTTCGAAATATCACCCCTTCTCAAAGTACTCTGTTGGAAGTGAAATATATAGAATTATTATTTTTTTTCTCAAGTTATTTAATTATATTTTTGTAATTGTATGTTCGTGCTTATTATTCATCATTTTATTTGCACATTTCTTATTTTTTCAATGCATGTGAGTGGTTTTCTTTAAAAATTTTTTTTCTTATAAATATTTTAGATTTCATATCATTGTAGTTATTATATCTTTCATAATATTTTTGTAGATATTCTTATAGATAGACAGTAGTTGTATATTATAAACGAGTAAAAAGTTTTTTTTTTTTTAGTGTCATATAAAAATTATTATTTGTTAAAGCTTCACTGGGGATTTTAACTTAATATTAATAATAATCATGGTGTAATTTCTTTATTGTTATTTAAAGCAGAGATGTACAAATTTGAAAATTTCAAAAGAAGATCAAATAAATCTTCATACAGATAGATACCTCAGTGAAAAAATTTATTATTTTTTCATTTTAAATACTTCGAAATATTCTACTTGAAAACAAGTTATAATATAAAATATATAGTCGGTCAAGATTAGGATTTGGAAAATGGAAATTTCTGTAAAATTATCAACTACCTGGGAAACATTTATCTATATTCTCCGAAAAACGAGATATTAAAATTATACACTTTTCAAAAATTTAATCAAAATAAATAATAAATTTATAAAATTTTAATATTTTAATTCTCTTTAGAAATTATAAACTTTTTTTGCTGATAAAAATGAATTTATTTTTATTTTCCTGTAAGTATTTTTTTTTGCTGGGATGTTTTGTAAAAAGTCCAAAAATATATGTAGTTTTCTACATATTTGAAACTTGCGATTTTAAAATATATCCAGAAAAATTGTGCAATTTTAGAGAAGAGCAAAAGTAAAAATTTAAAAATAAATTATGTAATTATTAAAGCAAGTTCAAAACCTTTGAAAACCCCAAAAGATTGGTGATTTATTAAAAGAAATATTTTTATGGTATTCGCTAGAATTGTTGTAATTTTAGTTTTAAAAATTAACTTCTAAGCAAAGAATTCATTTCATATCGTCGCTGCGTTAACGTTAAGTCTTACATGTAATTTTTATAATTTTTTTATTAGACTATACGATTTATATTTCGTTCGTCCATTTATTTACAAATCTGTTTTTAAATATTTGTATTATTCCTGAGAGTTATGAAAATAATTAAAATAAAATTTTATGTAGATTTCATCAAAAAAATGTTGTTTATGCTCTCCTGAAAAGCTTTGAGAAACCTTTAACAGAGAAAATTTCACTATTGCACTAACGATATTTATTTATTTTACGATATTTATTTTAATAAAATACTATATTGTTAAGTAAATGAACAAAAATATTTTCAATATGTTCATGGCATAACCGGAATATGATTACAATAGAATAAAAATATGTTGTGGATCAATCATATAATTGTTATGCACAAAAATTATTCATTTATGTAACTATATTATGGTTGAGGTACCATAAAAATATGGTTATGCTGCAATCATATTTTTGATATCTTAAAAACTATCTATCGTTATTCTTTAGTTGGTTTTTTGTATGGAATCTTATCAAAATCACACTTAATTTAAAAATCATTTCACTATCCCACCGAAAAGTAGACTTTTGTTGTACCTTGGCGGCGTTTTTGTTTGGGGACAGCCTTAGATTGACATCGAGAGAGTTGAGTAACCTTTTTGGCTGCAGATTTTCGTTACTTCGTTTGCTTAATATCTTGTTAGCACTTGACACGATGAACCTCGGATTTCTCGTCACGCTTTGCCATAACTTCTGACCAGGGAAGCATCAACAGAAACCGAGTTTCATTTTGCGTTGTTGTCACTAGAAATAAGAATGAAGTTAATATGTTATACAATTTATTAAAGTAATTTAATAATAACTTGCCAACATTTTCTAGTTCTTTTTATTCAAAACCTATTTTTTAATAAAATTTATTACTCGTATTTGTTTTCAATTTAATTGAACACAATAAACTGATGTAAAAACAAAGTCATATTAAAATATTGCAAATGTTTATGGTTGTCGATAAAACTGGAAATAATATTATTAAATTATAACAACAAGCATAACAATATTTTAGTCTAATGAAAATTGTTTTAGTTAGGATTTCAACAACAATAACATGTTCCTAAATCAAAAGAATTGCTAAACATATTGGGTCAGCCATGTTATTATGAAACTACTAATAAAAATGCTATTTCAGTGACCAAATTGTTGTTCAAATAAAGTTTATTTAATAATAAAGATATTTGCGATAACAATGTATTACTGCAAGGAAAAGAGTGTTGTTGCGGCAATCATGTTGTGGACATGACTTTTCTCTCTTGTGTGCGAGATATGGTTAATTATGGCTAATCTTCATGAAATTTGGTACACATTAAATTATTGATACATTTGAGGCATTTATTCCTTATATACATCAGCAAAAACGAATAATATACCAACTATATTTACAATTTTCAATTTTTTTTATTGTATATATTTTATTATGCACCTAAAGTTACATACCCCTGCTTAATATTGATGAAGCTTCATCTTTCATCTTTTCTGTATGTATAATTTTTATATCGTAAAAAAATGTACAAGTATCAGACGATTAAGTATTTACTAAACATTTATACAAACATTTATTTTAGAATTAAATTGTAATTGTTGCTTGAAGCTTAATTAGTAATGAATGAATAAATAAACAGTTTTTCGTTGATTTTCTTTTTTTTACGTAAAATCAAACAAGGCGCTCAAGTAACTTGTTGTTAATTAAGGTTTTAGCAAATAAAATTAAATAAATAGCAAATATAATGATAAATACGAAACGACAATCAAATGAAAATAAATTAAACTTGAAGTATTTATGCAAAAAATATGGAAAGGTTGTGAATAGTATTAAAAAGGTGATAAATGTGATATTTTTAAAAATGTGAGTACGAAAATAAATTGTTGATATTAAAAGATTTTAAATATGAAATAAATTGTAAACTGACAATTTGTTTTAAATAGATAAGGAGAACTATGACATTCAAAATACATTTTATTTAATAATAAAATTAAATAATAATTAAACAATAAAAAAATGGCGTTTAACCGTCAGTGTCATTAATATAAATTTGTTGGAAATTTTAAACATGTAATCAGTGAACTGAAGAAGACAAATTTTGTACTTTGTAATAAATTTCCCGTTAAAATGAAATTCTCGATTTTAGCTCACATTTTCGACCAAAAACATGTAACATCATTTTGTATGTTCGTCAAAGCGGTTTTTGGAGAAGGTCTTATGAGGGAACAGTAGTCAATTGTGGATCGTTTTCCAAAAATTGGAATTATGTTTTTTGTTTATTAAATGGTGCGGTTATAAAAAAATTATTTACACTGAATTTTGTAGAAATATGATTATGTTAAAGAGATTTTTGAGCACATTATTCTGGGAAAACATTTGTATGGGGGCTAGATGAAATAATGGACCGATTTTAAGCAATTTCAATTGAGTTCGAAGCCTACCTACTAAATTTTCGAATTATCTTCAAAATTGCGAGTTCGATTACGTTTTCATTCACGAGAAGCATCGGGAAATAATTTCCAAGAAAAAAAGCGATTTTCTACTTTTCGATTCCTATTTTAGCCAAAAAATCCGAAAATTAAAAGTACTAAAAATTCATATTTTTTGCTATTTTTTTCCACTATATTTTATTTATTAATTTTTTTAATATACTCAAATAAATTTTCATCCCATTTTATGCAACTTGGCAGCTACTATAAATAGTAGCTGCCAAGTTGCATACTATAGTTATGGTAAGAATACATATTGTGTTTTAATTTATATCGAAGGCCTATATTCAAAAAGATCTATCTGCATATTTAAAAAACAAAACTAAAAAAAATTTTTTTGAAGCCAAACGCTTTGCTTTTTTGTCCTTTATTATTGGTATCAATTTTGAAGAGAAAACTTTAATCTAATATTTTTTTCCAGAGAAAACAATTCATTTCAGGTATGAATTTCGCCATTGTATTAATGAAATTTGTTATTGAAAGTAAGCTAATGAAGCCCTTCATTATATCAACGAAGAATGTTTCATTAAGCTTCATATATATTATGAAATGTTTTTATAGCTGTATTATGAAACTTGTTCATTAATAGAATGAAACTAATCATTGCTCCAATGAACATTTTTCATATATTTCATAAAACTTTTTCTTTACACAAATGAAATTTATTCATTGATACAATGCAAATGATCCATTTAACGAGTATTAATGACTTTGTTTCATTAGCTAAATGAAAATTTTGCATATATTTTTTATGATTGATTTTCATTATTCAATGAAACTTTTGCATTGTATTTTTGAAGATATTTCATTAAGCAAATAAAGCAACGTCATTACATTAATGACAATGTTTCATATAGTATATGAAATATATAACCAATAAAATTAAAATGAAAAATAATTTTTTACTCAATTATACAAAAAATAAAAAGAATCAAAAATAATTTAAAATTATATTAAATTAATTTTAGTTTCTTAGTTTTAACTAAATGTTTATATATGTTTTAATATATTTATGATTTCATTAAAAAATACATTTCAATTAGTGAATGGTATGAAAAGTTAATAATCGGTTTTCGATTTTTCGATCAACCATTTTAATTTCGATTTTTATAGTCGATTAATCGAACCACATAATCGATTTTTTAATCGATTATTATTTGTAAAATTAGCAAAAAATTAATTTAAATTAAATTATTTTATATTTTAAAGGACCCTTAGACCTTTAAATAAGTATATATTGTATGTCGATATGTTTAGTAACTAAACCAGAGAGTATACTCTTTTAACCAAACATTTTGAGTATGTAATGCAAATAATAAAAAGAATCGAAATATTTATTATTAACCTACTTCCGCAGATCACTCTAATAACGTAACTAAATGTCTTAATTTTAGCACTATATAATTCAAATACATGTATTTTGTAAAAGCATAGGAAGTAAATTAATCATTTCACCAAGTATGCAATGATATAAAATAGTACATATAGAATTGACAATGGAACCGAGTCTGGAATATTATCTGCAAGACGGGGTACTTGTTTCGGAAGATATAGACTGTCGACTTTAATTTGAATGGTAATGCCGCGATTAAAGCACGGAATTCGTAAGTTCTGAAGTCGTAGTGTCTACTCAACTGCACTCAATCACTAATTATACTTCTCAGTCTAGTCTTGGTAACAGGGTATTCGTGGGATAGAAATGGCGAATGAATGCTAAAGAAATTGGTCGCTTATGGATGTAACACAGACTGATAATCATATTCCTCTGGTCGAATTGTCAAATAGGGGCTTGAGAAAACGATGACTTGTTTTATTGAGGATTAGAACATTTATGTGAATGTTCGGCACCTATATAACTATAACTAATACTCAAATTGTAATTAATAATTATTTCTTGAATTGTATTTTTATTGATTTTTTATCTTTTAAAAAATTGTCCCAACATTTATTTTTTAGAAAGTTTAAAATTCTGCTTTGCAATTCTTGCAATTTATTTTTACAAAAAACACTGTGCAGGGCTGATTTTCTGATTAATCGAAGCCTAAAAGTCGATTTCAGTATAAAGTTGGCTGGTAAGAATCGACTACAAAACAATCATTTTTTGACAAAGAGAATCAATTTTCGATTATAATCGAAATTGATTTACCAGTCACTAATTTCAATTTTAATTTGATAAAAAATATAAAAAGGATTTATATTTTTCTAACAAATTCAACCTAAAATGTATTATTGTAAATAAATAAATTTAGATAAAAATTATCAATATGTAAATAATGTGTGTTGTGTTATTAATTTGATACACACATTTTTCCACAAAACACCAAAAATTAGTAGATGCTAAAGGATACTCCACATTAAAGATATAAAATGAGTTAAAACATACATCTAAAGCTCGACAAAAATCAGTAAATTCTATTAACACAATATCAAGATACACAAAAAATTGTGAAACATTTAAACTTTTATGGTCTTGCAAGACACATAATTTTTATTAAAGAAAAAATGGCCTATCAGCATGTGTTTATTTGACTTTCAAAGGATTGTAATGTTTATACTATAAAAATAGTGTTTTTGAATGTTTTAGTTACATTTTGGTTGTTGACAAGTAATTTAATACAGTTTTAGTTAGTTTACCATTTTTTTGCATGCACATTTTTTTTTACAATATTTATTTGCTATTTCACAGTTGTAACGTTTGAAAATGATCTTTCTAAGCACAAAACTCCACTTTTTGATCTCCTGATTTATAAGGTATTATAAATTTAATATATTGTCTAATTTTTACCAAAAATTATATCTTTTAAACCTTTAATTTTCGAAAAACAAAAAGGGTTATCTGAACATTTTATAACACACATTAATAGTATGAAGCATGGACGCTTATAAGGACGTATAAAGCAACAAAAACATTTTACAGCAGACGATAAAAACTTTATAAAATCATAAAACTTAATCGTTTTCTCTGGGCTCATATCCATATATCTTTATAGAACAATGGTAAAAATTAACAAAAATACTTTATATTAATCACGATTTCATTAAGATTCGAACCAAGTGAACTGTATATATGTAGAATTTGAAAAGCGTTTTGTTGAACACTTTAGATACTTCTGCTTTTCTCTCCAATTTAAAACACAGTTCACTCTAAATTCATTATAATATTTATTCATACACTAATTATCTATTTTACAATATTTACACATTTTTAATACTTAAAAATAACATTAGCAAGATAAGAAAATAATTTTATTAGTTGTTAAACGTTCGCCACAATAACTCAAAACTCTCTCCCCCTTTTGTCCGTAACGTCGGTCTTTTATATCACTGTCCCTATTCCGTCATGTTCCTTTCGTCCTAAACCCAACCTACTAAAAGTCAATCCCTAACTTGTCAATCTAGGTGATCTCCTCCTACCTTTCCCCTCATTTCCTACATTCGGCCCTCCTGACCTTACATTCGACCCGAATGTAGAACCCCACGGCTTCATGTACTCAGCGACAGATGTGCACCTACTGGAACCTTCAAATTCACCAACCTTCTCGACCTCGTAACGTCCGTGATTCAGTTTCTTGATGACCTTATATGGACCTAAGAATTTAGGTTTGAGCTTTAAGCCGGTACCGAACTGTGTGCGCTTAATGGCGACCAGATCATTGACATTATACTGCCTCTCTAAGACACGATTCTTGTCGTAATTTCGCTTATTCTCCTGCTGTATTCTTTGGATGTTCTCCCTAGCTTCTTCTCGTAAAATATCACGTTCTTGTTCCAATTCATAGACCGCTATTTCTTCTAGAGCTGCTCGAATATCAGGATTTTCTTTAATTCTCATATTTAAGCCAGTTAATATTCTAAATGGAGTGTTTCCTGTACTTCTCGACGTTGTGTTATTTATAACTTGCTGTACACGATCAACATACCTGTACCAATTTTGAGGACGCTCGATACATAATTTAGTCAACATTGGCACAATAATTTTGTGGATCCTCTCAACCTGACCATTTCCTCTAGGTACTCCCGTTGCTATTAGTAAGTGTTGTATACCTTCTTCTTCGCAATATTCCTTAAACATATTTGATGTGAATGCTGTGCCCCGATCTGTAATCATCCTGAATGGATTTCCAAATATCACAGACTGCTTCCGAAGACGATCAACAACCTCTTGAGTTCCCGTACTTTTTGTTGGATACAGCCAAACAAATTTGGAAAAAGCATCTACCACCACTAAAATATGATTATACTGCTTATGAGTTGTCTCCATTGGCCCAACATGATCCAAGTGATACGTCATCAACGGTTTATCTGTTTTATCTATAGGGTTGAGAAATCCTTCTTGACGTCCCGCTTTAGTATTAGCCATAATACATTCTATACAGCTTTTAACTATATTCTCACACTTTTTACTCAAATTAGGAATATAAAAAGTTCTCTCTACCAGATCTTGAGTCTTCCGTGCTGCAAAATGCCCTTGTCGATGCGCCATTTCTATAATCTCTTTCTCCATATTTGCTGGTATCACTGTGTTAGTATACAATATTTTGCCGAATATTGTAGTAATCAAAGTATTTTAATGAATACTTTTTATTTCACTGGCTCAGTGAGATCATCCCGGTTGAGCCCCCAATTGTAAAATTTGAAAAGCGTTTTGTTGAACACTTTAGATACTTCTGCTTTTCTCTCCAATTTAAAACACAGTTCACTCTAAATTCATTATAATATTTATTTATACACTAATTATCTATTTTACAATATTTACACATTTTTAATACTTAAAAATAACATTAGCAAGATAAGAAAATAATTTTATTAGTTGTTAAACGTTCGCCACAATAACTCAAAACACTCTCCCCCTTTTGTCCGTAACGTCGGTCTTTTATATCACTGTCCCTATTCCGTCATGTTCCTTTCGTCCTAAACCCAACCTACTAAAAGTCAATCCCTAACTTGTCAATCTAGGTGATCTCCTCCTACCTTTCCCCTCATTTCCTACATATATGCATAAATCAGTGTCCTTGCCTTCCGAAAATAGTTTTAAAGCTCATAAGATCCATATAAATGCTAACATAGCAATAATATTTGACACAAATAAGTTTTATATGAGAAGAAAACCTAACGCAAAGTTTTAATACGGTCGATTCATAATTGATCATATCTTCCACATGAAACCTACTGTCAAGCACTTAATAAATTCCATAAAAATCACAATAATATTATATGTACATGTGTTTTACAGAAATAAAAGTTATACCATTAAATCTTATATGAACAGTTATCGGCCTGTTCATATAAGATTTGGTCGCAGGTCCATGGAAGACCTTCTCCGAAAATATTAAAAATGCAAGGTATAGGGTATCAAATGATCGGATTTGATTGAATACTTTTTGCTTACTTATTTTTTTTAATAAATTTGCTGAAATTATTACCAAAATGACATCAAAAGATCATGTTATTGTATTATTTAAATGATGGATATATGCCCTTTTACTTGTTCTTAGTTTGATGCATTAAAACTCCCAAGATAATACAATATTTGGCAATATAAGTAAATATTGCATACATTTTATATATTTTATTTCTATTCCGAGTTTATGTTTCATTTGAATAATGGATAGTATTCGTTTTATTCAAAAGCACCTAAAAATCCAAGAAAAAAAAAAATAGTATGAAATAATAAAAATTTCATAAAATCGTGCCTTTAATTATTTTTATATAAATAGGTGTAAGTTGGTTACTAAATCAATATTATGAAAAAAATTTTGAAAAAGTAAGTTTATACGACCTTATACGTGTCCATGCTTCATATATTAATAAAAAAAACATAACTTCGCGAATAATGATCTTAAAAGATTTATTTCTATGTGTGAAGTTTAGTAGACTTTTTATTATTCTTGAAAATGAGAGAAAGAAACATTTTTGATGCTTTCCTGAATAATTGGTGTTTTGCAGATAGCCCTTTTTGAATATAATTATATATTTTAAAAATATCAACAAAATGTTTTTATTTACCCATTTATTTGTTTAAAAATGAGTAGAAATAAATATTGGAAGCAAAGTAATATATATTTAATTTTAAAATTAAAATGTTTTATATATGTTTATCAACATTTGAAATACAATGTTTTGATTGCATTTATACAATTATTATTATTATTACTACTATTATTATTATTATTATTATTATTATTATTATTATTATATACGGTGGGCTTAGCACACTGCGACTCAGTGATGACGACTTAGCTCTTTTTGGGTGAGATTTAGCCCGCTTTTAGAAGTCTAAAACGCGAAAGTAAAAAAACGCGCAAATCTAGCAGTTTTGACAATTTTCGTTTAGCCCTTTCAGCTCCTTTTTACTTTTTTAAATATGATAAAAATTTTTGCCAGTTACGAACATTTTTTGTTTGAGTAACTTTTTTAATGGGGTAATATTAACTTTGCTCTGTTTTTATTTTTTTTTACTGTTTATTCTTGATTTCAAATATTTTTTCGAATAACATTAAAAGTTCAGTACCAATTTTTAAAATGTTCTTAACAAATTTTTAAGAAATTTATTTTTTGGAAAACTATCTTCAAGAAATAAAATTGTTTGAATGGAAATGTATTAAAAATGTTGGATTAAGGTTCATAAAATAAAAACACAGATTAATTTACTCAGTCTGCTATTAATATTTTAAGATGCAGCATGTACGAAATATTGATTGTTTATATTTTTATTTTAAATTATTAATTGTAGCCCTTGTTTAAGCTTTTTCACAAAATATGCCTTGATTGTGTCAGAAAACCATTGTGTTTTTAATTTATCCTTTTCTAGTTCTTTTTTCAAACATTTCTGCGAGTTTATGTTCGCAAGAGTTGGCAACACTACTGCGGCTAGTGGTTTTTTTTTCCCGATCTTTTTTACTCGGAATTGATTTTTAAATTTCCCGGCATATTTATAATATTTATAAAATAATTCTGTTAAATGAAGGTTAAAAAACATTAAAATAATGTAATTTATAATTTAAAAAATTTATATTTTAAACTAATTCTATATAACATCTAAGTAAAAATGTGTGAACGACTCAGAAACTATTAAATACGTTTAAAAATATTTCAACTCGCAACAAAATTAAATAAAATAAATAAAAACAAGTGCAAAAATACATTAGGTGCAAAATTAACTATACATTGGCTAAACAATATGCACATTCGTTACTTGTATGACTGTCGTGTTGTGTTCACCAATTTTATTGAGAACCGTGGCACAGTCTTTATTTAATCACCAGAGAGTTGCTTGGTTACTCAGACGCTTCAGCACTCTCATTAGGCACTCTTTAGCACATATAATGTTTATGTTTAGGGCTTACTGCATCTGTTCCGATATCGTTACATACTCTCAGCCAGTCAACGTAATGATCAGATCGAGCGTAGCCATATGTACGGAAAGTTATTAAGTTTTTCGAATAGTTCATCTATCGCCTCTCATGTGGACTATTAGGACAGCCTCTAGTTGCCCTAATAGTCTTCGATGAACTGCGCAGCTTCAACTTAACAACCCTAGAAGCGAGCATTACCCTTGTACAATTTTTAATAACAGAAAGAAATTATTTCCTATATAGAGTATAATCAATTGCATCACAGGAACTATTATAGGAAGCTTTCTGAATGCCAATAAAGGCACATGGAGCTATTTGATTTGCTCTCAGGGCTTTCTCAATTAATGTTTTTACGTAATGAATTGCGGTCACCGTAGATTTGACCGCCTGGTAGGCAAATTGTGGGTGATGAATTGGATACATCATAAGAAAAGTTTCACTAATATAGCAGCCCAATAGTAATTCCATTGCTTTCAGGAAAAAAGAGCTAAAGCTTATGGACCTATAGAATTTTGGCAATTATTCAGATTTATAGCTGGGAGACTATTATATCACACCTTTTTTGAAAGCAGCATTAATTAGCTATATCAGGTCCTCGAGAGTTTAACAAACAAAATTATACAATTCATTTTAATAAACATATTTATACTCACATTTACGCATTTTCTATAAATTTAAATGAGATTATACTGGCATAATAGTGGTAATTTTACATGCATTTTTTACAGTGTATATCATCATTTTCTCAAAAGGATGATTTACATTGTGCACTGAAACACTTATATTAAGCCTAAAGACAAAGGTTTATTAACTATGGGCCTGTTTGAAACGATAGAAAATTTACATTTAGTTTTACAACATTATCGTTTAACATTTTAAGTAAAGCGCCAATAAACAATAACTCCGACGTCTATTTTACTATTATTTCTATTATTTGTTATTTGGGAATAAAAACAAGGATCTAGTGTGCGGCCATACATACCTAGTTATAGAAAAACACTTGTTTATCACACTATGTAATTCCGTTCCTTCGTGTTTCATCTAATAACGTACATTGGGACCCAAATTTGCTGATTTTATTGGCAATAGTGGACTTGAAAGATCGATGATGCACACCATTGTAGTGCTATAAAGTGTGATCAAAAATTTGACCTTCCGAATAAACCACATATAGCGTAGTTTCGGTCAACATTTATTTGAATAAAATTATCTTTAAGAAGTAAATACCAGAGAATGTTCTTTCGGATCATAATAAAGATTCCGACATCCAACTCCAGTTTAAAATTTAAAAAAATGTCTACGCGAACCAAAAAAATGAATATTTTTAATATTTTTTCATTGATTTAGTTAATTTAAAAAAAAATCACTGAATTGAATTTGAAAAGAATTTAGTCAAATTGAATAAAATTTTAAGTATATAGATAGTACTTTTTTATCTTAATAGTCAAATTAAAAAATCATAGAAACCACACTTTATTTGTCTGAAAGCTTTGGTCCTCCTCAATAACAAAAACTCAATTTAATCAAATTTCCATTCGTCTGGTTCGATTTATATAAAACTTCAAGCTATCATTGTAGTATTTACGTTAATCCTACAAATTTTCAGGAACGGAGCATTCTCCAAATATATGTTTTATAAAAATTTGACTTTTGGAGAAATTTAAATTTTTATTTCTCTAGCAAAACTTTTGTTAGTTAAAATAAACTAACGAAATGTTTGGTAAAAGTCAACTTGAGTAGTAGAAATAAAAAAGTTTAAAGTAATTGAATATTTATGTAAAGGGAATCCCACAATGCCTAAAAAGGTCAAAAATAACAAAAATAGGATTTTTAATCCTAAATTCCATATTTATTGTAAATCTGGTAAAAGACGTTTACAACAATTACTACACATTAGGATTTCTGAAACTGCGTTACGTTCGTTAATCCTAATATACGAGATATAATATAAAAATTTTGATATAAATTAACTGTAATTCAGAATGATTTTTAATACATTTGGCTGCTTGGATTTATGTATTGATTTAAAATCATCACCGCAACCATATTTAGAAAAATTTAAATTTTTTTTTAAATTTTTAAATACTGGTCCTAAACGTTCCGTTTTTGTTGTAAAAGTTCTCAAGATATACGCTATTTAATAATTTTGTTGTATGAGGGCACCATTTCTCCTGGTCCTACCGATTCTATTTTCGTCCCTAATTATGAAAGTTGATGAGAAAATTATTCCCACAAAATTGTAAGACTTTTGCTGTAATTCTTCTTAAGATATTTAATATTTTCGTTATATGGGGATACTATTCCCCCTGGCCCTACTTTCATCTAAATTATAAAGGATGTTCAGGAAGATTTATATATATATATATATATATATATATAATATATATATATATGTATATATATATATATATAATGGGATATTAGTCGTATTGAGATAAAAACTCATCTCATTCCAACACTGGGGGATATGTAACACTACTTTTTATTATAAAACGCAATTTTCTTTTAACATAAAACAAAAATTATCTCTCACCGGGGATACAAAACCACCTTTTAATGAAAAACTTGTCTTTTAAAAGCCTATTTTATATGGCAAACACATAAAATGATCTGGCTTAATTAAAAAATCTGGCTTAATTAAAAAAACACATTCACACAACAAGTTAAACAAAATAAAAGATAAACATCTACTTTACCTTGATTCCATAGAAAAGGTTAATAAAAATTTACAGTAAAAAATAATTAAAGAAAACTAAAAGGAAATAGAAGAAATATAAGTATAATACAGATAAATGTGTTACTAATACCGCAACAAATTGTTGGTAATTTTTTCAAAGAAAAAAAAAAACAAAATAATAATAATTGTTATTTTTTCTATACGAGAAAATTATGTTTTGAAACGGGCAAATCGATTGGTATTGATTTTAAGACTTATAAATGGTTTAGATAATTTATGTGCACGCTCGCATATTTATTGTTAAGTTCAGATATTCGTAGCTAAACTAAACTTCAGTATCAAAACCTCTAATCAATTTCCGCTTAAGATTGCGGAATATCATTTTGTATTTTTTTTTTTTATTAAGTATGATTTTGTTTTATTATTTTATTTTATAGTAGTTTGTTAATGTTTTGTATGCATTATAGCGGCTATTTATTGTGTTTGCTCTACTATTTTGTTGTATGCAGAAAGCTGATGCACAGTGGTTCCAAAACGCTTTTTTTGGAAATAATTTTGTAACTTGTGATTCGTTAAAGATCTCTGAATAAAATTTCAGATATTTTCGAGTTGATTTGGAAGAGCGTATTATCCTAGCGGTCACGGCGGTAGAAGGTGGACCTCAAAAGTTGGTCATCTCGGTATGTCATTTTCTTAAAAAATCGTCAAAATTTCATTTATGATTTTTTTTGTGCAGAAATTTTAAACATGGATAGTCCTTGTAAATTTCCATAAAAAAATACCCATACATGTGCAGGCTATCTTTTTTTGTTTTAAGAGAAATTTGAGACTAAATAAATGTTTCATTCATTTTTGACCGAGTTTTTAAATTCTTTTAAACTTAGCGGGTTTAATTTGGATCCTAAAATTTTTCTAAAATATCCACTATATTCCTTATAAATTTCTAAATAATATTGCTGCAAGAATCATAAATATACGGATCCAAAAAAAAGTTATATTAGTCAGAATTAGAAACTTAAAAAAGTCCACATTTTTGGGTTTTTCTCCAACAAGGTGGTTATATATTTTTTAATTATATTTTTAAATTATATTAATTAAATTCCTCCATATACTGAAAAAACACACAAAAAGTATTTTCCGACGGATTTTTTTTTATAACGGACACGGTGACGATTTCAGTGAAAAAAGTAAATTTTTAAAACATGTTTTTCTCGGATTGATATTTTGAGCATTTTGGGTACAAAAAATTGCGAGTTTATTAACATTATTTTTCACAAGAAATTTTTCAAATCATTTTGGGTCGTTTTTCAATGAGTCTGAAGAAATTTTAATTTAATGTATTTTATGAAACTTGTAACATGTCTGCATTTTTCATACAAAAATATGAAAAATTGTCAAAGGATGGAAGGCTTGTTGTTATTTTATATTAATTTTTTCAAACCTGACCCGAAACCCGTAAAATTGAAATCAAATTTAAACGAACAAAGATATCCTATTGAAACTTTTACATAATGTGGATGAACTTGTCCCAGAATTAAGGAATTTAATAAATCACACTTTATTGTACTAAAATTCTCAAAATTTCAATCCGGGAAAAATATCTTTAAAAATTGACTTCTTTCATTGAAATCGTCACCATGTCGTTATAAAATTCATATTTTTTTTAATTCTAGCTTTGCGATTTGAGAATTTTACAAAAAAAAAAAAAAAAAAAAAATAAAAAAAAAGAATGTAGAAAATTGACAAATTTTGGATAGAGCTTGTGAGAAGACAGTTTAGCCAAGCGTCATCGGGTTTGCCTTACACATTTTCTTTAAAATTTCAATTGAAAGCATTTAAAAAAATATATTGAACAGAACAAAAAAAAAAAAAAAAAAAAAGATAATAATAATAAAAAAATATTAACACCTTTTTGGAAAAAAACGAAAAATGTGGATTTTTTTAGTATTTTTTTTATCAGACCCATATATTATTTGATTCTTGCAGTAATATTATTTAGAATTTCATAAGAATCGCTAGATTTCTTAGTTTAGAAAATTTTAGCATTCAAATTAAGTCCGCAAGTTTAACGGAATATAAAAAGTGAGGTCAAAAATGAGGCATAAATTTATTTCTTTTTAAGTATCTCTTAAAATAAAAGAGATAACTGCACATATACGGGGACTATCTATGTTTAAAATGATGACTAACTTTGAAGGTCCACCCACCATTCCCCTGACCTGAAAGTGTACTGTGATCCTCGAAATATGTTAGCTCTGCCTATGTCAAATTTTATTCAGATATCTTTAACGGATCACAAGTTACAGAATTATTTCCAAAAAGCGTTTTGGAACCACTGTGTGATATTAATATTTTTGTTATAGTTTTTATTGCTGCTACTTATTGGTTTTAATATAATTTGCCGTTTAATGTTTTGTTTTTTTTCAATGTCATTTTTGTTTTACATTTTCAAACATTTAACAGTATTGTTGAGCTAATGACAGACTGACCAAATTCTGATTGATTGTTAAGCAAATACATATCTATATGTTTAGAAGGTAATTAAGAGTTAAAATTGGCCATCGAGTTGTTATCAATGCCAAAATGTCTATTAATATTAAAATATACTTTATTTAGTTTATGCTATATTTAGTGGATTATATAATAATTTATTTCTATTAAAAAATTTGTTTACATAATAAATAATCAATTAAAAGAAGTAATCTCTCCTTATAAAATCTTTGGGTAATGATTTTATTTAAAAAATCTTAGGGAAATCTGTGAAAAAAAATAAATTTTCTGGAATACATAGTTATTTGAACATATTCCTACACTGCCAACATTTCCTATCCAAATTTGAACTAAAGCGACACTTCATGTAGTTAATAATGATAATGATATTTAATTAATGATATCATTTTCTTATCGAAGAAGAGTCACCGTTCGGGAAGAAATGTGCCGTAGTTCTAATACTTTTTAGATGACACTATTTAGTGCACTCCTTGGGTGTCGCAATTCTATCGTTTAGAAGTGTAGAAAAGTATATCAAGAAATTATCGATATATAATCGCTTGTGTATAATAAATGCAGTTGGAATATTTCTAGTAACTATTTTTAATTATAATTAAGCTAAATATTTACCTTATATTCAAACACACTATAATAGCTTACTATAATTTGAATTTAAATAAATTAAATATCACTAATTAAAAATTAACAATTCTTTTATATTAATATATTTTTTATTCTATACTTAAACAACAACCTTCTTTTTCTTTGCTCTGGAATGTAAACAATCGCCCAAGTCAAGTTTTTAGATCAAAATACGATACTAATGAATTTTGCTGTAGTAAATTTACGTACTTTGTTGTAGTAAATTTACGTATTTTCCACTTTTGAACATCCAGGAGTGTCAAAAAAGATACTTGTTAGTGGATGGATGAAAAAACTCTTTTCCAAATGCTGACAGGGTAGTTATTTACATAAATGCATATTCAGACAAACATACATACATACTTACATATATACATACATACATACATAAATAAATACATACATAGATAGATACATAGTTACATAAATACATACATATGATAAAAAAATTACAAAAGTAAAAAAATAAATTGTAAACAATAACAATCAGCTAACAACAACTTTACACAATATTGAACAATAATAAAAAATAAAACAATACACTGTAATTGGCTTTATGTTGTTTTGTTGTAATTGTTGTATTTTATTTATTATGTATTTAGTTTATTAATGTTTTTTATCTGTGGTTTGTTATGCTACCATTATTCTTCTTTAATAATCGTATGAGTACGAAAATAACATTATAAATTGGATTATAGTTTAAGTCAATTTTTGCAATGATAATTACACCTATATACACTCAATTGTATCTATGTATATTTGACAATGTAAATATAATAGCTTACATATGTGTACGTGTGTTCATATGGGACTACTCAACACGTTTATAAATCTTTTGGATTAATAATGATACAGTTGCAGTTTTTATGATGTATTGTATACGTAGTAAAAGCTCCAGTAACCCAGCACATACAAAAGATTATAATATATATATATATATATATATATATATATTTATATATATATTAATCTTTAAATTTTCATAAAAATAATGATTGAAAAATGCTGAAAACTATAATTTCATTGCACTACCATCAATTAATACCAATATGCATAAATTTAAAGTAATTTTAACTACAAAGGATATTCATGATATTAAAAAAACCCTCTTTCTACATTCTTTTTAAGAATTTAGGAATATTTTAGAATAACATTATGATGATAGTACTGAAATAATATCGATGTGTAGTTCTAATACACAATATTGAAATAGAGCAGTAAATATTTGATATTACTCGAATAAACACATGTGGCCACATACGGCCACCAATCGTCGATTTAATGATATTAATATGGTAACGGGAAATCCTTCTAACATACCACAAATTATTTACTAAAATAAAAACTAGCAACTTTACTTTTGGAAGCAGGTCATTTATTATTTTAATGAGTACTGTTTAGTGGAAATAAGATCCTATTACGACAACTTGTTTTAACTTGACTCTAAACGCATATATTTCGAATTTAGACTGTCTTGATAGACATATTTCCTTAAATATTAATCTCCAATACTAGAAAAGTGCAACAGTCCAATAACCACGAAGGATGAAATTTTAATTATTTGACATAGGAAGAGTGTCAAAATAGGTGTAATTCCTAATTGTCTTTCCCTGTGTTTGGTTTGTTCCAAAATCAAAATCAAGGTATATTTGAACATTATTGAGTTATTGGGCATTAAACAATACCGTACCATTGCAAAGAAAAAAAAATATATATATATATTTAGCTCTTGATTTCGGTCTAAATACAATTACTATATTAATACAATTATGAATTATCAAATTAAGCCAAATTGTAATGAATATTTGCTCGCTTTTTTATAGAGAATTTTTGCAAGATTTCAAACTAATAAAAAATGAATAATAATTCGAAAAATATTAATCTCTATGGATAATTTTCTAAAATAATGAAAAAAAAAAAAATATAGCAAAATGTAAAAGGTGTGAATATTTACTAATATTTATATTATCTGTATATTTCATATATTTTAGTCTATATGAAAGAATTGCAAATCAATACTATAGTTTCCAAACTTTTCCAATAACGTTTTTTTTTTTTATCAAAATTTAAAAAATAATGTTTATTTGTTTAGAGTTGTACTTTTTGCGCCCACTCAAATTTACAACTGCTTTTGTAAGCATTTATTAATTTTCCTTACGTACAAAAATATTCGAAAAAAAATCGTATACAACAAGAGTCTATGGCCACAGATAATAAAATCACAACAGTATTGTTACATCGGGTTACGCTATAAGCAAAATATATGCGAACAAATATTAAATAGCGTTGCATTTTTATGCTCGATACTGTATATATATCGTATATATGTATATCAAAAATAAGACAAAATTCTGTTTGTAAAAGATGTTTATTTTAAAAGTTAATTCTCACATTGAGATCAAACTATTGTGTATGCTGGGAGTAATTAACATTTCTCTAAGTAGTTGTTGTTAGCGTTGTTATTGCAAATACTTAGCTGTAAATTTTTACATAAGTAATTTGTTGTTAATAGATGTGACCAGTATGCTCTCATCCGCATGTCCGTCTCATGTTAACTTGAATTCACTGTAATTAACTACACGTTAAATATCCAGATATAAATAAAATGTATACTAATGAATTTGAAATATTGAATTATGAATATATATATATATATATATATATATATATATATATATATATATATATATATATATATAATACTGTGCAGAAGAAAAGCAAAATAAACCTACTTTAACTTTATGAAGCAAAAATTCAACACTTCAAATGGTTTAAAAAATTTTTCTTTTTGATGGTGGGTATACAAACATGAATGGCTCTAAGAAGTGAATTTTTTACAGTGTAATTTCTAAAGAAGCTAACGTATCCCGTGATCAAAAAAAGTTTCCAAATTTCATTTTAAAGTCAATGTGGTGCGATAAAATGTTAATTGGGAAAAATGTTATAACTCTTTAAAATCCATCTAAAATTTTGCATACTTTATATTAGCATTTTTTACATTTTATGTAAAATTATATTTGTAATAAGTACATCTATTCTGTTTTAGTTAAGCGAAAAATAGTTTTCAACAAATTAATTGCATGAAAAGTATTCATGATCTGAGATCGCGGTGGCTTTAATATTTCATAAATCGTCGAGGCATACCCAAGGCGATAATTGGAATCACTGAAAATGTATACCAATCTGTAGGTATTAATATCGCTTATATCAAAATAATTACGCTTTTGAATTTAGTAAAACTTTTAACAACTTTGGGTGTGTATTTTTGTCATTGATTTTTTTTAGTTCTATAAATAAAATTTGCAGTGAATTAAATGCACTTAAAAAAGTTTCAAAAATCTATGTACATTCTATATTCGATATTCTAAAGGTAGGTTAATTTAGAATTATGGTCCCGATTTTATTCACTATTATGAAATGTATATATCATCCTTTAATTTTGATTTTGTATTCATTTGTGTAGGCATTTAATTTTGATATCGGTCTTAAAATGGAATTTTTTAAAGTTTTTCAAAATTTTTGATTTTTAACTACCATAACATAAACGATAATTTCTTGTCCATTAATGTCATTTAAAAAATAGTTTGGTTGTCAGATATTAAAAATATATCAAAAAGTGTTATAAAATTAAAAAATAAAAAATCTATGCATACTTTTTTGATTAATTTTTTTATTTTTTAAATGTTAAGAAATCACAATGATCGCTGTCATCTTCGATGGCATCAACCATATTGTATCACTTTTAGTTTGTATTTTAGTCATATTGATGATACACATGTAGTAATTTTTTATAGTAGAATAGATTTTTTGCAATTTATTTATTTTTTTTTTTTTGTTTTGTTAACTTTTTATCTTAAACTTCCATAATACTGACGCCGTTCGCGAAGTCATTCACGCGAACAAATTTGTGTTTCATTAAAGCCAGTTAATACTTGAACAAAATAGCGTTAATGTTTCATTAATATTTTTTTTTAACCGCAAAAATAAACCAATCTGAAGAAATCCTCACTTTTACTTTATATACAGTATGATGTAAATTGAAAAAGTAAAACAATTCTTAGGTTTACCCAAATTTTGTTGCTTTTGTTCGGCACAGTACTGTATAAATAAATAAATATAAAAATTTGCTTTAACTTAAAATGTGTATAGAAAGCATTTACAATTCGTTTTTGCCAATGGTTTCAAACACATTTTCTATTACATTACAACGCAAATGTTCAATAATTATCTCAAAAATATAACACATCACATTTGATTAAAATTTCCATATATAAATGCCGAAAAGTACATGAAAATAATGTTTTTTTTAATTACAGAAATAGGGAGAAAACAAAAAAGCAATCATTGGACATACTTCAAATCAAATTATATTAACACATCAAATATGATTTACTAATGAATGAATGAATTAATTGAGTGAACAGTTTGAAGTTAATATCAAAAGATACCTACAACGTTTGGTAATTAAAATAATGTTTGTTTATAGTAAATTTATTTATGTACAAAGTAGAAATGAAAGGGTGTAAATTAACTAGAGTAGAGGCTACAATTGCAGAAATATTTGAGATAAAAAATGTGAAGGTTTTTATATTTTTTATTTTGAAGATAAGGAAATTAAAGGCAATTTTTAAGTTCAATTTACACAACTTTTTTAAACACAATCATTGGGCCATTGTTTTGAGCATTTTCATAATTATTTCGGTTATATAAACCAAATTTTTTATATGAAAATTCTACAAAATTATGTTTTTTGTAATCCCATTTTTAACAATATCGAAAAAAGCTATATTTTAAATGATTTAACAATTCTGTTGAGCAATAAATATTTATTTTCATATTTATAATCTTTTCTCATTCATATTTTTTTCTTAGCAACAGTACTAAACATGTGCAAACAAATAACACAATTTAACACAAAACAAAAATCGTAGAAAAAACAAATTGTGGCAACAAAACATGCAACAATCTAACTATTACTGACTCTACTACATAAGTACTAACTAGTATTTACACTAAAACTAAAATGGTTGTTATTAATTCAAATTTTCTGTTAAAACAAAACTTATAATTTGTTGTTTTTAATTTCTAGGAATTACAAAGAGGAGTTTCTTTGACTTTATTTTTTCGTCGTAGTTTAGCTTTTTGCATTAGTTTTATTTTTTTGTTTAATTTTCTATAAATTCCAGTTATAGTTAAATCAAGTAACTGTTGGCAGTTGTTGTTTTTGGTGGTAGTTAAAGTTGATCAGTGAAAGATCATTGATCGTTAATATAAATGTTGCTTTGTTTTATTTTGTCATAATTGGAAAGTTGTTGGCAGTTTTTTTTGTTGCTGCTGCTCGTAATTTTATATAAATAAAAAGTTTAAGCTTTTGTTTAAATTTTTATATTTCTTTCATAGAGATTATTGATTTTTTTTTTAGATTTGGTTAGAGCCACCTGCTCTAATATTGTACGCTGTAATTAATCTAGTTGTCTCTTCTGTTATTTGTGTAAGCATTTGCCATTGGACTGGATTCTGTTGCAGATATTTTTAAGTGGCAGAAAATTTTAATCATTGGCATTAGACGAAATTATTCGTTATGATAAATATTAAACAAAATATTATTGTTGATTTTTGTAGGAGATGGTATTAATTTAAAAGATAAATATAACTGCATTTTGCAGTAGGGTACATATCTTAAAATCGAATTGTCAAACATTATTTATAAAGTGCCAAAAATTATAATTTAAATTATCTCCATATTATACATACATAATTTTTTTAATAATATAAAAAATCTAAAATGATCAAAATGCTACATTTTCTCCTTTATAAGTTTATAAATTATATGTTACTAATAAAATCACTCATAGCATAGATTAATAAGTAGATATTTATGTGAGAGAAAAAAAACCTAATTCAATTGTCAAAAACCTAATTCATGCAACAATAAAATACATGCAGTCACATTTTGTTTTTGTGTTTTGAAAAAAATTAGTAATTTTTTTGAAAACTTAGTTCGAAATGCTTCACACATAAACTTCTAGTTGTATTCTAAGATTCATACTTATTTCTTTTTTTTAAATTCGAGCATAAATTTAAAATTAGGTTTAAATCAATTTTAATTTAAATTAATTTAAACTAAAGTCAATATTCCATATTTCAAAAAATTCATTAAAATTTTTTTCTAAAATAATTTTTAGATGTAAAAAACTCGCTTACTGAAAAAGTGTGTAAATAGGAGATAGTAAAAAATAAGTTTTAATAGATCTAAAATGAGATAAAATAAAATGAGATATAAAAATCAAATCGTGTTAATAAAAATGATCAAGAATTTAAAAAGTTTATATGTTTTCATGGCCATAATTTTAATATTTTTATCACGGTGAAGTATACAAACTAATAACGTTTTGAAGTTAAAAAAAAAAATACTAAAAAAATTCAATATATATATAGTTCAGCATTGTCATGGCAAACATGTACATAAATCATATATAAAAGTTTTTTATGGTCACTGGAATTTATATACCTTATTCTGACCCAATTCTAGAATAAGATAGAAAACAATAATATTAGTGGTTGTGAGAAACATAATTTAAGTTTACTACAAAAATAATTTGGTTACCGAAACAGATATTTTATTACTACAACCATGATGTGTAAAAGTACGAGTTAGAATGAGGATAGGTTGAACAAAATAAATGAAATAACTTAGTTTTCCCAAAACGTTATAAAATGTATTATTTATTTAATTTACATAAATTTGAAGTATATTATTTTTAGGGTGAGGGTTTGATTTTTACAATTTAATGTATCTAGTTTTTGCTGGGATTTAGGGTAACGCTTATTACACTTTGTGCAACATAAGTTAAAATACGCTTATTTATAATTCACAAAAAACTTCCTTATACACATATTTTTTTCTCTGCGTGCAGATAATATTTATCACATAATTTCGAGATCCTGTTTCAATGAGAGAATGCACCACAGTGAGAGAAGGCACCAGTTCACAGTGCGAAATTTTTGCAGTTTTTAGATCATAAAACTGTAACTTTGATTATAAATGAACACAATTTGATATCAACAATATTGTTCAATAAGAAGTAAATCAATTGGCAGTTTGTTCGATAATCTTTTATTGAATTGAATGTTTTATTTAAGTTATTGCTAAAGATAATTAAACAATTTAAGAATTTTAGAAGCATTAGGGTTGCAAAATTGTAGCTAGTTCGGACGGACATAATAAAATCATCTTATCATTTTAATGGTTTATAATAAATGATATGTTGTTTGGTATTATATTATTCGGCCCCCTATCAAATTTCGTGATAATAACTTAATTGATTCTTGCAAAATTAGAAACAAATCCGATGTCACAAATTAGAAATTTAAATACATATTTTGTTATAATATTTTGTTATTAATAACTCTAATCGAATAATCACTACAAACATTTTTCATCATATGGCATTTTTTAAATAAATTTTCATCTTTCCATTTGGTCGTTATGAACTTTTATTATGGTATTTTTACTTACCACCTGACCACAGATAGCCGCAGATAAAATTGTATACAAAATAAATTAAACTTTTTTATATTAACTTAATCGCAGAGGTAAAGGTAGCAAATTTTAAACAATTTAAAAACACCCTCTAAATTTTCAGTTATTCAGGAAAAACCCATTTCGAGTAATAATTTTTGTGGCCTTAATTGATTCTCTTTTCCTTTATATCAGATTTTTCATCCATCAAATTTTGATATTTTTAATTTACATTTGATAGGAGGTAGACGTTGCTATTTCAATACTCTCCCAAATATTTCGCTGTGTTGCTATTTAATAAAGATTTTTGTTCCGCATTATAAAATTTGAAAGTATTGAATAAGAATTGACAACATTTAAAGTGTACAAAATTTCATTGGTGTATAAGACCCCTCCTGTGAAGCATTCGCCCGCCATACTGGTAGCAGGCCTAGTTGTAAATTTTTCAATGTACATATAAATTGTCTATTGTGTACATAATTTAAGCAAAAAAAAAATAATTTGTAATTTTTGGATTCAATTCTATTAAATATATTGATTTTTGTGTGTTTTTTTTCAAATGCAATATTAAAATAAAATAAAATAAAAAACATCATTTATAGCCAAGCAGTGTTACTATTTTAGCATTTTCTTTCTGCTATATTTAGCAGAATGGTTTTTCAAATTATATATTTAGTTTGAAAAATTCTGCTAATTGATTTTTAGTGTAATCGACTTACTGAAATCAGATTTTAAGCATAATTTTCTATACATGAGAAGATAAATACTTACATTAAATTTCTTACTTAGCAAAACTTTGCGGTAAAAACCTTCATTAAATAATTTACTGAAAAACTTGATCAGATTTTGTCTAAAGGCAAGTTACTGTGTAACGTGTTATAGTTGTTAAAGATTTTTTAGATCTTGCTAGACCGATATTGATGAAACTTGGGACATCGACAAAGGAGGAGTTAAGCTTTCAGAATATTGTTGGCTGGATTAGCTAAATGAAGAATATACGGCGCTACAATGGGTCAAAGTTGACCATCTTGAGTGCGAAAAACATATTGGAGCTTGTAGCTTTTTAAATATGAATCAATTTTAAATATTTTTACATTTCTGGATTTTACTAAGGAAGATAAAGTAAAAATCATGTTTTACTTCAATTTAATTTCTCATTTTTGGCCTTGAATTTTTTGCCTTTTTGACCTATTACTTTTAAAATAAGAATTCTAAAATTTGTCAAAAAGAATAGTGTAGTTTTCCATATTTTTTTAAATTAAGAGCAGTCTTGGAAAATTTTTAACTTATATCAAGCGGTAATCAAAAATGATAATTTTTTTTTTTAAATGTGAAGTTTTTGAGTCTGTCAAAAACTTTGATTGATGGTTTTGGCACTTTTTCGAATTCATTTAGATAGAACAATATGTTTTTGAAGATCTTGCATAACATTTTGACAAGCTGCAGCTAAATTTAATCACACGAGCTAATTATCTGAAAAAATCCATATTTCCAATAATAAAAATGTTGGCTTTAAAAAACATACAGTAAAATTTTTATATATCTTAACTTCGTATTTTTGAATTTTTCTTAATTTACTTTATAACTTATTCAAAAATTATCCTGATACCATAAGTATTTCGTATTCGGATTTAAATTTACAAATTGTATTTTTTCTAGAATTGATTCCCATTGTTTTATATTATTTTAACAAGTCCTCTACAAATTTTAAGATGTTCTATATATAATTTTGAAGAAGACACGATATCCTTTGAAATGATACATAATATGACTATTTACTATTTGGAATATCTCGAAAACTTTGAAAATTGCCAAATTATGTTTTTTTTAAAGCCTTTTTGAAAGTGGTGCATTGCATTACCAAAAATGGAAAGAAACAGAGATTTCAGCATTCTTCTACCTTATATTCGCAGAAACTGTTTTTAATTTTTCGCTGAGAGTAGAAGATTTTTTTCTTTCAACATAATGCCTTTGTTTCACAGTTTTCTTAGCGAAGTAATATTGGGTAATTTCTATTTTGAACCGAAATCGTAGTAGTAGTACAATTTTAATAGATATTTTTATATTTTTGGTCGAACATTTTTCAAAAAATCATTTTATAACTTTTTCAAAGAGTTTTGATTTAGCAGATTCTAACATATTATTTTTGACAACACTGTAGGCATGCGATTCTTCCACCATCATTTGGCGAATTGGTTGGTGTAGTTTCGCCGTCTTTGGTCACTTAGGAAATTCATAATAAAAATGAACGCAACGGGGAAATAGTCAAGATAAAAACGAGAAAGAAATATATAGTCGGTCAAGACCGACCGTATGATAATCTACATCATTGTGTACGAGCATAAAATTCGGGAAGAGGACTTATATTGTACCTGTGCCCAATTTTACTAAATATAAAATAAAATATTCATGAGTCGATTGGTATACTTTAACGTGGGTGTTGGATAACTTTTTCTATGCGCTACAAACATTAGCACAAACGCATAATACCCCAACTACCTATGGTGGTGTAGGGTATAATGACTTAAATTAATTAACCAACATATCTAAGTCTTTAGTACAAAAGAAAGTTTATAGATATCATTTACGGTTATGAGAAAAGAGTACCTGAAAAAAAATGGGGAATGCTCCCTCTTCTACCATAATTTCTTTTTTTCAAAATTTCGCCTTTGATTTACATACATATTGTTGATTTTTCTTTAGATCAAAGCACGACATATCTTTTTAAAATCGCCTATAAACTTAAAAAGTTAGCAAACGTTCTCTGAAGTTAATTCAATACATTGTTTATGTACGAGTATTTTAAACAAAACATATATTATGTTATTTTTAAGTACATACATTTTAGGGCCAAAGGGAAAAATGTATGGAAAGTTTAAGTTAGTTGTCGCAGATAAAATCGTATACGTTTTACAATTTTTGTGAAATTTTAAAAAGTAGTTAAATTTTGACAACAAATGCGTATTTAAAAATTATATAGATTTTTGTAGAAAAAAAAAAAAAACATTTTAAGTACCGCATTTGTTTAATATTTTAAGATATTTTAATTCATAAAATCTAAGGTTTCTGACAAATATTTTATAAAATTTAAAAATTTTTTAAAAATTATTTATGATCAGTTTTAGAAAACGAACTGATCGAAAATTGCGCGAATATAAGAAATATTATATATTTATATGTTTTATTTTAAAATAATTGAAATCAGTCAATTTCTCCTAAACTTCATCCTGACTAATTATATGTACATATATATATATATATATATATATATATATATATATATATATATTTTTTTTTTTTTTTTGAAAATTTATAAATTTTTGAGTTTTACGTTTTTTGAAAAGTGGTTAGTTTTCATCAGAAACATACTTTCTGTTGGAAATTAGTGTTCCTTTGAAACATTCAGAGAGGAATTTTGAGAAACGATTGATGTAAAAGATAAGTTATTGGGGACTATCGAAAAGTTATTTTAATTTAATTTAATTTCTGTATATAAAAGCTGACCAAATATTGTATATTGTTCACATTGTCAAATATTAATAAACATCATAACTTTTAAACACCTTAAAATATTTTCAAATGTTTCTAGGAAAAAAAGTCCCACCATTTAACAGTACAAATTTTTCTCCCAGGCCATTAAAATCGACCCAGTGTCCAAAACTAAAGTTGTTGACCCCTTAATGGATTGAGGTCTAAAGAATATCAAGACATCATCATCAGTAAGTAACCGTTAAAGTGTCGTTCATACGATTGTTGTTGTAGTAGTTATTATTATTCTACCATTGTATTGCTATAATTAAATTATATCTGAGTTAAATGACTTAAGATAGTGGTCGTCACTAACTATTTAGCAGTTGTAACCATTTATGATGTTTTTTTTTTTAGTCATACCGAGACTCTGTATCCCATTCAATCTTCCTTTGTTATGAGTACGATAATTCCCATGTATTTAATTCTCAGGCTGTTTGTTGTTCTTGTTTATAGTGTAGTTGTATTAAGAAGGTAGTAAGTATACTTACTGATACAACGTTAAAAATTTTTTATTATTATTTTTCTGTCTATTTGTTTTTGTTATTTTGAACATCAGTTTTGAAAGAGTTGAATGGTTATTCTTTGTTGTTTTCATGTTTTAT